>JAGPOW010003642.1:78250479-78312447 GCA_030014935.1 Caiman crocodilus
CTCCTCCCAGCAGATGTCCAGGTGATTGAAATCCCCCATGATGATGACATCCCTCATCCTAGCCGCCTCCTTAAGCTGGCCAGCAAGTTGGAGGTCCAGATACTCCTTCTGGTTGGGTGGTCTATAGCAGACACCCACCATTAAGTCCCTTACCCCTCGTCCTCCTTGCAGCCTGACCCAAATTGCTTCCACCTGATCCTCAGTCACCCCCAAGTTAACGCTCACTGCAGAGAAGCGTTCCTTGACATAGAGCGCAACCCCACCGCTCTCTTACCCACCCTGTCTTTCCTGAAAAGGGCATAGCCATCGAGGCCTATGGCCCAGTCATGAGTCGGTTCCCACCAGGTTTCCGTGATCCCAATAAAGTCCGGGTGTTCCTCAGCCACCAGGAGAGACAGGTCCTCCTGCTTACCTCCCATGCTTCGTGCATTTGTATAGAAGCACTTAAGGCTATGCACTGCTGCCACCCCTTCCTCATGTGTATCCCCCAAGCTACCACCACCATTGCCCGCCCGACTTACCTGACTTAGGGGCCGAGCATCTTCTCTTCTTCTGGCAGGCCCATCCCCCATCGAAGCTAGTTTAAAGCCCGCCTCACGAGATCAGCCAACCTGGAATCTGTGCTCCCTGTCCCTTTTACGCTCATCTAGTCTCTCTCTTTCTCTGGCTTCTATGCTGGCCTCTATTCCACCACCCCTTACCTCCAGCTCTGCCATTTTTCCTTGCTGCAGCCCCAACTTTCTCCCTCACCTCTGCCCAGGCCCCAATTAACTTTATGTAAGCCCGGGGCCCCAAGTGACCTCAAATAACCCTGGGGCATCTTGATCCTGAGTAACCCCAAGCCCACGTTTTTCCAAATGTCCCCTAGTGTTAATACACAGCCACAGATGTGCCTGTTTGTGTGTCTGTGTACGTGCATGTGTGTATGAACCCGTAGACTGTTTGTGTAGTTTGTGTCTGTGTATATAATTTTGTATTATGCCCTCCTGGCTAACAGCACAATATTGAGATCCTGAGTTTTGATATGGCATGTGTCAAGTCAACATCATCTGATTCCTCATTAGATAAGAGTTAATTTGTTACATGACTGGCCACTCTTAAAGTGCTCTGCAGCCATGCACTTTTGTCACTGCACAGCTGCAGAGTACTTTCAGGGTGCCAATCATTTTGTGCATTGACAAAAATATCACTTCTGTCAGTGCCCCATATTCAAGTGTCCGACACAATTTTAATATTGCACTTGAGCTATCTACTGAAAGGGTCAAAGACAGAGCATAATCACCATTTCTGTTTACTCTTTTCATTGTTACTGCCTTTTACTAATCCACTGCCCCCACACTGCCCCCAAGATTTCCTATACATTCCATCCAGAAAAGTGAGATATTGCCCATTTTTTGAGGCAAAGAGCAACTTCTCATCAATAATATGTATACTGTTCAACAGATTAAGTTAGCTTTTATGAACTAAAGGTTTGGCCTGTGAAAATAGTCTTACATTGAATATGTTTTCTTAAACTAAGCTAACTGCTAATATGGCAATTGAAGCAAAAGGACTATTCAAGACCAGTGGCATATTTGATGTTACCAGGTATACACATAGACACAGTAATCTTACAAGTGTAATTACAGGATCAGCTCCAAAGCTCTAAGGGTGCCTGTAGGCATGTAATTACAGCACGTCAGAGCAGACTCAATTAATCAAGTCTGCTGAAATATCTTAATTAGTGCCAGCCTCCATGTCTTGTGTATTAGCATCTCTGCATTTCACTGTGGTGGTGAGAGCACATGAAGTCATCCAGGTTTTCCTGGACATGTCCTCTTTTCTGGCCCCTTGTTCTCTGTCCTGGAGGGTTTTTAAAATGCAAACAAATGTCTAGATTTTCACTTTGTCTCTGCATTTGCTCAGGGCTGGGGGCAGTGAGGGAACTGACTGGCTGTCAGGAGATCACATGGTGTCCACACGAGCACCTGGCAGCTGTTGGAAGGTGTGTGTGTATGTGTGCAAGCAAGTTGCTTGGGCCGCAGGGCTGGGAGGGAGCAAGAGCTGCGGGTCAAAATTTCAGGGCACCAGCAGAGCTGGGAGGCAGGGGGCTACGGATCATGAGCAAGGGGCACCGGGGGGGGCAGGGAGCTGCAGGTTGGGAGTGAGAAGTACCAGCAGGCATCAGGGGTGGGGAAGGGGCTACGGGCTGGGAGTGGGAGACACCAACAGGGCTGGGTGGGGGCAGGGAGCTGCAGGTTGGGAGTGAGGAGGACCAGCCAGCAGTGCTGGGGGTGGGAAAGTGGATGCAGGTCAAGAATGAGGGGCACCAGCAGGGCTGGGGGGCAGGGTACATATTACTGCCCCCCCAATCATATACCCCTCCCCCTACCATAGGTGGCCTGGTTTTTAAAATTGGAAATATGGTCACCCTACTT
This sequence comes from Caiman crocodilus, assembly GCA_030014935.1. Taxonomy (NCBI): domain Eukaryota; kingdom Metazoa; phylum Chordata; order Crocodylia; family Alligatoridae; genus Caiman; species Caiman crocodilus. Next base: position 78,252,897 of record JAGPOW010003642.1, read on the forward strand.
GAACTAAAGTTCCCTCTACAAGCTTTAGTTCAAGCACACCTGCTGCCATTTTGAAATGCAGAGGTAGTGATACAAAAGTCATTTCAGGAACTTTAAATAGAGTGGCGTTCAGCACCATTCCAATGAAAGCATTCCCCCTCCCCACCCCTGGATCACATGCAAAAACAACCTAACATGTTAAAATGTTTATTTTCAACCTGTACAGTAAAATGAAATGAGTACATTTATCTCTTTTTAAGAAATAAAACTAACAACTATAGGTATATTTCTACAGGTTTCTCTCACTTTATGTGAGTTCTATATGTGCACATTCATTCTTATGAGATGACCCTTTTTATACCAAAAACTCACTATATGTGAGGTAAATTTACTCTTATGCAACTGGTACGGTGGAAGCCAAGAGTCAGTTACTTTGTGTGGTGCATTGTGGGAGTGACACACACCAAAATATAGCCCCCTATATGGATCTGTGCTCCCCATTTGTTATCTGCGACGTGTTTCGGTAGTTGCCATCCCCATTATGATAACATTCACCACCACCCTGTGCTTTTATGTACTGTCTGATGTTGGTGAGTACCAAAATTGTCTTATAAAAGTGGTAGAAATGGGTACAGGTGTCAGTACAGTTGAGGTCTTAGAACGTATCCCTATTTGTTTACATAGTAAAGTGGGTTCCTTTAAATCAAATCTGAGTTATACACTGCTTTCCAGGAATGCCTGTACAGCCTAAAATGAGGGAAACCTGTAGTTTTATATTTTGAGAGAGAAAAATTCAACAGCATAGACAGAGAAGAAGACAAAATGCACAAATATGTAAAGAATGAGCTTTGGTTTTTGTCCATTTTTGGTAAGAATAAAATAAAAATAAAAGCCAAGGCCTATAATTCAAGCTTCTGAAAGCCCTGCTTCTCTACTGCTATAAATGCAATTTCCCACCATTTCTCAGCAACACATCTGGCTGCTTTCCCAAATATGCTTAAAGCTATTTAGTAGCCCTTTTTTCATAATGAGTAGCTTGTACAAAACATTAAATGTGGTTGTGCTATGAATATGCAAATTGCAAATGACAGTACTAGTAATGTCATCTTAAACATGAAAACCTAAGATCATCCAGGAGCTCTATATCTTGCAGATCTCCTGCTCAGGCAGCTTATTTGAAGAACAAGTAATGACAGTAGCTAATTACTTAGAGCCACATGCTGCCATTATTACTCATGCTCAATAGAATCTTATTTTATTAATCATCCCTTTGAAATAACAAACAAAATAAAGGCTCTGCTTAGATCTTATGGGTTGAAGTCACCAGTTCTTAAAACACATAGACAAGCAAAAACTTGTATCCATCTGAGTAAAATTATCCATATGCTTAACTGCCTGTAGGACTGGGACTTAAATTATACAATGGAGGCCAAACTCACTGACTTGAACCTGATAGCTTAGATGTTTGCTGAGATTACTGCCTCTCACGCTGATCAATAGAATCTCATTGTCTTCTTGCAGATTCTGTAGGAATGGGGCAGTCTTGGCTCATGACATATGAGCACAGAATAATAACCCTGAGAGTAAATCCATTCTGCGTACACCTCTAGCATATTTTAAAGAGGCAATATAGACTTTAAATAGAGTAATAAAATAAATAAATACGTTTTAGAAACTATCTTTGCCATAAATCCTCTCACAAATTCTGTTTCTTTTTTTACAATGACATTTTCATGTTTTCAAATTTTTTTTATATGTGTGAAAAATCTCCAAACGGAAGCATGAAACTGAATATTTACAAAGTGTTCTCAAGTAAGCAAAGAGAAAATAAGCATGTCTTTCTTAGCATCTTGAATGGAAGATTTTTCAGTCAAAAAATGCATGTTTTACTGATATCAAAATGTCTTGTGGGGATACAGCATGTCTGACAAAAAAATGAGAATATTTAAAATGTCAAAGTATTTCATTCCAATGTACTATTTAACTTTTAATTGTATTATATTGTAATTATATATCATAGCATAGTATATCATGATAAAGTTTTAATTTTATATGATAATGTTTTGACATCAAATAAAAAGATGTTTCACTGAAGCCATTTTCATATTTCATGTTTTGGAATTATCATAATATATTACATTTTAAAATAAGGGCTTTCTGTGCTCATTTAGGATGATACAAAATTTAACAATGTTGGATTTCCCTACAGGACAGCAATGCCTTTTCCCATTCAGGGCTAAAATATTTCTAAGGGCTGCAACTGCTCTGTTTTCAAGCAGAAACTCTTAAATATCTTTTAGGTGTGATAGGCCATTTATAGTCATTATGTTTTTTCTAGATGTAATCCAGACTACAGCCATCACTGTATATACGTGGACCTCTGTAGTCCAAATTAAGGTTTGTTCTAGTTTTAACTAAACCTCACTGAATAAGAGTTAATGTTAATGCAGACTAGGACAGTCTAAACCATATTTATTTTACCTTTATTAATTAACCTGTATAAATCAATTAACCTGTATTAATTAACATGTACGTACCGCTTTATTTTTAGGAAAAACAGCCCTTAGGAACTCAGCAGATAAGTATTGCAAATATCAGTCCCCACAAGGGAAACACAACTGGGTTTTTGCAACACAATAGAGGCTATCATTCACAAATTAACACCTTTACCAAGTCAAATGTGCAAACCACACCTCATTGTCTTGACTAACCTCCCCTCCCCCCACCCTGGCCAAATACAAGGGCTACCAGTCTGTGCAAAACGGTGCAAACCTTGGCTGAGATAGTCATCATCAACACTCATGGTTAGTTGCACCCATTAGCACTTCAGGAATAGAACTTTAGGTAAATGTCAGTAGGTTTGTGACAATATAGCAGTGCTTAAACAGTATTATTATCACCCCCACCAATTACTTTCAACTCTAAGTGCTAAGTGAAACCCCACAGGGAAGGAATCCTACCTGATCTACACAACAAAGAGCAACTCAGAACAACTCACAAAGACCCACATAGACTATTTTCCATCTCCAGCTTCCTCTGTGCAAAAATGAAGGTTTTTTCCTACCTAGGTGGACTTTTTACCATATCTAATTTTCCCAGAGCCTGATGAAGGGCATTCAAGACCAAAAGCTTGCAGAAAAAGATATTTTTTGGCAATTTCCTAGTTAGTCTAATTAAAGGTATCGTTTTTGAAGCAAGAGTTCTAGATTTTTGCAAGTGCATTAACTCAGAAGCTACATATTTGATCCTTTAAGAGGATGATGATCAATGATTAACCCTTAATTCAAACTGAAATTTGATTTGAACCGTGATGCAAATCAGTTAACATGGTTTAGAAAATGGTGAGAAAATCTACAAATGGCCATAGTGGTCACAACACACTTTAAATAACTCTCTTTACCACTGTCCCCTTGATTCTCTCCCACTTAACATTTAATTATTTGCATTATCAAACCATCCTATTCAAGTATATTTTATTCATTATAGAGATCACTTGTCAAAGAGCCTATAGATACTGAAGAATAAGGAATATCTTTAATATAACTTCTTGGATGATGATTTTACTGCTATGTATCTTCCACTTAAAAATAAAACAAAAAAGCCCTCCTGTAATTCTCCAAAAGTATCTGACAATCATCATAAATATATCATTTCACTGTAATTTCTGCTTTCATTCCATTGCCACAATGAAAAGTTTCTCTATGTTATTTTTTAAATTACTCCAAATAAATGAATGACATGATGCTACGGTTGCTGCTGCCATGGTTGTTTGCTCAGAAAATGAGCTTTAGTCCACACCATTTTATTATATGTCATTATTGATCTGCTCAGTTGTCTCTACAAAATAACCAAGGACCAAGATCAATTATGTTTATTCTCAGACTTTTCTATGGATAATGAAATTAGTTGCTGTACATCTGATTAAAACATATTATTCAACTCTGCCAGAGTAGCAACATAAGATACATTTGTTTATTTATTTATTTGTTTGGTAAATTCTGCTTTAAACATATGGGCTTGTAAAAATATAAAGTTTAATTTAGGTTTTTTTATCCCAAGTGACTTTACAAATTACTATATACAGCAATCCAGTAACTATGAGAGAGTAGCAGATATGAGTAACAGATATTCTCCTAAAATGCTAAATTAATAGTGTAGTAGATCCAATGGACATATATTCATTAATAGGCAATTTCCACCATGTTTTATTGTAGAAACTTACCATATGCTGCAGTTGTTACTGTGGGTGTTTGTTAACTATCAGCATGATGGAAGTGTTACATTCCTAGTGCTTTAACTCTGACATCACTGTTAAGGTTCAGGTTTTTACTCTCTGACTGTAGTAATCTTGGTTCAAATCCAAGTCATAGACTTGATACATATTCCGTATATATTTACTCTGTTACTACTGCCAGTCAGCAGTTGAAGAGACTCAGTTTTCAGAAAAAATGGATCCAAAATGTTTGGAGTACTCCTGACAAATGGTAAAAAATGGACTTAATAGACAAAGTAATTGATGGCCAGGCCTGTTTATCTGATACCTAACAGAAATCCCGTAGAGGGTTTTGTTTACAGAAAGACAATAGAGGAAGTTACATACACTTAAACGGTTCTCATTTATTATTTATCATGTTTAACAACAGTGCACTCAGTACCCCAGTTGTGATTTAGAACAAAAGAATAGAATGTATGATGATCTATATTAAAAGCATATGCTGACAAAAAGGGTGTGTACATTGAAACTTTTGACACAAAAACAAGGTACCCTGGTGAACTAGAGTGAGAGAGAAAAACTCAAAGAAGTCAAATGCATATGAGAAGCAAGAATGCTGGCTGGGCAGCAGAAGTGCTAAAATGGAGACAAAGAACATGAGCTGGGGCAGTAAGTTAAAAGGAAGGTGGACAGAAAAGGAAAGGAGAAATAATAATAAGAGATGAGATAGGGAGATAATGGGGATGCAAAAGAAGTGGAAAGGAGCTAGAACTGACAAACTGTTAACTGCACAGCTGGCTCTAGCATTGTCCATAAGTGATCTGTGCAACTGCTCAGAAAACTTTCTAACTCATAGTAATACTTAATCTGATCTAAATCAGGGGTCAACAGTGTTTTTGGGCAGAAAGCCAAAAACGCTGATAACCGCAACTCTCAAGATATTGGTGTACCAGGGATGAATGCATAGGTGATGCGTAGGGGGGGGCACAGGGGCATATGTCCCCACCTGAGAGTGCTCAGCAACTTGTTGGTGGGGGACTCCCCCCCAGTCATTCCCCACTAATGCCCCTCCCAGACTCAGGAGGCACCAATCGTCCAGGGGCGGGTGGTGGGGGAGCCATGAGCAGATAATTCCTTGTTGTGCCCATGCAGCACAGCCCCAGCCTCTTCCCTGCTGTCCTCCCTGAGGCACATGAGCCAAGGAAAATGACTTCACTTGCCACATTCTGGTACCTGTGCTGGGGATACCCTACCCCTGTTCTAAATATAATGTTCAAGATGGCCCTTAAACTGACTGAGGGGATCTGAACATTTTGAGGGGTACATCTTTCAGAAGGTACTCTAGTAAACCAGGAGAGGTATTTGGGCTCTTATTATACCTGCTTCTGGCTAGCAAGGAAGAATGAATAAGAGAGTCAAAGGAGGAGGAGAGAAAAGCAAGTGTTCCAATAATAGAGAGTGATATCCATGGTAAAAAAAAATGAATGATTTATGGTGAAGCTCATATCCATACACCTTTGTAAAATAAATGAACTTTTGTAGTCTTAGCCCTCCCTTGACACAATCCTTAAATGGAGGGACTGAAGTATGAAGCAACATATATTTCTTCTGCAGTAAACTATTTTTATCATGGAGAAGGAATCCATTCCCTCGATTAGTAGCAAAATGCTACTCAGGCTCTAGCCAAATATGAAAAACTAATATTTTAAAATAAAAACTAAAATTAATAAGTCAAGAAACATTTTAAAAAATAGTTTCCATTGATGGAGAAAAAACTTCATAATTGCAATTAATAAATACTTCCATTTTCAACTTCCAGTGACAAGAGGAAAGTGTCATATAGCAGGTATCCTTACATTACCCTTTAGTCTTGAACTTATTATTATTTTTATTTTTAGATGAATTTTTCATTGCGGAAATAGGAAATATTGATAAAAAAACCTGAAGATTTCCAAAGCCATGCACTGTTTTGAGGGACACCACTGTAGATGTGCTCTCAGTATGAAACTTGAACCTCTCATGACAGTCATCTTAGTAAATACTGTTAAAGTGGCTGAAAATGTGTGGAAACCTCTAAATATATGCATAACTTAGACGAGTGATCAGAAACAATATACAAGTTTAAACAATTTAAATCTCAAACCTGTAACAGTATCTGTTAACTTTCTTTGTGAGCTCTTTCTTGTTTTTTTTTACATGTGAAATATGTGTAATAACAGAAAGTTCATTTCAGAAGAGTCCATCTGCTCTTGCTCCTTTTTGCCAACCTAAAATCATAATCCTCTTTAAGACATCTTAATCGTTTCTGCATTCAGGTGTGGAAAAGGCAGCAAAAATTGCAAAGCTTTTAGGGCTTGTGGTTCTTAATTGAATGCTACTTGACCGTTTGTTACAGCTCTAGTAATTTCCTGAAAATAAAAAGTATGTAGTGACATAATGAAATACTAACTTAAACTAGTCCATTACCATTTTGTGCTGATTTGGGGTGCATCCCCACAAGCATAAGCATGCATTTCCCCAGGGACAAATAGCAGAGGCATGTATTTGTGTCACTGCTAGTTTCCTCAGGCATTCCAGTTGTGCATTTTGGCATGCAGAAAATTGCCCTGGATGGGCTAGAGGAGGCTGAGGCCAACACTTGGGCTGGTCCTACCTGGGCTGACCCCAGTGGCCTTACTTGGGATCCTGGGGGCATCCTGGGGCAGTAGTGGTGGCAATTCAGGCCTGGCCAACAGCCAGAGCATGGTTCTGGCTGGCCAGGCCGCAGTCTCCGGCAGTGCATGCTGCAGCTGCGTGAGTTACCCCACTTTTTTCTGCTGTGGTTCTTTTAGAAACCAGGATTTCCTGGTATCTACTTATGCCACCATGATGCAAATATGTGACTATGCAAGTACACAGCACAAGGAATGGATTCACATGCATGGGGTGACTTTCATGGCACTTCTATAGGCTTTGAGGTGTTGCAAACTGCATGTTCCTGAGGAGACATGGCCTATATGTCTATCCTTAAGGAATATGGTTAAAGGCAATAACGGTTCAAGTTCTTTGTTTGTAGTTATTGACATATTTGGGAGGTGGGGGAACTTTGTTTTTTGGGGTTTTTTTTCTATGATTGAACTGAAAAATGTGGAATGAATTCTAATAGGAACAACACAGTAGTTCCAGGTACATAATGGTAAGCAAAATAGCTTTAATTCATATTTCTCTGAAATAAATGTAATTGTATACAAGCCAGTAGATATGCATCAATGAAAATGTGACATAAATCCATCAAAACCAAGTAAATTATTCTGCTTTATCAGTCATCTGAAAGTAGGATGCATCCACAGTCTGCTCTATTTCAGTTACAACTGTCTTCCTCTTTTTCTCCAAAAGACATGGGAAATACTAGGTATTCATATGTAAAACTACTCATTGGGTGTGTCTACATGTGCATTTTCTGCGGCACAAGTTTACTCACAAGTAAACTACTCAGAAGTAAATGGTGCTGGACACATGTCTACACATGCAGGAAAGCAACAGCAGATTTGCTGCCAATCTTCTTCTACTTCCTGGGGCCCTGTAATGGGTCCCTGATACCACCTAGGGGAGCTCCAGGCTCCATCGGCAACTGCCAGAAGCCCTCTTCAAAAGCCAGTCCTGCTTGCTGCTCTCTGGCCAGTCACTTCCTTGGACAGAAGCAGTGTGCCCAGCATGGGGGCAGCAAGTAGCGGTGCTTTCCTCCCTGCCTGTGCCTCTCCACTGTGGCTGCTCCTACCCCTGCCCCTGGCAGTGATGACCAGAGCCCCAGACTCATACTGGCTGCTGTGCTGACACTACAGGCTGACTTCAAAGACTGCCACCTGGACCATGGCTGTCTAGGTCTGCCTGGCTCTCCCATGCATAGTGATCTCTTGCCCACATGATGCATACCATCCCAGGGCCACCTCTGTGAACCTGCTGCCTCCACCCCGTCCTCAAAGCTGGACCCTGGCAGGGTTGCTGGCAATGGGCTCCACAATGCCACTGCTGGGGTTGCCATTGCTTTAATGGGACTTTAGTGCCACCACCTCTAGGTCTGCTGTGCTAGAAAGGACTCATGGCTATAAGTTGTCCAGCCCACCTGGCATGACGGAGGCCTTTTGCATGACCTGGGTCACCTTCCATGACCTCCTGGAAAAGTTCTGCCTGCATCAGGAGAAGCAGGATACTGACATACAACCAATCTTCCCAGTGGACATCTGTCTGGTCCTTGCCCTGCCCGAGCTGGCCACACCCACCAGCCTGAGGTATGTCAGCCACCTTTTTGGCATAGGCAAGGCCACCTCTAGGGAGGCCAACCTAGAGGTTTGCAGCACCCTCCAGGACATGCTGGTGGACACTGTGTTCTGTATGCATAACCCCTTTGTGATGATGGCAAGGTTCCATGCCCTGGATTGCCCCAGTGCATCAGAGTCCTGGATAGGAATCACATCCCTGCCCTGTGGAGACTGCCCCAATTACAGCTGGAGGGGCTTTCACTCTATGGTGCTTCAGGCCATTATGGACTACTTCAGGGCCTTCATCCATATGAGGGCTAGTTATGCATGCAGCACCGATGACACCCACATATTCCAGAACTCCAGCCTTCCAGGCCTGGTGGAGAGTGGGCACTTCATGCTGGGGGTGCCGGACCTCCAGCTGGGCACTGTGGCCATCCTATCCCTCCTCATCATGGACCCCATCTACCCATTCCTGCCCTGGCTCATGCAGCCCTATGCTGGCCAGCTGGACTCCTGCCAGGCTCACTTTAACCACTGCCTGTGCCAGACCCACCAGACCTGACCCTGCTAGAGTGCACATTTGGGCTTCTGAAGGGTCACTGTTGCACCCTCACTGTCCACCTCAAGTTCACCAAAGAGAACCTCCCCAAGTCATCTTTGCAACCTGTGTGCTGCATAACATCTGTGAGATGTAGATGGAGATCTTTCATGAAGCCTGAGCAGAGGAGGCACCTGTCAGTGGGACCACCATCTGTGGCAGCAGTGGCCCACCCCCACCAAGGCCCCAGGAGAGCTGCATACCAGCCAGCGGGGGCCAGGGCACTGGGTACAGAAACTTCTGGCTCCCCACCTCCTACAACACCCCCTGTGCTAGCCTACCTTCATTGCTACCCACATCCCCCCATGCCCACCCCCACCACCATGCTCCCTGCAAACACGTCTCACAAGAACAAATTTTTATTTCCTTCGCATCACCCAGAGCCCCCCACCTCAACAAACATAATCCCCTTCCCTCCTGCCCTGTCAAAAAACAGAGCCCTTCCACCATCCAAAAGTTGCAAGCTTGAGCTGCCTTGCAACCTCTGACGCTACCTGGAGGGCTACCTGTGGCTGTGTTACATGTCCCTGTCCCCTGCAGCCAAGGAGGACATCACCATCAGCATTGATTCATTCCATAGTATGTGAGAGGCATGCTGTCAGATAGCTGTGTGGGACAGGCTGCTCAGTAAAGTTTGGCACTGTCTTCCATCTCTTGGACTTTTGTAGGGGGGAACCTAGGACCAGGGGAGTGCAGGAGGGCCTGGTGGGGAGGGGTGGCAGGGTCAGGGACAGAGGGCAGGGGCAGGGGCAGGGGCAGGAGCAGGGGTGGAGAGAGCCATCTCCCCACAGTGATGCTTACCACATGGCTGGGGCTGGAGTCGCTGGCAGCTCCACATGGTCAGGGTCATCGGTGATGGCGTGCTGCTCTGGACAGCATCCTGATAGTAGAGTGTGGTATGCAGGTGCCTGGCCAGTGGACCCCAGTAGGAGGAGCTAGCACTGCTGCTGTCTAGTGATGTCATGGCCAGCCTTGCCTTATGGCAGGGGCTCAGGGTACAGAGTTGTTGGTGGAGACTGCAGCTGGAAAGCTTTGCAGGATGGGCTACTGGACACCTGAGGGCCCCTCCTCCAGTGACATGTCACCAGGGGTGCCAGCCTGAAGCAGGCACTCAGGCAGGTCATCCATACTGCTGTAGGCAGCACAATTGTGGCCTACATCCTATGGCATGAGTATGTCCATGAGTCACTGAATAAAGGGTATGGACTTACGGGTATTTTCTGACTGATGACTGTGGTCAGTGATAGCACCACCATGCCCTTTGTGCCTGTAAGACCTTGATCTTTATGTGGCACTGCCAGGCTGACCAGTCATGCCCATGCTCCCACATCAACCCCTCGTAGACATGGACGTTGGAGTGGCCACCCTGCTCAAACCCATGCAGCATTTCCATCTTGCTGTGAGGTCACCAGTCTCCTCCATGGATCAGTTGGGGCCCCAGGTGGTAAGCATGGGTGTGGGCAGGGCCAAGGGTGAGGAAGATACCATCATGGGTCCTGTGCTGGCTCTCTTGGCCCTCACACAGCTATCCATGTGCTGCCAGGCCTGTACAGCTGCCTGCGTCACCCAGAACTGGGGCCCAGCATAGAACTGGGAGCCACATGACAGAGGCACTGCCCTGGAGCACCTGTAAGCTCAGGGCAGGCTGCTGGGGGTCGGCTGTGGACAGGTAGAGCTGGCCTCAGCAGACAGAAGCTGCATGCAGCTAGGCCTGGGTGTTAGCAGGCCTGGCTGGCATCTGCCACAGCATGCAGCAGCCTGTAGCACCTTGCTGGTCTGAATGATATGGACCCTGTGTGGCACTACAGCACCAAGAAGCAGCACCAGGGTACAGGCAGGCTGGGGAAGCTGCCTGTAGCCTGGCCAGGGGTTACTGGCCTCAAGTGGACTCAGGCTTCCTGCAGGTGTGTCCCAGGGCTCAAAATGCCTATAGGCTTTTAAAAGGCCCCAGGCAGGGGCTGCCATAGAGGCAGCCCAGCCCTGGGGCAGGAGAGGCTCCCAACCTGGAGCCCTGGTGCTAGCCTCAGACCAGCCCCCTAGTGGCAGAGCTGACCTGGGAGCAAACTTGCTCCTGGGTTGCATCTAAACATGCGTAACTGCACAGTAACTAATCACAGTAAATTTGCTACCTGAATTTGCAGGTATCAAATTTACTCACTATTACAGGTTTTTACTGTGCAGGAAGCATCCACACATGTAAACACACACACATACTGGGCTTACTGCCCAGTAAGTACCTGATTCTCCTTCACTGAATTTGATGAAAACTTTGCTATGAATGTTAATAATGTAGGATCAAGAATTATGTCCCCAAAAAAGCAAAAGAAGAAAACCGAACAATTTTTTTTTGGCAGGACTTGTCACAAAAAATACATTGTTATGTCTGAATGCTGCCTTTTGCTTTGAATTCTGAAGTTCTCTGGCAAATATGCCAATATGTAATATATTTTAGAATGTGTCAGTCACATCCGATAATAGTACGTGGCATAATACTGTCTGACTGATGCAACCCAGTGTGACATATTGCAGTTTAAATCACATGAAAAATGTGGTCAAGTCTATTAAAAACCTTTGTAGAGTATATCCAGCAGTTATTTTCAAACACAAAGTGGGGTTTCATTTTCACCTTTGGAAAAGATAATAAAACAAGACTGACTGACTAATAAAAAAGTCTGATTTGGGCATTTTAAAAGCTATTTTATTAAATATGATTAAAATGTGATTGTTTTGCATATAGTATAGCCATGTTGAATGTACTGTAAACCTAAGCTGAATTAATGGGATATCTTTTGCTGTGTGTATGAAATATATTACAATTTTTGGGGGGAGACAGATGGCTTTTGAAGAAGAAGTTTACATAAAAAGGAAATTATGTAATCAGAATCAGACTATGAACAATGAACTGACCTAATTTAACTGTCTCTTATAGCTCTCTGATGCCATAATTGTGTAATGCTCTAGTTTTCATTATTATTTTTCAAGTTTTCTACCACCTGGTGCTCAGTGCTTCCTGTGAGAAATGATGTGTTCTGCTACTTTAAAACTGGAGCCAATGCAATGACTTTCATTTGACAGAAGAGAGATAAAGAGAATGTTCTATACAAATATTTTTGTGGAGAAAAATAAAAGAAATAAAAAGGAACTGTCAAAGGGTTAGACAGATAGTAGAATTTTCTGTCGGCACAATAGAAATATAGAAAAGCAATGCAGTATCTGTTGTTATAATAGCCAGCATTTTCCATTCGGATAGCATGCACTCACCATAATTATATCCTATTCTGATAAATAAAACTAGCTCCGGGGGAAGATTTGTATTTGTATTAATAATGGGATGGATGACGTTGTGGTCAGGCCATTGGACTTGGTCTCAGGATATTCAAGTTAAATCCTGGTTTTAGCTCAAGGTCACAAAGGAAGGCTGCTGCACTAATGCAATTCTTTTTCTGCCTCAGTATCTCATGCCAAATGGGTACAATATTCATTTTCTCCCACCTTTAGTTTGTTTTGTAGATTTATAGTACAACCCTGTGAGATGGGTCCTTTCTCTTGATATTTGTACTCACATTGATAGCACAATGCTAATTTTGGGTGTCACTGTAATACAAATTGCTAATAATGTTACCATTCATAGGGAAATTACTGGTTCTACTTTATTGTAGTTTATGAAAATAAAGTTATGGAGGATAGACAATTCTTTATTTTATTATTTTGAACAATAGCAGTAGCACAATATATTCATGTTTCTGCTACAGAATAAATTTAGCTCAAGAAATTGGGCTATTTTTTTTTCCAGTTTATTGTCAAGAAAATCCATCTTCTCAGTGCTTAAAGGTTTTCTTTTAAAACAAGGTCACCCACATTAAGGAGCTAATATTTGATCTCTATACAGAATTGACCATGTGCATAAAATAATTACAGACAAAATTTGATGAATGGAGGAGGTGAAGGTGGAGATGGTACTATGCTGTAAGAATACCTTGGCAAGACTCACTTACCATAGTACAAAATAAGATGGCTGCCAGGCCCTTGACAGGCCACAAACAAATCAGTGCTGGAATTCATCCAGGGCTCATCTCCAGTAATAAACTAGCAAGTCTTGGTTTAAGATAAAAACATAATTTAGTTTGGACCTAGAGGTAGTAAACAGTCTGCCAAGTCGATATAGTTTGATTTTTAGTTATTCTTTCCTACTTCATAACATGTTGATCATGGTTCTTTTAAAGGGAACTTGAAATAAAATACATTCTATTCTGTTCCATTATAGATCAAGCAAAAAGAGAATATGATATTTAGCACAAAACAATCCATGCAGTCATCATGATGGCCTGATTTGGAAGAAGATAATAGAGTATACAGAACTCATTTGTCTGTATTATCTTGCATCATATTATATGTGAAATCATGTTCATGTCTGTGTGTTCATTACTGTATCTGCCTGCCAGGTTCTACACCATGGAAATCAGTAACAGTTCTACCAATTACAGGTTCTTACCTGCTGAGCACTTGGCCTTGTACTGGACACAATTAAAAAGTTTCTGTTGCACAGATATATAAAAGGATGCTATTCCTAATTGCAGATTTCTTTTATCTGGCCTTGATCAGTCTCGTAGTTTTCATGTTGGCTTTCAGCCAAACCCGCAAGAGATGTCAATTGGCGTGGCTCCATTGTTTTCTTGTGTTCAATGGGCCTTCACAGATTTATACCAAATGAGATCTGGCCCTCTGAGACTAAAAACCTCTCTCTTCTTACAGCTTTCTAATGTTTCAGACACTGATTTTGGCTATTAGATCTTTTTTCTAAAATGTTAGCTGAAAAGGGGAAGGCAGATTTTTACATCCTTATCTTTAGTGAGTCCTGAAAAGGTCCAACGGAATGATGGAAGCATTTGATCATGAAGTTGTAGCAGGATTAGATTATGTGTCTGGTAGCCAAACAGTTAAAATATTATGGTATAAAATCAATGATATGTTTACTTCTCCAGATCTGTGATGAAGTCTGTCTTAAATTCATAGTTTCATAGTTTCATAGTTGGTAGGGTCAGAAGGGACCTGAGCAGATCATCAAGTCCGACCCCCTTCCATGGCAGGAAAGAGTACTGGGATCAAAAGACCCCAGCAAGGTGTTGATCCAACCTCCTCTTAAAGACCCCAGGGTAGGAGCCAGCACCATTTCTCTCGTAAGTTGGTTCTGAATCTTAGCCGCCCTGACAATGAAATAACGCCTCCTGATATCTAGCCTGAATCTACCCTCTGCCAGCTTGTGACTGTTAATTCTTGTCACTTCTGGTAGTGCTTGGGGGAATAGGGACTTTCCCAATGCCTGCTGGTCTCCCCTGACTACTGCTGCTGCCCCTCAGTCTGGACCCACTGACCCCATCCCAGCCATTGCCCTTCACTTCCAAACCACAGTACCTTCCCCCCCCTCCCTTGCTGGTGTCACTATCTCCCAACCTGCAACCCCCTGGTGCTGACAATGCCCCACACACCCAACCCACAGTCACCCATCCCACCCCCATGCCCCTCTGTCCTCATCTGCAATCCCTTGTCCCCTTCCCAGCCCTGCTGGTGCTCTTCACTCCTGACCTGAAGCCACTGCCCCTCAGCCCTGCTGGTGCCCCTCACTCCCAACCCACAGACGCCGGTGCTCCCCACAGCCCTGTTGCCCAAGCAGCTCTCACATTGTGCATGCACTGGCTGTCTCTCTCTCTCTTTCTGTTTCTCTCTGTACCTGGTTGCCAGAGCCCATGAAAGGAGCACATGATCCTCGGCAACCAATCACTTTGCCTGCTGCTCCCAGCCCCAGCCATCCACCCCAGGAGAGCAGAAAACCTGGACATTTACTCTTATTTCAAAAAACCCATCCAGACACAGGACAGAGGGCCAGAACAAGACAACATGTCTTGGAAAACTCAGATATATGGTACCCCTAAGATAACTCCATTCATGGGGGTAGCCAGCAGAGAAAAGTACAGTAGACATAGCCAGTTTTGATCAATGCAAAATACAACTTGGTTACTGACATAAGCAAAGGCCCTTCTGCTGCTAATTCTGCTTTTGGGGAGGGAGTACCAGGGAAAAGGATGGCAGGGCAAAGACTGATTTTTCCATGCTATCTGGTCTGAAGGATAACCTGGCATAATTCTCTTCACGAGAATTTACTTGTTGTGCAACCAAATTTATATAACTGGTTGTGCTGAAAGTGTCCAATCAACTATCTTCAAGATTTTTTTTATGGGTTTAAATGTCATCTAATCAAGTAACAGAAAGGACGTGAGCAAGGTGATCAACCTTGCAGCAATACCATCACATTACTAATCATAAACAATCTAAGCTGTAGTCCAGGTTTTAGTTGACAAATAATTCTTAGCCCAAGTACTGTCTAGGATAGAAGAACTGGTTCCTTTGGGTTACCATACACTCAATGTTCTAAAATGCTCCTACTTGAATAGAATAGAGTCTAGGTTTGGGATTTCTGATTGCTTTCTATTGTTAAGGGTCTACAAGTGACACAAAGAATCACTTATGTCATCTGGATAGCCCAGTCCCACATGTAAATTAGAAGAGGAAAGTGAAGGCAAAATGCAATTGCATTTAAATGTGCATTTAACAATGAAATTTGGAGATTGGTATACACATATACAAATGTACATTAATTCATCACACCTTTTCACTTTTCTCACTGGGCAAAATACAAATGGGTAAATTAGATGCTAAGTGGGATTTTGGTAGATTTTTGAACTTCAATAATTAGAAGTACCATAACTACTAGGCTCCAGAAGCCTACTCAGTCTTTTTGCTCTCCTTCCCTCTCTATGGTCACAACTACATGAGATGCTGACTGCCCAGTTGTTACTGTACAGTCATTTAGTATTTGTGAATACTAATACTAAATGAGCAGTAACTGGAGATACTGTTCAGTAGCATTGCTGAATAGCTTTTTGGTGATGCTGGCTGCACAGTAAGTTGTTACTACTGCACAGTAGCATCATGTCACACTAAGTGCCATGTGACACTAGTGCACAGTAGTAAGGCAGATGTGGCCCATTACTGTAAATTGTGTCTATACTATGTCCCAGTTTGAACAAAAGAAGACTATTCTATAATTTTGTGGTAACACCATTCTCTTTGAAGGCATGAGGTATAGTCTGGAATCTCTAAGGCAGAGGAGGACCTAGAATCTTACTTTCTTGGTAAGTTCTCTAACTTTAGGCTATAATGCTAAAATGAGCACTACCATTGCCACCACAGAAATAGGCTCTATACTCTAGGTAATTAGTAAATAGAGGTACCTTAGGTACAGTTTTGAATCCAGTATCTCTCCTTCAGAGAGTATTAATTTTCCATTGATGGGACAGGGATCCCAGGTACCTAAGTCCATTTCACTGAATCATCTTGAAACATGAAGAAAAAAACAAACTGAAAGTGCCAAAGGGGCTAATCTGGATGTTGTCCTATATCTTTGTATGTGTCATTATGTTTGCAAATAGATCTTGCTTTTTTGGCAGTACTAAACTACAACTTAAACATTTCATAATTCCCACACATGCTTCCTTATGACAAATGAGAGCATCTGTTTATTGTGTTGACTTAGTCCAAATAAATGTCTTCTGCAAGTACTCTATTATTGAAAACTATGCCAAGTTTGAGTAAGGAGGGTTGATTTTCCTTTTTAATGCAGGGCAACTATATTAAAATAGTTATTGACAGGGTCAACTTTGTGTTTATGAATTTATCCTAACTGATATCCATAATCATTAGCTAGTATTCTTCCTTCTTCATAAGATTACTATACAGTGGCCACATCTATACAACACACTGACTGCATAATAGGTTGTTATTACTGCTCAATAGCATCATGTGGCATGAACCGTGGTGCAATACTTCTGTGCAGTAGTAATGAACTACTGCTCAGTCAGTGCCACCAAAAAGCAATGTGGGGATTTAATTGTATGCAAGTACTAAATCACTGCATAGTAACAACTGTGCAGTCAACGTCTCATACAGACATGGCCAGTATGTATCAGGAAAGGTGAAGGAATGTGAGTCAGATGGAAGGCAAAAAATGAGGGTTGCAATGATTAAGAAAACTAAAGATTGGTAGAATTAAGCAACAATTCATTTCCAACTGATCTTATGATATGTTTTGATTAACTGACTTCAGTACAACAAAACACACTAGGATGAAATGCAATATTTCATAATTATATTTGGCAAAGTGTTGAAAAATTAGTTATTTTCTCACTCAATAATTGAAGATGTTTTGATGCTTTTTGATGTACTCATATAAGTATATCATAGTGCCTTGCTGAACATTGTTGCCATACTCCTTAGCATGAAATCTGCAGTAAGGATGGTTTGTTTTCTTTGGTTGTTTGAAGTCCTGTTCATGGGCATAATAGGCAGTTTTTGCAGGCTTGGACTCATCCTCAAGCATATTCCATACAACAGGGTTTCTCAAACTATGGGTCATGAGCAACTTAAAAGGAGTATGCAAACTTCCTAGGGGGATACACACAATGCTGCAGGGAAGCAGCATGCAGCGGTGGCACACATTGGTGGATGGCAGTGCTCAGGGTTGTGGTATCATAAAATCTGAGAACCCCTGCCATACAACTCTCTGTTCCATTTCATGAACTGGGCTGTCATAGACATTTTATACAGTCCCTACCATTATATTCTGTCAAAAAATTGGACAATTCTAGCTGTATGGACATTTTCTGGGTTTGCTCCTCTCCTGTGGTCACAGTCTGCTCATTATTCCCTGTTTCTAGCTATAAGATTAATTACTAGTTCTTCTGGTGATTAAGAATTACAAATACCTCTCTTTGGTTTCTATCCTACCTCTGGTGATTAATTCCTTTCCTACTTTAAATATAGTGTGATGATGCTTCCTGACTGGTTGACTGCTCCTCACTCTGTCTGATTCTCTGAAGCATCAGTACTGGTTTAATATATGGAAATCCATGCAACTTTTTTCTAATACGATCATCTTTTACTTTATAGGGAAGAAGTTACTTCTTGTTTCTGTCAGAAAAGAATCCATGCCACATTTCATAGCACAATCACTTTCAATTAGGGTAACAACAAATGTTCATTACACCTAGTTCAGGCTTTAAAACTAGCCATGTAACCGAGCACACTAGTGTTCACCATTGCTGGGAGTGGTTTGGACAGCTTGAGATAAGTAACTTGAGGTAAGTAACTGGAGGTTGGAGGAAGTCTGGTGAGTCCATGGGTGGAATGCTGCAAGCTGTGGGAGTGTTGGCGGGTCTGAGGGTGAGGGCCATTTAAATCAAGGGAGTTATTCAGGGAGCTAAAAATAGCTCAATCTGAATCAGGGCAGTAACGACAACACAACTCTGAAACTGGGATGAGTAGATGCATTTTCCCAGTCCTGTGTCTGTATTGTGAATGATTCCAGGCATTCTCTAGGTTGGGTTAACTCTTTATCAATCTAAAGTTAAGTCAGCACCTTCAGTGAACTAACTCAGTTTTTTTGTGTGACATTTTTGTGTGATTGAAACCCTGTGCAGGCCTGCTCACTGAGCATTCAGATAGACCTATGTAATCTAAAAAGCATCTTGGCAGACAGGATTTCTAATCTAGCAAGGAGGGCTTTAAATTAGGTTTGCCAAGGGTTGGAGACCAAATACCTGAGGTAAATGGGGAAGTGGGAGACCTGGAGAAAGAGCAAGCAGGAGGCGGCAACAGAGAAAGTGTTCTCATTCTTCCTGAGAAATCAGAGCGATCAACTAGTTACTTTAGGTGCCTAAACATGAATGCATGAAATCTGGGAAAAAAACAGGAAGAACTGGAAGTCCTTGGACACTTACAGAACTATGATGTGATTGGAATAAAAACAGACTTGGTAGCATAGCTTGCATAAGTGGAGCACTGGCATGGATGCATATAAATTATTCAGGAAGGACAGGCAGGAGAGAGGAGGAGTAATTGCACTTTAGGTAAAGGAGCCATATGATCGCTCAGAGTTCCAGTATGAAACTGGGTTAGGGTCAAAGGGGAGATCAACAAAGGTGATGTTGTGGTTGGGGTCTGCTATACAGACCAGGAGGATGTAGTAGATGAGGCTGGTAGATAAGGCTATCTTCAAACAGCCAACAGAAGTTTTTCCATTACAGGCCTCGGTTCTCATGGGGAACTTCAATCACCTTGACATTTGCTGGGAGGACAGTACAGCCATGTGCAGGCAATTCAGGAAGATTTGGAGAGTGCTGGGGACAACCTTGTGTTGAAAGTGCTGGAAAGGCCAACTAGGGACCATGCTCTTCTTGACCTGCTGCTCATAAACAGGGAAGAATTGGTGGGGAATGTAATAGCAGATGGCAACTTAGACAGCAGTGACCACAAGATGCCTGAGTTCAGGATCCTGAGGAAAGGAAGAAAGGAGAGCAGGAGAGTAAGGACCCTAGACTTCATAAAAGCAGACTTCAAATTACTCAGGGAACTCATGAGTAGGATGTGAGTCTGAGGGGTAGAGGAGTCCAGGAGAGCTGACTTTACTTTAAAGAAGACTTACTGTGAGTGCAGGACCAAACCATCCCAATGTGCAGGAAGACTAGCAAGTATGGCAGAAGACTAGCTTGATTTAGCAGATAACTCTTCAGTAAGCTAAATCACAAAAAGGAAGCTTATAAGAAGTGGGAATATGGACAAAACCTAGAGAGGGATATAAGAGTATTGTATGGGCATGCAGGAATGAAGTCAGGAAGGCCAAAGTGCAATTAGTAAGGGTCATGAAGGGGAAAAAGGGATTCTTCAAATATGCCAGTAACAAATCAGGGGCAGTGTGAGTCCCTTACTGAATGTGGGAGGCAACCTAGTGACAAGGATGCAGACAAGACTGAAATACTTAAGTACCTTTTTCACCTCAGTCTTCACAGGCAAATTCAGCTACCCGATTACTGCACCAGGCAGCACAGCCTGAGGAGGAGGTGAGCAGCCAACAGTGATGAAAGAAGAGGTTAGGGACTATTTAGAACATCTGGGCAGATACAACTCCATGCAGCAGGATGGGATGCCTCCCTCTGTCCCCTGCCCCCAGATGCTGAAGGAGTTGGTTGATGTAAATGCAGAGTCACTGGCCATCATCTTTGAAAACTCATGGTTTTCAGGACAAGTCCTCGACAATTGGCAAAGGGCATATATAGTGCCCATATTTAAGAAAGGGAAAAAGGAAGGATCCAGGGAACTACAGACCAGGCAGCCTCATGTCAGTCCATGGAAAAATCATGGAGCAAATTTTCAAGAAATACATTTCTAAGCATGTGCAGGAGAAGAAGGTGATTAGAAACAGGGAGCATGGATTCCACCAAGGGCAAGTCATGGCTGACCAATCTGATTGCCTTCTATGACAAGACAACTGACTTTGCTGATACAGGGAAAGCAGTAGATGTAATATACCTTGTCTTTTGCAAGATCTTTGATACCATCCCTCACAGTATTCTTGCAGGCAAGCTGAAAAAGTATGGGTTGAATGAATGGACTGTAGGGGGACAGAAAACTGGCTGGATTATTGAGCTCACAGGGTAGTAATCAATGACTCAGTGTCTAGTTGGCAGCTGGTATCAAGTGGAGTGTCCCAGTGATCAATCCTAGGTAGGGCTGAGGTTGTTTAATAATCTTCGTTGATGACCTGGAAGATGGCATAGAGTGCACCCTCAGCATGTTTGCAGATGACACCAAGTTGAGGGGTGTAGTAGACACATTGGTAGGTAGGACAAGGATTCAGAGAGACCTAAACAAATCAGAGGATTGGACCAAAAGAAATACCATGAGGTTCAGTAAAGGCAAGTGCAAAATCCTGCACATAGGACAGAACAATCCCATCCACAGGTACAGGCTCGGGACTGACTGGCTGGGCAGCAGCTCTGCAGAAAAGGACCTGGATGTTAAAGTGGACAATAAACTGAATATGAGCCAACAATATGCCCTTGTTGCCAAGAAAGCTAAAGGCATACTGGACTGCATTGGTAGGAGTGTTGCCAGTAGGGCAAGGGAAGTGATTACCCCTCTCTATTCAGCACTGGTGAGGCCACATCTGGAGTATGCTGCTTAGTTTTGGGCTACCCACTACAGAAAGGCTGTGGACAAATTGGACAGAGTCCAGTGGATAGCAACAAAAAATGTTTTGAGGATTAGGGTACCTGACTTAGGAGGAAAGGCTGAGGGAACTAAGCTTATTTACTCTAGAGAAAAGGAGACTGACGGGGGACTTACTAGCAGCCGTCAACTTCCTGAAGCAGGGTTCAAAAGAGGATGGAACTAGACACTTCTCAGATGACAGAACAAGGAGCAACCATCTCAAGTTTTGCTGAAAGGGAAGTTTAGGTTAGATATTAGAACTTTTTTCCCCTAGGAGTGTAGTAAAACACTGGAACAGGTTACTCAGAGCAGTTGTGGAATCTCCATCCTTGGAGGTTTTTGAGACGCAGCTAGGCAAAGCTTTGGCTGTGATGGTCTAGTTGGGGATGGTCCCACTTTGAGCAGGGGTTTGGCTTAGATGACCTCCTGGGTCCCTTCCAGCTCTAATTTTTTCTATGATCTTATGAAAACTTTTATGTTCATTTAATTATCATACTGATACTGAATATAAACCTATACCATGAGAAAACTTTTCCCATTGCCTACAAAACTCCCTTGTTTCCTTGTCTTGTTAACCATTTAGGACCCTTCCAGACGAGTGCAGATGTGCAGTATGCAGCGCTGCAGATCCATCTGTGGTGCCATGTACCACATAGCTTCACATGCAGACATTCCCCACACTGCCACTTTGTATAATAGGAGATTTTTTTTTTTTTTTTTTTTTATCCTGGGAGATCCCAGGGTCAAAAAAACCCATACCTAAAAAAATTGGGGTGGCACATATGGCAATCGCATGCAATGCCCAAAACTAGAACCTGGTTGGTTGGATCCAAACTCTGGCTGCTAGCTATGCTCCCTGCTGTAGGAATGGCAGCCTCCTGTCATCCAGGCACAGATCCAGGGCTCTGCACCCCCGATAGGGCTACAGGGCTGTGCTGGACTCTTTCAGGGGGTGTGGACCCCTGGACCTGCACCTGGATGACAGGAGGGTGCTGCTGCTGCCTGGGACCAGTGCTGGGCACATCCTGCACCCAGTGCAGGGCTCCATGGATCTCAGCCCAGTGGCAGGAGGTGGAGCGCTGTACTCTGATTGACTCTGCCAGCCTCATGGAGTGCAGGCCAGTGGTGGGAGGTGGGTAGAGCCAGTGCTGCTCTCTGGTTGACTCCACCAGCCCCACAGAGTGCAGTTCTGGCTCTGCCTGCCTCCTGCCATGTGGTTGCCCTCCATGGGACTGGTGGAGCCAATCGGAGCTCAGCGCTGGCTCTACCCACCTCTTACCATTGGGCTGTACTCTGATTGGCTCTGCCAGCCCCATGGAATATAGTCTGGTAGTGAGAGGTGGGCAGAGCCAGCGCTACACTCCAATCAGCTATGTGAGTCCCATAGAGCACAGCCCAGTGGCAGGAGATGGGGAGAGCCACGGCTGAGCTACATGGGGCTGTGGAGCCACTTGGACAGCATCCTTGGCTCTCTCCTGCCTCCCACCACTGGGCTGCTTTGAAATGCAAACTTTTCAAACGTTTCAAGTGCCCTCATTTTGTTTTGAAACTGTTTCGGGGGGGGGTTGTTTCATTTCAATTTTGCTGTTTTGAGCTCAAAAAATGTCAAAACAGCTTCAAAACAAAACACTTCATGAAGTTTTGCACAACCGTACTGAATTACCCCTGATTCCACAAATTGCTCCCAGGGCCTGTTTTTCCAGCATTCACTGGTGCTGGTGGCCATGTTTAACATGATCTAATCAACATCAGCCTCCCTGAACCTTGTATACAGCCTATGAGAACCATATATTTGCCTCCTTGCTTATAAACATCCCTCACTGATTTTTTCTCTGTAGAATATAATAGCATAAATAGTTACAATTTTGATATGGAAATAACAGGTATTTTGCATATTTTCCCTATTTTCTGTCCTTAAAGTTATTTCACAAAACCTGATTCACCATACAATAGAGAAATAGCAATAGAATGCACAGAAATCTCCTGGTATATGCTTGGGTATACATACTTTCATTGTTAAGGATGGTTCTGCTTGGTGCACAATCTGAGAAAACTACAGGGAAAGGGGAAAAAAGAAGCAGAAGCAAGTGAAACAGAATATGAAGTCAAAAGGGAAATAAATTTTGTTGTCAAGCTTCAAGGACATGTTAGAAAAGGTGGAAAGTTGAAACAAAAGCAGTCACTGCACTATGCTAAACCAAGCTGAACATTCCACTTGGTTGGTCTGATAAAGGCCTGTTGCAGTCAAATAGACTGAAAAGATATAGGCCACAAAATATAAATAAGGAAACTTTTGTCAAACTCCATTTATTACTGGTGTCTCTTGATCCTTGAGAAGGGTTTGCATCAAGGTCTCCTGAAAAACTCCCTTTTTTTCTTATGCTTTGGCTCCTTCCTTCATCTCAGGCTCTTTACTATTTATGTGCAGCTCTGGGCTGGTGACTTACACACCTATGAATGTTTTTGAACTGTAATATACATAACATGAATTTATAACATGTATAAACACATATGTTATACTTTTAAAAGTATTCTCTGTAACGAAGATGATGGCTTTAACAAATATTGTTTGTTAACATTTATATACTGTAGGAATCAGAAAACAGTGTGTCCTTTCTGAGGCAGGCTCCAGGCAAATCTTCAGTACAAAACAGGTGCCAGATGCTCTTACATTCACTAAGTCAGTATAAGGCAGGGATGCCCTGCATATGTTTTTGTTAAAGCAGAGAAGACATTACATTGGATATTTCTAATGTTCCTGGAGGAAATGTGTCTTTTAGCTTTCCTTTTTACTAACTTAAAAAATAAAATAAAAACATCTTTACTTTTTCAGTGAGGAGAGCATAAATGTTTGTAAGATGAACATTTAATTTCATAAACAGAAGCATGTACTGATCACAGAAATATTGTGTAATATGCATTTTACATGTATTGTCTTTTTATGGCAGAAAGTTTTTGCCAAACATTCTAGATTCTCATTAAAAGTGCCAAAATCAGGGGGCTCTTATTTTTAAATCAGGGAATATTGTAAATTTGATTTTTTTTTTAATTTCAAAAGAGAAATAAGTTCAAACTACTATCCTGAAGAAAAAAAGAAATAAAAAATATTTTGAATGAAAAAATGCCTTGTCCCCAATCTGGATTGTTCAAATGCTATTATATAAAATACAAACCTAAAACATAATTATAAAAGAAAGGAGATATCAAAAACCTCTATTCTGTAAAACTTAAAATAGAATGATTTAGCTCTATCAACATCCTTTTCTTCCTTTTTTTTGATTTTAAACAAACTTTTGTTGAAATTTATACATTTATGTGAAATATTTAGGTTTCATTTTTGTTTGATGGCAAACATTCCACAGGAAAGCTGGTCAGCTCTAGTTCTGATAGTTAACTTAATTGGAGGAGTAACCTACTCTATAAGGTTACTATATACCCACTGAAGTAAAACTGAATATTGGCAGAATAATGTGTTACTTTTTGTTGATGGTCAGAATTTGCCCCCACATGAGTACATTAATGTAATACTTTGGAAGCTGACCAAAAATAATACTTGGTAAATTTATCTCAGATTTCCATCTCAGGCTTGCCCATGAAAAAAGAAAACTGATTTTTTTTTAAATATATTTCAGAACACCTTTGCATGCATCTGTTGAATATATATATCAGGATGTATCTGCACAAGTCAGGTTTCAGACTGTGATTGAGTGCAAATGCAGCATACATATGCTTTTGACTGTGCATTTTGAAAATCTCATTCTTGCAATCGTTTTGTGTTGTAGTCCTATGCCATAGTACAGTGGCATTTGCAGCAAGAGCTGAACTCCTGGACACAACAGAAGTGTATTACCTCTGCTATGATGTATAAACTTTTAAAATCTCTGCTACTGAGTCTGAGTCCAGATGACCTCAATGGAGCTAGGCCTGTAAGTGTGGATCTTAATAGCTCTATGCATTCTGTAGCATCAGACATTTTACTGGGGAAAAGCCACTTCCATATGTGTTAAAGTTTAGAAGACTCAAGAAGAACTAAGTTAGGACTTTTGTGACTTCTCATATTAAAAGTGGAGTATTGTTAGTTCATTCATGTGCCTAATTAACTATGCATCATGACAACTGTGAATCGTGTCTAAGTAACGAGGCATCACATCTTACTGAATTGGTAAGGCTACTTTTCATTGAACATTTGAAGATTTTTTTTTCATCTTCTGTACTGCTATGTTGATCAGAGGAAAATATCACAGTAAATTAACTGTATCCTACAGAGTCTGTTGTTTTGCACATAGGCTAATATTCTTCACCTGAACGTATGTACATTTTTTACACTTCCAGGGGAAATTATAAGGGAAGGAAGTCTTATGGTTCAAACCTTGGAGTGAAGGTATCTGATTTTCTAAGGTTTTATTTCCAATTCCCTGAATGACTTTGAATTAATCAACTAATAGGCATTTCCTCTTCTGCTTAAGGAGGATTAAAATATAACTCAGTAGGATGTTGGAAAATAGTAGTCAAAATAATTGTAAAAAAACCTGACCAAATAAACTTGTGGGATAATTTCACCAAATGGAATTAAGCAAGGATGGTCCCAGTTAAACAGTGCTTTTAAATGAATGTTTACATTT
The DNA here is from genome assembly GCA_030014935.1 of Caiman crocodilus. Lineage (NCBI taxonomy): Eukaryota > Metazoa > Chordata > Crocodylia > Alligatoridae > Caiman > Caiman crocodilus. Next base: position 78,278,652 of record JAGPOW010003642.1, read on the forward strand.
AAATCCCACTAATTTCAAGGGAATTTAAGCAAGAACTTAATTGCTTTTTTAGCAATTGTGGCTAAGCACTAATTTTGCAAAACTGGGCCTATATACGGAAATCTATTTTTTTCCCATTGCTTATGTTATTTATTATTATTTTTGGTATTGATATTTTTAACCAAATAATTGATATTTGATATTTGATATTGATATTTGATAACCAAATAAATAAGGTACCACCACTATATATGTAGGCAATAGAAAATGCTGTACTTTGATATTCAAGGGAACTGTGTATATAATCTCAAAGAGAATTTCAATTTTTTCTTAAACATCTACATGAATATTATTGTATTGCACTCTTGCTGTTTCTCCCTGATCTCTGCAGTTTCATTTGTAAAAGTAACAACATAACACTTCTTGAGACTATATATTGCTTACATGTAAGAAAAAAATTCTTGTAGACCTGTGTAACAGCCTAATCACTGCTTTGTATTTAGAAGCTCTGCTTCCTGCAGTCTCTTCACAGTATCTGATGAAGTAAGAGTGCCTCTTATGAAAGCTTATGCTATACATCTCTGATTTAATTAGTCTATAAGGTACAAATAGATCCTGCCTTCTACCTGACTTCGGACTAACTCTTCTATCTCAGTATGTATAACAGTGCCATCTGGTGGCTTCAGACACATTATTTTGTGGGGATTGTCATGTTTGGAGGTACATTTAATTTCTGCATTTATTGGAGCTGCAATAAATGAACTGCACTAATAAATACGTTTGCATTTCCACCGACCTTTATAGCATAATTTTTCTGCTTTATTCCTCTTAGGTATTCCATCCTGCTATTTTCCATCTACTGTCCAGTAGTACCAAACATTTTAGTTGTGTTGCCTTATCATTGTCTTTGCCATCTACTTTCTTGCTTCTTTCTTTTTATATTTCACAGTCCAAGGCAAATCTGCAAAGCCTTATCCTTTTGTTCATGCTTTCTCTGCTCCCCTCTTTTGACTCACATATACTGCTATTTGCATTGCTGTCTACTTCAGAACCAAATATGGAGACCTCTACAAATCCATCCACTGGATGATTAGTTCCTCTGTCTAAGAAAAGCCTCTGATCACTAAGAGGAAGACTCAGACAGACAGTTACACTGAAGAGTAATGAGTCTCTAACTCTAGGATGCTGACAGAGATAGGAAAAAACCCCCCAAAAATAAGACCCCCAAAACCCGAACACCTTAAAATTGAGCCAAGTAGCAATGTTCTCTTCAGATTCATTAAATTGATCTGGCCAAAGTCCACCTAATCTCAGGCGTGATCCTATATCCATCTTTAACCTACAGGTAATATTTGACTGGATGTGTCACTGAATTGGAAGTCCCCAAATTGACTCTGTTGCTACCATGTGTCAGGTGATTTGAATCATCCTGCTTATCTTGAGAACTCTGTCTGTAATCTAATTTTCTGTTCCTTTAGTTTGTAGTCTTCTTTACAAAAAAATAAAAAAGTCTCACATATTCAGATGCGTGTTCATTCTAAAATAATCATCTTTACAGAAAAAAAAAATAACCATAAAAAGGAAGAATCTCAAGATGGCAAATGGAAAGTTCAGCATATTCCAATATTTTGTAATATTTATGAATTGAGCGTTTGCTGTCTTGGTGATGGGCAGGAAGACGCAATGCCAGAAGCTTAAAGGTTTATAAGAAATAAAAAATGCATTAAGCTGCATAGTGATAGCTCTGTCTTGTGCTCATTGATATTTTCTTACGATGGTGTAAAACTCATAAAGACAGATGCTGCCCAAAGGTGAGGATTTTTAAAAAATATATAGGGAGTCTAGTTGACATACAGATATTGTGTGCCCATATGCACATGTATGTAGAATTTATTGCATTGATAAGGCCAGGTATTAGGATTTGACAGAAGAACAGTTCACTGAAATTAAATTACTTTTTACTTCACCTGATGTATAATGTTAACATATCTGTTTGATTTCTTAATAACATTTTAATATGTTAACTTTAGACTTAGTTTAATGAACTGATGAAGGAACAACATCTATTAAGAGCTAAGACACTGACTTATATGCTCCAGTTCATATAGGAATTAATTCAAGGAAGTCCTATATGTTCAATTATACAGAAAGTCAAACTAGATGCTGACCATAGTTCCTTTTGGCCTTATGATCTATGACTGGATATATTCATGGACTGAAAAAAAATAGTATCTTAGTTTAGCTTTCTCTATATCAAACATTAGGTGGAAAACTCCAGGTAACTAGGAAACAATTTTGCACATTTCCTTAAACTTAATTTAGTACTGAGCGCTAGGATGTGACTTGCTGAAATATCTTATGTGCCTGGGACACTATGACTGAAATAATACAGCAGATGCAAACCAGAGTTTTCAAGTGAATCATTTATGTGTGTGTGAGCATATACATGAGTGTTTGTGCAAAAATATAGATGCTTGTCAAAAAGTGAGGCAGATAAAAGAGATGTGTATTTGTCCAATGATTCTAATATTTTTTCTTAATATACTCAACCAGCATTTGGAACTATGTGAAAAGCATCAGGAAACACGATTAAGGGTCAAACAATTGGGTAGTCATAGGGCAAAGGGGTATTTGTATGTCTTTCACACCAAAAAGATTACGAACAGAAGAGCTTCTACATCAAAGAACTTCAGAAGGCTCACGTTTTCATTAATTCCTATAATAAACAGTTTTCTTATTGATACGATAAGGTAAGGATGTAAAAAAGTCTACTACATTCAACTAGCTCCCTCTGTTTCTTAACATTCAGTTGTTAGGAACATGTCAGCAAGACTATAAATCAATTTAATTCAAACTATCAACTGAATCAAGGAAAGCCCTTGAACCTTAAAGACAATCATTCAATTTAAGGCTCTTCAAATTAGCATGCACAACTCATTGCAGGAAAGAGCAACAATGGAATATCTCTCCATCTCAATCTTCTTCTGGAGTTATTTTTGTTTTGTTTTTTTTAAGATCATTATACATGATTGGGTTTAACAGTATGACCAAGGTGCTTGCACAGAAAAAGAACTGAGAATACTGATCAGAAATAAACATGCTGGTTTTATTTTTTTTTCCAAAGGTTTCAGTTCAAGTGGTTACTAGCTTTCCTTGCACTGAACAAAATAACAGAGGTTAGGAATAAATGTTGCATTTGCCCTGGATAAATTGTGCCAGTGTTTCTTCTTTTGCACTACAGAAATATCCTGGGACTAGCATGTAGATTGCCCCTCATGAGGGTTTCATGGGCAACTTGAATGAATGCATTGCTGCTTTCCAGCCATTGATTCAATGGTGCAATCACAGAATAACTTTTCAGGTTCACTTTATTAAATTCTGGGATAAACTGTTAGTACTTCTTATCTTATAAACTTTCTTAAGATTTTTCTTAGGACAATGGACACGGACATCTAAACAATTGCACTTTGTCCTGGGATAAAATGATTTATCTCCAGACAAATGTTGCATCTGTTTATAGCCTGAAAGATCACTCCCAAACACTAGTTACCAAGGCTGCAGCGCTATTTCTCAACCACCAAAAATGCCAACCTTCACACTGCATTAATTAGCTTCTGCTGAAGCATATTTTCACAAAAGAAAGATTAACTCCCAACTAAGCTTTAGGCATGTTTAAATATGTTGTCAGTCATAATACAATAGTGAATAAACATACAAAACTGAGAAATACCAGTTAAGTTAGCATGTGAGCTAATTCTCTTAAAGACAATGAGGGGTTGTGATGAATGATCATTCTATTGATAGTAATATCTGCATACCACATAGATATGTGATGTAATTATGAGAATAATAAATACTCTATAGAACACAATTTGTGATATAGTCCATGTTGGAATATTATGATTCTTATTTACATACTGTATTTTAGCAATTCTTTAGAAGGTGGTTTTATTACATACAAATCTCATGGATCAAAGGGAGCAAGAGATATTTCCCCCATATTGACAAAGGAAAAGTGCTCCTTAAATAATTAGAACATGATAAATATTTGGCATAATGATCCAAGTTCAGTCTTAGTAAAACCTTACTTCAACGGAATTAAACAAAGATAAATGTATCCTGTTATTGTGGGCGGTTTTGTTTGTTTGTTTGTGGAAGATTGTGTACATCACATTGGACTTTTCTAAGAAGAAGTTACTTTTAAACACCACTCTCAATAATTGTGTTATGAATGATATATGACTTCATAAAACATTTAGTTTGTAGTTCTGCGCTATAATGAATCTTTGTCATGAAGAAATACCTAACGCAAAGTTATATTTACATCCCTTAAGCAAAATTATGCCCTGGGCGAAACCTAGTGTCAACTTTTTGTGCATTTAATGACCTTTTTTTCTAGTATTGGTAAATAAAAAGTTTTCGTGGGGTTTTTTATTTTGTTTTTTGTTTTGAATTAAATATTATGGATCTATTTTTGCTCAGAAAATGCCTTATTAAGATGTATTCTACATAGATATTTCTGTGATCACTAGTTTGAAACATTTCTTTTTCATATAAATGCTTTTGCCTCTAAACATGAAGGATATCAATGTAGGATATCAAGCATAGGAATGAAGACATTTGAGGAGGAGAATAATACAGAAGCAGCGTGTGCATGTTTTCTAAGACTTTGTATTCTTTCTTTCTTCCATTTTGATAGTTACTACTTGAAGCTATACTGCTCTGATTTGATGGGGATTCTGTTGTTATTAGGTAATAGAAAGGAGAATGAGCACACTAATTTCTCATTCCAGTCTTCACAAAATTTCAAGACTGGGTATTTAATTTAAAAAAAAATATTTAAAAACTCCACTGTTTGGGTAAAAAAATTTTTTTTTTTTGGACTGGGAAATGCCTTTTAAGAAAAAGTCTTTTTTTTTTCTTCTTGTTAGCCGGTAGTGTACCATTCTGCCAGCAGCTAGAATGCCAATAATATATAGACTAGGGCTGTGCAGGAGACCAATTAAAAGATTTTCACAGACGAGCCTATGAACTGCATTTCATCAGCCTCCTAGGTGTGGTAGATAAAGGTGACCAAATGCCAGCAAACTGTGCTCGCTGCGTGGGGGAAACAGAGGGTGCAGCCCAATTAGTCGTGTGAAGCATGCATGCAGCAAAATCCCCGGCTCATGCAGCTTGAAAAGCACACGAAAGAAAGACCCAATCTAATTGGCTGTTGGGACAGTATAAAAACAAAGCCCAGGAAAAGGGAAGGCGGGACTTACACGACAACAGAGAAGCCTGATCACCCTCACCGAGGTCCTGCGTCCACGGCTCCCTTTTCCCCCGGATGCCCCCATCGGATAGGTTGCATCAAATAGATGCTTGTAGAGCTCTCGAGTTCCCTATGGTTTTCAATTGTTGGAGATTATTGTAAAGGGAACTGCCAGCACAGATGTGCATGCGAGGCATTTAAGTGCTTCGCGGTGGATTTTACGGAGTGTGTCTACGTTGAGTTTCAGTTTGTAAGTAAAGCATTTATTTCTTACATTGTCCTTGGACTCTTTTTGGATGGGAAAAGAGAAGCAAGGTGAGAGTGTTCCAGAAAACTTTCATCCCCAGCCTATTCGAATTGAGCAGTTTATCACCCTCCCCCCCGCAATTCCTCCTCACATGGTATCATGAACAGAATCCTCAGGGCAAAGGGAGAATGAAGGAGACCCTAATGAATTAGTTAAGCACTGCCCATGGGGAAACCATCATCAGCTCCCAACCACAGATGCCGCTACTCTGCGGGCCCACGTAGAATATCATCAAGAGGGGTGAGGTGGGAAGATAGGAGGCTATGTGTCCATTTGCCTAACTGAGGACAGCGAGGAGCCACTTAAAGAGTGGGTCATGTCCGGCCTTGGCCCCACAGCTCTGGTATGTCTTCTCTCTAGCCCTGCAGTTCTTTACCATCTGCCCGATATAAAATCAGAGGCACTGCTCAGGTGCATTATGCCTAAGGGCACAGATGAGTACAATCCTGAGAAGGAATACAATAGATGCGTTCAGTACCTAAAGGAAGGGACCAGTTGTGAGATTTCCCCCAACAAATGTAGATGCCCTGACCTTGAGCTGGGAGGCGCCGATAGCAAAATCCTAATGACACTCCGCGAGGGTCTCGAGGACGATGGAACGGATGGACAGGGCAAAAATGGAATAAAGGGAAAATGATTAATGTCCTGTTCTGCTCGGTAACTACTTTACTGCGGCACGCAGCGAACCAAGCTAACATGATAGATGCGTTAACTCAGGCAACCACATGACAGATTTTGCAGATTGAGCCACAGCTCAAAGATGACGTCGTGGGAGAAGAAAGGGACATGGATGAGAAGCCTTGGGGAGGAAGCTCTGACATCAGCGAAGCCCTGTTGGCCCCACCTGAGGAGCCACCTCCATACAGCACTCCACCGGGACCATACTCCATTCTTCCCGCTGATGCGGATGTGCCCATCCTGCATGCAAATCCTGTGGCCTTAGTGAAGACAGTCACTGATAGCGCAGGAACCCGCACTCTCACTACCCTCCATATGCGTACTAGGGGGGAGCTCCAGGAACTGGCAAAGGATACCTGATTGACACTGGGTGAAACTTGGTGATGTGGCTCGGACGAGTAATATTAGAGCATAGGTCAGAATTAGTGGACCCTGTAGAGTGTACCATGTTGATGCGTCAACCCGCATTGCGGGGAGGAGCATGCAATGACACGGCTCAAATATTGCATAACAAAATCTGGCCAATCCTCCTGTGTGCTGGTGTGGTTCCAGTGTTGCTGACCCGAGCCCATGCCTGGCATGCAGCTCTGTCCAGTGGTGCATCACCTGCACAACTTTTTTATGCAATAGCAGGAGCCAGTTATCTAACCTGGGATACAGAACGTTACCCACTAAATCTAACTTTACAACAGGCAAACAGTGTTTGGCCACACCAATGGTGCAACAATCCTGACAATGTCCCTGTGTTCAAAGCAGCGGTAGAGGCTTGTGTTGAAATTTACGAAGGTATTAACACACCTATGTTCCGTTTGTTCTTGCATCCACTGACAGGGGGACCAATAAGAAATGTCTTGAGTAGCCTGGACGCTACACTACAGCATGAAGAATGGAATCTAAGCTCACTCCACCAGCAGCAGTGCAATCAGTTGGAACGTGGAAAGTGATGCCTGATAAGCCTCAGACCAATCACGGGCTGCATGGACAACCATATGGACCGTACAGTTGAAGAGTGCACTATGGTCACGTTTCTACTAAGTAGGAGCAGCCTGACGAGGAGCCAACTTCGCAGGTTAGGAGATGAGTGACAAAGATTGGCGCGGCTTCTAGGCTTCAAGCCTGGACAGGAGCTAGAAAATAGAAAAAATGAATAGCGGCCGTTGATGCGGGTGACAACAGCCAGCACATTAATGATGAATGTCCATATGGAACTTATGATGTAAGTGCTACCACAGATTCCACTTCTATACCTATAAGCTTTTTGTTAGACACGGGAGCCCAAGTAAACATATTAAGACCTGAGACACCCTATACTAAAACATCCAGGGTCATTTTCGTACAGGGGCTAAATGCTACAACATCCACACCCATAGTTAAGTTTTGGATTAATGAAAAGGCCCTGCATGGAGTCTTACGGGGCATAAACATTTTAGGTATCCCCGTGATTAGAGCATTGGCCTTGAAAGATGTTATATATTTAGCACTCCCATTGACTGTTACACCAAGTGAAAGACATCAGCCAATGCTAGTAAACCCTGTGCCCTGGTGATACCAGCCAGTCCCAATGTGCACCAACCTACAACCTCAGATCCGAAACCTTTTAGATGACTTATGCAAATGAGAGTGTATCCAGCCTGTAGAATCCTCCACTTACCTGTCGGCTGGATGGGGCATTCCAAAACCAGGAAAGCCAACGGAGGCGTGTCTAGTGGTAGACTATTGAAAGGCAAATCATCATTGTAAACCACTCCAAATGCCCACTGCACAGACTGTCTCGGACATTCTCGATGGCATAACTGAAATGCAGAGGGACGGGGAATGTTTTGCTACCACCTTAGACTTAAAAGACATGTTCTATTTGATCCCTATACATGACCCACATGGGATTCTTCATATGTGTGGGTGCGGACAAATGTTTTCTTGGAAAGTTTGCCCACAGGGTTATCACAATGCACCAGGATTGGCAATCGCAGTGATGAATAAGACAATTGAGAGCTTCATTTGCCTCCGCTCGGAGACTGTAGATGTTTGCATCTGGGCCTATGTTGATGACATCATTATTATAGGACATGATGGCGTTGTAGTTCACACCATTAGAGCAAAACTAAAAGCCCACTTGAGTGACCAAGGATGGATGGTGAGTCCAACTAAATCCATGAGCAAACTGTCTTTGGACATCAAATTTTTGGGGACGGAATTTATGGGACGGTGGTGGTTGGGGACAGCACATAATGCCACCCCTGAGTTACCCCTACCTTGGCCGACTACACAGGCAGACTTTCAAGGCTTGCTGGGCCAACTAAACTGGTTTCATCACTTTGTAATGCCACCATACTTAAGAGTCCTCCAAAGATTACAGCATCAGATTCGCAAGAAGGCGTGACGTAGAACTCCATGGGACAAGTATAATCAAGCTGCACTGGAAAAGGTTATAACAGAAGTCAAGGAGATGCACTTAATCACTCCCCCTGCTGGCAACCCCATGATAATTCATGTAGGTTATACTACGGAACATATTTGGTTCACAGCTAGTGACACTGAAACAGGGAACCTTGCATACACTGGTCACCGCACACTTCAAAACTACCAGCATTGATATGGCTGCTTAGGGAAGATCATGCTTGTGACTCAACTGGGAGAGCACCTCACGGTGAATCCAGGTGTACTTATCTCACTTGGCAGAACCATATTGGAATTACTTGATCCTGGTAAGGTACATCCAGAATATCAGGGCATGATGAAGGCTTGGAGCGCCCTAGTCCTCCGTCATCAGTATCACTGGTCGGCGTGGCAAGTCACCAATCGATAAATGACTTCAACCATCGAGGAGGACAATCTTGCTGTACCACAGCTGTACGGAACTACATCTCCAGCGTGGATAGGCTTAGATGGCACATCCCATGATGGTGGAGGCTATGGATATTATTGCGATCCTTGCCATGACTATAAGCTCCAAGCAGCTTATCCAGGAGAGTCGGTTCAAGCATCTGAACTATGAGGCTTTCAGTTAGCTCTCGAGCATACTTATCAGGACCACAATGATCCCTATACAGCACTCCCAGTTCCCATTATAGTCGTAGACTCAGAATACATATACAGGATTGTCACCAGAATGGCACAGGTAAAAGAGCCTATGGACCTTTGGGAAGATGTTAAGACAATCTTGCTGAAATTCTCCATCCGTCCCTTGATCAAGCACACTTGATCCCATCTACCCAACATGGACCCCGTGCATGCCGTCGTGGATCGGTTGCTAGCCCAACAAGAACCCAAGGAGCAAGAGGACACGCCTCAGTTGCATGTTGCAGACATTGTTGACACCAACCCGTTTCTGGCATGGCTCCATGAACACTAGGGACACCCTGGAGCAAAAAGGGCACAAGCCCTCTGGAGAGAGCAAGGAAAAAGGGGATCAAACATAGAGCGATGGACAAAGGTAATTCAAGCTTGTTCTGCTTGCGCATGGGAAAAACTGGTGCATCACAGACACCAAAAAGGTACCTATAACCCAGCATATTATGCTCTGGGAAAGATGTGGCAAGTAGATCTACTTGGGCCACTCCCAGGAGCCAAGCCACCAAACAAAGGATTAGCAATTATGGATTTAGGAACTCGACAGATCCTCATCCTTCGAATGAGAAAGACCACTACTTCCATGATTCAAGGGTGACTACAGCTCGCTTTTGCTCATTGGCAAGTCCCTCACATCATACACTCTGATGGAGGGCCACCTTATAAATCTAAAGGTTTAGAGAGATTTGCAGTAGAATATAACGTTCGGTGGCATCATCATTTGCCTTATCATCCACAGTCTAACGGCATTGTGGAGCGACAGATAAGACTGTATAAAGAACAATTGAGGCTAAAAGAGAATTGGTCATTTAAGAATTGGACCAAATACAATAATGACTTACTAATTGCCATGAACACTACCAAGGCCTTGTGGGATAAGCATGCCCCGGTACCATGCTTGCCTTGGAAGCCATGTTACTTGACGAAGGAAGCAGTATGGCTAGCCATTCCCACAGCCACTAGCAAGCGTCCAAGTCCAGTTCCCAGTGTCGTACTCAAAACCGGCAAGTATCCAAATACCTATTTAGTCTCTCTCAAAACAGTCTCACCCGCACACACCGTCTTGGCCCACCATAATTGGCTAAGCCGACGTAGCACAGTTGTTAATGAATCATGAGTTTGTTTTCTAGCCTGAGATGGTACAGAGTTGCCGACGCTTGACGTGGTGTGAGACATTGACACCCGCCACCGTGGGTAAACCTGCCTGCGACGGACCTTTGCCGGAGCAAATAGACCTGATACCATTGGAGTCGCTGGACTTTTATATATTTGATTATGTTAATAATGTTGAGTTATATGAAACTTAAGTGTAAACAAGGAAGTTCTCGAGCTCGATGTTAAGACAATATTAAGCTTAATATCAGAGATTGGCATTTGGTCAAGAGGGCATGTGGTAGATAAAGGTGACCAAATGCCAGCAAACTGTGCTCACTGCGTGGGGAAACAGAGGGTGCAACCCAGTTAGTCGTGTGAAGCATGCATGCAGCAAAATCCCCAGTTCATGCAGCTCAAAAAGTGCGCGAAAGAAAGACCCAATCTAATTGGCTGTTGGTGCAGTATAAAAACAAAGCCTGGGAAAAGGGAAGGCAGAACCAACATGATAACGGAGAGGCCTGATCACCCTCACCGAGGTCCTGCGTCCATGGCTCCCTTTTCCCCCGGACGCCCCCGGATAGGTTGTATCGTATAGATGCTTGAAGAGCTCTCAAGTTCCCTATGATTTTTGGTTGCTGGAGATTATTGTAAAGAGAACTGCCGGCATGGATGTGCATACGAGGCATTTAAGTGTTTCGCGGTGGATTTTACGTAGTGTCTGCATTGAGTTTCAGTTTGTAAGTAAAGCATTTATTTCTTACATTGTCCTTGGATTCTTTTTTGGATGGGAAAAGAGAAGCTGGGCAAGAGCGTTCCAGAACACTTTCGTCCCCGGCCTGTTAGAGTTGAGGGGTTAATCACCCCCCTCCCCCACCAATTCCTCTTCACACTAGGTACAGAAACTCATGGACTCAATAAAGACATTGGAGTTCTGACACACTACAACCTGCCGGACATCTGACTCCCAAGTACCTCTCCACTTTTACCTGCTACATCCCCCTCCCCTCTACCTCAGCCTATCTCTCACCCTCACCCCCTGATGCCTCCTTTTCCATTTTCATTGACTGGCTTTCTTGCCTGTATTGCATGCCAGGCCAGCCTCTGGCTTCTTTCCTATGCTTTCCATACAGGAACAGAACACACACACACCAACTGCAGGTACTTCCTCAGCCTGATGAAGGGTTTTTCAATCCAAACGCTTGCTAAGATAGATTTCTCCAACTAGTGAGTTGGTCTACTAAAAGATATCAGATTGACCCAAAGAACCTTGTCTGCCAATGACATCTCCTTAGACCAACACCCCTAGCACCTGCCCCAGTCAGCTGACTGGAAAGAAGCAGAGCCCTTAGCACATATAAGCCCCAGGGCTGGGGCTGGCAGGGACTGTTCTCTGGCAGCTGCTGGAGAAGAAGCTCCTGTAGGAAAGGAAAGAAGGCTCTGTGACAGTTTGGCTGCCTGAGATGCTGCTAGTGCTACTGTGCTGCTTACCATTGTTATTTAAAGTGGTAGACCAGCCTGAGGTTGTAGGGGAGGTGGAGACCTCATTGGGGCACACTAATATGTCATGTAGAGGCCCCAGCACCAGTGAGGGCTCACCTTAACACACACACACAGTCACACAAGTCTTGAGTTTTGTTTGTCAGCAGCTTGAGGTGCAGTTTCCTAGAAATCCCTGCACTATCTCCTTGAAACATGGCAAGCTTCCTGGCTTCAGCAGGAACTACCATGCCTGCTATTTTTACACCCTCCCGCCCCCAGTGCCCCCCAAGCTTTCACACTTAAAAGTGACATGAGTTTTGCTCTGAATAGTTTGAGGTGCTGTTTCTCAGAAACCGCTGCACGTATCTCCTTGAAACTTGACAGACAGGCATTGTGGTCTCAACAGAAGCTATCCTCCCTGCTTTTATCATTCAAATTAGGCAAGAAATGACAAAGTTATAGGCATTTTTGTGATTCCTCATTATAGCCTATGGGCAAAATGTCAAAACACAACAAAATGGAACAGTGCTTCAAAATGAAACAAAATGATTAAACAAAACACTGTCCCATCAAAATGGTGAAACTGAAGCCAAAACAAAACAGTCCTGTTTCTCACAGCCTTACTGTCTGGTAAGCCTCACACATAGGGTGCAGGGCCGGGGGTGGAACTGGGCATCATGGCCACTTGTACCCGTGCCAGCTCACCCATCCACCATTGTGCTGCACACCTGAAGCCCTGTCCTATCTTCCCCTCTGCTCCCTTCCTCTCTCCTCCAGATTTTCCCCCAATGTGAAGGAAGGAGGGAGGTAGTTCAGGTCTTTAGTGAGCAGCCAGTGTGGTCCCAGCTAGGTAGCCTTGGGATTTTCACATTCAGAGAAACTCATCAATGGCAGTGGTGATTTCTACCTCAGGCACAGGGGGCAGGAACTTGTAGTGTAGACAGAGATACCCATCCAGGCAGTTGCACATTTTGCAGGGAAGTACAGGTTTGCCTAGGGTGCCATTAAAGCTCAGAGCTCACACCAGGTTCTCAGCTACACCCTGGGCACCATGGAGATCATCATCAGCAAGGCACAATGGGCTGCACAACCCTTACTGCATTCAAACAGTGCCTTATGGTGCACCCAGGAGACTCTGACCAGAGGCACACTTGGGCTGAAAATTGCAACTGTCCAAAGCTTCGGATCACGATTCAGATTTGGAGACAATTCAGACAATCCAGAGGCTAAATCTATGAATCTGAATCAAATAACTAGAAGGGTTAGCCTTTCCAAACTGATTTGGAAAAGATTTTGGAAAAGATTTGGAGATTCAGCCATAGGGTATAATGGGGAATCAATTAAATATCTATAAAATTGTTGTTTTTTGGCTGATTCAGATTAATCTTGCAGGAGTGGTAGCCACTACTGAGGGCATGATGTTTGCCAAATTTCAAGATTATAGATGCAGGGGTTTCTGGAAAACTGTAACTCAAATCCTGACACAAAACTCATGCCACCTGTATGTGTTAAGCCACAGTGGGGTGAAAACAGCAGGGGTGGTATCTCTTGCTGAGGCCACAAGGTCTGCTAAGTTTCAAAGAGATAGAAAAAGGGGTTTCTGGGAAACTGCACCTCAAACTGCTGACAAGCAAAACTCATGACTGGTGACACTGTGTGTTTGTATGTTAAGACACAGGGTTGAAAACTGCAGGGGTGGTAACCCCTGCTGTAGCTACAAAGCCTGCCAGCTGTCAAGGAGATAGGTGTCGGGGGGAGTCTGGGTTCTGGGGCCCTGTGCCTGTGGCCACATGCAGTCAAAATTAATGACATGGGTGCTTGTGGGACTGTGTGTGTGTTCAGGTGCTCCCTTCCTGGCATTGGGACCTCTGCATGACATGGCAGTGTGCCCCCACGAGGCCTTCTCCTCCCCTACAGCCTCAGTCTGGTCCACCACTGTAAATGATGACAGGTCAAAATAACTTAACTGGCTCAACACCCACAGTACCAGCAGCATCAAAGGTACCCAGACAGGAGTGTCACAGAGATTGTTTTTTATAAAGGAATTGACAGCAAGAAATAAAGATACCGTATTGGATATGTGTTACTTGTGGTGTGTGATGGCTTATCTTGTGTTTTTATGTTTATATGTTTATTATGAAAAAAATAGTTAGAAAAATATATCTTAGGAAGCTTTGGGGCTGAAAAACCCTTTGTCAAGATGAGGAAATACCACCAATTGGTGTGTCTTTTGGTCTTGGACGGAAGGAATAGTAAAGAAGCCATAGGGTGGCCTGGCACACAATGCAGGGAAGCAAGCCAGTCAGTGAAAATGGAAATGGAGGTGTCAGGGAGTGAAAGACATGCTGGGGGAAGGGATGAGGAAGATGTAGCAGCACAGGTAAAAGTGCAAAGGTACCTGGGGAGTCAGATGTCTGAGTTTTGCTGTCCTGTGGCCAAAGGTGCAGGGCCCCAGAACCAAGACTCTCTCTACAGTTTTCACCCCACTGTGCTTTAACACACACCTATGTCATGAGTTTTGTTGTCAGCAGTTTGAGGTGCAGTTTCTCAGAAACCTCTTCACCTATCTCCTTGAAACCTGGCAGCTTTGTGGCCTTAGCAAGAGCTATCACCCATGCAGTTTTCACCCCACAGTGGCTTAACACACACAGATTTCATGAGTTTTGCTTTCAGGATACAAGGTGCAGTTTCACAGAAACTCCTGCACCTATCACTTTGAAAATGGCAGACCTTATACCCTGAGAAGCTTCTATGAATTCTGGAAGTTTCATCTGATTCAGTCAAAAAGCAACAAAGTTATAGATATTTAATTGATTCCCCATTATACCCTATGGCCAAATCTCCGAATCGTCAAATCTTTTCTGAATCTTTTTCAAATTGATTCAGATTAATTGAATCAGAACAGCAATTTGGATCTCTGAATTGAACTGGCCAAATCTGAATGGGCCAAATCTGAATCTGAATCAAATAGTTGCCTATTCTCACAGCCTTCTGCAAACCATGCATACCTGGGGCCTGTCTCGTGTGGCCGGAGCCGTCCAGAGGATCACTAAGTTAATCAGATGTAAGGTGGCCGGTGATGGAGAGGCGAGACAGTTTGTTTGTTTTAAAAGATTATTTTACTTACACTGCATGGAATGGCAGCTCAGGCCTCGAGGTAGCTTGCTTGCGCTATCATGGTTAATTAAACGAGTTGCAAGTAAACAAGTTGCTAGTAAATGTGCTTCTGAATGAAAAGGAACCTGCAGGATAACAAGGGTACATCAAAAGGACCTGGTGACGGGGAGATATTGGTGGGTGATCAGTCTGCCAAGTTTCCTCGGTCGCACTACAGAGTTCTCCATGATTACTCTGTTGCATGCTCAGAGGTCTCCGACGGGCAGAAGCTGCATGAACTTTTATATGTCCAGAGTGGCCAACAACAGACTGCTAGGTAGAAATAACTAATGCAGCAGAACGTGATCAAATTTGTGGTAATGGCTCCAAGCGGTCTATTGTGACTTGGACACTCAATTGATTTGGTTATGACATGCCCCCTTGGCCATGGCACAATAGACCAAGAACTTTAGGTTAAAGGTAATTTTTGTCTAGAAACTTGTTACTGTTACAAGGTTTAGGACAACTTGCAGATATATATATACAAATGGACAGTTCAACAAGTTACTTTTTAACAAACTATAAAATACAACGTTTATATACGCAACAATGATTATTGAGATCAACGGCAAACACAAGATAACTAAAAACATTGACAATTGAATTAACTTAGAAACAGCATATTATTCTTAATTTTATGCAATTTTTTCTCTAATTAGATTCTCCGAGGTAACTGAGAGCGGGGTAGATGATTAATGCCACATACTCACACATATACACACACATATATACATATATACACATGAAGACATATTTGTTTAATGAAGTAACCCCATTATTCTCTCATTATAAGTATTGCCAATTTAACCATGACTATTATTGAGAGGCCTTTTCTCATTTCTTTACTTAAGACTATTAAAATGCATTAATCTTGTCATGCTTCACTACTTGCTTCTTCTTTCAACGACTTGAAACTACACACTTTCTGCTCTCTATCCACCTACTTTAATAAGCCTTCACATTTCTCTCTTGTGCTCTCTTGTGTTCAAAATTCTCTTTTTCCCTTTCTTTCTCATTTACTTTCTGTCTACACTCGACCATTCTGCGACATCCCCAAAACTTTCAGATTACTAATGACAAGACATTTTTGTAAACTAAGGGTGTGAGCATGGGATCATTAACAGAAAAGGGGAACCATAGGTTTTCTGTTGATGAGCCGTTAATTATGGCTTTGGCTCAGAATGATAGAAAGTTCAGAACTGAGCAGGAGGTCTTGAAGTCAGTTCTGTTCACTGAGGTACCTGTCGGTAATGGCAGGAATAAGGTGATGACTCCGTTTGCGACATACAAGTAGGTGGCTATTTCTGTGTCAACCCAGATGTACTGCGGGTTGGCGCTCAGTAGTTTCTGCGATTGAGCAGTCACAGATCACCGCTTCATCACTGTTGAGACTGTAAGAGGACAAACAAACAAACAAATGAACGAACGAACGAACAAACAAACGGAAAGAGTAAACTGTGAGAACAACATGGTGGCGAGCTAGCCGGTTGCAATGAACCAGGGTTAGTTATCGGTCATTGAGTCTTCTTACACATCAAACCTGAAGCCTAGTTCATTTGTCAGGTTCTGTTGGCCCTCTTCCCCCAGGATGCACAACTCTCACTTCATAAGCCCGGAGCGGTGTAGGAGGAACCCAAACATAGCTCTCTCCTCCGGCGTTCATTGTGGCAACTGTTGCGACTCTCGTGGGGTGTCGTACTCATAACGCCTTGGTCTTTGGGCTTCAATGGGGTACGCCGAAGGTCAGTATTCCGCGTTACTAGAGACTCTCATGGATGTCTTTATAAGGGCTTGCAACTGTGAAAGGTGACTCAGGAGGTTTCCCGCCTGCTGTCCGGTCATCGGGTTGAGGAGGAGTCGAAGTATTTTGGCGTCATCTCCTCCATAGACCTCTATGCAGGCTTCTATACTGTTGAGAGTTGCAGGAACAGTTCCAGGGTTCCATAGATGACAATGAGGCCACCCTCCTTTGCACTGAGCCCATGTCAGTCCCAACTGGTGTATGCTGGGATTCCAATAGGCATATGATATCTTTATTATGGCCAGCAGAAGTTGTTCCGCGCTGACCTTCTGTGGGTGACCCTCATGCCAGGTGATAGACTTGTGGCTAACTTGGCCTGCAACAAGCGCTGGAAGTGGGATGGACCAGTGAGCATTACTCGCTATCACTTCCAGGTCGGTGGCATGCCTTCCACTCCACAAGGCTTAGTGGGGTAGGTAGTTAGCCTCTTCCAGGCCTAGCAAGTCTGACCCAAATTCTACTACCAGGCATCCTAAACACATATCTAGGGTCTCTTCAGACTTCAGTTTTGACTCTTTGTATAATTCTTGCATTTCTCCCCATGTGTGAGTGCGGCATGTAGTGGTAATGCAGGTCGCACTCTGCGCGTCTGTAACTTGCTTGACTATCACTGTCGGGTGGGCCACAGCTGGGAGAAGCGTAGGGTTATCAGGCAAGAGTGTCAAGTATAATTTCTCACCCTCCTAAGGGGGCGGTTCTCTTGCTTACACTGCGCCAGGGGGCAGAGTTTCTTTTGGCACCACTCCAAGGGGCAGGGCTGGAGACAGCGCGGCTGCCCCTTCTTCCCCAAGACTTTTCGCGTGCTCCTTTTTTTCCCTGGCGCCATCTTGGAATGGCGGCGGCTCAGGGTTCTCTGATGGTTCAGAGCTTTCCTTTACTGACGCTTCCTTAGCTGTCTGGGTGGTTGTGAGCAGTTGAACCTCTAAATTTGTGTTTTTCCGCAGCAAAGTTGTAACAGTGCGGAACATAATATTCAACATCTTTCCCTTGTCCCACGTTGGGCCCGTCCACCATGCCGTGACACGGCCTTCCGTCTCTAACTTTTTCCAGAGACCCGAAAGCAGCTCGTGTCCCCTTGACCTGGGCATTAGGGTTGGGGATTGAACTGGTCAACCGGTGTTGGTTCTTCACACCTTATACAGTGGGCATACTCTTGGGCAAGAGTTGGGTCTGCTACACCTGTCGGTTTTACTCTGGTGAGGGACACGGTGCCCTCTTCATCTCGGGGTCTGAACCAGACCTGCTCATTGCTCACCACGCACCCAAATTCACCGGGGTGAAGATGTGCCTTCCATTCATTCAAAACTCCTTCCTCTTTTAGTGAAAGGTAGCCACTGATGAGCCTTTCAGTCGACCCACCCACTTGGTGGTATGCAATGTGGGCCCATAACTCATTTGAGTCAACCACAGGGTGCCCCCCAGTGGCAATTAGAATCTTCTCCACCACTGTGCCCTTAGATCCTGTTCGTGAGGCCATGTCTCGGGCAGCCAAAGCCGTCCAGAGGATCACTAAGTTAATCGGACATCAGGCAGCTGGCGATGGAGAGGCAAGACAGTTTATTGGTTTTAAAAGATTATTTTACTTATGCCACGTGGAATGGCAATGCAGACCTCGAGGTAGCTTGCTTGTATTGTCACGGTTAATTAAATGAGTTGCAAGTAAACAAGTTGCTAGTAAACGTGTTGCTGAAGGAAAAGGAACCTGCAGGATAACGACGGTACGTCAAAAGGACCCAGTGACGGGGAGATATTGGTGGGTGATCAGTCCGCCAAGTTTCCTCGGTCGCGCTACAGAGTTCTCTGTGATTACTCTGTTGCGTGCTCAGAGGTCTCTGACTTGGGCAGAAGCTGCATGAACTTTCATACGTCTGGACTGGCCAATAACGGACTGCTAGGTAGGAATAACTAATGAAGTGGAACCAAATTTGTGGTAATGGCTCCAAGCAGTCTATTGTGACTTGGACATTCAATTGATTTTGTTATGACAGGGACCCTGGCCCAGGCTCTTCAGAGAGAGATGCCAGTGGTTTGGAGGAAAACCTTCTCTGCATCTTGGCTGGGAAGGAGCCCTTCACCTCCAGAACCCAGGAGTCAGAGGCCTGGTTGCATGGGAACAAAGCATAGAAAGGAGAAGGAGAGAGTTGGTCTGGAGCCATTTTGATAGCTGTTGGCAGAAGCCAGTCCTGGCCCTGCCTGAGTAGGGGATAGGGAAGGCAGTTTCTAGTGGTAAATGGCCCTCCTGACCCTCTGTGAGAGTGGCAGCTGCCTGTGGAAGGGCCCACCTTGCCAACTTACCATGGTTCCTGGGCACCTGTTCATGCACAACCCCTGAACTGAAGCCAAGCAATCCACAACCCCCTGTTACAGTTCATGCTATCTCTGAAATATTGCATTCTTACAAAGGGCCTTTCTGTCGTGACTCTGCAGATGCAGCAACTGCATGTTGGGGAGAACTACCAACCATTAGTGGAGATGGGGCCATAAGGATGCCACCACCAACAGCCAGCATCCTCTGCATGTGCCACTTCCACCAGAACCAGACCCAGGACCAGACCCTGCTGCTGGACTAATTGGCTCTGGGACCTGGTGAACCTAGGACCTGGTAAAAGAGGAGGAGAGGGACCAGGTGTACCTCATCCTCGAGAAGAGACAGATTGCCCTCCTGGAGAGGCTGATTGAGACCCAGGACTGGCAAAGTTTGATGGTGGCCAGGGTGGTGGCAGTGACAGAGAAGGACCGCTAGGTCCTTGAAAACATTCTGGTCCTGGTGGTTGGCTTTGTGCTACCTGATGCCAAGCCCCTGGCTCTGTCTTTGCCTGACCCCTGTGGCCTTGCACCAAGACTTCCAGTGGACTTAGGAGGAGGTGTCATGCTACCTGTACTGCCAGGGGCCTCTGCTCCTACTCCTGAGCTTGGTTCCCTGGCAAGCTGACCCTCCACTTGGGCTGCTAATAACTAGTTGCCCTGCCTCTATGTAGCCCCTGAAAGTGAGCTGGCTACAGTTAGCCCAGCTCCTCACATGGACCCAGCTGGTCCCAGCCTCATGGAGCAGAAAGGGGAGCATGCTGAGTGGGCTAGGGAGCTACTGTCTTTGCCCCCAGGTCACCCTCCAGTCTGCTGGCCTCTGCAGCATCCAGACCTGCAGTGATGTGGCAAGGCACTGGGGTGCCGGGCAGCTTTCCTCAGGATCCAAGCTGTAGGTGCCTCCAACCCATGCCCCTCCCTCTGACAGTTGTCAATGCACCAGTGTAAATAGGTTTATGGGGAAGAGGGTGCTTTATTGGTGGTGGATGTTGGGGTTAGGGCTGGGGTCCGGTATTGGGTGGGGAGGATGGGAGGGAGTCTGTTGTTGGGGAAAGAGTAGGGGTCTGTTGCTGTATTTTAATGAAATCTGTGCCAGATTAAAGTCATTATGAGAGAAAAACAGATTGTAGGGAGAAGTTACATATATCAATCAGGTGTTGCTGGGATCTTTCATGTACATTTTTATTAAAATATGTTGGAAAGCCATCTGGTCCATGGCATATGTAGTTTTATAGGGCTACAAAGACCTCTTAGACTTCACTTTCAATTATTTCATTTACAAAAAATGTTAGCTTATTCTTTAATAAGGTCAAGGATCTCTCCGTCTCTTTGCTAGCAATACATGGATTATATGTAGTTGGAAAATGAATCTGGATGACTATAAATGCTTATAATACTTCAAGAGGAAATTGGTGTTTAATTGCCATTCTGTTATTTGGCCCTTTTCCAATTCCAGTTCAGTTATACGGGACCTTAAAGTTGGTTAGAAGAAGCTCAGTAATAACAATATGGAGGAAAGGAAATTGATGATGGAATTCAGACATAGGGACTTGTCTGTTTTAAAGAATTGGAAAAGTGATGCCCACGGGTATGTTTCAAACAGACTAGAAAAAGGCAGTGTAGAAGGTAGGGACACCAGACAGGAGGAGGCTGTAATCACAAGGGGGAGATATGTTATGTGCCCCAGTAAGTGGTTTTGAGGACTAAATAAAAAAAAAGACATTTTAGACTTCAAAGATGAACATGAAGACATTATACTCTGAAAAAAGTTACAAAACTAATATATTTTTACTGACACCTTTTTTCATTTTTCACTGGATCTTGAAGTCTCAAATAACAGGAGAATGGAAGACAACAATGCACTCTTCAGAGGCACATGAGTTATTATTCTAGATTGTATTTTGTTTACCCAATTATTTATGCAAATCAGTAAAGCACTATTCTTTTAACATTCAGTATCAGATATCTTAGATATTTTCTCTGAGCTTAATTAATTAATTCTGTTCATGAAGAAGTAATAGAATTCTTTCAGCTCCAACTTCATGTAAAGTGATTGCAATTTAAATTAATTTGATTCATTATTAAATAATTTAACCTGCAATGGATACTACATAATCTAGCTCTAAAATGCAATGTTAATTTGCTACAATGGGAAAATATATGTTAGCATACAGTTGTTTATACTAAAGAGTTAAGAAGACAATAGAAATCAAGTGATAAATATCAGTTTAGAAATGTAATAGGTGTGATATCTACATTAGAAAGGAGTTGAAGTTCAACTGATTGGTACAACTGGTTTCTAATTTGAAGCCTCCTTTTCCTTCCCACTCTTCACCCCCAAATTTCCATACACAGATTTACAAAGCATTCAAAAGATTTTCTTCAGCCTGACATGTAAATTAAGTTGGCCAAAATAGCGCTTATTCAGCGAACAACTAGCCATTCAAAATGGAGTTATTTCCTTTCCCAGGACAAAACTGTGACCAAGCCAAAACATATTAGTGTAATTCTTATAAAACACAGGAAAATACACAGACTAACTTGCTGCAACTACTAACTTGTTCTCAGTGTTGCCTGGGGATTAAATCCACAGTTGGACTTTGATGTAGTGGCATGGTGATGTGGCTGGGCACATGGAGCACAGTGGCAGAGGTGACTTTCAGTTGCTGCTGTGCTGCCAGTGTGATCATCATGATTGCACCCGATGGCAGCAATTTCTTTTTGGGTCCTCCCCAAGTGAGCCCCCAGGGTTAGTTGTCCTGGTCATCTATTCTTCCCTAATTGCACACTGCTTTGATGCTTCAAGTGATAGTTGGACTAGACTTAGAGACTTCTTTCCAAATTCTGTGGCCTGAAAACCATTGTTAAGCTACCTTTTACTCCTGGAGGTGCCTAGTTTCTTTAGTAACCCACATTTTTTATGTTAAAGGTGCACAAGCAGATAAATTACTACTTCTTGCCCTATTTTGAAGCATCTCTGTCTTTGTATTCTCAGGATCTCAGCACATAACAACAGCTAAGCTTCATTAGGATTCAAAATATGGGCAGTCTTCCATCTATTCCATTTGATGTATTCAATCAGATACGTGTTCTCAGAGCAGCCTAATGCAGGGGTCAGCTAGCTATAGAGGAAGCAGGGGCTTTGGCAGAAGTCATTTTTCCATATTGCTGTGGGAAAAAGTACTGGCTGCAAATGCATTCCCCATGCTGGCACGGGGAAAACTGGTGACCACAAGTGCATCAACCCTGTATTGATGCTGGGAGAAGACATAGCATTTGCTGGATCCTCATGCCAAATCATAACAACAAGCATTTTTCTTCCAAAGATAGACAACAGTATGCTATCACTCTTGACCTTTTTTATACAATAGAATACTCACCCAGCATATGGGAGCTGTGGGTTTCATTCCCTCCCTCTGCTTGTGAGGGTCTTCTAGGCTAGATGCTATTCTTCCTATTGTTACCCTTTGCATGGTAAACTGAATGATCCACTAGAACAGAGAGGGTGCATCTACATGTGTACAATTACTGCACAGTAACCAAAAATTACTGTCCAGTATGGATGGTGTCTACAAGTGTGCATCTGTACTGTGCAATAAATATAATGACTTATGCCAACTTGGACATAAAATTGATACCTGCATTATGCAGGTATCAAATTTATGCCTGATTAGATACTTCTCAGTTATGCATGTGTTGAGACCTTACTGCACATGACACTGTGTTTGTAGACTGGCTTGGGGCTAACTTTATTCCCAAGTTAGTCCACACAAATCATTACTGCACACTAATGGCTGCATATATCGACACTGGCATAAACCCACTTACTGTGCAGTAAATTTAATGTGCAGTAAATGCATATGTAGATACATCGAGAGAGCATGTGTGTTGGAATAGGGATATCTTAGTTCTAGTCACTGCTTTCAGGGCTGTTTATATATTTACATTAAAACAGCCATTGGATAAATGTTATAAATACTGTAACATGAACACATCCTGAGTGAGTGCTATCATGTAGATCTATATCCTGCTGCCTAAGGTAAGGACTTTGGAGGGTGGAGATGTTGGTGTGAATCCCTGCTGTTAAAAGTTCTTCCATAATCTAAGTGCTCTAGCAACTAGGAACCATGTCCCTTAGTTCTAAAAGAAAGGACTGATCTTCCCTTTGTTCTTCAAAAAAAGGGCTCAAGCATCTATCTTTAAGAAAGAGTTCAAAGTTAAGAATCCCAATTAGAGGAAAGCACATCCAATTAAAGACCCTAGTCTTTAAGGTCTCTTATACACATGCCATTTTGCCTTGAGATGCACCAGATCTTCAGACCAGACTCAATCGACTCTGCACCACACAAGAGCTAATGCAAACTGCCTTACACCATGTACCATTGTATAAGTGGCAAAATGCACTTTAGTGCACAGAAAATGGTGGTGGTGCAATTTTGAACTAAAACACCTTCTTTCTGTTTTAGTTCAAAAGTGTGTTGCTGGCATTTTCTCAGTGCTGACATGCATTTTGCCACTTATACAACTACAAGTGACAGTGCCAGGTGCTTTTCAAAAGGCCTGGCACTACAGCATTTGCATGTGTAAAAATTTCTTTTGTGTTAAAAAGCTATGTCCCAGAGAAGGAGAGAGCAGGACTTAAACTACACTCTTACTCTTAATGTTTCCTG
Organism: Caiman crocodilus; assembly: GCA_030014935.1. Classification (NCBI taxonomy): domain Eukaryota; kingdom Metazoa; phylum Chordata; order Crocodylia; family Alligatoridae; genus Caiman; species Caiman crocodilus. The sequence goes on from JAGPOW010003642.1 coordinate 78,302,444, forward strand.
TTTGCTACTATAGGCATCCACCTTCTTAGAACATTGACTATTGTGAAGCCGTTCCTTATGCATTGTATAGGATCCTAGTCCAGTGATTCAGGGCTAAGCAGTCTATGGTAGAATACTTTCTGTGGAGTTGTTATTGTCATAAAGAAAGAGATTTACTCCAGTTCCCAAGTTCCAATTAGTCTCACCACTAAACCCTCCTCTCACCCCTGAATAAAGCTTATTCAATCAGTATTTGAGCAGATTAAGTTACTTTTCCCCTTAATATGGGTTTAAGGCATGTGCATGCCTGTGGACAGACACTCTGCATTGGGATGAACAGCCAGTATGGTTTTTGGATATAGATTACAGTCAAGAACAGGAACTAAAATTGGCATTTGTCAAATAGCAGAAGGCAGACCATGCACACCACACACAGTTTGCTGCAAAAGCTAAAAGCATTTTTCTTTTGGCTTAAAAAAACAGTCAGCCTGTTGTCACCAATACATGATTCCTGTATACTGTCATTTCAATAATGCATGAAAACACTCATGATTAGACATACTTACTAAAATAAAACCTTCTGTAAGCATTCTTCTATTTTTTTCAGCAAATTATAGATTGCCTCTGCATTCATAGTTCATATTGCTGCAGAATTTAAATACTTTTTAAAAATCCCTGCAGTCTTTTTAAGTATATTTAAGATTCTTTTGTATTTGTGTGTGTATAGACAAGATAAAATACCTCCCTGCATTAGCACCCATAAAAACACCTACTAGCTTTGAGTATTGCCTCTTTCTGGAAATTAATTTTCCGACTGTATCCAAGGAACATTTCATGCTGCTATGAATCTTGCAAGATGAAATCATGGTGATTGCACTTGATTAGAACTGTCAAAGATTTTAGAGGTGCTTTTGAATCTGTAATTTTTTTCCCTTTTAAGCTAACAGGAAATGATTTTTCCTACCCCTTTCAGGAACTTTCTGGGAAAAAATCATATATTAATACAATCCCACAGTTTCTGTACATATCCTATAAGCGATTATAATAGAGAATACAGGAATGACACTATGTTTGAGGTCACACTTCACAGCATTTGATTCATCTTTTTTTCTGCAATTCTTAGTCTTGATGGTGATGATGTTTTCCTCTCTTTCAGAAAATCTGGTATGTGCTGTCACATATGCTTCCAATTAATACATATCTGTTACAGTCCAATGGCTCTAACAAATGCAAAACTACAAATATTTCTTCAACTTCTCCTAACCAGGTGTTGCCATGGTATCTGGTCTGGCAGGCAAAAATAACATGGCCTGTTCTTGACAACCATGTTGACAAGTATTACTGCCTTTTGCTTATAGTTTTAAGCACTGACGTACATTTATTATAACGATGTGCAAAGCAAATAAAACCAAAAGTTCCTTTGGTTGACACTATATGTTTGTGTATAACTTTAAAGAGGATTTATCAAAATTCTATTAGTAAAGGTATAGTTCTGTCCCCCTTAATTTGTTTATATTTTTAAAACTGTGATTGACTATATACGTACTAACTGTTTATTCCTTTATCTATTGCAGTCTGAGCTTTCAGTTACTGCCTCCTAAAAAAAAAAAATGGAACTAAAACAATGACAAGGGGAAAAGTAGCAACAAAGCATTACCCTAAGGGCAACATGTGAAGTATATTTATTGGTGCAAGACAGCTGATAGAATATGTTCAGCCTACACACTTTACATAAATATATATAAAAAAATTCTAATTACAATGAGCACAGTCAACCTAAAAGTACTTAAATAATTTCTAAAGCTCCTTTAATTAGACAATGTGAAGTAACTCATATTAGGTACTCCTTCTGAAAAACGAAAGATCTCTGCTAGAGTTTTCTCTACAGCAGATCTCTGCTATTTAGATAATAATAGATTTAGCCAGAAATCTAAAAAGAAAATTTTTACTTGGACTTATAATTATATTTATACTCATGAAACAACCAGTCATGTTAACTCATATACAATACAGAAAGAGCACACTTCTGCAGTACAAAGTTTCTCAAGACAGTCAACTTTTCCACCCGCTTCCCATACAATCTTCCCTCTTTTTCCCCTAGTCAGATTGACACAACAACATTAATTAAGGTTGCTGGTTTTTCCAAAGAACATTAGGTATGTGGTAAAGCAAGGGAAGTCAAAGTAAATAGACCAGAAATTGGCCACATCTATGCATGCACTTTACTGCAGAGTAGACTAATTAGCTGTGGATTAAAGCATCATTGTCTACATATATGACACTATTAGGCAGCAGTAAACTATACCAGCATAAAATAGTACTGTTGGTGACAGCAGTATCTTACACTGGGGTAATTTACTATGGTTAAACAGTAAACACATGTGTCGACACTGACTGTGGGTATAAATTGTGCCTGGTGTGCCCAGCCAGCTAGCCATATTTCTGCTTGCTGCCTAGCCCAACAGCTCCATACTTTCAGCTCACTCATGTCCCAGCCAGCCCTTCCACTGCCTGAAGCCACCACCTGAAACCAGGGGCTGACCCCCACCAGTTCCTCCTGCCAGCCCAGGCCAGCTCTGTCCTGGCTCAAATTGCTGCTGTCCTGGGCACATGTGTAGATGCTGCACTCAAGAGTTTACTTTGGCTCAAACTACTTTGTAGTGTATTGCTTCACATTAATTGCAGGTGTAGACTGAGTCACGGACATGTGACTGAGTCACAGAAATGTGAGACTATGTTACCTCCTGTGCTGTATTTGAGTCAAGTAAAATACCATATTGACTCAACTATAAGATGATCCTGAATATAAGATGACTCCAGAATAATTAGATTGTATATATGGATATACACCCTTGCCCTCTTCCACTCTACTTCTACCCCCTGCAGACTTTTGTCTCCCTGTCACCCACACCTCCAACTCTACAACAGCCTCAGCCCCTCCTCTGCTTCGCTCTGTTGCTGCATCTTCCCCTTCTCTCCCAAGTCTTTGACCCTTCCCTCACAAATCCCAAGTCCCTGCCTCCTTTCCTCCACACACCCCTTTCTGTCACACTGCTTAAGCTGCTTAGTCCTGGAGCAGAGCACATTGAAGCTGAGTCCTTGTCTAGCCATGCAGCAGTGTCAGCACTGTTGACTGGACAGGCAGAGGAAGGAGTTTCCATGTGCTCCCTGCCCAGGAGAGACCCCACCCTGAGCCAGAGCCAAGCTCTGCCTCAGAGTAAGAAGAAGGAAAAAGGGTGGTCGGGGTGGGGAGCAGATGTGGGTACAGAATCTGCAAATGGGAATTTAGAGGAAGGGGCAGGAGACTGCTGTAGGTCTGACTGTGCCCCCAACCTGGGCTCAGGGCCAGATCAGAACTGTAGCAGCCACCTGCTCCCTGCCTCTGCCTCATATTCAAATAGAAGATGGGGGCTTTTCTTCCCCATACTAACTGGGAGAAAACCCCTCATATTATATTTGAGAAAATATCAAAAAATAGTATTAAATTTTCAACAAAAAGATAAAGTCATCTAAAGTAGCTGGTTAGGGATTTTCCTTGGAATCTTCCAAAAATGAAGAGTTGAAACTGTAAGTACTTAATTTCCTGATGCACCTAATATGTGCATACAAGTATCATAACACAAACTATTAATAAAAAATAAGACAGTTGTTAAGCACATAATGAGTGGGTCTATACCAGCCAGTAGAATAATTAAGGGTGAAGACAGATGTGCAGCTCCCAGCTGTAGCTCAGAATTTTTTTCTGCAAAGCATTATGAGTTAAATGTTACCCCAGAACAAACAGAAGTTCACTGTTGGTTCTGGGGAGAGGGGAATCCAGCTGTGGGCTGGGAGCTGTAGCCCCATTCCCATAGCAATGGCCATGGCTCTCTGCCATTGCTCTCTGTTTGCAGAATGGGAGCAGGTAAAGGCAGCAGAGAGAGCTCAGTCCTGGGGCTTCCCAGCTGGTACTGAAGGGTGGGGTGGATGAAATGTATCCCTTCCACCTTGGACTGAAAAAAAAACCCAGACTGAACTCTCTCCATTTCCTTCCCCCCTCCCATTCTGAAAGCAGGGACAAACTGGGAGCTCTGCAGACACATGTTACAAAATATCCTACATTTTGAAACAACCTTATTCTGAGGAAAGAAACGTTGGACAGCAGCAGATTAAGGACCCTGGACTTCAGAAAAGCAGACTTTGACTTGCTGAGAGAACTCATGGGCAGGATCCTCTGGGAAGCCAATCTGAGGGGGAGAGGAGTCCAGGAAAGCTGGCTGTTTTTTTAAATAAACCTTACTGAGAACGGAGAAACAAACTACCTGATGTGCAGGAAGACTAGCAAGTATGGCAGAAGACCAGCTTGGCTCAGCATGGAACTCTTCAGTAAACCAATCATAAAAATAAAGCTTACAAGAAGTAGAAACTTGGACAAATGACAAGGGAAGAATACAAGAGCTGATGAGACCACATCTGGAGTACTGTGTTTGGTTTTGGGGCCCCTACTTCATAAAGAAGGAAGACAAAAAAGAAGGCAACAAAAATGTTCTGGGGGTTGGGGCACATGACTTATGAGGAGAGACTGAGGGATCAAGGCTTATTTAGTCTAGAAAAGAAAAGACCGAGAGGGTATTTAATAGCAGCCTTCAACTACCTGAAGGTGGGTTCAGAAGAGGATTGATTTAGACTGTTCTGAGTGGCAGATATCAGAACAAGCAATGGTCTCAAGTTGCTGCAAGGGAAATTTAGGTTAGATATTAGGAAGAATTTTCTCACTAGGAGAAAAGCATTGGAACCCAGAGTGGTGGTGTGATCTCCATCCTTGGAGATTTTCAAGACTTGGTTAGGCAAAGCTTTGGCCTGGATGATCTGGTTGGGGATGGTCCTGCTTTGAGCAGAGGGTTGGACTAGATGATGTCTTGAGGTCCCTTCCAACCCTAATTTTCTATGATTTCTATGATACCTCATGCAATGAGGGGTCAGATTTTCACCTGATCAGCCATTTTTGAAGGTGCCTGCAAAAATGCGCTTGTGTTTGGTCACAGCTATAAAATGATTTTTGTGGCCAGATCAGGTGAAAGTTGCCACTTCTGTTGGCACCCTATGTGTGTGAGGGTGGGTGAACAGGGCACCAGTTATAGGTACCAACTTTGTTCAAGGGACACAATAATAGCAGCAGATGTGTTGCTGGCCTGGTCACTACCACTAAAGGCCCAAATGCTGCTGTTGTCCTATGTGCTCTGGTCATCTAGGGCACAGAACTAGACAGGTATGCTTCTGATATCACTTCTAACCCAGATAGAGAGCACCACTGTGAAACCACACTCATCCTCTTATCCTATGCAGCAGGCACCAGATGCAGGCAGACTTGGGGGGTGGGGGGGAGGTGAACAGGAAAACAACATAAAAGTTGTAACATGGAATGGGATGCATGATTAGAAAAATGACTAAGATGGAAATCCTTATTTGAATTGAGCTTGAGTATGCACAAAGTAGCAGCTATGTTGCACTTTCCCACATTTGGTACACACAGAATATAAGTAGTGTGTGTTTTCAGAGTGGCACTGCTTAACCTGGTTGGGGGTCCAATATGGCAGGTAAAGGTGGATGAAAAAAGGAGGAAAAAATTAGGGACAATTTTTCAAAGAAGCTATAATCCACATTTCTCCATTCAAAATGCCTAGCCTAATTGTGTTGATGTATAACCATGAGAAACCATGTTGTTGCAGTCACAAAACCACTGCTTGGAATATGGAAACATGTAAGTAATGTCTGCAAGATAATGGAAACTTTGCCTATGGTTTTTACTATGAACAAATACACAATTCATGAAGTTCATATGCATAACTCACATGTACATTATTAATTCTATACTGATAGTAGCTATATGTCAATTAATATCAAAATGGTTATAATATTAATGTAGTACTGCCTTTGCGCAGTGGCAGTATCGTAGCCACTGAGGTTAATCCGAGGCGCGATTATTGCTAATTGAAGACTTTTAGTTTTACATAACTTAGAGGGTCAGATTCTCTGATTATGTAGTCAGGGATTTAATTGATCAAGGATTTTCAGAAAAGCTCATTTTGTATTCTCTTGGCTTACTTTTTTATTATTCTGATTAGTCACTAAATATAGTACTTTCTTCATGACTATACATATAATTGCAAATTTCCCATCAAGAATGATGTGGGGGGGGCAGTGGGAGGATGGCCCTGCACCCTTCTACCCTCTTCCAGGTCCTTGTCCACTCTACCTCCCCTCCCCCCCCACCATTCTGGGTCCAGTCCCACTCCACGCCCCCCACCTCTCTAGGTCTGGAGCCGCCTCACCCCATGCTACTCCGGTCTAGCCCCGCTCCATCACCCCTCCCTGCTGCTCTGGGTACGGCTGTGCTCCACCCTGCCGCTGCTCAGAGTCTAGTCCCACTCCAGCCCCCTTCCCTCACCAGCACTCTGGGTCTGTTCCTACTCTGCCCCCCCCAGTGCTTTGGTTCTGGTCCTGCTCCACCCCCCCACCTCTGCTCCCCATCCCGCTGCTCTGGGTCCAGCCCCACTCTACCCCCCCTGGCTCTGCATCCACATGGTCTGTGTCTTCCTCCTTTCCTCCTTGACCTCTGCCTCTCCCTCCCTGCTCTCTGTTCTGGGGGGGCATCAGGGTCAGAAAGCAGGAGGGCACCACCACCATGATCCCCCCCATCTCCCCTCAGGCAAGGAGGCATGGGGAAGCCCCAGTGCTTGGGTGGCTGGGGTGTGTTTGCCGCCACCACAAATTTCCCAGGCAGTGGCTCAAACTTGGGCCATGCAACCTGGAGTGTGCAGCCAATGACCGCCTGCCCTCTCAGTGGTGTATGTGCAATTGCCCCAAAACTCATGGACAGAGAGACAACTAAGTCTTTTATTATATTAGAATCTGCATTGCATTTATTATTTCTTATATTCTAATTTATAAATAGCATCTATCAAGTCCCCAATCTAGCAAAGCATGCTAAAATTTAAGCAGATATGTAGCCTCATTGATTTAAAAGAAACAGACACTTAAAGCTCAGTATTGGATTAAGTACTCTAATAGATCCATGGCTAAGTCATCCAAGCAGAAAAAATGCTATAGAGATAAATAACTAGAAGTCAATCATGCCTTATTGTGCACATCTACACGAGACATGTACTGCAGAACTTCTTAATTAGCTCTACAGTAAAGTCTCTGTGTACAAATGCAGCCCTATTAGGTCACAATAAATTGCACAAAGACCAGCTTTGGGCTAGCAGGATGACCCCTTGAGTCTCCTGACAGCTGGGGCTTGCTCCTACCCATCTCAACATGCTGCAGTACTAAGCACAAGTATAAACACAATGCCTGGGAAGCTAAGATATGCAGCACTTTATTACTCCATGCAAATAGCACATGTAGATGCACCCATTATGAAAAAAAAACACAAACAAATAAATTGAACAACAAATTAACATCCAGTTGACAAACTGACATCTAAAAATGGCCTATGGCAAACAATGCACAGGCTGAAATTTGTCCAAAAACTAAGCAAAACAATGTGGTGGCTATATCCTTAAAAAATAAAGTCTGTTTAAAAAGGATTTCTAAACTTAAAAAAAAAGAAGACAGAGAGAATAAGGGCATTTGATTAACATAGGTCTACAGTTTTACCAGTTTATACATACAACTAGGTTTTTTAAAATAGCTATCAAAAGTTTTGAATACTCATAATCAGCTGTAAAACAACAGGTACTGAGTACTCAGCACTTCTGAAAATGAGTTATTTCATTTGATGCCAAAACATGGGTCTAAGATCATAACTTTAGATACTCATGCATACAAAATAAGACTTAATTCACAAAGAATAATTTAATCTGATATATTTTAATTATGACAGCCAGAGAAAATGTATTTGTATATATTATTCCATTGTTCCATGGGGAAAGTGATTTAGAAAGGATGACAAAGTAAAGCATTTATTCAGAAGAACTAAGGCCCCATCAATGACACTACATATTGAAGAAGTATATTTTAAAATACAAGTGGAGAAAGGGTAATAAATCAAAGTCCAGGACCTATTCTTTTTCATTTAAAAATGACCATACCTCACCCAATTTTTGCTTTGTTCTCTACATTTTGTCAGAAAGCTGGCACTAACTAGTGATATGGACTCCTCCATATCATTGCTCTTAGTGTTGTGACATTTTTTTAGGCTTGGGGAATTATAGTAGCCTGTGCCAGAAGTTCAACCTAGCCATCATAAAACTCCTTGCTTTGCCAGAAGTTCAATACTAAATCAGAGACTTCAGAGAAAATCTCTGTACTACTCATTTTTCCTTTTTTTTCTTTTGACAGGTGATGGTAGCATTCAAAGGTGATCCTAAAGCTGTGATGTAGAAAACAACACAAATAAAATCTTTCAGATCTGTATGATTTTGAATCAGTTGATTTGGCACTCAGAACTTTTGGATTTATTCTAGTTATAAAAGGATTTTGGTTTCCTATCATCACTGATAAAAAAATAAAATTTCTTTAGAAAACATTTCATGATGATACCCAAATCAATCATGTTATGACCCCACTGAAGACAACACTGTTCATATACAAAACTGAATATTTGTTATGCCCACAGATTCAACGCTTGTTAGAGAGGAAATATTGGAAGTTGGATATGATATAAAAATCATATTGTAAAATGTTGAGGTCAGACTATTTCTTTCATAACTTCTACTTTCCTTTATAATCTCATTTTATTATTTCTATTGTCTTATTCTATCATTCACCGTGCAAATGGGTTTAAGAGGTCATACAGATGGGAACACATGATTTGCCATTCTGAACCAGACCAGTCCATCTTTTCCAGGATCCTTTCTCTGATAGTAACAAATATGTATTCAACATAATTTAGAGGAAGCTTCATGAAAATGCCATACTGTAGGATTATGCAATAATGTTAGTATGGGGAAATTTTTCCTAACCTTCTGCCATTTAGTGGCTAGCATATGATCTGAAGCATGAAGGTATACATCACCTGTAATATCTTTTTCATCTTCTCTAATGTAACTTTGGAAGTTCTCATTACCCATATACATTTCTAATTCTGTTTTCAATCTTACTAAATTCTGAACTTATTGAAGTCCTTGGGCTAATGAGCACCGTGCCTGAATAAGACAGTATGTAAAACAGCATGTATTTTGCACTTCATGCAAAAGTGAGGACAAAAGTGTACTTCCTGCAAAATAGTGTGGTCTCCCTTTAAATGTTATGTTGTCTTATAACAAGACAAAAACAAGGGCATCTGGGTTTACCGCCTCACAAACATTTATTCTTTCATAGTTTTATCTTGCTCTTTCTTATACACCTTTTTATCTACACTAAACAGTCTTATTTTTAAATCCATCCTCATAAAGAAATCCCCGAATTCCTGAAACCAGGTTGTTTGCTCATTCCAATATCCCCATTACTAAATTTTGAAACTTTCTGTCCCATGCCAAACATAATATTTTAAGTGCACATTTCTGATTTAGTTGGTGACATTTTGTCATAATATCTAAATTTTCTCTCCTGCTTTGTTTGCTTTCTCTGTCAACATAGGTTATTGAACAAAATTCTTCACTGAGCTGATCTTAATGGCAAGATGTGTTTTTCAGTAACATTATTTTACAACTCACTACAAGAAGAATACATACCTGCAGTTATCTGCCTAATTACAGGACCAGAACAGCAAAGGTCATCTCAGAGTAAACTTCCCACAATAGGAAAAAAAAAAAAAGAAAAAAAAACGGATCTTGTGGTTTGCATGCTGGTCTGGACCTAAGGCAATCTGTCCAAGGCCAATGTCTAGATCTATTACATATGTTCATAGTATCATAATATCATAGTATCTAGAGTCAGAAGGGGCCATCTAGTCTGACCCCCCGCCAATGGCAGGAAACGAGTGCTGGGGTCACTGGACTTCAGCCAAGTACCTATCTAATCTACTCTTAAAGATGCCCAAGGTAGGAGCAAGAACAACTTCCCTAGGAAGCCGGTTCTACATCCTAGCCACCCTAACT
>JAGPOW010003642.1:78312547-78380448 GCA_030014935.1 Caiman crocodilus
CCTTCTGGTTGGGTGGTCTGTAGCAGACACCCACCATTAAGTCCCTTTCCCCTCATCCTCCTTGCAGCCTGACCCAAATTGCTTCCACCTGGTCCTCAGCAGCCCCCAAGTTGATGCTCAATGCAGAGAAGCGCTCTTTGACATAGAGTGCAACCCCACCACCTCTTTTCCGCACCCTGTCCTTCCTGAAAGGGCATAGCCATCGATGCCTACGGCCCAGTCATGGGTCGGGTCCCACCAGGTTTCCGTGAGCCCAACCAAGTCCGGATCTTCCACAGCCACCAGGAGAGACAGCTCCTCCTGCTTACCTCCCATACTGCATGCATTTGTATAGAATTATTTAAGTCTACGCACTGCCGCCTCCCCCTCCCCACGTGTATCCCCCAAGCTACAAGCACCTTTGCTTGTCCGACTTCCCTGACTTAGCGGCTGAGCATCCTCTCCTCTTCCGGCAGGCCCGTCCCCCGGGGAAGCTAGTTTAAAGCCCGCCACATGAGATCAGCCAACCTGGAAGAGAAGAAATGCTTACCTTTAGGCGATAGGTGAAGTCCATCCTCCACCAGCATGCTCCACATATAGAAATGTGGGCTGTGATCAAAGAATCCGAAGCCCACATCATAACACCAACCCCGAAGGCGCTGGTTTACAGCCGCAATACACACCTCGTGTCGCCTTCCCCGTTGACTCACCGGTAGAATGGAAGAAAACACCACCTGCACTCCAATCGTCTTGAGCTGCCCTTCAAGAGCCTTGAAATCTTCAATGATGTCCTCTGGCTGGCCTCTTGAAGCATCGTTGGTCCCCAGTCATGTTGAATGATTTGAAGCATGCTGCACTTGTCTCTCATTTCTTCATCAGTGTTACAAGAACATAAATACTTTTCTAATACACTGGGCTCCCTTCCATGTCTAGACCACCAGTATGTCTCTACTGTGGGAGTAGCACATCCTGGATGGGCCATACCCCTCCCATTACACATATTTGCATACTCCAAACCTGGTACAATGACTAGGAAATTCTTTCTCTGTTGTCCCTATTGCTTGTATTTAAGCACACCGGAGAATGAGGTCTTGAGAGCAGCAACAGAGGGAATCCTCAGAAAACCTTCACAAGTATACTTCTTGCATGAACCGTGTGAACAGGAAGTAGAGGGAGGACCTTCCTGGAATGGTTCAGACTCAGCATGTCACTGCCATGGTGTAGACAAGTCCTAAATTGTTTGAGTCAGAACCTTATAATTATGTGTTGTATAACCCAATGACACCTCTCAGTGATCTCACATGATGTATAATAAATGGTAATAATTATTTTTCCCATAGACACTAACTCTGAGTGATAGTCCAATTCAGTGAAACAGGAACTCCCCAAGAGTCACTTAAACATAGGAAAAGATAAAAAGAAGGAAAAATTTGTCTTACAAACCCAAGAACTAAGTTTTTCTTTGGTGGTAAAGGAGTAAAGGAAATGTTGAAAAAGAACTTAACTGAAATTGCACATTAAAATAAAATTAAAATAGAAGCAGCAGCATTACATGTTTGAATGATCATTTCAATGTGATAAGCTAATGATTAATAAGATAAACAACAAGAAACATAGCAAGGGATGTTTGATCCTTTTATTTTTCTACCAACTAAATGAGATGATGAGTCTGTGAAAGTGGAGAATGTTGCAAGATGTATGTGAAGAGCTGAATCTAATCAACCCCTTGAAGGAAGATTTTTTTTTTCCTGCAGTTTGTAGCAAGGTTAGAATTATAAACGAATCTTACTTTTCCCTTCAGTTTATAAATTGCAGAAGAGCATGAGAGGTTTTTCACTGTTTTAGAAATCTTCAAAATCCCACAAACTCTTTCATTTTTATACCATGGATAAAGGTGGGATTTTCAGAGAACTAACAAATAAGATTTTTCATTCATTAAACTGAAAAAAATAAACTCTTCTTTTTAAGAAGACTAAAAGTACTACAAGTTTTGAAAAGGAGCTTATACCTTACCTTTTGTAGAGAGTCAGAGAAAATCCTAAAGTTTTTTTTAAAGCTTAGATTGTGTCATTTGATGGATTTTTAAGCTTAGAAAAATTTTCAGTGAAGATTTTGCTGTTCAAGTTTTACTTTCTCTTCCAGGAAGCTGTGATCAGAATTTAAATTAAAAAAAAATGCAAAAGAGAGAGAAATAAATTCATCGCTGTTGAAGATGTACTCTTGGGTCAATTAAATTACACCATGGATAAATGTGGTCCAACATTTTTAGCTTTTGCTAGTGAAGTACTGAAAATCAGCAGCTATTTTAATCAGAAGTATACTTATTATATAACCAGGTAGGGGAAAAATATTAAAGTGCACATATTAGTGGACCAGTTTATCTATTTCTTCATATTTCAGCATGAAAATGTGATACAGCTACTGTTTTCAAATGTTTAGGACTGGATTTGGCTGACTCGAATTGGGTCAGATGATGTTAACCATCATCAAATGTCTGTATCATGCAAATCATTACAGTGGTACTTCCAGTAGAAAGATGGCTAATCAATCTTACTTTATACAGCCAACTGTTCAAGTCAGAGTTTTGATGCACTGGTATGTCGAGATATGAAGTACAAAAATCAGTAAAAAGAACAGAAAAAAGAACAGATATAGGGTCAGATCCTATCACATCGACTAGTGCCTTCAAAGTATATTTAGGTGCCTAATGATTATATGAATTCCATCCTGTACAAATCCCAGCAGAAATACTAAGAGGCCTACTTTTTTAACATAACATCATCCTAGCTTTAGAAAGTTGTCACAAAAAAGCAGCATGCAGGATACCTTTTGCATCAATTTGAGGGATGTGAGTAGGGTGGAGTAGGATTAGGCCTAAGGTGCATCTCTGCTTGTATTCTAGAGGTGGGAGGTATGGGACCTTTTAATTAAAGAGTCTCAGAGAGCCACATTTCAAAATTGCAGAGGGGTCACTTAAAACTTGTTCATTGAGCTTCAGTTAAAGCACCCCCACTGTCATATTGAAGCTTAAGGACTTTGGATACACAAGATGTGGAGCCTTGTAATTACAATGTATCAGATCAGCATTTCCACATGTCTACAGGCACCCAATGTGCCTAATTTCACATCAGCGTCTAATAGATAAAATAGGATCCGGTCTATAGAGTTTATTTTCCCAACAAATTATTGAGAATTTATACCATTGATAACAATGGCTATTACTGAAAGGTAACAACAAATATATATTGAAGTAAGAGGAGAACAAATCCATCATTAGTTGCTTATTTAATGCATAACATATCTGATTTTATTAGATTGAGTTGCCAGTTTGCATAATTTTCATTTGTTGCTCCAATTGATCACCTTGATTGACTTATCAGAAAACCTTTGATTCAAGGGTGATCTTTGCCATGGCTTATTAATGGGTCTTGAGGTGACTTAAGAGTTCAATCCTTGAGCCACAGACCCAACCACAAAAGATGCAAGTCTTTCCACAGGGAAGAGTAGGTTGTAGGCTTGGATTTCTCTCCTTTTCCTTCCTCTGTTGTCTCTTCTTGCTTGACAACACACAAAGCACCAGTTGCATGTAAACTCTATGTAACTAGAGAAGTGTCTCTAATGATGGTGATATTATTTAAAACAAAATAAATAAAAAATAGAACAAAATTAAACAAAACAAATCAAATCAAAGGAATATTTTTCACTCTTGTGATAGCTCAAATGATTAAATAACTTTTACAGTTGACTATGTCTTTGCTTTATCTCTGAATCATCCCATGTATTGGACCCAAATACAGTTTTTTTCTTTCATTCCTATATGTGATTTGTCTTAATTGTTGAAAGTTGCTTAATATTAATTCATATTCTACTGCACTGTTACAGTCCACTGCATTTTTATTAGGCCTTATACCAAGTATATGCATTCTGAAATTTGTATTTTCTTGTTTTGCCCAGCCTAGTAACATACTTGATCATCAAGGTTATGACTCCACTGATGCAGTGGAGAAAGAAAGAATTTCCTCAGTATTAGTAGTGCATATAACCCAGTCCAGTCCTTTTCCACAAGACAACTTGAGAAACAGTATAGGCCTCCTGAATGGTAAGATCCAGCCTTTCAGCTTTAGCAACAAAAAAGAAGACTGCTCAACCAGATATAAAGTAGCATAAAAGAGGTCAAGTCCTTGGTTCTATCCCTGTTCTCCGAGTTGCTACTGTGAAAAAGCTCCAGGAAGAAATGAAATGCTCATTATGTTACCCACCATTCTCCACCATAGAAGACTTTAATCTCAGAAAACAAGCCTCAAGATCTTTTTCTATTTTACAACTAATCTCTTTAGTAAATGACGCTTAAATACCTCTTCCCATGTCACACTTTAGCTTCTCTCATTCCTGTTTTCCTGATCTCTATTTCCCTTTTTCACAAACAGCTTCTTTTCTCCCTTATATTCTATCACTGTTCTCTACCTTTGACCCTTTTTACCCCCTGCTTTCCTCCCAAAACATGCTAAAAACATTTTAGCAAGTTTTTTTTCCTCCTAATACAGTGACAATAATCATAGCATCACAGTATTATATAGCAAGCTGTATGCATCCTCGACATTTCTGATCAAACCAGTCCTCAACCTCCTGTATTTAGAACTCCTGATCCTTTTTAATTCCTGCTGTTAAAAGTGAACTTATCTGTTGCAACTCAAGGGAATACATATTAGTTCACCCAGCAGGAAGCATTTGTGATTATGGGCTATTACGCAGGATCTGCAGAAGACAAAGGTATAGCTAGACCAATTTGTCATTGAAGAGATCACATTTCAGTGGTGCAGAAAAGATTTTCATCTCTTGGTAATGAGGAATACAGTGTGTGAAAAGCATTCTGTTACTAAGCAATCGAGAGTGGCAAATGGCTTACTGAATATCTTTTTTCATAATGGTGAAAGATAAAGAAAATGGAGAAAAAATGTTACTAAAAGGCAACAGAATTCACCTATTACTTAAAGAAAAGATAATTGGATATTCATAATGAGCTAAATTCATCCCAGAGCTAGCAGCTCACCTCCACAGCTTAAATTCCACTTTACCATTTAAATTAGAAAATGAGAGAGGTCCATACAAGTCCTTCTGCACAAGGATTAAATTCACATAGTAAGAATTTAAAATCTATAACTTAGCAGATGTCAATTCATATAACAGACATATCCCATTGGGAGGTCCACATGCAGTCCTAAGGTTACAATAAATACAGCTCCATAATCACTCTACAGAATAAGAACTATGGATTGTTCTACATGTCTATTAAGGTAGGATGAGAAATAATTGCCTTAGTTCAAAGCAAGGGCCATTTAAATTACAAATTAGAGGAAAACAACATATTATGAGCTTTTGGGAACAAACACCCTTCTTCAAGCATAGGGAGAGTCTGCTGGTGTTTATATGTTCTCCTGGGTGAAACAGAGGTTTAAGCCAATATGCAAAATGCAGGTCTGTAAAAATGTAAACGTGTGTCAGAGAAGATCAGAGGGGATGTGAGTTAAAGGGTGCAAGACAGGTAGGTGAAGAGGAAAGGAGGGATGTTAACCTGGTGATAGAATGTAGCCGGTAAAATGTAGAGAGGTTATCTGGTTTATTGGATGTCAGGCAGATTATAATATGCCACAAATCCAACGTCTATATTACTTCATGATTTTTTTGTGTCCAGTAGCTTTATGAAGTGAAATTTGTAGGCTTGTCTATGAAAGGTGTTTTGTAAATTCCCTTTGAGGATTAGACCTGACAGTTTGGAAAGAGAGCGGTTGTTTTGTGAGAAGAGTGGTCCCACAGGTAATTGGATATTTTGTCTTTGATAAATGTTCAGCATGCATTCATTCTGGTATGCAGTTGTTTGGTTTTCCCTGTGCATTTTCCATCAGGGCACAGTGCACTGGATTAAATATATTACATTTCTGGAGGTGCCAGTGTAAGATCCAGGAATGATGATGGTTCTGCTGTGGGATGTAGTTTTGGTGAGAGTAGTGGAAATGTGCTGGCAGGTTTTATATTTCTTGTCCTAGCATGGTTTGGATCCATTTGGTGTGTTTTGGGTCATAGGGAATTTGCTTCTGAGGCTGGCAAAGTTTGGTGGCTGTTTAAAGGATAGGATGGGTGGTTCTGCAAGAATTTCTTTAAGAATTTGGTCTTCTTCTAGTATGGGTTGCAGTTGCTTGTTTTTGTGTAGGTTCCAGGGAAGGATGGTGTGACATAACTAGGGATCCTGTTTTTCTCTGATAAAATAATACCCAATTTTCAGATTTAAAAAATAATCCAAAATTCACATTTTCCATGATTAAAATTAAATGCCACTAAGATAGATAGATAGATAGATGATAGATAGATAGATAGATAGATAGAAAATGCCACTAATGTAGATAGATAGATAGATAGAAAATATCTATCTATTTATCTCTCTCTCTCTCTCTCTCTCTCTCACACACACACACACACACACACATACTAGGGCTGTGCAAAATAGCACAGTTTTTTTTCTACTTCCATTTTGACATTTTGATGGGACAGTGTTTTGTTTCAAGTTTTATTTCATTTTGCAATGGCTGCTCTGTTTCATTTCATCCAAACTGTTTCAATGTTTCAATGCTATTTTGACATTTTGCCCACAGGCTATAATGCGGAAGCACAAAACTGCCTACAACTTTGTCATTTCTTGCCTGATTTGGACGAAACTTGCAGGGACAGTAGCCCCTTCTGGGTCACAATGCCTGCCAAGTGTCAAGGAGATAGGTGCAGTGATTTCTGGGAACTTGCATCTCCACGTCTTGAACATAATACTCATGTAATTTGTGTGTGTTAAGGCACAGCAGGGTGAAAACTGCAGGCCTGATAGCCCCTCCTGGTGCCACAAAGTCTGCCAGGTTCCAAGGAGATAGGTGCAGGGGTTTCTAGAAAACTGAACCTCAGGCTGCTTACAAACAAAACTCCTGACATGGGGGACACCGTGTGTGTGTTAAGGCATGCCCTCAATGAGCTGGGGGCTCTACACAACACAGTAGTGTACCTCAATGAAGTCTCTTCTTCCCCTACAGTTGCATCTTGGTCCACCACTTTAAATGACAGCAAGTAATAATAACTTAGTGAGCAGCAACACAGTAACACCAGCAGCATATCAGGAAGCCAAATTGTGACAGAGTTCTTCTTTCCTCTTCTGCAGGAGCTTTTTTTGGTTGAAAAACCCTTCATCAGGCTGAGGAAGTTCCTGCAGTTGGTGTGTGTGTGCATTTTTCCTTGATGGAAGGAACAGTAAAGAAGCCAGAGGCTAGCATGCAATATGGGTAATAAAGCCAGTTAGTGAAAATAGAAATGGAGATGTCCAGGGGTGAGGGACTGCCTGGGGCTTGGGGAGGGGAGGAGAGGGCCGGGGGATGTAGTAGCACAGGTAAAACTGGAGAGGAACCTGGGGAGTCAGCTATCTGGCAGGTTGTAGTGTGTCAGAATTCCAATGTCTTTACTGAGTCCATGACTTTTTGTACCTAAGAGGTTGAAGAAGTGTAGTTCATAGGCTCGTCTGTGAAAAGTGGTTTTTAAATTCCCACTGAAGATCAGGACTGAGAGTGGAGACAGGTGACGTTCTGTTGTTGTGTTTGATAAATTTCTGGTGTGCACTCATTCTGGTGTGCAGTTGTTGCTTAGAGTTTCCACATATTCTTCCCTTGGCTGGCTGGTGATCTAATGAGTGCCCCCTCCAGCTCTGAGAGTGAGGCATTAAATGGCTTTAAAAAAAATTTAAAAAGGAAATAGGTGCAGACAGACTGAGGAAAGTGAGATTCACTCTGTCTCCACCTGAAACTTGGGGAACCCCAGCAGTAAAAGGTTCACCTGAAGAACACCAACTGCTGCACCAAACCAGGATCCAAGCAGGTGTGGATCCCCAGCAATGCTAAGCATCACTTAGAGCACTGGGCAGTGGACAGGGAAGGTGTTCCTGGGCAACCATGGCTAGATCCCACCACATCTAGCTGCAGCTGGCTCAGTAGGCCAAGGAGTTGCATGGCAGCAGCTCCATGGCCTCGTCAAGATAGGAAGCCATGAAGGCCTGAGCGCTACCTGCCTGGTGGTGGGGTCTAATGCCTCTGGACCCCACCATGGAAGCCATGCCTTTGGCTTATATTGGCAATGCCTCTAGTGGAGAAGAAGACTGGCTGGTGGATGACATGCTGGCATGAGGCAGTGGATTCCCCTCTTCCACATGCCCCCACCTCCACCATTGTGCCTCCCTTACTCTCTTCATTAGTATCACTGTCCACTGATCCAGGGTTTGGCTGCTGCATACACTCTTCTTCACCCTTGGGTCACACATGGTGACCATCATGTGGACTTTACTGGACTGCAATGGATCCAGTCATTTCCTGGTGCTCTCCTTCAGCCACCTCACCATTGCCTGCACATCTAGTGGCTTGCCCCAGCCAGGAACATTGATATGACTTTTAGAGGCATTAGTTTATACATTGGAACAACAGGCTTTAAGGGTTGGAATTCAATTAATTGAGTCTGCTGTACCATGACAATTACCATGCTCCAGCAGCCTTCTGCATCTTATGTATCAATATCCCCCATGCTTAAAAAAGGCAGCAAGGGCACTTGAACTAAAGCTCAAATGAGCTTTAGTTCAAGTGCGGCCACTGCCATTTTTGGGTGGAGCTGCTGATACACTACATTGCAGCAGAACTTTAATTAGAGCAGCTCTAACAGCCGCTCTAATTAAAGTGCCCCCCCCACACACACACCTACCCCTCAGAGTATGTTTAACAACAGTCCCAGTGAGACCAATACATCCCATCTCTATACAGGTGGATAGATTAATGATGGAAATTCTAAATATACTAACCTTATACTAAATGTACCACCCTCACACTGAGAAAAGTCTTCTAATACATAACCTAAATTTCTTGTGTTGAAATTTAAGACAGTTGCTCCTAATTGTGGCCCATCTCTGTACTCTTTCTAAGCATCCTTCAGCTATTTGGATACTGTTATAAAATTCCCCTGAAGTCTTCTCTTTTCCAGACTACATAGTCACAGGTTTGTTTGGTTTTTTTGCCTTTCTTCTTATATTCTTTATGTTGGCCTTCTAATATTTTTCCTGCAAGCTCCTGAAGTCTTTCTAATCAGTCCAGTGTCCACATCTTTCTTGAAGTACAGAGCCTAAAACCAGATACAGTACTTCAAGAGAAGGCTTCACCAGTGATAGATAGAGCAGAAGATTAATATCACTTGACCTGCAAGTGACACTCCTATTAATATAGCCCTATATTGTATTGGCCTTTTTTTTTTTTTTTGCAACAGGAGCACACTGTTGGCACATAGTTATAGTCCACTATAACCTCAGCTCCTTTTCTGCTGTACTGCAGCCTAGCCAGTTATTCCCCAGTCTGTACTTTTGCACACAATTGTTCCATCCAAAGTGAGGTGTTTTCAATTTAATTTATTGAATTTCAGAAACTAATTTCAGATCATTCCTCCAGTTTATCAAGGTTATTCTGAATCCTAATCCTACCCTCCAGAGTGTCTTCAACTCCACCAAATTTGACATCAATCATAAATTTGTTAACCACAAACTCAATCCCATCCTCCAAATTGTTAATGAAGGTATTAATTAATACCAAGCCCAGGACAGACCCTTGGGGGATCCCCATTTGATATCTCATTCCAGTTATATATCGAGAAATTAATAACTCCTCTTTGAAACAAACAGTTATATACCCATCCAGTTATATATCCACTTTACAATGCTTTCATTTACACTGCATTTTCTTAGATTATAATGGGAGACAATTTTAAAAGCCTTGCAATAATCAACACATTAACAGCCTTACTAAAATCAGGGGGCATGTCTACACATGTGGTTTACTGCACATTAGACTAATTTAATGCACTTCAAATTGTCACCGTCTACATGTGGGCAGCAATTACTGCACAGTAAATTAATTTAAAATGCCTTTTGCTACCATCAGGAGATACAGAGGTTCACATGTAGGAAGCAATTTTCTCCCAGTCAGCCAGGCAGCCAAGGGCCACAACTGCTGTCTGGTTAAGTCCTGAGATCCAGGGGATGAGGGGAAGCTGTCCAAGCTCCAGGGCAGCTCCCAGCTGTACAGAACTTGGGGGCAGCCCCTGAAGCCATTAATTGTTTAAGAAAGAAAGAAAGAAATTGTTAAATCTTTGTTGTAAAAAATCAGGCATTCCCAATGCGACACAATAAAAAATGTGTTTGCATTAGTGTTAACAAAAAGAGTGCCTGACCCTTTGGTACCAAGTGGTTAACTCATCCAAATGATAAGTGTTTTAACAATAATTGTGAAGACTGTCAGTAATCAGCCTTGCTTTATAATTAGAAGTGAACACTGAATAGATTTGTAGCCAAGTAACCATGTATACCAATTAGCTATTATTTCACTGATAGGTTTTTGTGACATCATAAATCAACAGACTGGAGTTTGTGGCTATTAATTAATATATCACATACATGCACTGTGATATTTCAGAATATGGAGTCATCTATGTTTTTTTTAAAACAAATAAATGGATAAACACATACAACATACACGTACAAAAGCCAAACATTTTACAAAACAGAGGCTTCAGGGCCTATTTTTAAGTTTTGTTTCTGCTTTTATTTTGATTTTAAGAGCAGAAGTGTCCAGCTTCCCTAAAATTGTCAGCTTTATCATTACAACCAGAAGGACTGGAAAAGTTTTTAAACCACTGACACTACTAACCTCTCTGGAACATGTGCTATATCAGTTTTTGTATAGTTCTAACTTTCATATTTCATTCAAAAAATAATACTTGTGTTAGAAACAAGAATTCTTTAATGAGAAATAAAAAAAGAAATGTGACTTAGGAATACTTGATAAGTACAGAAGAAAAGTAATTTTAATTTAAAAACAACTCTGCCACTGTCGTTGTCATTAAAGACAGTGTGTCACCTCTAGTTCATTGAATAAAAGACTGATAGTGAAACAATTTTCCAGTGTCACGTGATGATTCTGTAAAAGTGTTCAAACTTAAAAAAGAAAGAAAGAAAGTAATAGAATATATATTACTATACATAAGGATCCATGAACATACAATGTTTGAGAGACATATTGAGGACTGTTTTGCTTCTTTGGCTGCTGGTATGTGGCACTTTCACAAAATTTCAATGTATGCAGTAGAAATTTGTCATTTATGCCTGCTCAGCAGCTAGTGTATTTTTCTTTAAAGGCATTTTTCTCTTGGAAAAGTTTGGTTCAGGTTAATAATTTGTTCTGTATTTAATGTAAATTTTGACATCCTGTATTTTTTAAAGAAATGCATTCATTTAAGAAAAAAATACTTTTCCATACTAGTATTACTTATGCATGACCCATCATGTCATGTCAAGTCATGTTACAGTATGTACTGCTACCATCTTTATGTCATATAATGGGAATGTCAAACTTACCCTGTATCTCAGGCCAGATCTGAACCATAGGGCTCAATGAAGGCCAGATCTGACCTAAGGCAACAGTGGTGTAGTGGTACCAGTGGGAATAGCAGTGGTAGGGTATTCAGTGGTGGAACAAATGTCAACAAGGAAAGTGGAACTGTGTCAACACAGCCCTCACTTGCTCTCCTGCCACTTGATCCCTTGGTTCTGGATCTTGTGGCAGACTACTTTCCCTGGCCATACCTACCAACTTCTATTAGTGGGGTGGTAGCCTATCAGGCCAGATGAAGATGCAAAGCAGGCTGGATACTGCCCCTGGGTTACATGTTTCACTCTCCTGTCATTTGATAAAAGCAGTTACATTTATTTATTAATCCTGGAACTGGAACCTACAATTCCACATGGAATCACTGGATTCCAGATTACTGGATAAAGTCAGCTTCCAACTTGTTATTATTGTGGCTGAATAAATCCTTATTTTTCCCTGGACAGAAACTCAAATTCAGGAGATGTTAATTTAAGTGATGAGAAGGTTGAAAGGCAATAGGTTGAAGATTAGGGCAACCTTTCCTGGGGTAGGTGTGGGTTTGAAAACCCCAAGCTGAGGATAGCACTGAACAGTCTTCTAACTGTCCCCATGCTCTAGAATTAACTCAGCTATGAGTGATTAGCTCTGTGAGTGTGCTATGAGGACACTTACTAAATCAGAACCCTGAGGAAATTAGGTATGGGGACACTGCCCACTATGAATCTTATACAGAAGCAATCAGGAGATTGGGCCTGCCTATCTCTTCTCCTGAGACAGGACATATTACATGAGATAGGAGATCAGCTTAGCCAAAGTGGTAGCAGTACTGGGTATGTGCAATAGCTTTACTTTTCACTAGTAAATCTAGTTAAGTTCCATCTCAAGTGATTAGATAACATTTTGTGGATTACTTACTTGTCCTTTCATGTTTAAACTTTCCATATGTTCTTTTCTGGATCAAGCCTAAGCAATTTTAGTCAGAGATTGCCTGCTTATTGTGTATGTATGTTCACACATGCACACACACATATGTGTACATATGTTGCTTGTATGTTCATTAGGTATACATCTCAGTAGAACCATCATTCCTGATTGTAGCTTATGCTATTGTGGTGCAGATATCAAACAATAACAAGTCATGCAGTCATAGATATGGTAATATCATGGATGCAACTTTGGGAAATGAACTCGGTATCCAAGTGCTCAACTATGTCAATGCAAGACTACTAGCTAGTAGGGGTGTGCAAAGCTTCAGTCACTAATTTGATTCAGAGAATATCTGACCCAATTTGGAGGCCAAATCACTGAATTCAAATCATATTAGGAAAATTAAAAAAAAAAAATCTCCAAATTGGTTCAGAGCCTCCAAATTGATTTAGGAAAGATTAAGAAAAAGATTTTGTGATTTGGCGATTTATAAGGGAGTCTTTCAGGGGAACAGAAACTGAGAAGAGGGAAGGGAAGCAGTGGGGTGGGAAAAAACTGACAACCATAGCTGGCCAGTGACTGTGATCTTTCCCTGAGACCCCTTCCAATCACAGTGCTCTGGGGGAGGGATGTAGAAACAGCAAAGAAGCCTCTGTCTGCAGCCTTTCTGTCCCTTTTGTGAGCTGTTTCTGTCTGGGCTTCTGAAAGGTACACTGGACTGACTTGACTTCCTAGTCAGTCTCCTGCTAGTTTCTGTTCTTGGAAAGGATTGGATACAGCTTGCTAATTAGAACCCCTCTACTTATCCCTATCCAATCTTTAAACTTATTCTTCCCCCCAAAACCTCTATTTTTTCTCTCCCTGACTCTCCCCCCACACACACTTTTTTAAAAAAGAAAGTTGTGTTTTCACTGGCAGTGTGATCCACCACTGTTCAGGAAAGCAAATGCATTACACGCACATAAATACAGAAAGAAGAAGAAATATTAATATTATTAATGACATACACATGAACACAACAGAGAAGAAGAAGCCAGACACACACATATAGTAATCAGAGAAGAAGAAGAGATACTATTAGTTAGTTGCACACACACAGCGAAGAAGAGATTACAGTGGCACACAGACACATTTTCCAGCACAGGAAAGATTAATATGAAACACGCTGGAAAGGCAGATGCCAGGTCTTCTGGCAGGGGAGGGAGAAAGACTAGATGGGGTAGGGAGAAAGCTAGAGATGTAAGTACCCCCTCACCCTCCAAACAAAGATGCATCCTTTTTTTCCTGGCAGCCATGAGTCTTGTGCTGCAGGTGGGAGCAAGGAGGTGGGAGAAGTACCTGTTTCTGCACCTGCATCACCTTCCCTAACACCAGGAATAACTATCAGAAGCAGAATGACAGTCTCCTCCACCCCAATTTCATCTTCCAGTGTGAACCTCCCAGTGTAAGAGGAGGAGCTGGAGCTGGAACCAGGGGACCTGGGCATCATAGCAAAAGAAATTCTTGGGACTGAAGGCGAATCAGTTCATGCTCCATGCCTCTCAAAGTTTTCCTAGAGCCAGGTCTCTTTCTCTGGAAAGAACCTCAGAGGCGGTTGAGGTTGTGCAGGCAAGTGGCTCAGCTGAGTCAGCTCCTACTGTTGTTGTGGCTCAGCCTGCTGAGGAGGGGGATAAGGCAGAATTCCCACCCTCAACCCAGAAGCAGGGGGTAATGTAATGTGGGATCATTTTGAGTTGGCAGATGATCCCAGGTACACTACCTGTCAGCACTACCAAAGGCAGATCAGCTGGGGCAAGGAGGTGAAACACTTCCACTATGGTGATGCTAATGCAACTCAGGAGGCAGCACCCCCTTGCCCTTCTTCCTTCTTAGCCTAGCACCAGTGGGAACATGCCCAAAGGGAAGTCTCCCTCTCACTCCAAAGCCCCTGTTCCCACAAAGCAGAGGCAGGCCATCCTTGAACAATGGGGGAAAGAGGGGCTTGTTGAAAGGGTGAGTGAGGTCACCCAGAATATTGTGGAGATACTTGCTCTGGGTGGCCAACGCTTCTCCTTAGTTGAGTGGCCAGGATTCAGGCAGCTCATGGCACTCATGGCCCCATCTTACCAAGTGCCTGCATGCACCACCTTTAGCAGGATGGTAGTGCCTTCCTTGTATGAAATATGCAGGGAGTACTTGAGGGAGGAGCTGTGCAAGGCAGGGCTGCAGGTAGCCTTGCACTTCACCTTGGATATCTGGAGCAGCTGAGGTAGAGAGCATACCTACCTGTCCCTCACAGGGCACTGGTGTGATCCGTCAGGCCATCGATGGGCTACCCTTCAAGCCAAGGTGATGGATGAGTTCCACATGGCAAGGGAGATCATAGTGGCCATGAACCACATGGTGCAGAGGTGGCTTGTTGGGCAGGGTGAGCTCACCCATGGGTTCATGGTCACTGACAAGAAGGCCAATATGTTCAAGGCCATCCATGATGCCAACTTTATAGGCATTCACTGTGTGGCAAACAAATTCCACCTCATAGTCAGGGATGCCTTGGAGGGGGCAGGGATGCTGGTGATGGTGCCATCACTACCACCCAGCTGTTTTCAAAATGGAGGAAGGTGGTGGGCTACTTCCACCACAGCATGAAGGCATGAAGGGGGACAAGATGCTGTGGAAGAAACAGGCAGAGTTGAGCATCCCATCATTCACAATCATGCAGGATGAGGAAACTAAGTGGAACTCCACATACCTGATGCTTGAAAAGCTGAAGAAGGCCATCCATGAGATGGCCTTAGTTGGGGAGATTGGGACCAGTGGCCCCCTTAACAAAGTGGAGTGGGATACTATCTCCTAGATCTTGGTGGTCCTCAAGCCTTCCTTGAGGCCACCTAAACCCTCAGCACTGGTGATGCCTTCCTTCGCCAGGTGATCCCCATTTTGGGGGAACTTGAGAACCAAATGGAAAAGTTCCAGGGGATAAATGTTCCTGGTGGGGAGAAGACGCTCACACCAGACATGCAGGCAGTGGTGAGGTGGCTGAAAGAGGGCATCAGGAAATGATTGGATTAATTGTGGTTCAGTGCAGTCCCCATGCTGGCTGGCACATGTATCCCAAGGGTGAAGGGGAGCATGTGTACTGGAAGCACCAAATCCTTGATCACTGGACAGAGGTGTTGGTGAACAGTCAGGGAGGCAGAAGGGCTGGGGCAAAGGAATGTTGAAGAGGGGGATCCACTTTCCTGTGCCAGCACTCCCAGGACTAGCACCAGCCAGTCTCCTCCATACCAGCTGCTGCCAATCTTGGCCAAGAACATGGCTTCAGTGTTGGGGACCAGAAATGAATTGAAGTTCATAGGCTCATCTGTGAAAAGTAGTTTGTAAATTCCCTTTGAGGATCAGGACTGAGAGTGGTTTTCTTGTAAGAAACATGCCCCCATGAGTAGTTGGGTACTCTTGTCTGTAATAGATTCTGGTGCACAGTTTGTCTCAGTACTGGAGGTATGTTGGCAGGTTTTGCATTTCTTGTCATGGCATAGTCCGGATCCATTCAATGTGTATTGGGCTGTAGGAAGTTGGCTCCTGGTGATGAGGTTAGTGAGGTTCAGTGCTTGTTTGAATTTACAAACCACTTTTCACAGATGGGCCTATGAATTTCACTTAATCCACCTCCTAGACACAGAAACTCATAGACTCAATATAGGCATTGGATTTATGACACACTACAACCTGCCTGACATCTAACTCCCCATGTAGCAGCAGGTATCTCTCCACTTTTACCTGCTAAATTCCCCTTGCCCCCTACCCTAGCCTGTCTCTTCCACTCTCTGAGTTGTCTACTTCCATTTTTACCTACTGGCTTTCTTGCATGCATTGCATGACAGTCTCTGGCTTTTTTACTATTCCTTCCATCCAGGAAGAGCATACACACCAACTAGATGCTTCCTCAGCTTGACAAAAGGTTTCTAAGCCCAAAAGCTTGAAGAGAAGAATTTCTCCAACTATTCTATTGGCCTAATAAAAGATATCAGATTGATCCTAAGAACCTTAGACCAGCAAGGTTACAACCTATCCCCCTTAACACACACAAGTGACACCAGTTTTGCTTTCAGCAGTATGAAGTGCAGTTTCACAGAAACCCCTGCACCACTCTGCCTGAAACCTGGCGGACCTCCCTCATGTCCTCATGAGAGGTTATGTATGTGGCAGGACAGTGTAGCCATTTAATGCCCTGTTCTCAGAGCTGGAGGCTGTAGTTCAGTTTCTCACCAGCCAGCAGAGGAAAAACTTCTCCCTGCTGAGCTCCTGTGGCAGGAAAAACTTGGAGGTATAAGGGCTGGGGCTCTATGGATAGAAGGAGACCCCACATCTTTCTGGGATGACCTAAAACTGCACCCTGCCAGGGAAGGAAGGTCTGGGTGGGACTGCTGGGGGTGAAGCAGCCTCATGAAATGCCAGGACCACAAACCTCCTTGGTGAAAGGTGGGTAGGAGCAGGAGGCACTTGATAACCTCCAGCTACCGCATAGTCTTGGCTGGGGAAAGCCCAGATCTGTAAGATCCTTGAAAGGCTTGAGGTCTGCTGTTTGCAGTGGAGTCGTGAGGGTGAGAACAGGGGCTACCATCCCTACAGTTTTCACCCCGCTGCATCTTAACACACACACAAAGTCACACATCACAAGTTTTGCTTGTCAGCACCCTGAGGTGCAGTTTCCCAGAAATCCCTGCACCTATCTCCTTGAAACATGGCAAGCCTTTTGCCCTCAGGAGGGGTTACCATCTCTGAAGTTGTCATCCAAATCTGCCTTAACACACACAAGTGACATGAGTTTTACTTTTAGCAGTTTGAGGTACAGTTTCCCAGAAACCCCTGCACCTATCTCTTTGAAACTTATCAGACCTCACATTCTTGGAAGTGGATACCATTCCTGCTGTTTTCATCCAAATCTGCCAAGAAATAACAAAATTATAAGTATTTCAGTGATTCCCCATTATAGTTTATGACCAAATTTCTCCAAATCAGCGCCAAATCTTCCATAGCTGATTTGGCCAAATTGATTCGGGACAGTGATACAAATCTCTGAATCAAATCACTATCCTCCAAATTGGCTGAATCTGAATTGAATAATTCCCTATCCTTACAAGCCTACTAGCTAGGGAAGAAAATATACAAAGATAACAAGGCACAGAGTTTTACAAATATAATCAACAAGTACAATTGAGAAAGATAAAAATAAAAATATGAAATATGTTTAGGAATTTTCTAAGCCTGGAAAATGAGGCAACACAAACAGCCCCTTACAACTAGTACACACATTTCTCTGCATAGTTTTTTTTTTATCTAGAGCACGCAACTTCTCTGGAACAGTGACACACATTTTGGGTATGTGTTTCCTGGAAATCATGTCTACTCATGTGCTATTGATTTGTGATATTTTTTATAGGAGCGAGTATAAATAGCTCTAGGCAATGACCAATTACTCGTTCTTACATTAATATGTATAGGCCAGAGAGAAATAAATCTTTATGCTGTCACAGAATTAAATCCTGAATTAGAAATCCTTCCCAAATTGGGAGAAGCCTATTGAGTTTGGCATGTTATTAGACTCAAAAACAAATATAAAACCAACAAAACAAAAACATACTGATTGCATGTCAACAGATGCGTTACTGTACTTCTACAGATGACTAGTATTTTGAAGGTGACTGGTGTCTTGTCATAATTTTTAATACATACAGGTAGCATCATTTTTTTTCTATGTCCAACTAAGCAGATCACAATGAATAACAGAACAGGTATCTCTGTATTTTGTATATGCTTAAGCAGTTGTACTGATCTAGCTAAAGCAGCTCTTTTAATTGTTATTTGCGTAAGTGCGTTTAGATGGTCATGTGATAAGGCAGTAGAAATTGTTATCATAATCTCTTTGCATCCATGGCACTCTGGATATATTTTAAACCAGTACAATCCAAGAGAAAATTATGGAAACAGTCAACAAAATCAAGTCACCATACAAACTGACAGAAGTACTATGAATATGCCTATATCATGAAAGGCAGCATTATGATGCAGAGTCATAACTATCAGGGACTGTGTCCCCAGGTGGTAGCAGCCCCAGGCACAGTTGCAGCAGTGTTTCTGGGACTGGTGCTCTGGTCACTCAATCTTCATCATGCTGCAACTGCTGGCTTCTAATATGGAAAGACTGTAGCCATATTACTGTATGTGCAAAAATAATCCCCCACTTTGAAGTGGCTATACTGCTTCTGGTTTGAGAAAATTAGTGAGTGCAGAGCGGTCTATTTGTGGTCTATTTCATCTCAGAGCTTTCTGTGTCATATAGACAAAAGATGAAAGACAAATTTAGTAAAAAACCAAAACAGACTGACTATATATGTGTGTGTGTGTCTGTGTGTGTGCCTGTATGTGTGTGTGCACAGTACAGATAGATGGATGAACAATAAAATACATATTGATGGATTTCTCCTGCATATTTGCAATCAAAAATGGCTGATCTGTGGAACTACATTGGAACTTGGAAAATGATATTGACCGTGGAAGAATTCTAAAAAGAAACTGGTTCATATTTTGTTTTTCAAACTAAAGGAAATATTGAGTAAACAAATTAAGAAGTAATTTAGAAGTATTTTTCCCCCATTATCAATAATCTCAGGTAATGCTGGTAATTGTGTAATTGGTATAGAAACCTGTTTTTAATAATATCTCCATTGAAATATAATAGCGCTTTTCTTTTTTGATTAACAGTGTGAAAAAATCAGATTCCACTGAAGGCATAGAATACTGGTTTTGACTTCATTGGGGTAGAATTTCAACCAAAGAAAACACTCAAGATTAACAATTTTAAAATCTCTACATTATTTTACATAAATAAAATTGACTATAAACCTGAAATGCTGCCTGTTTGGAACTATTCCTTAAATGCAATCTGATTTTGCAAGCCAGGCAAATAATTCAAAAGGATCTTGCTGGAAATATTTTGAAATCAAAATGCAAACTATTAAATTTTAGGGTACATTATCTTTTCCAGCTTTTGTGTTGTTCTTATTTGCTTTTTTTCATTAGCAATCTTGTCTATTGTATGTGATCTCCTGTTACTGCTGTAGCATATCATAAAAATAACTGCAAATCAATCATTCAATAATATATTGTCTTATTAGAATACATATTCATTTGTGAAATTAATGTTAGCATTCATCAATACAAAAAATGTCCTAATCCAATTTCCACACACATGAATAGGAATGCTTCCACTGGCATCAAAGTGTTGATATAATCCTATGAGTCATTGATCAAATCCTAACCTTCCTAAAATAATTCTTAAATCATATTTAAAATATTAACAGTAGCAAAGTTCGGTTTAGCATAATAAAAATGAAAATATCCCATCCACCTTCTGACAGTAATAGATGAGAATGTGCCTTGGTTTATGCTCATTCCATTAAGAAATCACTATATATACACCATATAGACAAAAGTGCACATAAATCATGAAGGCCTAGGCAAAATCCTTAAATAAATATTGTCCTTTATCTAATTGTAGTGATGTGAGGTCAGCTCTTCTCACTAGTAGTTAAGGCTGGAAAGCAGACTGGGTATTCTAATCTCAGTCTTCATGAAAAAGCAATAAAATCAATCAGATGATCTGACTTAATAGTGCTGAGACTTATATTGCAGCAGATTAACTTTCTGGTAATGACAGGCAGCAAGAATAACAGGCAGCTGGAAAACTGAACTTGAACTCTTCAGGAAAGATTAAAACTGAAGCAGAGAAGAAACTTACTACAACTCCAGAACTATTCATATATTCAAAGAAAAAGAGGGAGGGAGGGGGAGAGAGAGAAGAGAGAAAGAGAGATCTAAATATAAAATGAAGAGTATGTATGTATGTTTGCTAATAACTCAAGAATGGCTGGTCCTATCTACTCTAAACCTTCCAAAATCACTGAATACCACCTGAGGAAAATTTTAGGTAGGCTATATTTCACTTGACCCTTTTGGGGGGCTTGTATTGACTGGAATTCCTTCACTTCTCAGGAAACAAACGGGTACCCCTTCAATCTGGATGCAGTGAATTCAGTTCAACTGTCATTAATATAAAATGAAGTGTATGTCTGTTTGTCTGTCTGTATGTTTACCTATAACTCAAGAATGAATAGTCATATCTACTCTAGAGTTTCCAAAATCACTTAATACCACCTAAAGAAAATACAGCTGGGTTATTTTTCACTTGACTCATTTGGGGGCTTCCGGTAACTATTTAAGGGAACAATGCTTTTCACACGAACAGTTACATACAGCCTGGTCCAGAGTTGGTAGCTGAAGAGGGTTCTCTATACACTGGCACCAACAGGAAACACTGCAAACATTGTTTGCAAAGAAGTTCTACAAGAAAGATCATTCATTTGGATGTCATTTGAAATATATCTCCATGTTAAATATGAAATGTTAAATATGTTGTACTATGTTCTTTAAAAATAAAACATATATTTTATCTAAATATGTTTTAATAAGTTCTTTGAAAATAAACAAGCACTGCAATTACAAAAAAGAATGGCCCAGGAGAAGAACAGGTCTTTCTGCTAATATATACATATACATATACATATACATATATCTGTATATAGATATGTGTGTGTGTGTGTGTGTGTGTGTGTGTGTGTGTGTGTTTTTCTTAAAATATCCATCTCTATCTATATGGATAGATCTATATCTAGATAGATAGATAGATAGAGATGGATATTTTAACAAACCTATGCATATATGTATATATGTATATGTGTGTGTGGGTGTGTACATTTTGGTTAAGCATCATAGACCAAACAATATGTATCCTTAGTTACCATCCACTTTATGTAAACGACTGGTACTTTAAATGTGATTGATTAGAACAAGTCTACCTACAGACATTCCTCTACACATTGTACTATTTCTTAATATCAATGAATAAGTTAAATTGTTAAATGTTTCATAAATAATTAAATCAGCTTTTCCAAAATAAGGGAGGCAGAAAGCTACTAGACATATCACACTCGAGACTTTTTAAAATATAAAACATTTTCTAAGCATGGTTATGTGGAAAATATTCCGGCCTTCTGGTTTGGAAGTACGTAAAGTCATATTAGTACATTCTCTCCTCCGCCAATTCAACCCCTTTAGTGTATTCTAGCAATTTGATTTTTTTTTCTTACAAGATGGGTGAGTATTTTACCCTTAGGGTTCATGTCTGGCAAACTGTGTCCAAATTGTATTGATTATTAAACTTAACAAAGGGAAATACTCACCTAGAATGATAGATATTGATGTTGATTTTATGCCCTTGCTTATTGTTAACAAGCTTCCCAGATTAAGTTTCTGCAGAAATATGTAGGAATCTTTTCAGCAGCAGTTAATGGATTCTATGGCCCATTCCTTCATATATTCTACATTAGTCAGTGCCAGAGTTCAGCTTTAGAAACTCTGTTTGAATTGTTTTGGCATCTCCATTTTGTACCCTATGGCTGCATCAATACAATTGACTGTTTTTTTCCACTAAGATAGACTCTCTTATTTAACTATGCATATTGTGTCTTTGTTCAATTCTCAGTATTTTGACATGCTCTAAGACATTTACTGTCGATAATTGTTTTTCCAGCCTTAACTTTACACATTTCAAGTTGCCTTATTTTTTAACCTTTCCCCCTTTCATTTATAACAATTTTATTCTTAAACAAACTTAGTGTAAAGTGGCTTCTTTTCCACAGCATTTTGAAGGCTATTGTCTTATATTCAAAGTGTTAAGAGTTTCCCACTTGAAGATGTCCATTAAGCCTGAAAAGGTTACATTATATGCCAAAGAAAAACAGACTAACAAATTGCAACTAATATAGAGATATTACATAAAAGGAACAAGTATTATTTTTGTAAAATTATAGCTACTCCCAAGGTGGGAATACTGTTGGGAAATGTAGGGCACTAATAGGAGATTCCTAGGGCCAGGTTTTATTCCCTCATATTGGGTAAATAACTTGCAAGTTAGTATTTAGTGATTAGTTCTCAGTAGAGGGAGCCAGCACGAGGGTCTGTTCATTTACTCACTCATAAATTATTTGGTAAGTGGGGGTGAATTGCAATGTGGCCCAGATAACGGCCGAGCTGACACAGATTATGCAGAGTAGTACAAAACCCAAACCTGACTAAAGAGTTACAGAAGTATTTCAGAAAGATGAGTGAATGGGTAGAAAAACAACAGATGAAGCTCAATGTTAAAGCAATGCACATGGGGGAGGAAAACAAACAACCAAAAAAACTCCCTGAGGTGCATGTACACTTTGTAATTGTTACTACCAAGAAAGATATTTTAGAATTATCATGGACAGTTCTCTGAAAATATCAATCCAAAATTTAGCAGCAGTCAAAAGGACAAACGAAATATGAGGAACTGAAACAGAAACAAAACCTCATCATACAAATTTCATGGTACTTCCATGCACGCAATATTGTCTGCAATTTTGGTTCCCCACCTCTCAAGCAATATAGCGCAGGGTACTCAACCCCTAGCCCTTGGACCACATCTGACCGACAGCACTGTGCCATCCAGCCTGCAGGGCTTCCTACAGGTCTAAAAATTTGGCAGCAGGGCACTGTTAGATCAGGTGCCCAGTCCCAATACATGGTGTCGGGAAGGTCTGGTGCTGCACCCCAGGGCCAAATTCCTGTTCATGAGGGCAACAAAGAGCAGTGACTAGCCCAAGGCACCACTCATTTGGCCTACAGGGCCAAAAGGTTGAGCATCACAGATAAAGCAGAATTAGAAAAGGGCAATAGGGATGCTCACAGGTAGGGAGACATATCATTTGAGATAAAAAAACTAAATAAGCTAGGACTTTCCAGCTATGGAAAACATAACTGTGGAGGCATGACAGAGGTGTATAAAATAATGAATAACATGGGAAAAAATAATTTGGATTTTTTGTTGATTATCTCCCTCCATACCGGAACTAGAGGACATAATTAAATAATTAAGAAGGTTGAAAACAAACAAAAAAACAGAGGCTTTTTTGTCTTGTTGTTTTTTTTTCCACACAGCAAATAACACATTTGTGGAATTCCTTGCCACAAGATACTGTAGAAACTAATAACTTAAGCAGGTTCAAAAGGGGTGCAACATACTGTGCATTAGTCATTGTATGTGGGTGGTATGGTTTCTTTAAAAGTTGCTATATTGCAGGCCCCTCAAGATATGCGAGTCAAGGCACACTAGGATTTGATGCATGATCCACAAAATCACATTTCCTGCCATGCCATACATGCATGGCACAAAACATGACTGTGGGATTGCAAATTAGATCTCATCACACCTTGTTGCCAGCACAGGCGAAGCCCAGAATCATGATCTTGGGTTCTCCCTGCACTGACAAGTAGAAACTCTGATGTCTGGGAACCTCCTTTGCTCATCTCCACAGCTGGGAGACTGCACCTGATGCAGGCTTCCAGCTTTGGGAGAACCCCACACACCCTGGTGGCTGAGAAATTGCAGCTGTTGTAATCTCCCAGCTGCAGGGATGCATGGGATGCTCCCAGAGCTAGCAGCCCTATGAAACGATGGAGCTTCTAGCCCCCATGACTGGGAGCCAGTGTCAGCTGGAAGCTCCTACACTCAGGGATGCATATGGGCCACCCCAGATGGAAGCTCCAATTAGCTCACAGAGCTCCTAGCCACAGAGGCCCCTAACCACTCATTAAGTTAATGGAGTGATAGGAAGCAGCTACAAAGTTATTTAACATATTCTATGAAATAACTTTGTAGCTAATTCACTTTTTATCATGCCATTAATTAACTGACCGTGTCACTGGTGGACCACTTAAGACATGATTTACTGGTTAATCATGCCTTAAGTACACTATGTAAATGGGTACTGTGTACCTCCTCAGGCACTATGTTTGTATTGTTTTGGTTCCTGTTTATAACAATAAAGTTATGAGCCATGTAATCTGTTTAAGTACTTTCTTTCTCTCCTGGACTAGTCTAGTCTTACCACCATTGTGGAGCCACAAAATATAAGAGGTTTTCTGACAAGGATGGGATGTTCATTTGCGCTGGTGCTTTGAGTCACAGCCTAAATAAGCTAGAGCAATAAGAAAATATCTGCATATTAATATATATTTACATATGAAAGAATTCACATAGGTACCCAGTTGGGCCTACAACTGCTACAGGAATAACAGTAGAAAAGTTGGCAAGAAAAATCAGTAGTGAACTAATATCAAAACAAGGTGCATGCAGTGCAATTGCCGTGGAACGACAGAAGACAATTATGCAGAAGGGGAAAGCTACCTTTCCCCGCATCCAAAGCCTAAAGCTTAATGAACAGAAGATCCACTCAAAGCTTAAGTATGAGCAGCCCTAAAAACAAACAAAACAAAAAGAAAGAGGAAGAAATGGTTACTCAGACAGGCAATATCAGTGATTTTGATGAAAACCACTTGGGTAGTGTTTCTTCAGTATTTCAAACAGTTTGTTACCTGCAGCTCTGTTCCAGAAGGACAATCAGTTGCATCCTTGCTGACAGTGATGGGTTCCATGGCATTTGGAGGCCCTTTGTCTCCAGACTTGCCAGGGCAGGCCACCTACAAACAAATTACTGTGAAAGACAGTGAAAGAACGCTTCTCCTCTAACTCATGAGTGATTGCAGGATACTACCTGTTCTCCCAACAAATTCAGAAGAATGGGGAATCAGTAATGCAGTTTGTGGCTGCTTATGTGCTAGTGTGGACAAGTGTTGAAAGATGCCCTATGAGATCAGCTTGTTGCAGGGGTGTCCAGCAACCAAATTCTTAAGTTATAGACTGCATTAGATCTTACATTCAAAACATTTACCATGTTATTCTAGCACTGTATGGAAACAGGTGGTACACCTATAAGTTATCTAGTCAACAAGTTGTCAGAAGAATAGCTATATGCAATTCAAAAGTATGCAGTCAGTTACCTGCACTTTCAGCAAGGAACCTAATGTTTATATTCCTTTTATGTTATTGTGTTTGATGTTATCATCTACAAATTTAGCATTTGGGGGCTGAAGGAATGTGATGTATTGTGCATCAGCCATTGTATATGGTATTGTTTCTTTAACTGTTGATATGCTGGGTTTTTTTTTTTAGGCACCATATTTGTTCTGTGTTTTGGTTCCTGTTCAGAACAATCAAGTTAGTAGCCATGTACCCTGTGTGATTCTCTCTCTCTCTCCCTCAGGCTAGTTTAAGCTCTCTACCACTGTGAACAAATCTATGAAGGATAGCTTTATTTGTGCATGTTAGGCTTGATATTAGGGGTGCAACCTGCAGATTAGGATTTATTAAGCTTCCAAATGCTAAAATCTGCAGGGGAAGAGGGACAGGGGATACATCAGTTTGGACAAACCCTACAGGTATGTTTTTCCCCTTATCATCCACTCTCTGGTACTGTGAGATATGGATAAACCTGTAGTCTGACCCAGTGTGGCATTTCTTAGGTTTTTAGTTTACAGGAATATGTATGCCGTGTTAAAACCTAGTTTAAACCCATCAACATTGTTAATAGGATTAAGGTTTTCACACTTAATTTAAGGAATGACATTTGCATTTGGGACTTCAGCCTCCTGTGACTTGATCCTTAGCTTTTATATATCTATGTCTGTATGTATGCATACGCTTATCATTTTTATTGCTATTATTTGTGGTTAAGATTTAGTCTTCTGTGACCTTACCTTGTCTTTAGGTGGCCTACATCAATTCTTTATAAAATGTGTATTTTGACAATCCTGGTGATAGTAATTGGTCTCTCTGTAATAAATAAATACTTTCTTATCTTTCCTGTTTTTCCTATCTTCACTAATGACCCATTCAAATGAGAAAGACAAAAAAAACACTACAAAGCTGGGATTGAAAACTTTGCTCCCCACTACTTTGCACTAACCATATTGGATACAAGAAATGAATAATCCTGAGGTAATTTTACTTCAGGTCCTCGCCAGTATATGTTGCACATGGTATTTGGTATTCCCTAAAGTCTCAACAAGAGCTTTGCAAATGGCTATTTTTTTTTTGTTTTTAATTTTACAAACTGAACTGAATAAAAAATCTGGTTGATACAGAGTATTTTTTCTAATTAAATGAAAAAAAAATTGTTGTTGTTGCTGTTTAATACAAAATGAATAAATGTAAACATATTTTGGGATAAATTAACATACAAACAAACCCAAAATATCAGCTTATTTTTTTACTAAGGTTGGTTTGGTTTGGTTTGGTTTGATTCAGTTTTGTTTCTTTTATTTTCCTTTGACTTTTTTTGGTAAACCATTTTGGTTGATTAGCTTTTTTAAGATTTTGCTCTCATAGTTTATACGTCTAAAGGGGAAGAAGAAGGAAATAAGATATTTTAGAAAGATTTCCTTACTGATTTCTTCCATGCCCCTTCTTTCTAAAAACAAAGAAAATCCTCCCAGTGATAATGTTTGGACAAGCTTTTGGGCTCACGACTGTTAGCAGATGTCAAATGTGTAAATACCGATATAGCCACATCTTCATAGAACAGGGATTTCCTACAAAAACCCCAGAAAAAATGCAATAATATGCAGTCTGCTCATCTAAACCAAATATTTCATTCATATCTACTCTAAAAAAAATCCCAGTACATGTGAACAGCTATTGTCTTCTTTTAAGGTAATATAGCTTAATAAATCATATATTATGAAAGCATTTTATTTATGGTTCTTGCATTACATTCTGATTAAAAAATAAGAGTATCTCTAAAACTTTTAAATATGCTTCTTGCATATTTGTCTTCCTGGAAGTTACATTTCTATATAAAGATCTGAATCTCAGAACACTGCAATAACGTAACTATAGGGACATTTATAAAAAAAAAAAAAACATTTTGGAAATTCATTAAATTGACTAGCTAAAAAAATTAATGAATATGAATTTGAGTAGCAGCATGTAATGAATACATTTAGTTGTCATATTTTACATTTTACCTTTTTTTTCTGTTCACAATTCACACAAAGGTTTATTATTGAAGATTATTTGCGAACTTTGTAGTGAAATTTCTTATCCCACAGGAGCAGTTTGTGAAGAAGTTCTGAATATTACATTTCATGCTTCAGATTCCACTGTGCTAGTCAGAGCCGATGGGCTCATCTCTGTTCCTTTTTCAAAAGATTGTAGTCAACACTGTGAAATCTATCAAAGTCAGTGAAAGTTCTGTCATCTACAGCGTGGTTAGGGTTTCACCCCATTAATTTGGAAATGCAAATATTAGAAATATAGAATTTAAAAGTTTACTTCCAGTAATCATTTGAAGTCATGCTTCAATTTCACTTTCTGCAGATATTTATAAGAGTACATTTCAAACACTTTAGTATTTACAAAAACTAATATGATAGTCAACTTATTTCTGGGTTTGAATATAGATTAATATTTTTGAAGAATAACTTTAAGCATTAGGCATGCTTGGTAACAGCAACTATGCATCTCAGGGCTGTATATATACTTATATTTCAAGATTTGGTAAGTTAGTTTCTGGAGTGTCTTACATCTAGCACTAATTTGCACAGCTACTGTGCTTGATTTTCAAGACCAATATGTTATAAAATGCTTTCTGGTGGAAAAAGATTTACTAATGTAAGAAAAATTCCTTTTTTACTCTTGAGGCACATCTATACTAGATGTGTTACTGCCTAGTAGACTAATCTACTACATAGATTAGTCTACATAAATCAGCATCACCATCTCCATGTGTGTGGTATTTACTGTGCAATAAATTAGGCTACTGTGCAGTTGGGTAGTAACTGTAGACACAGGTAGATTAACCGCATAGTAGCTACTCCATAGTAGTGCACATGTAAACAACTGACTGCTTCTGGTTAGCCCAGGCAGCAGGGAGTAGGAAACTATCCCCTGCCTAATGCAGATACCTGCCAGCCCTGCATCCTGACCAGCATTGGGTCAGGGGCTGGGAAACTGTCTCCTGGCCTAGGTAGCTGCTTCCCAGTCACACACCCCAATTGGAATGGGGCAGGGTGTAGGGAAAATCCCCCCTGTCATGGGCAGCTGCCTCCCAGCACTGCACCCCAATTGGGCATGGAGCTGGGAAACAGCTTTCCAGGGCAGGGGACAGTTTCCCAGCCCCCACCCCATGCTGATTGAGGCATGGGACTGAAAGGCAGCTGCCCAGGGCAGGAGACAGTTTTGTGTCTCCTGCCCATGCTGCATCAGGGCATAGTGGGTTGGACACCCCTTGGTCTGTGCAAACAGCTCCTCATGGCATTCCTGGGACACTCTTGCCAGGGGCATGCTCATGGCACAGGGCACGCACAGTGGGAAGCCAGCCCCAG
Source organism: Caiman crocodilus (assembly GCA_030014935.1). Classification (NCBI taxonomy): domain Eukaryota; kingdom Metazoa; phylum Chordata; order Crocodylia; family Alligatoridae; genus Caiman; species Caiman crocodilus. The sequence goes on from JAGPOW010003642.1 coordinate 78,341,284, forward strand.
GTCAACTCTCCAGAGGGCAGTGGAAATGCATAGGGGGTGCATGAGAATGCATGTGCACCTGCTAAGAGTGTTGGTGCCCCCCCCAATAGTGCTGGGTGGGGAGTGCACTGGGAGAAGTGATTTCCCCCGTGGCCAATCCCAATGACCTGGAAGCATCAGCGGTGCACTACTGGTAGTTGTGGGTTGGCAGGATTGGCCATGGGGGTTGGGTGGGGAACCCCTTTCCCCCTGTTAGCAGAATCAGCAACTGGCTCCCCTGACTCAGGAGGCACCAGTCACTCATTCTATAGAGAATCCCTTGAAGGAGGGCAGGGGTGCCACCAACTCTTCTTCGCAGTCAGCCAGAAGCCTCTCACACCCTGAGACTGGGTGTTGTGAGTCTTTCACTAATGGATGGGAATGCTTGGCCTGTAGGAGAAAAGCAGGGGAGTTGGCCTGTAGCTGTGCCAGCAGGTGCGGCCAGGAGCCAGGCCTATCACAGCCTGGGAAGCATAGAATCATAGAAAGTTAGGGTTGGAAGATTATCTAGTCCAACCCCCTGCTCAAAGCATAACTGTCCCCTACTAGATCATCCAAGTAAAAGCTTTATCTTGCTAGGTTTTCAAAACCTGGATAACCTGTTCTTGCATTTTACTACCCTTCTAGTGAGAAATTTCTTCCTAATATCAAACTTAAACTTCCCTTGCTGCAACTTGAGACCATTGCTCCTTGTTCTGTCATCTGCCAGCAGTGAAAACAGTTTAGCTCCATCCTTTCAAACTCCCCTTCAGGTAGTTGAGGACTGCTATGAAGTCCCCTCTCAGTCTCCTCTTAGACTAAATAGCTACTATCCTCATAAGTCATGTCCCCCAGCCGCCTCACCATTTATGTCACCCTGCAACACACTCTCTACAATTTGCTCACATCCCTTCTGTGCCCAAAACTGAATACAGTACTCCAGATGTGCCCTTACCAATGCTGAATAGAGGGTAATAATTACTACCCTACCAGTGCAGCCCAGTATACTGTTAAACTTCTTGGCAACAAAGGCACACTACTGACTGATATTCAGCTTATTGTCCACTGTAAAGCTCAGGTTCTTTTCTGCAGAGTTGCTGCCCCCACATTTAGCCCCCAGCCTGTACCAATACATGGGATTCTTCCATCCTAAGTACAGGACTTTGCACTTGTCCTTATTGAACCTCATGGAGATCCCTTTTGGCCCAATCCTCCAATTTGTCTAGGTCACTCTGAATCCTAGTCCTACCCTCCATCATAGCTACTCCTCTTCACAACTTAGTGTCATCTGCAGACTTGCTGAGGATGCACTCTATGCCATCTTCCAGGTAGTTGATAAAGACATTGAACAAAACTGGCCCCAGGAATGACTGCTGGGGGTACTCCACTTAATACTGGCTGCCTGGTAGACATTGAACCATTGATTACTGCTCTCTGAGCCTAATGCTCTAGCCAGTTTTCTATTCCACTTACAGTCCATTCATCCACTTACTTCCTTAGCTTGCCTGGGAAGAGGGCGCAGAAAGCAAGCTGCTTGTGGGCAGCAGCCAGTGGCCAACCTGTTCCTATGGAGTGAGCAGGGAGGTGGGCTCAGTCAGTGGTCACCCGTGCCAGGGTCTTCTTGACTGACCTACCATGGTCCTTGTGCACCTGTGTGTGCACAACCCCTGATATGAGGCTGAGAAGTGCACAGCCCCCTTGTATAGTCTATGTTATCTCAAAAATGTTGCAAATTCTCACAAACAGCCATGTTCCCTTGATTGTTCAGGTCCAGCATCTGCACACAAGGGTGAGGTGCCAGCTCTGAATGGGGATGCACTGTCATGATCACTTCCAGCCTTAGCCAGGACCCTGCATATGTGCTGGCTCTGGCTGCTGTCACCATGGTGGAGGAGTGACTGGTAGGCTCAAGAACCCAGCACACAGTGGACACTGCATGAGAACAGGAGAGGGTCAAGCACAAGGTAGAGATGGACTGGGCATTTTGGGACATGCTCCTGCCCTTTGAAAAGAGGCAGTTCCCCTTCCTCAAGAGGATGGAAGAGGCCCAGAAGCAGCAGGCCACTGTGGTGGCCCGGTCAATGGAGGCCACAGGAGACAACCACTGGGTGCTGGACACCATCCTGGTCCTTGTGGTCACCTTTGTGCTTCCTGCTGCCCTGTCCCCATCCCTAACACTGCCTGCCCCTTTGAAGCTGCCCCCCCAGTGGACATGGACTGAGGTGCAGGGTTGCCTCTAGTGGCCAGGTCCCCTTGCCCCACCACAAGCCCTGAGTTCCCCACAAGCTGCTCCCCATCCCATCTGGGCCCACCCTCGCCACTCACCCTGGCTCCATGTGGCTCTGGAGCAGGAACTGCTTGCAGTGTGACCAGTATTGAACATGGACCTTGCTGGCCCTGGCACTTGCTGCAGGAGGGGGAGCCACCCATGGCAGCAAAGCAGTGACTGATCTCACCCCCAGAGGAACACCCCAACCAATGGCTTCACCACATCATGCACACCTGCAGTGGTGTGGCCAAAGGCCAGGGTTGTGGGTGCTCTCTGGGCTCCACCCCCTATGTGCCCCTACCCTACTGCCTCCCATGCTAGGAGGAAATACAGAGCACACTAGGCATAGTTTGCATGGAGAAGAGAGTGCTTAGTTGATGCTGGGTGAGGTGGCTGATGGAGAGGCTGTGTGAGTCAGAGGAAGCAGGGAGGAGCTCTGTGGTTAGGGAAGGAAGGGGGAATGAGATTTGTTAATCGGGAGGGAAAGGAGGATGTAGTTTTTATTTGTGGAGGGGACTGTAGTGCTTTTCTCATAACTGTTCACAGTTAGCAGTGTACAGGGGGTGCACAGCAAGGCTGGCCATCCTAGTGGCCTACAGTGGGGAATGAAGAAGAAAGTGGTCCAGCAGAACCTCTTTCATTCAGTGCTCTGGATCCCACTGCTGGGTGTGCAGCTTACCCAGGGACTCAACTGGCAGGAGGAGGGGAAGGGGGCATAGCCATTGCTGCCACTTCACCTCATGCTCCCAGTGCCAGGTGTCTTCCACCCACTGTGCCTCATTTGGACAGGTCTTACAGAACAGCTCCCCCTGGGCATTACAGATGTTTTGCAGCACACAGGCTTTGATGATGGGAATGTTGGCCTCCATGACCTCAAGGCAAGCACTGAGGTTGTGTGCCAGTGTCCCTTCAGGTGGCTGAAGGTACACTCCACCAGAGCATGGCTCCAGTCAAGGCACCTGTTGAAATGTGTCTGATGGGGTGCAGCTGGCTAGTGTAGGGCCTCATGAGCCAAGAGAAGAGCAGGAAGGTGGGGTCATCAATGAAGAGGCGAAGGACTACCACCTCACCCTGTTGAAGGTCTGGCACCCTTGGCATGAAGCACTCAGGCATGAAGCACTCTGAACCAGGGCTGGCAGGGCTGACTAGTGGAAGACCCAGGTATCATGGGCATTGACTTCCCAGGCCATCCTTACATTGTTGAAGGCACCACAGTAGTTGATGACAGCTTGCAGTACAATGGAGTAAAAGCCCCACTGGCTGTAGTAGGGGAGGTCACCATAGGGTGGGCAGGTGACAGGGATGGGTCCCATCCAGGGCCCTGATACACTGTGGTAAAGCCAGGGCATGGAACTCCACCACCACTTCCAGGGGTCATGTACCCGAAGCACGGTATACCCCAGCACATCCTTGAGGGCACTACAGACCTACAGGACAGCCTCCCCATGTCAAAGAGGTGGATGATGTAATCAGGCTGGTATCTAGCTTGAGCAGAGCAATGGCCAGATGGGTGTCCATGGGAAGGAGCAGCTTCATGGTGGTTGCCTGCCACTCTAGGTGCAGGTGGGGCTGATCAAGGAGCTCCTGAGAGGTGGCCCAGGTCATCCAAAGGGACTCTAGCCACTGCTCACCATCCCAGGTGTTCTGGACAACTTGCATCCACCAGTCCTTACTGGCTGCTCAGGCCCACAGGTGGTAGAGCTGCCAGTGGAAGCAACCACATGAGCATTGTTGGTGTCTCTGCCAGGGTCTGGGTGGCAGCCCAGGTGCTGAGCAGCAGCAGTGCAGTGGCAGGGGGCTTCAGATGCTGTGGTAAGTCAGGCCACTGACTGCATGCTGAGACTGACCTGGGCCAGGCAACAGACACGGCAGCAGTGAAGCACAAAGAGCAGGGTGGTGAGCAGGAGGTTGGGGTACAGGTCATTGCTCCCAGGGCCTGGGTTTGGAACAGCCAGTGCACAGTGGGCACAGACTCTGGTGACAGAGTAAGGCAGGCGGCCAGGGAGCATCACATGGAACTCACTTTTAAAGAGGGCCCCTGGGTACAGGCAGCTGTGGCCAGAGCCTCTAGCTTCTCCCAGCTACTGCAGGAAGTGACTCAGGGCCAGAGGAGGTTGGGAGCAGACTAGTGCCATGAGAAGCAAATCTGATTTAAAATGGCTGCACGTGTAGATGCTTTCCCAAGGTGGGTTTACTCCACAGTAAATTACTGTTCAGTAAACCCATAATAGCACTAATTGCATGTATAGATGCAACCAGGGTAGTTCACTTCCTGTGGATCCCTGTGGACATTGAGGAACTTGTGTTTTGTTCTAGAGTATTAGGAAAGATTATGTGCTGATATGTTCATAGGTCTTTTTTGAATTTAGGACATTTAACTCTGGCAATTTCAGGGTACTGAATTCACTGAAGCAGGTTGTCCCTTATAGCTGTATGCTCCTATGCTATCTTTTTATGTGGGTTCATCTAAATGTGCCATTAATCCAAAGCAGTGAACTCCAGAGCAGTTTAAGCCAGAGTAAACTACTCCTGGGCACAGTATCTATATATGTACCCAGGACAGAAGCATTTTGAGCCAGGGTGGAACAGTTTATGCCAGGGCATGGGAGACATAGTGTTAGCCCTGGGTTCTGGGTGGAAATGCTGGGTTGCAGAGGGGCTGTTTGGGGCACAAGCGTGGAGAATGTACAAAGCATATGGTTAGGCAGCAAAATTCTCGCCCTCTGCTGCCTGGACTGATCAGGTACAATTTACACATGCAATCAGTGTCTACATGTATATTTAATCACAGCTAATTACTCTGCATAAATCAGCAGGGATCAACCCTGAAATGAAAACCTGCCACCCTGTCATGAAAACCTGCTCAAGTTTGGCTGTAACTTAACCATGAGAATTCTTAGTTCTTGAAAAGGGACAAAAATGTTTTCTCTTATAAGATTTTAAAAAGTGAAATAGGGTTGGCTGTTGACTTGCATAAACAGAACTAAAATTGGAAATCAGCAACTCCAGATGCTTTTTTGTACTCCTGCAGCTCAAAAATAGTATTTTAAAATTAAGTTTTTGGTGAGAAAAGTACAAAAGATATTTTGACTAAAAAGCAGCTACTTCATATGCATTGTAATATTATTTAACATTTCATAAGACCTTTCAGCACTTGAATCTAGCGTGTACATGTACCACTCTCTGACACTATAAAGCTTCAAAAGGATCCATTACCATCTCCTAGTTTACAATCTGTGCAATAACAAGTTATGTGATAGACAGGGCTATTACTCAGTCTATTGTGCCACCTTTCTTATTTCTGAGGGGAAAAAAAAATTAAACAAATGGTATGAAATAGAAAAATAGGTATTAACATCTAACAAACTTGTTTCAAAATATCACAATGTGCATATTATAATACATGTCAATTATTGTGTCATTCAGTGAAGAAATCAAATCAAAATAATAATTTACATTCAGCACTTTATAATCATTGCTGAAAAAAATGATATCCACTTTCTGTTAGAAAGCCAGTTTGAAGAGTGACTTTGCTAAAAAACACTTTGAGAACATATGAAACTAATGAAAAAGGCTTCATTTTTTGGAATATTTTATAGGCTAGATAAACTTGTATATATTAGTAATTCCAGTCCCACTTCAATCTACCAAAGGCCTATTTGTGAGTACTATAATGATGGGAAAAATGCTTTTCTTAGCAATAGGACTGTTTTTGACCTATACACTATAGAAAAGAAAGAGATTCTGTGTTCACAATAATGTGTTTAATAACCTATCTACTCCTTTAAGACAGATTTTGGCAATAGCAAGAAACTTTTTGGCTTTAACAAGGCTCTTAATGTAACAGGGCTACAAGATCAGTATACTTCAGTTTAGAGAAGATTTAGCAGTAGCTTGCATATTTTTACTTCAGTAAGGATATTTACTGTTAACAATCAGCCATATTTTGGCCTCACTTATACAAGTATAAAACCTGAATAACTATTGCCTTCAGCTGGAGTAAGAGCTCAACAAGTAAAAAAGGAAGGTTCAAGAGGAGCAGATATTTCTTAGACATCTGAAAGTCCCATTCCTGCATATGAATCTCTTTACTAGCTTGTGCAGGAGAGATTCAGTAGCCTCTATAGACAGAATCTCCTAGTTGAGTGGAAATGTTAGTGACTCAACCTAAAGCAGGAGTAGACAACCCCTGGCACAGCTGCCAGATGGCAGCAGGCAAAGGCATTTCACTTAGCATGCATGCCTCAGGGCAGACAGCAGAGAATGGGCTGGGGCTGTACTGCCACAGTAAGGATTGGGCCCCTCACAGCTCCCTTGCCATTCATGCCTATCAAAACAACATCTTACAACAGAAATGTAGGCAAAAAAAATGATACAGAGCCAGCAATGTAAGGCAAGGTTGAGAGAGCAAGGCATGTTTAGCTTGGGAAAAAGGAAATTAAGAGGAGACATGATAGCAGTTTTCAAATATTTTGAAGAGCTTCCATAAGACGAAAAGTGAGAATAACTGCTGTTCCTTGTTTTAGAGCAGTGGTCACCAACTAGTTGATGGTGATCATCTGGTTGACTGGGGAGCCCCTGACTGTCGATCAGAGACAGTGAATAAGAAAGCCCCTGATTGATCAATCAGGGAACTCCTCACAGTTGATTTAAGTCTGGGGGGCTAGCCTCCCCAGACAGATTGAATGTCAGAGGCTCCACAATCGGGAGCAGCAAGATGCATGTGGTGAGTGGCTGGGAGGTATGAGTGGCAAGACCCACATGGCTGGGTTAAGCTGTAGTCCCTGCTGCTGGGCAGGCCAGGTGAGTGGGACTATCCTCCTCCATGTTCCCTGTCTCCCTGGTGCAGGTCTCCAGATCTGTGCATGGGACGAGGCAGCTGCCATTGTGAGCTGGGCTTTGTGCCCAGGGTGGTGCTGGGAATGGGGCTATGGGGAGGAGATTCAGGCACACAAAAATTCACCATAGCCTGCCCAAACTACCTTCCCAGAGCCACCCCCTTCCCCCCAGCCCAAGCTGCCATTCCTGAGCAGTTGCTCCAGTCCCTTCTCCATTTCTGGTTCTGCACAGCTGACACAGGCCACTCTCAGCTTGAGATTGTCTGAGCTCAGTAATTAGAAGTGCCTCAGCACAGTAGAGTTCTCAGCACGATACGAGTACCCGGTGCAAAAAAGTTCCCTGATACGGCAGGAAAAACCCTTGGTGCAATGATCAGTCCCTGCCAAAGAGTGTAGCTTGCATCTGCACTCTTTGCATGCATGCTACTGACTGGCTTGTCGTAAATTATTCCTACCTGGCGGCTGGCAATTGGCTCACTAGCCGTATAAAAGTTAGGGCAAGTTTCCACCCAAGTTGGAGAACTCCATGTGCGCGTCAGAAGTAACTTCCACGTGTATCCTGGGGCGAACTTGGAGGCCTGATCAACCACCAACGACTCCCTGTCGCCATTCATCCCGATGTACCCTGTGCCCTGCATGCTCAGACAACATCGGTGTGCCACCCAGTTTCTGCTTTTCTACTTGTTTTGTAACCCTACGGAGCAAGCTTGCATTGACCACATGCTTGCATTGACACGAGTACCTGTACTGCAGTTTGTAAGTAAAGTTCTTTTGAATTCAACCAACAAGCTTCTGTGCCTAATTCCACTACATCAGTGTGGCCCCATCCAGCTATTCTTGGCCTCCACAGGGACCAGAAGCTCTGAGCAATAAAACAGCAGTGGGAGAGTGGCAGTGCCTGGCAGTGGTATCTTTTTGTCAAGTGCACAGTGCAGCTAGGGCCTGCAGCACAAATAGGCCCCAGCTTGCAGTGCAGTTCTGGCAAGCCCCCAAGGAAGAACCCAGCACCACCCAGCCCCAGCCCACAGTGGCAGCCAGCCCGGTCAGTGTGCAGATCTGGGGGCACATTTCACCTGTGCCGTACTAGGCTGCATGCCCCCACCCCTCCCTGCAGCCCCTACATACGCCACTCATGGCTCTTTCCAGCACCCCATCTGTTCAGGGCCTGCTCCTGACATAGCATTGCTCCCTTTCACACTACTGTGGGGTGGGGGCAGATCAAGGCCCCAATGATGAGGGAGGTGCACAGCATTGGTAGGAACAGGGGATAGGGATAGTGGGGGACAAGCAGAGGCCTGGGGAGCATGTGCCCTGGCCCCCCATGGCCCTTTCCCCTTCCCCCAGAGACTTACCTGCTGCCCAGCTTGTCCCCCATCCCCCCAGACTGACCTGTAGGGTGGGGGAGGGCTAGGGTTGGCACATGGTAGATCTTTGGTTATTTTTTTAATTCAAAAAGCGATCTCCTACTTAAAAAGGTTGGAGACCTTTGAGTAGGAGAGGGTAGCACATGAAGCAATTGATTTCAACTGAAGCAAAAAAGAATAAGTTTAGATATCGGGGGGAGGGGAAAGGAAACAAACAAAAAAAATTCCAGTACTAACTGTTAGAAGAGTAAGGAAGTGCAATAGATAGCTCAGGGAAAGTTCTTGAATCTCCTTCATTACAAATTTTCAGGAGAAGGCTGGAGAAGCATTTGGTATGGATAATTTAGGAATAGCATTCCTGCATTTATTTAAGGGAGGTGGACCAGATGACCCTTGAAGTCCCTTCCAAATCTACAAATGTTGGATCTAAGATCCTACATTTCCTGTACCAAAGGAGAATGATCTAACCTGGAAGATAAGCTAACTATTGTGCCACAGCTAGAGGCCAAATTGGATACACACCTCAAAGATCCAGGGGTCTTGAACCTACAACTTTGGTTCCAGAGGCCACCAGGTAAAGAAGATGGTGCATTGAGTCTACACTAGCATTAAGAAAATGGATTTGGGCAAAGAGTGGAACATTCCATATTATCCATCACATCTCCAACTTCTTTTACATTCAGAAGGGCAATTGCATCAGAACTTCAACTGATGCTAGTCATAATTTCATGAGATAGTCATTGTGTAATCAACTAATTGGCTATGCAATAAATGTCTCAGTATCTATAGGTGCACCCCATTAGGCTGTAGTAAACTAGTTTACTCCATAGCAGTGCATGTGTAGATGTTGAAGGTGCGGGCTGAAGCACAAGGGTGTTTCAGTGCTGGGACTACCTGCAGGTTAGTCCCACACTGCAGTACCCTCATGCCCCAACCTGCTCCTCTTCAGCATGTTGAACTGAACTGGGGAGAGCAGAACTGTGATGGAAAGCTGACCCCTGTCAGCTGCCCCACTTCCAACTAGGGCTGCTCAAGCCTGGCTCCTCACGCTGCATATGAATAAACTGTGGACTGCATTGGTCCAGCATTAATTGCTCCCAATCATACATTTAAATGGTGCATCCAGAAGCAATAAATTACAGACCAATAAATTCCACAGTTTATTCATCCGAAGTATTAGCATGTTTAGAAACATCCACTGACTCCAAAAGAAACACACCAATTTACACCATGTAAAGAATTTCTGTAATTTTTTGTCAGATTAAGATATTTACCAAAAGATGATAACCCTTTAATATTTCAACCCTCTAATATGGTTTCAGATGCAAGAATCTGCCAGCAAGTAGGAATAATTGTGATTTTATAAATTTTGCACAGATGTTCATAAAATTAATGTAATCCTCATAATTGCACTTATCATTTGGACATTCACAGAAAGATGTTGACTTTAATTGCAAAACTCCTATGAATACTAATGAAGGTGTCTTTACTACTGTGCAAATACGATACCAAGCTTCTTGAATATTGGTACATCTCACAGTATGATAAACTCCTTTGTTCCTACACAGAGAGTTTTGGGAAGCAGGGAAAGTTTAACTTATGCAAGAACTGAACATTTATGCAAGAGCAGCTACAAGCTGGTTGGACCTTGACACAGGTCTAGTTTATTCCATCTACATCCCAGAAGGCCTTTGGTTTAGTGCCAGCTGGAAGCTTCACATGAACAGGTCAAGCATGACATTGGCTAATAAATGACTTAAGGTCATCTATTAACAAGTCAGAATATTAAAATGCTTGTCCTGGCCAAATGATAACAGCATATATTTCCATCTGATGTTCTTTTAGGAAAGAATATCCCATTTTAAATGCCCTCACAGTTATTAAGTAACCAATTTTACAAAGACTCCTTTTTAATCTTTCCTTCATCAAAAAAGACAAGTGGTTACAAAAGGCTATTTGTGGCAAACTCCTCACATGTTGTATTGTTTTTGTATGTATTTGTCTTGGGACTGAAAAAGGCAATATTTTTTCTCAGACCATGCACTTATCCACTTTTAATAAGAACAATGCCCATCACTGTGTACTTAATATGTGTAAACAATGCTTACCAAGTTATGGTATTAGTATCCCCCACGCTGTCTAGCTTCCATCATTTTCAAAGTTTCAGATCATTTCAGAGCTGCAATAACCCACTATTTAAAAGGCTTCCAATGGCAGTCCTCTTCAGCATTTATATACAACAGCAGTCCCCAAACTCTGAAAGATTGTGCTCCACCAATTTAAAATGGTAAACCATAAGTACCACCAGCAAACTTTTGTCATATAAAATAATTATAATAAATTTGATAACACATACCACTGATGGGTTGTCAGCATACCACTGGTAGTACCTGTCCCACAGATCGGGAAGCACTGATATACAAGATGCCAAAGTACACAAATGTTACAAAATAAATGGGGTGAGAGAGAGGGGCGGTTGGTAGAGAAAGGAGAGCAGAAGGGAGGCGATATGCACTTACACAGTTTATGTACATTTTAAGTGGTATAACGGTATGGAGATAACAAGCATTTGTTATACTGTAAGTAATAGACAAATGCAGTAAGTTATGTAATTAAGCAAAATATACACAACCCATATGCATAACTGTATCCCTAAATTTCTTAATGTTATTTTGCATCCCTTAATCTAAATTCCTTTTTTAGTGCTTTGTTTCAGAGTTAATATGAGAGGATTTTAATTATTTGTAAAATGGTGATAGGTAGTAACCCACTAACAGTTCATTTCTGAGTCCTACTTTTCAAGAGTTGCAATTCCCTTTATACACCCGTGTACAGGTAGACATGAGGATATCTAGGGATACTCAGTGATACATATCTTCTATAATACCACCTTCTTTCCTTTTACTAGGCTTGTTAGGAATATCAACAACATGCATTAACTTGTTTCAACTGTAAATATATCTACATGACACATCTATGACCCATCAACTTAAAAAAATACAATGAACATTGCTAAGTACAGCAACCTCTACTGTATATACTTCTGTTGTATCACTCAGCTATTGTTTTTTTTTTTTCTTGCACCTATTTAAAAAAAAATGTTATTCTGTTACAAATCTCAACAGACCAGAAGCTTTCAATGTTGTTTTGGTAAAACCTTTTTAAATCCAGTTGTTGGAAGATGGAGACAATCTTTTCAAGACTTTGAAATGGAATCCAGATCTAACTGCCTATTTTTTTCCTCTCTTTGCCGCATCTCTAATACAAACACAACCATTATGAGAGGAATGTCTCTCCCCAGATTTCATGAAAACCTAAATGTTTTATTTTCCTATTGTGTCAATGATGATGTCTCATGCCTAGTTTGTTCACAGTAATAGACACTTACTTGTTATTGATAAGAAATCCAAAAGCATTTAGTTGTTTCAGTTAGCAAAATGACTTCTTTAAATTCTTTCATCTTTTTGGTAATTTGAACTTGTATTTCTATTATTTGTTTTACTTTTATAAGCAAACAAGCAATCAAACATAAGGGATCAAACTTCCCAAAGGGCCAATACAAAAGTAACTTACTGCATCAGATATCTGGTTTGACCTGTTGCCTTCAGGGTAAAATTTAATAACAGTAACTTTATAGGAAAAATGACAAAATATTATGATGACATAACTTCTGTAACAGAGGAGACAGTCTTTGAGCAGGACTTATTATACTTTTGCTAAATTTAAAAAGGTAGCAATATATTATATTATTGTTGTGCCTTCGGTTTCCCTACTATTTTGCTGTTATAACATGACACCGTATTTCAGAGCACTTTTTCAAATTATACAGATTTAGAACTATACCTCCACATTTTAATTATTAGTTGTATGTGGAATTCAAAAGTTTTCTTTCATCCAACATAAAAGAAACTACATAATTAGGAGTGAACGAAAGAGATAACAATGCTGGCCACACGTGTGTTCCAAACACCACTTTTGCCACTGCAGGACGGCCTGGTAGGTGTTTGTACCTGTGCCTTACTGCTATTATATAACCCTGAAGTATATTTTCCTTTTGACCACAGCATGTACCAGAGTACAGAATGCACAGCAAATATCTGGGCTTGATTCTGTTTGGCATACTACTAAATGAGCTTTAGCTACTCAAGGAATATCTGGCATGTGTATCTGGCGTATTCTTCCTAATCCTGATTTTAATTAAGGGTATAATACATTGGGATGTTAGGTCACATTTTCAAAGCAAATGTCAGTGTGAAGCTGTGGCCAGTCAGGCTTGGCAGGTCTACTGGAAGTAAAGGATACTGGATCAAGGCGAAAGGTAAATGAAGAATTAAAATGGACAAGCACAGTTCAGGGACAAGCTCCCTGGAAAAGTTTTAGTTTTCTGTGCCCCAAGGCACGTTACAATGTGGAAGTTGCTACTGCGCCTGGAATTAATATGCAATACATTGCCGAGGCATGAAAACACTGAGACCATTAAGGCAGAACAAAACCATTTAGCCTGCTTTAAAGTGTCCATTGTTCTGTCTACACATGGCCACAATTACTTATTCACTTACTTTTTTCTGGGCCCGAGTAGCTCAGTTTTTTGCCTGTCCAAGCGAGTGGAAGGTAGCATCAAAAAAGGGCTGAGAGAGGGGCTTTGATAATGCCTAACCTGTGGTTGGGTGTCTAGATAATTATAATATGAATGTATGAGAGATGTTGGTTAAAACTCACTCTATGCAAAAGGGTAGGGTTGCCATATTTCCAGTTCCAAAACAGGACTGTTGTGGGGGATACCTCACTCCCAACCCATACCTCACTCCCAACCCTGCTGCTGCCCCTCCTTTCTGACCCACAGTCCCTTTGGTAACCCTCAGTCTCAACCTGCAGCTCCCTGGCACTGCAAGTGCCCCTACTCCCAACCTGTAGCCCTCCCCCATCCTTGCTGGTGCCCCTCACTCCTGACCCACATCCCCCACCCCCCAGTCTTGCCACAGTCCCACACTCCGAACCCACAATTCGCTGTACCTCCCATGCCCTCACTTCCAAGCCACAATCCCCACCAGCCCTACTTGTGCTCCTCACTCCTCACCCACAACCCCCCTGTTCCCTGAGGCTCTGCCAGAGGGAGCCCCTAGCTGCTCCCATCCTGACTGGGCTAGATTGCAGTGATTCCAATTCATACAGATGGCAGTGGAGTGTGTCCAGCCCAGCACAGGCAGGAGGCAAAAGGAGGGGAGGCCTGTGGCATCCCCTGCCCTAGGCTGGGGCTCCTATGCCATGCCAGGCACCCCGGCCATAGCACCACTTTCCCCTCCCTCCCAGACAGTGTCTCTTGGCCACCATGTCCCCACGAGCATGGGCACTGGCCCAGCCACAGAGTTCCCCATTGCCCTCAAAGGGCTCCTCACCCCTTTCCCCTGCTGGAGGGGCAGACACTTCCTTTCTACCTTCCCCTGCCCCTGCCCCAGCCCCAGCCACAGCTTTCTAACTCCCACCTCCCACAGACTTACCTGCATTCAGCTGCCAAGGCTGAAGCAGATGCATATGGTGCTCCCTGCCTCCAATTGCCCTCCCTCTGTTACCACCAGCAAAGAAAAGCAAAATCCAGGACACTTGTTCAGATTTACAAAACCACCTGGATGGAGATCAGAGGACTCATAAAGAGGATGTGTCTGGGGAAACATGGCTCTATAGTAACTTTACAAGAGGGGCCTAAAACTGGTTTGTTTGGTTTTTTTGCTTCCTAAGCAAAAGCTTTAGCCAATTAGTGATTGGACTCTTCTATTTTTTGCAAGGAGTTTTACAATTTAAGGATGTATGCTTACTGAGAGCACATGCATACAGGGTTGTATATCTGCCCCGTGATAGAGAAGTTTACCGTGCATGTTCAGTATCCATCCACATGGAGGAAGACTGCAAACTGTGTGTAAGTGCTAAAATTGGAAGTCATGTTTCTCTGAGTGCCATTTGGACAAAGTGAAATAAGATTCTGTCCAAAGTATACAGCTTGCACTATAATATTCTATGTTTTTAAAGAAAGGCATTGTACATAATGTTCAGTATTGCTGTACACTTCTGAAAGATGACATACAATGCAGTACATTGTTACTAAGAGAAGACTGAATTTGAATGAAAGTGTCTCAATCTGTGTATTTAAAACTTAGAACTAACTTTCTTTTGTGATCTGGTGAATATAAAGGAACCATCATGTTTGAAAGATCTTATTGTAGCAATACATAAAACAAAGTGTTATTGGAAGAGTCTTGAGGAACCAAAGCCCAAATGGGAACTGTAAGCTTTTAAGATAAAGCTCTTACACTTAGCTCAAAGCTCAGTGGGATTTCTGCCAGGTGTTCTGAGCTTTATATCATCATGTGTAAAACAGATGTAGTATATTAACAAGGACTGTCCTTGTTTAAAGCTTTTAATTTTCAAACAGAAATTGTTAATTTTAAGTACCTTCACCCAAGCAACTGTAAAATATTTTAAAGATAAACTCAGCCCTGGATACTTAAACTTTTATCATAAACACTTGGGATAACTTTTTTCCCATTACCCCGTATTTCTTTTTTTTATTACATAAACACATTGGGCAATTTTATCACGCATGTGAAGGTTAAATTGTTATGCAGTTGACGAAATAAAAGAATATGAGACTTTTTTTATTTTTCTAATTATTTCCTTCCTGTAATCAGCAAGAAAAAAGTGTGTTGGGGGGGGAGAAGAAAACATCTCTATTAGTCTACATGATATTAGTTTTTCTGCAAAGAAAAATTGGGGACAATTACAGCATTTGATTTTTTTTTAATTTACCGCTTTCTTTCTCTTCCTGATTCCCTCACCTTCTCTGTTTATCTCATTACTTTCATACTGGTTTCCATGTCATCTCAGTTTGTCTCCCCAAGTCATCTCTTTATTGTCATCAACTTTTCTGGAAGTATTTGATTCTCTTCTAGTTACCTTACACACCTCTTTCTTGCTCATTTAGCAAGATCTTTGGGTGTAGATGCAAAAACCACTTGGAGCCTTTTCAAATGGGGAACAGTTTTTGCTGCTAAAGAGGAAGAAAGCAGCTTGTACATTCTCAGTCAGGTGTCCTAGCATGCTTGCATGCCTTGAGGAACTTTCAAGGCTGCCACATGATATTAACATTGTTTAGATGTGCACACATGATTTATAAGGAAAAAAACATTGACATAGGAATTCATGATGTTAAAAACATGTGAACCAGTTACCATCATTTCTGAGCTCTGCAACAGAAGACTGCTCTATTATTTTTCTGTGGCCAAAAAATGAATGAAAAGAAAGACCTGGTGTTTTCTGAGTGGTGGCTTGAATATAATGAGGAGCCTCTTAAGTCTAAGGAGAGGTGCCTTGAGTATGAAACAGTTCAGAACCACTGTTCTAGTTATTATGTGTGAACCAGCTGAGAGCAATTTCAACATAGCAACAGTGCTCTAACTTTAACACTCTGCCACCCAGGCAAAATGTTGGAGCAGTTGCTATATTTGAATGAGTCTTAACTCACTCACAAATAACAATTACAATTTACCAGCTGTTGCCTTAATGAATTTTTTCTTTTGAAAGGGCTTCCATCTGTCTTGTGTCCACACCCTTTAGGTTTTCATGGGAAATTAATAGCAATAGTAAAGTTCCTAGTTCAGATCTATTTTCCTAGTTCAGATATATGTCTATCTATGACCAACAGACTACTGGGAAACATTTTTTTTCCTTCCCTCCCTATTAAACTTTTCTTGGCTTTTTTGGAATATTTTCCTTCTTTACAACATAGGAAATCACACAAAAATAGTGTGCACCACAAGTGCCAAAATCAAAAATACTTACAAAAGATGGAATTCCTACATGCTAACTGCAGTTCTTTCCAGTATATGGATTGTTACACCATTTAAAAATAAAATTAAAAAGTAACTACATCAAAGTTAACAGCACAATAAGGGATAAAGAAACAAAGAGATGTTGACATAACAAAGTGGGTCTGTGTGGCCTTTCATTCAAGTCTGCAGAAGTTTTTAGTGCTCCATGTCCCTCTATGGCACACTAGTTATTAAACTATGACTATCACTCCTCTCCCTTTTGTCTTTAGTTGGCCCAAGCAATTATTTGCTACCTTTCCAGTAGCCTCCCTATTTAAGGCAGGCTAATAATTTACTCAGTAAGCATTACCCCATGATTCTTCTAAGGTAACAAATAGGCCTGCAGGAGTCTTTAGTAACTGTCCTAAATGCTGTAATTTTTTATCAGGGTTTGTAATCTATTTGCTTTGCATATAATTCTTTCCTTTGCAGAGAGGTCTATCGTACATGCCTTGGATAAGGAGGAAAGGACTTATTTTTCCAATATAGCAACATTTAACATCTTACAACCAGTGAAGCTCCATAACATTCTTCTTATAGCAAAGACCTCCATTTACTAGAGGAACAACCCATTATGTAGGTACCTAATTTAAGGTCAGGTTAAACCCACATGTTCTTGTGAATTCTAGTTTTAGTACCATCCCATAAACCTGAAAAACATTAGAGTTTGCCCCAAAACATTTTATTAAGGTTTTCTTTAACAGTACTAGGCATTTCTTCCCTTCTATGCTTGTCTTTTTGCATTGTCAGGGTCCTGGGTAGACCACCCTGAGGACTTTTCCAGTCCATAAATGACTTATTTTAAGTGTCAACCCCACTTACTCCTCCATGTCTCTCTGAGATAGGACTTTATTCAGTCTCCAAATGAATATCCACCTGAGCCTTCTTCTATACCTGCTTACTTACTTTAATAGTCCCTGGGAAGCCCCTCTCAGACTCATTCAAAAAACCTCCCATTTCTTAGCCCATATTTGTCCAATGATTTAATACATCTTATTGATCTTAGGGTGAATCTTGGAAGGAGTAAGCAATTAGTAGCCTGAATGGAAACAGGTAGAGAATGTTTCCTAACAAACAGTTAATCTGTGTCATTGAGAGGAAAAGGAAAATGCATATTCAAGCTAAAAGAAGCATAGACTAGAAGCATAGGCTAATCATCCAAATACCACTCCACAAGTGACTCCCCCACCCCCCCACCCCCAATTTCCAGGTTATTGTGAACAATCTGTAGTATGAATACAAACAGTTCCTAAAAGTTTGTACTTTTGAATGACATTAACAAATTATTTCTTGGGATTGGATAGGCCATGGGAAAAAAGGCATACTGCAATATCCTAGGAAAAGAAAGTTAGGTTCAAAAGGGACAAGAAAAAGAAAGGGAACTATCAAAGCATCCTAGGAAAGCTCACTAGGTTAGGAGCAGCAAGGTAACCTAAAAAAGACAGTCCTGGGAAAAGTTCACCTAACTGACATCTACATTGAAATTCTTAACACATATCTTACAACTTTATGAGCTGAGTAGTAGGAAGAGAACAGTCACTCTGGGATAAGCAGCTCAGGTTTGGGAGTCTCCTGAATAGGCTTTTCTGTGTTACTGACTTAGAGAGAACGACTGATGCTACAGTGTTTGCCTACTGTCTGATGTGTGTGTTTGCATTTATTTTTCCTTTCCCTATTGCATGTGTTTGATTTCTTTTTAGGGAGTGGGGGTGTTGTTCATTTGTTTTTTCCTCTCTGTTTTAAAGGAGTGACTGAGTGACAGAGCTTGCTTTGGATGGGGCTGTTTTAGGTAATTGAGAGGTGGAACTAGGCTAAGCAGATGTATAAAAAGGCAGCCCCAGAGAACAATGAGAGAAGCAAACAGAGAGGAAGTTCATCCCAGAGGGAGCCAGGGAACAGGATTGAGTGAATGACACCATGCAGGTGCTTGTGGTGTGTCTTTTTCCTCCCTTCCCTTGCCCTCTTTTTTTTTCCCCCTCCTTAGAGCATAAATGTTTTCTAGAGAACAAAGAAAGCACTAATGGAGTCTGGGTCTGCTGTTGCAACCTGCAGCGGATATGCTATGTTCATATTCCTCGCAAAGGGTCAGGAGCATTTTATTTGCATCAGATGTAAGCTGGTGTCTGCCCTGGGAGAAAAGAGTCAAAGATTGGAAGCACAGTTATCTATGCTACATTGCATCAGGGACCAGGGAGTTATGAGAGGCTGATACTGGAGAGGCCAAAGGGCAATAAGGAGAAGAGGCAGCATATGGCTACTCAAAAAAGAGGACTCCCAGAATTGAAGAGGAGTAGATTGAAGTCACTGACCACTTTAAAGCACTCAAGGGGTGCATCCAGATGAGCACACACATGTCTCTTACCCCATCTGAAACCCCTCTGAGATGGGTCAAGAAGCATGTGTGGGAATGAAAAAATGTTCTCTGCACTTCAAATGTCTGGACATCTGCAGGCAGGAGGCAGAGAAGGTAGTAGCCTAGACAGAAGGAAATGCAAAGCCCCAAGGATAGGGGCTCCAAGACCACTGAACCAAGAAGGAAGAGAAGAGTGGTGATAGCTGGTAACTCCTTACTGTTTGGGACAGAAGCACCGGTTTGTAGGCCAGATTTCAGGACCTGGGAGGTATGCTGCTTTCCTGGAGCCCAAGTTCATGATGTCACATAAAGAATGCCAGAGCTTATCCATCCTTCAGACTGCTACCCCTTTCTGCTTTTCCATGTAGGCACCAACAATACTGCTAGAAATGACACTGAACAGATCATAGGTGACTATGAGGCTCTTTTCAGGTAGGTTAAGGAGCTTGGAGCACAAGTGGTATTCTCATCAATTCTTTCCATGGAAGGCAAAGGTTTAGGGAGAGACCATCATATCTTAGAAGTGAATGTGTGGCTGAAATAGTGATGGCATTGTACAAACTTCAGATTCTTCCACAACAGACAGATGCTCTTGGGAAGAGGACTTCTGTTAAGAGATGGGAAGAACAGCATCCTTCTTGAGCAAGTTTGAGGATAATACAAAACTTGGAAGGATTGTGGACGTCTTGGAGAATGTGAGAACAGTTCAGAAGGATCTCTTAGTCTTATGTCAAGTTTAGAGTATGGTTTATATTGCATAATTTGGATACAGATAGACCTTCTTCAGGCAGGGGGTTGCACTAGATGACCTCTGGAGGTCCCTTCCTGTCTTATTTCTCTATGATTCTATGACCATACACACTTCCCTGACTATACAAACTTCAGATTATATATCTTACTGATAATTCAAAATAAGTTTGAGCATTCTTCCTAATGCAAAGCTGCTATGCTTTATAGATATTTCCTTTCTTTTTATATCCCCACTACCCAATTGCCCATCAGGAATGATGGGAAAGGGGGAGGCAGGTACAGAGTGCCACCCACTACCACCCTGTGCCACCGCCACCTCCCAAGAGTATGGGACGGGGGGGCGGGAAGTTCACCCCGCTGTCCCCTCCAGCCCCCTCAGCCAGCACCCCATGCTGCCACTGCCTCCAAGAAGCAGGGCTGGGGTGGAGCAAAGGCTAGTGATGCTGGCCTCTCCCTCTCACTCCATCCCCTCCATCCTCACCATCAGGTGGCCCTCCACTGCACCACCACTGCTGACTCCTGTCCATAATGTTCTTGGAGCACTCTGATTGATTGTTTCAGTAACCAATTAGAATGCTCCAGGAGCATAATGGACAGATAGACAGATGGACTGAACTATTTATTATTAGAATTATATTTGTGATTCTCTCTGGATCCAAAGTCTCACTTTTATAAGTATCATCTAGTCTAAATTCCCTACTCAATGTGCACATCTACAAATTCATTAAGGTGCCTTAGAAATTGCACATTTAGTTTATTACTTCCTTAATAAAGTACTAACTGAATGAACAGTAACTGAAGTTACTGTGCAGTAGTACCAGTGCATGTTTTTTTTTAGTGATGCTTATTGTGCATTAGCCTAATAACACTGCACAGTAGACTATTAGCAAAATTTTCACTGAGACACACTACTGCACAGTTTTATTAGTTTAATGCGCAATAAGTAAGTATCTCATGTATAACATAAGCATTTGCTACCCATAAGATGAAAATGGCACCTGATCAAGCAGATATTAGTAGACTTAATATAAATCCTTTTATGGTTTCCAACCAATGCTCTTGATGTCATATACTTGGATTTTAAAAAGCCTTTTGATATAATCTCACATGATGATCTTATAAAAAAATTGAGGGATTGTGGGCTGGCAGAGTCCATAGTCAGGTGGGTTGGGAACTGGCTAGGGTGTTGAATCCAGAAACTGTTAGTGGATGAGTCTGTCTCATCTTGGTGGGAGGAGGTCAGTGTTGTCCTGCAGGGTTTGGTTCTTGGCCCTGTGCTGTTCAAAATCTTTATCAATGACTTAGGTGAGGATGTGGAAAGCACACTGGCCAAATTTGCAAATGATACCAAGTTATAGGGAAAAGCAGTCATGCTAGGGGATAGGGTAAAGATCCAAGTGGACCTGGACAAGCTTGAAAGGTGAGTGGAGCCTAAGTGGATGCAGTTCAATAAGGATAAATGCAGTCTTTCGTCTGGGGAGAAGTAACCAGGAATATGAATATAGGTTAGGAGAAGATGTCCTGGACAACATAATGGCTGAAAGGGACCTTGGGGTTATGATTGCTCACAGGATGAATATTAGCTGCTAGTGAGACATTGTAGTCAACAGAGCTAATAGCATGCTGGGACGCATTAGCCGATGCATTATGAGTAGGGCTAAGGAAGTGATCATTCTTCTCTATTCAGCACTGGTGAGACTCCAGCTGGAGTACTGTGTCTAGTTCTGGGCACCACCCTTCAAAAAAAAATGTGGATAATTTTGAAAGGATCCAGCAAATGGCACCAAGAATTATTAAGGGCCTGGAGGACAAACCTTATGAGGAAAGACTAAGGGATCTGGGACTGTTCAGCCTGGGGAAGAGAAGACTGAGGGGGGATTTGGTTGCTGTGTATAGGTATATAAAGGTTAATATTAGGAGGTGGGAGAAGATCTGCTCATTAGGGTGCCCCAGGAAAGGACAAAGAACAATGGCCATTAACTGTTAGAGATTGGTTTCAGGTTGGATGTAAGGAAAAACTTTGTTATGGTAAGGGTGACCAGAACCTAGAATAGACTTCCCAAGGAGGTAGTGCAGTCCCCAACCTTGGAAGTCTTCAAAAGGAGATTGGACAGACAGCTTGCTGGGATCATTTGATCTCAATAGTATTCCTGCCCAAAGCAGGGGGTGTGGACCTGAAGATCTTTCAAGCTTCCTTCCAGCCCTTAATTTCTATGATTTCTCTGATTCTATGACTACAAAAGGTGAATGTCCTCTATGCCAAAAGAAAACTTTGTTTCCCCTAGCTCTAGTTTTTCCCTTCACTAGCATATTCTTCTAGATGATAATCTCCTATGAATTTCATGGACTGTAAACACTGATGTCTTTGCACTTGAAATCACTTTATAATATCTAATTAGTCATTAGTCACTTAAAAATTCATTTTAAATGAGTAATAAAGTCTGAATGTTTATTTATTAACACCACAAAAACGAGTTTTTCTCTTAGTCAGCTCTAAGGCCCTCTACAAATAATTTTATCTCATCATTATTCTATTGGCCAGAAAAAAAAAAATCAGAAATGAGATCATGAAAGCAACAAAGTATAAATATTTTTATCTATTAGCCACGTTCCTTCAAGTAACCACAATCTTTTTTGCATAGGTTTGAGAAGAGTGGGTTAATGGATGTTATGGAAGTCTGACTAACAAAATTGAACAGGCTCCAAAGGCACTGTGTTACCTACTTCAGGTTAACACTAAGCCAGCAGTTCGCTTGACTCAAGGTAAAGATATACATATGTCAATATTATGAAGTGTAATAAACAACAGATGTAGTAATACTGTAGGGCAGTGACTCTACAGACATTGGGAACCACAAATCAGCACCACTTACTCAAATGTGTCATGACTTGTTTTATCACTTTTTCAAAAGGTGGGCATCATTCAATGAGAAATATACTGCCACTGTTAAAAACTTAGATTTAAGCCAGATAGATTTGAAAGCATTTTAAACAATGGAACCCTGCAATTCTCTTGGTTGAAACCTTCCAACTTTGTTGTGGAAATAGTTTTGTACAAACTTCTTTTAGATCAAGTACTTTTATGCCTGTCATCCAAGAGTCATTAAAATACAGCATTACAGACTGCAAAGCATTTCTTCAAGCAGTAATTAAACATTACATATAAGATTCAGTTCCATTAAAACTAGAGGTGTTGGGTGCTGAGCAGAGGGGAGGGGAGTGTTTTGTTAGGTTTTCAAAAGGCAAAACAGAGCAGACCTCATTCATGTTTAGAACAAGTTCCTTTACTCTGGGCAGTTTTAAAAATAGGGGGCATATATTGACATTTCAAGGGGTACAGGCATAAGGTACAATGCCCAAGCACTGGAAAGAGACCATAGTGTTAAAGAACATCAGACCCAATGAATTTTATATCAGATCTTTTTAATGGAGTAATAGAGGAGAAATTAAGAATTCTCATTTGAATGTATATGTATGCTTGTTATAACAATTTGGGGAATCTGTCTCTGGAGCTTAGGAATGTTGTATGGACTTCATGTGTATGATTACATACGCTACGAGCTACATTTTGAATATTCAGCACCCTTTATTGTCTTTTTGCATCCAGGTTGCCTTGACACTCCAAAGGACAGTAGCATGTTTCTAACAAGAAAGGTTTATAGAATAGAAATTATTTTCTATTTCAACATCCTAGGCGATGGGGACCTCCCACCAAAGAAAGCTGGGTTGTTGAGGTGGGGGATTCAGGGCAGGTTGTTTCTGGAAGAAACTTACATGATGAGTCTTGGCAATTACCTGATGGCTCATCTGTACTCATTTGATAGAAGGGCTGGATATTTGTCAGAGAGCAGGAGTTGAGTTTTGAGCAACTCGAGGATAGAGGGAAGTTGATTGGTTTAGGAGGCTAATGAGTGAGGAAAACTATTCCAAACAAGCAGACTCCAAGTACTGCAAAAAAGGAAAGATAGAGAAAAATAAGACATACTGCATTTATCAAGTTTGTTATTTTCCATTGGTCTATAATATCCAGGGCTTTGCCCATATGTATGAAGTAATGATGTGTTTAGAAAATCTGTGCAGAGTCTGCTTGTTCACATCTATCACAGCCCCCCTGAAGAGTTAGACCATAAACCAGAAGGCTCACACTTAGAGGTCCTGGAAATGGTAGGATTAGATATAATGGGAGTGGGAGGAATCAGAACTAGAATCTGTGGATAGACAGTAGGATTATGGGTTCCAGCTCTTAAAATATAGAAAGAGGTCTGTGTGTGACGACAGACACCAAGACCGAAGGATGGCTAGATTGTGACTCAGACTCCAGCAGGGTAGCCAGCTTAGTGTAACCCTAAGCATGCACTCAGAGCTGCTATAAGTCTTATTGGTGATTTAGTGGCTTGATCCCTTGACAGCAATCTGGTGAGTAACCAACAGGGTACATTTAGAGGGTATTTCAAACAGATTGTGTTTTTCTTGTGCAGTGAAAAGTGATAGTTTCACACAACTCTTACAGTTGCTGTAATTTGTCAAATTCTAGCTAGCAGTGTATTTCATTTATTTCACTTACAGAAATAAACTTCTTCTATTAAGAACAAGTTTTTAATTGCACAATTGCCTGCATATTCTACCAAGATGCAATGCCCAGTAGCAGAAATTTGGACACAAAACTTAGATGTCAAACTATAAGTAGCCAAGACTTTTTTTTAGGAACACTGGTTACATGCAGCTATTACATTTAGATTGATATAACTAGGGTCAGGTTGATCTAAATGCCCATCTGTGCAAGTCTTCAGGTGTGTTAAATCAAGAAAAAAAAAATGGCCAACCTCATCTAAATTAATTCACCTGAGGAGGACCAACTTAGATTAGGAACAGGTTAAATCGATCTATTGACTGCCTGAAAAGTGCATCCCTGGGGCTGGGAAAGCCTAGCTAGTTTCCTCAGCCCCAGTCCCAGGGCCATCCTCTTCCTAATACTCCATGAGCTATTTTTACCCCCTTGACTCCCCACCCCCAGATTAACAACCCCACCCTCTACCAGACCTGCCAGTCCCCTGGACCCTCCAACACCACCCAGGGACCTGACAACACCCTCCCTCCCCCCCTGCTCCCCTCCTTGCTCCCTAGTCTCCCCCTTCCAATTCCATCTGCCATTCTCCCCACACCAAATTACTTACTTTAGTTTCCCTGTGTGGCTCCTGGCATTAGTGAATGGCTGCATCCACTGCTCCCAATCTATGTTCACATGACTTAAAGTAAGCTGTATGAATGTAAACCTGGTATAGCAAATTGATGTATGCATCCACTGTGTCTTCTAGGACTCATTCCAGCTCCTTAACAACAGAAGAGTTTAAAAGTTACAATGTCAGGGTCCACCACCCTCACCGTTACCTCTCAGGAAGTTTCATAGCAGAAAGGCAAATCAAAAGTTTGGGAATTAAATTTGGGTTTTGGCCCCTGTCTACCCAAAAGTAGCAGCAGTAGTTCAAGAGCTATGTTAAACTGCACAATTTAATATAAAAACTACCACATGGGGTATCTTTCATATAGGAAATATGCTGTATGATTAGTAACGTTGGCCATTATATGAATTTTAACTATAGAATCAAGCTACAAAATGAAAATATTAACGTTATTAAAGAGCAAATTATTTAACATTCAAATAATTTTAAAACAAAAGAGCTGAGGGGATTGCAGTCAGAACAAGTTTTGTATTCATATCCTATAGAAATTTCACCTAGGTTTGTGTTTGCAGTAATTTCTTCTTTATATTTTGTGTAACATTTTTGTATAATAATATATTTTGATATGAAAGTCTTTAAAAAGTTTGTAAATGTAATACCTATATAAAAATACATAGCAAGATAAGTTTCCACTCCTTTTTGTACAGAGGTTTGCCTTCATAAACAAACCATCATATGAATAACTAGACATAAAGATCATTGCTTTCATTCAGTCTTTTATAAATCTTCATGGAGGTGTTATTTCAACACAGCTCTTCAGAGGAAATCCTAAGGATCCTTTAAAGTGCATGACAATTGGAATATTGTTGGAGGTTTCAGATTTAACATTTTAGGCACATCTGGATTTTCTAAATCTAAAGTATCAAAAATAGAAATTCAATGGCATATTTGATATCCAGCTCGTCATGGGAGACTTTATTGCTTGCACTAAGAAATTTCCTTTTGGGTCAGTTTCATCCCAGAATAATAATACTGCTTACTATTAAAATCCAACAAACCGGGGAAAGATATCACTAAGTTAAGAAAGAGCTATAAAACAGCATAGTATTCTTCATTTATATGATTATGAGAAGAAAACAACCACTGGAAATGGTCACATCGTTTGATGACTATTTCAATTTACAAAACGATCTAACAAATAAAACTCAAGTAGAGGAGACTAATAAAACCACATATATAATTCTAATGTAAAAGCCTGCAGAAAGGAAAGTTTCTGAAGAAACACAACAGAACATATCTATTTCTTGCATATGCCTAGGATCCATTATAATCATTCACTTCTTATGATATATTTTTTTTTCTATTGCTTTATTCAGATAAAGAATTACTAACTGGTTTTGTGTGTGGAACGTTTTACTACAAATCTTTCTCTTGGGTGTGAGAAGTTATATTTTATAACGAGGACATTCTTAATCCTCAAGCAATTGAACATGGATAATAAACTGGTCAACACCTCGCTTGGTGTAAATTGGTGCAATTTTAGTGATTTTTATTTAGAGGAAAAATGGTTCATGCAAAATCTTATATTTTTAACAGTGAGGCAAGAGAAAACAATTTACATTTAAAACTGGGTCCTCTCTTATTCTAGCACATGTAAATTACTTTTGATCAAATAATATATCCAACAACAACTAGGGACTTATGGACAAACAACAAAATTACAACAGAACAAAGGTAGTTTTGAAAGCCCAATCTTGAGCCTAAGAACAGAACTTCTGCTATATCTAACGGGGGTGAGAAACCCCTATAGACAATCTTGAACATTCTATCACCAGCCACGTAGTGTGAACATAGCCTGAATCAACAATTGCCCATTGATACCAGAAACATTTTTGCTGATTTCTAGATGCAAGGGATGAGTGTATAGATTGTAAACTTTTGTGGCAAACATAATAGAAGCCTGTGTAATACTGTAAGCCCTTGATCTTGAGTGGAATCTCTCAACACCACTGTAATGTAAATAGCCCTTAGATTCATTCAGAAATGGCCAGCATAAAAAAAAAAAAAGAGAGAGAGAGAGAGAGAGAGAGAGAGAGAAGTAACTCGGGCTTGATGACCTTTCGATTGGGTTAATTGACTATAAATGTAGGTCAGATTGTCAGCTAGGTTGAACCAAGGTGGACTCCAAGGAGTTTCCTATCACATGAGAGTTACATTCAGGGTAACTATCTACAGAAAATAAAGAGCAAATTCAGTGTTGTCAAGGGAGCCAGAGCACAGTTGTATGCTCTGTGCTTATTTATTCTAATCCTGCAAACATCAGGTGACTTTGAGCATACATCAAAATATACGTTTTAAAAATAGGAGGGATGGATAGAGGGAGAATGATAAGCCTATTTATTAAGAGATTTTTTGTTTTGAACTGCTTGCTTTTCTCTTCTCAAACTAAAATTTATTTTCGCAGATCTACTTTTGCACAATATAGTGTCACAAATACTTTACAAATTAATACAGCTTCTGCATATCCCAGATGAGCATGTAAGTTATGTTATATGAATCACTTGGGGTATCTACTTAAGGTACAGCAAGAATAAGAAGTATTGTAAGGTAGGTGAGAGAGACAGCAGCAACATTACAAAACCAGAAATATAAAAAGCCCAGTATTTATGATCATATTAGCTCTGATTTTCAAATGAACAAAGCTGTTGTTAAAACAATTCAAGGAATAAACTATTCCTTAGCTAAGTAGACTGGGCATTTCTGAGTGAAGGTGTTATCATAAAGTTGTAGTCAAATCTACTAAGGAAAATGTGTTGTGCCTCTTACATCTAGTCATTAATGACATGATATCAGTTCAAATGGCTACTGAGGTATATTTTTACTAGTTTATGGCCTATAATGCAGAGAGTACAAATTCATCTCAGAGGCAACAGGGAGCATGATATAAATGCACAGTGCAAAGGATATTTTGGGATAGCACAAAAAGTGCAATAATATCTGCAAACAGCAGGGATAAGCCATGACAAGAACAGTTTTGGCCTTAAGCAAAGGATGAGTCCTAATCAGGTTATTGCAAGCATTGCTACAGTGAGCACAAAATGACTTCTGTTATTGTGATTACATTTTTTTTTGTCCCAGACAGAGACTTCATTCACCCTGATCAAATTCCACCAGTCTTGAACAATAGGATCTCTTTTTCTCTTGGTGTGGGTATTGCCAGGATATGTACCTGTGTTTATTGTTATTATGGATTGCTCCATAGTCCTAGCATGTCAGAAACCAAGAGTGACTACTTATCACTTAACTTTAAAGAAAAAGAAAAATGACACTGACAATTTCAGCAAAATCTGCTAAAGGACAATATGCAAATGATTGTATTACTCATGCTCACCCCCTCCCATCCTCCAGTGACAAATTACATTTAATTCCCTCTGATAGTGATTGCCCTAACACTCATCATGTTGAATACATTTGGTATGAAACATGTTTTTCCATTATAATTGGCATTAATGTATTCCATTTTACTACACAGAAAGCAAGCTGCAGACACACAGTGAAAATGCTTCTTAAGGACTCTTTGATATCACTTGTTCACTTGAAACCAAAGCTATTTTAAATTTTGCACATGGCAGATTTTTGCTGGTACTTTGGCAGTCCTAACAGTCATTGAAATACCCAAGTTTCCAAAACATGAGAGAGATGAAAATGAGAGAGAGAGATTTTTCAAATGAGAAGAGTTTCTTTGATAGATCTGGTTCAATCTAAACTTGAAAGAAACATTTAGATTATTGTAAATATGTCAGTTTTCTTGTCAGTTCTGTGCTGGCTGCTTCTGTTCTGAGCTGGGTTCACTTTGAGTCAACAGGACCCCTTAACAGCTAAAGTGAAAGAGAGATATAGAGATGCAAAAAGATAAGTATCTGAAAAGTCCTTTTGATCCCATAAGTTCAATAACCAAGGGATCCTCAAAAATGTAAAGGCATGTTAAGTAGATCAGTTACACTTAACACCACAGAGAAGAAGATATAAATAATAAATGGGAAGCCTGCACTTGAAAAGCTCCCTAATACATAATTTCATAGATAAAGAACGAGTTCATCAGGTGGTATAAAATCACATAGCTTAACTAAAGCCTTTTGAGCTTTGCTGATTTGCACAAGCTGAAAATCTGGCTTCCCTTCTCCTCAACTGTCCCTACCCGATTTAGCATCTTATAAATGTTGATATAGATGCATAAATTAAATTGACACATCGTGTAGGCTTAAGCTTCTATGCATATGTACAAGCATTACATTTAGATCGGTCTAAGTGAATGTCATTTGATCTAAACCCTGAGGAATTCAGGCATTGGCAGCACTTAGGTCAGGCTAAAAATGGCACACATGACCTAAACTGAAGTCACATCCAAGATATACTAAGACGAAGTTGAATGCTGGCTGGCACTGTTCCCCTATTAATTTAAGTTAGAAAGCTGTCCTCCAACATTTAAGTGTGATTTGCAGCCCCTGCCAGACTTCCCCATGTGGAGGCCCACTGGCACACAGCCTGAAATCAGATGCTCTAGCTTAATGCCCAGCAGGCTTTGCCTCTGGGCTTTCTCAGGGATGAGCAAACCCAGAAACCCAGATCCAGCTGTGGGCCACATACAGACATTGTGGGGACAAAGCAGTTGTGTTCCCCACATGCACCCCAGACCTCCAGGCACCAGAGACCCCAAGCCATACTCCTATATCTCCAAGGATCTGTTACAAAGCACCCCACAAATTGCACACAGACCTGAACACTGAGGCCAGAAAAAATCCAAGACTCAGGCATAGCAGAAGCTAGTGTGGCTGGTTTTGCTCTGGTCAAGAGAAAAGTTGGGGCAGAACCTTGGGACTGGAGGGGACCCTGTTATCTCCTGGACCTAACCATTGCTGATAAGTATGTAGGCTATGTCAAGCTGGGGTGCTGGCAGAATTTTTTGCATGGCAGGTATATATTTCTGGAGTGCTTGTTCTCACAGAAAGCCACAAGCATTTTAGCTAGGGCAGACAGGTGGATGGATGCCTATGGAAATTTCAGGAGCAGGTGGAGCATGACAGCATGCCGCAGAGTTGCCAGGTTGATCAAGATCAAGGCTGAAGGGTGTGGCATAGTTAGTGGAGCCATGTCATGCTGGAAAAGGGGCCATATCCACTTGGAATGAGAAGGAGAGCCATGTGCCAGGACCCACATTCACATATACTCATCTGTGTCCTTGAAGCTAGAACCCTACCCACCCACAGATACCAAGACCCCATGGACAACACCAGACACCATAGTAGACCCCATCACATACTTCTCTGGTATGCAACACTGGGCATAGATCTGGGTTGCTGCAAAGATGAAGGATGTCATCTCTGGGTTGAACAAGAGGCACAGGAGCAGCTCCACAGTGGGCATGAAAACAAGGAGATATTTGAGCAGATTGCCAAATAGATGAGAGCGTAGGGCTATGGCAGGAATTAGGTGGAGTGCTGGGCAAATATTAAATGGATGGAGGTCCAGTATAGATGTACTCACAATGCTGACAATCTGCCCAGTAATAGGAGGTACACCATTCTTTTCTATGAGGAGCTGGCCCATTTTCTGGCCACTGATAGGGCCTCACATCACACATCTTTGACACTGCCAGGAAGGAGGAGAAGCAGTTGCTGGCAGGGGTCCCCTACCCCACAGGAAGTAGAGCACAAAGTCCCCAAATGGGTGGGATGACCAGGTGCCTAAGAGTAGGTCTCTAAGGCTACTGGAGCAGAAGGTGTGCTGCTGGTGGTCCCCAAGGGCCATTGCTTGCTCATGCTGGTCTCTGGTATGTTAGGGGGTAGAAAACCCAGAGGTGCACTGGAGCTGGGCTTTAGCTAACTGAACCTTTTGCTGGGACCTAAGTCTGTAGACCCCTCTGCAGAGGAGAACAAAAACAGAACCCAGGGCCTGGATCCTGATTCTGTGCTGTTCACCTTTTATGTGCCCCCAGTGCAACCTTCTGCCTTGCCTGGTCCTTGACCCCACTGACTATGGATGAATCCATGTGCCCAGGGACACCATTTCCTGTCTTAGTGCCACAGGGGTTCTTCTGCTTCCTTGATATTTTTTTGGTGGCCCCCTCACAGATGTCCTAACCATCCACCATCTCCTTAGCCCCAGCATGGGAAACCACAGCAGCCACACCCAGCCCTCATCCCAGTTCTGATAATGACTCTGGGACTGAACAAAACAGGACCCACTGCCTAGGTGTGTATGCCTCTATCCTACACCACAACACTATAACAGGGACCTGTATATGAGTCATCTCTCAGAAGCCATGGCTACACTATCTGACTCAGAAAGTACATGGGACAACCAAAGATATCACTCTCCTAGACTTGGTCTTGGCCAAAGGAGATGATCTGGTGAGTGACTTGAATATAGAGGATAGCCTGGGTGACAGCGACCATGAGATCATCACATTCATTGTCCATCACAAGGCAGGAAAATCATTTATCAGAGTTGAAGTTTTGGAACTCAAAAAAGCAAATTTCAACTGGCAATAGTAGGGGAATCACAGCAGGAACAGGGGCTGAAGGTGAAAGAAGTGCATGAAGAGTGGTTGTTTCTCAAGGACATGATCGTTGAAGCCCAAAAGAAATCTATTCCCATGCATAGGAGAGGTCATAGAAGGGGTGGTAAGCCCTCTTGACTTAATAGGGATACCATGATCCTCTTGAAAGAGAAGAAAGAGGCATGCAAACAAAGGAAGCTTGGGATAGTTTCCAAGGAAGACTATACAACAACATCATCCAATTGTATGGGGAAGATTAGAAAGGCTAAGGTGGCTACTGGATTTAATTTATCAATGGAAATCACGGACAATAAGAAGTCCTTCTTTAGGTATGTAGGGGAAACAAAGAAAACAAATGGAAGTGTGGGGCCATTGGTTAACAGCTCAGAACAGCTGGTTACCAACACTTAGGACACAACTAAACTCCTGAACAACTGTTTTGCTTTGATATTTCACTGGACTAAGGGGAAAATCATCCTAAATAAGGTTCAGAATGGGCATGCAGAGAATGACTGCCTTCCTACTATCGATGTCGAGCTGGAACATGATCAGTTCCAGCATGTGTGCTCCAGACAGCATGTGTGCTCCAGACCTCCTGAGCCGTGAGGTAGGAGCTGTAGTGTTCTGCCCAATCCCCTTGGACAAAGGTCATGACAAACTTCCTTTTCTTCACAACCTGTAGGGTGACTGACTGCATTTGGGTCCTAATCAGAACCCTGATTTCAGGACTGACACTATTACCTATAGGTATGCCAGGAAGCCAATGGGATCCCACATCTATCCCCCGTTCCCTATTTTGACTCATGGAAAATCACCAAAAGGGTTTATTTGCTCCTTCAGGTAAAGTGTAAGAAACATATCCAAGTGTCAGGGTTCTGTGCCTCGCCCTGTTCAACAGTGCCACAGGGTCAGGTGGCAGATAGTACATTTAGGTTGTGGACATAGGAAAACACACAGTCCTCATAACATCCAGATTTTCATTATTTCCAGAACTAGAAAAGAATTTCCTTCTGTCAATCACCCTTCCTCCATTCTGCTTCCCTCCCTTACTTCCCAAGATGAAAAGGCTGGAGTCCCACAGGGGAACAGCAAAAACAGGCAATCCCATTGAGCAACCAGGGTCATTCCCAAGTTGAGCATCTGGGAAAGCTTGCAAGTGGCATTTGAGCAGACCCACTAGAAATCCCAGGGGAAAGTCCACAGGTGTGAGGAACTCAGAGTTTCAAGGCACCTATAGTCAATGCACTGAATGCTCAGAACCCAACCCTCATGCCCCGACCTCCTCTGCAATCCTGTCCCAGTTTCCCAGCTCCAGTCACAAATCTGCAATCCCACTCCCTCTTGGAAAACTTCTGGGCAGAAGAATAAAGTATTAAACCTGATGGCAGTATACAGTCCAGCTGCCAGGGTGCCTTGCAGGTTGTTCATCTGGAGAGGCTTGCAAGGGGCATTGGAGCAGTCCTATCCCTGATCTCAGGGGAAAGGCTGTAAAAGTGTGGCAAGTCTGAGTCTCATGGTGCCAAAAGTCACTGTAGAAACATTCAAGCTCTCCACCCTCACTCACATCCCTATTCCATTGCTGGAAACCCCCTTGTTCCTAGGCACTCCTCTAAGCACCACTGCAGAACTTGCTGTCTCCTCAAAGCAGAACCAGGAACTCAATCTCACCTGGTTTACTGTGGGGAGAGCAACAGCATAACTCACAGATTCAGTAAGAGATAGGAAGGACAGGGAATTAATTGCCAACATCTTGTCTCTGTGTGAGTGGCCAGACATGGACCAAAACTTCTACAGTTATACCATATTTTATCAGCAAATTTTGCTATATACCTAAAAGTGCAATTGTAGCCCAGTGAGGAGAGGCTAACTCTCAGGATCTCAATATTGTGCTGTTAGACAGGAGGGTGTGACACAATTGCACATATACAAACACACAAAAATCAATTAGGTACACACACACATTACCAGCTCAGGCACATACACATCCAAACCAGCCTAGGTACATGCATACCTCTCACCAATTCAAGCACGTACACTATACACCCCAGAAGTTAGACACAGATCACTAATTTGTATATCATGCACACAATGTCATACACACACACACACACACACTCAGTTCACACTCATATAACTCACCTACATCTACACCCAGATAAGTTCCTAGCTTGGATGGTACAGTGTGTATGTGTGGACTTGGGGTACCTGGGGGAAGGTTCAGGTGAGAGAAAGAGTAGGGAGTGAAAGTTGCCAGAATTGGGATTAGAACTGATGGACTATAGAGAAGCTGGTTGAGGAATTGAGGCTTGGGTTTACTTAAGGTAGAATGGGGCTGGAAACTGAGGCAGGTAGCTGAGATATGGGGGGTGGGGTAGATAAGTGGTGGCAAGGAGGAGGCAGCCAGGAAAGAAACTGAGGCAGAAACCTGGTTGCTTAGGGGAAAAAGAAAAGGCAGTGGGAATAAGATAGTGGCATAGAAATGTGGGGTTTGGAGGCAGAGAGGAGCTCAGGACAAGTGTTGGAGGTGGCAGTGAGCCAGAAGCAGGAGAGGGAGAAGTGAGAGGAATGGAGATTGGAGCAGGGCCAAACCACAGTAAAGCAAAACCCAATTTAGGGGTCCAAATAACAGTTTTATTACACAGACAACACACTACACAGCCCCATGAAGTTATTGGTACACACACACACACACACAGAAACACACAAGCACTCACAATAGCAGCAGGAGAAAGAGAGTCAGTGGAAGGGCTGGAGTCCAGGTAGTGAAGAGAAGCAGAGTCCAAGTCCTTGGTTGAAGAGGGGGTAGGAGGGTGATAGCTACATATCCAGGCTGCAAAGGGGTCCTTGTTCAGTAGGTGTTGTCCAGACAAAACCAAAACCAGGGGTGTTGCCGGCAGGGCCTTTGGGTAGATAGATGCTGGTCCAGATGGAGAGGGCATCCCACTGGGTCTGTCTTCACTGCCCTTTTTAAAAGGGGCAGACTTTGTGTGACTCTAGTGACAGGAGGTATGGCCAGGCAAGGGTCAGCCCCTGGAGTACTGAGCATGTGTGCTCCATGCAGGGATGTGCAGTTTTGGGTGTCTGTAATGGTGGGGTACAATGGTAGAGTTGCTCTGCTCCTGGGTGAGGTCCATGGTTCCTGAATGAATCAATGCAAGATGATGGCCTGGTCGTTACAGGCCATTCAGTAGAGGCCTGCTACCATTGTATTTCAATCATTCCCAATCACTTTCATTTATCTGGGAACCAAGTTACTTGGGAGGGATATGTGAATCATACAGTTGCAACACAGGAGATGCCTGGGCAGAGGACAAGATGGAGACTTGACATACAAAATGGAAACTTCACATTACTTTGGTTCACTTACAAACACAGACCTACACCATACAATATCCGTATGAAACATTAAAAATCAATAGGAAAATGATAATAATACAATATACAAAAGTAAAAATCAATACAAACCTAATAATAATACAATATTATTAAACAGTGGATATCCAAAACCAAAAACTTGCTACCAAAATAAAAATGTTAAAGCTTATCCTAAGTCTGAGCTCGCTCACGCTTGTCTATAGGGAATAGAGAGGGAGAGAATGAAAAAACAGAAATAATTGGGGAAAGGAGTGCTTATCTATCAAATATATATGTGTGTGTGTGTGGTGTGTGTGTGTATGTGTGTGTGTGTGTAGTGCATATGTGTGTCTGTGTCTGTGTTAAAAAAGAAATACTGGGGGGTTTGCTACATGTTTCATATTTTTATAGATAGCACCTGTACACAGGAGAGAAGGATGCAACCACAGTTCAAAGGCAGGCTGTGGGAATGGGAATACACCTGAAGAGAACATGAAGGATGTCTGGAGGAGGAATCAAAGGAGCAAGGCAGGCCCTGGTAGCTGCCTCTGAGTACTGAACCTGCATTGTAGAATCTTAGAGCTAACTGAGTGACACTGAGGATCTGGATATCCTGAGGCTGGGGCATGCCTACACCCACTGCTGAGGTGCAGGAAATGGGACTCAAGATGGCTACCCAATGTTTTGAGGAGATAAACTGTGCCTTGGCAGAGCTGGCCAGTTCCAGGAGAGAGAGTTCTAGACCACTTTGAGGCTACCTATCCACATCTGACTACTGACAGAGGTGCAAAATACAATGCGAACAATGCTCTAGGAACAAAATACAATGCAACTAGTGACAGTACTGTCTCCCAGCAAGACCTCTTAGCCTTCCTGGGCCACACGAGAGGAGAAAATCAATTAGGTACATACACACACACACTACCAACTCAGGCACATACACATCCAAACCAACCTAGGCACATGCATACCTCTCACCTATTCAAGCACATACACTATACACAGCATATATATGTATGCTAGACACAGAAGTTAGACACAGATCACTAATTTGTATATCATGCACACAATGCCACAGGAGAGGCTGCTACCCAGCTTGGAATAGCATGCCATGTCCTGCTCCTAAGAGACTTCTCTTGGGCAAGAAGAACAAGGGACTGGAAAAGGGCCAATGCGGTCACCTTTTTCAAGAAGGGGAGGAAGGAGGACCTGGGTAACTATACCAAGTCAGTCTCACCTCCATCCTGGGCAAAGTCTTTGAAAAAAATGATCAAAGCTCACATTTGCAAGAGCCTGGCAGGAAAAATTATGCTGAGGGGAAACCAGCAAGGGTTCATAGCAAATAGATCATGCCTGACTAATCTAGTCTTTTTTTATGACCAGGTTACAAAATGCCTGGACACAGAAGTAGGGGTTGGCATCATATACTTAGACTTAAGGAAGGCCTTTGATACGGTATCCCTCCCCATACTGGTGAACAAGTTAAGAAGCTGTGACTTGGATAACTACACAGTCAGGTGGGTGGCAAATTGGCTAGAGGGTTGCACCTAGAGAGTCGTAGTGGATGGGTTGGTATCGACCAAGTTTCTGGACGGATGACACAAAAATGTGGGGAGAAGTAGACACACTGGACAGCAAGGAACAACTACAAGCAGACCTGGACAGGTTGGACATATGGGCAGAAAACAAAAGAATGCAATTCAACAAGGAGAAATGCAAAGTGCTGCATCTAGGGAGGAAAAATGTCCAGCATACCTACTGCCTAGGAAATGACCTGCTTGGTGGCACGGAGTGGAAAGGGATCTTAGAGTCCTAGTGGATTCCAAGATGAACATGAGACATCAGTGTGATGAAGTCATTAGGAAAGCTAATGGCACTTTATCGTGCATCAGCAGATGCATGACAAACAGATACAAGGAGGTGATACTTCCCCTCTGTTGGGTGCTGGTCAGACCGCAGTTGGAATACTGTGCGCAGTTTTCAGCACCACACTTCAAGAGGGAGGAGGATAACCTGGAGAGGGTCCACAGAAGAGCCACTCTGGTTAAGAGCTTGCAGGCCAAGACCTATGAAGAGAGACTGGGGCACCTGGACCTCTTCAGCTTCCGCAAGAGAAGGTTGAGGGGCGACCTTGTGGCTGCCTAAAAGTTCATCACGAGGGCACAGAAGGGAATTGGTGAGGTTTTATTCACCAAGATACCCCTGGGAGTTACAAAAAATAATCACCACAAGCTATCAGAGAGCAGATTTAGATTGGACATTAGGAAGAACTTCTTCACAGTTAGAGTGGCCAGGTTCTGGAACGGGCTCCCCTACCCAGGGGGTCTTCAAGAGGAGGTTGAAGATAGGCATCTAGCTGGGGTCATCTAAACCCAGCACTCTTTCCTGCCTATGCAGGGGGTCAGACTCGATGATCTATTGAGGTCACTTCCAACCCTTGCATCTATGGATCTACGGATCTAGGTGTCCTGCAAATAAGACCCCTGGAGGCAGTGTACTGGGGAATGGCCCCAACAATGCCCTACCTAGGAGTAAGAGAGTGAAATGTAGACCCTGAGCAGGAAAAGGGAACAGAAAGGCCCATGGGCCTCCAGGGTCCTGAGGGAACAGAAAGGTCCATGAAGATGCCAACACTAGCAGGCAAGGGTGAAAAAAGGAATGGAACTGGGCACCTACTCTTGAGGGTGGGTTCATCACAGACACTATCCTCCTCCCCAGGTCAAGCTACCTCACCACAGCCCTGGCATTCACCTCATAGGTGGTTCTCGGACACTTGGAGTGCTCAAGTCTAGGGAAGAGAATGCAGCTCACCAGTCCACTGTGCCAGACTGTCACTGGGTTGGTGGATGGCACCAGGCCCCAGGAACCCCAACTCCTCTACCAGCCACACAAGGGACCCTCAGGTGAGATGGTCTGCTCCAAGAAGCCCTGGTCCTATTCCTGGTCCTGCTTCAGAGGATCATTTGAGCCACAGTGTGGTTAGGAACCTGCCAGCCCAAATCTCAGAGTGTGAAGCCATGTATGGGTCAAGGTTGCAGGGTCAGTGTCCTTGAAGAAGGAATCTGGGACCAAGGAGCTGTGGCCAAGGGGTCTGGGCCCCTCAGAGGAGTGCAAGGGGTCCATAACTCCAGGTGTGGTTATGCCTCCCACCACACTGTCCTCCAAAGCCTCACTGCCCCCTCAGACAGAAAGAGAGTCAGGTATATCTCACCAGGCCATCTTCTACATGAAGAAATGGAAAAGCAGATGAGATCCCAGAGGAGGAGAAAGCGTCAAGTCCTTGTCATCGGGGACTCCATCCTGAGGGGCCCAGACCCTTTGGGCCAAGAGGTCTGCTGCCTGCCGGGAGCACAGGTTCGGGACATCACGGAGTGCATCCAGAAG
The DNA here is from genome assembly GCA_030014935.1 of Caiman crocodilus. NCBI lineage: Eukaryota > Metazoa > Chordata > Crocodylia > Alligatoridae > Caiman > Caiman crocodilus. The sequence goes on from JAGPOW010003642.1 coordinate 78,379,194, forward strand.
ATGGTGAGGCCCACAGATTACTATCCATTAGTGGTAGTCCACGTGAGGACCAACGATGCTTCGAAAGGCCGGCCAGATGACATCATTGAAGATTTTAAGGCTCTTTGAGGTCAGCTTAAGTCAATTGGAGCACAGGTGGTGTTTTCTTCCATTCTACCGGTGAGTCAACGGGGAAGGCGACACGAAGCATGTATCAAGGCTGTAAACCAGTGCCTTCAGGGTTGGTGCTATGACGTGGGCTTTGGATTCTTCGATCACAGCCCACATTTCTCTACGCGGAGCATACTGGCAGAGGATGGACTTCACCTATCGCCTAAGGGTAAGCGTTTCTTTTCTTCCAGTTTGGCTGATCTCGTGTGGCAGGCTTTAAACTAGCTTCCCCGGGGAACGGGCCTGCTGGAGGAGGAGATGATGCTCAGCCGCTGAGTCGGGTAAGTCGGACAAGCAAAGGTGGTGGTAGCTTAGGGATACACATGAGGAGGGGGAGGCGGCAGTGCATAGCCTTAAATTCTTCTATACAAATGCACACAGCATGGGAGGTAAGCAGGAGGAGCTGTCTCTCCTGGTGACTGTGGAAGACCCGGACTTGGTTGGGCTCACGGAAACCTGGTGAGACCCGACCCATGACTGGGCCATAGGCATTGACGGCTATGCCCTTTTCAGGAAGGACAGGGTGGGGAAAAGAGGTGGTGGGGTTGCACTCTATGTAAAAGAACGCTTCTCTGCATTGAGCGTTAACTTGGGGGCGACTGAGATCCAGGTGGAAGCAATTTGGGTCAGGCTGCAAGGAGGACGAGGGGAAAGGGACTTAATGGTGGATGTCTGCTATAGACCACCCAACCAGAAGGAAGAGCTGGACCTCCAGTTTGCTTACCAGCTTAAGGAGGCGGCTCGGACGAGGGATGTCATTGTCATGGGTGATTTCAATTACCCAGACATCTGCTGGGAGGAGCAGTCGGCCAAGTGCAAGAGGTCCAGGAGGTTCCTGGCGGAGCTGCAGGACCTCCACTTGGTCCAGGAGGTGCATGGCCCCACCAGGGGGGAAGCACTGCTGGATCTAGTACTGGTCTCGGGGGACGATTTGGTTGCAGGGTTCCAGGTACAGGACTCCCTGGGAGACAGCGACCATCACCTGATAGAGCTTGCTGTCCGGCATAGTGTAGATAGGGCCCACACTAGGACTATGGTCCCAGAATTCAAAAGGGCCAATTTCAGAGAGCTCAGGAGGCTAGTCAACGAGGAGCTGCGGGACTGT
>JAGPOW010003642.1:78380876-78393743 GCA_030014935.1 Caiman crocodilus
TAGGGTGGCTAGGATGTGGAACCGGCTTCCTAGGGAAGTTGTTCTTGCTCCTACCTTGGGCGTCTTTAAGAGTAGATTGGATAGGTACTTGGCTGAGGTACTGTGACCTCAGCACTGGTTCCTGCCATTGGCGGGGGGTCAGACTAGATGGCCTGCTCTAGGGCCCTTCTGACCCTAGATACTATGATATTATGATACTATGATAAATGCTAATCTTCACTCCCAAGTCTGCAAATTAGTTTGCCGTGTTTAAACCCTCTCTCCCCACTCCATGTTTCTGTGTTGTACCCTGCCCTTCCCACATCTTGTTCTTGATCCTAATTTTCCTCTTCAGGTTATTTCCCCTCTCCCTATCAAACGTCTCCCAAGATTTGTTCATTTTCATCCATAAGAAGAGGGACCATTTTCTGACATGGTCAACATTCAAAAGGTATTTTTTTAAATACAGTAAAAGTTTGGCAACAGAGCTTGTAAAGTGCTAATCATCTCTTCTTTATGCTGCATTTCCCTGTATCCTGATGTTTTCCCCTTGTGGGGAAGGTGTCTATCTAGCCAGGGTTTTGGGTGAAACGGAGCACTTTTGAGGGCCAGTGGGAGCTGGAGAGGATGTGCCTCATCTGATGCTGGGGTACAGGTACTCAAGGACTCCACCACCTGACTCCTTGAAGCCCTGTTTATCCAGGTAGTACCTCAACAGCCCCATTGGCCAGGGATTTCTGGACCTGGATTCCCTGCCAGTTAAGTAAGTCAAGGTACTCACCCTCTTGTGGGGCATGCTCTGGTCTGTCTCCAAGTGAGGTGCATGCTTAGTATGCCATGCCTAGTCTGCATGCCATGCATTTACAGCCTAGGCCTTGTTAAAGACCCCTCCCTCTCACAGATGTTGTGGAGGACTTGGGTGGCATCAGTGAGGCATGGCAGCTAATCCTCCTCTACCTTGAGGTTCAGGCTCAGAAATGGTCAGGTTCAGAAATGGTCAGTCCACCTTGAGGCACCTGAAGGAGCAGTTTACTGTCGCACCTGCTCAGGCAGTATTCCTTCCTATGGTCTAGCTTCCCTGGGTAGAACTTCATAAGCTAAGGCAGGAGAGGATAGCCTGGGTCTGTGATGATGAATGGTTGGATGGAGACACCATCAGAATCCATGTCGGGGACCCGTGGCACATAGTGCTTGTTTTCTGTCATCTGGAAGAGGATAGCGATCTGGAAGACCCTGGCATGGGGAGCTCTACTCACCCAGCTGGACCCCCTGTGGAATGCCCGGCTGCTAGCTCATGGGTATGAAGGTATGTGCCACCATAACCATGTGCCAGGCTATCTCCAGGTGGGTGTGTAATGTCTACAATCTCTGGTGAAAGTCATGCAGGGAGACCAGCTGAATGCATGCAGCTGATGGGTCTGTGGGCTTGGGAACATGCAGTGAGCACCATGGAGGAGTGCAAGCAGTGAAACTGACATTTGTGCAATTAACAAGAAAGAACTCTTACTTTGGTCTTCTGGAAGATTCTGAGCAGGGTGAGAAGGAGGGACCCCTGTGAGGGAGAACTCCACAGGGTGCAATTTGGGGTATGGTTCCCTGTGGTAGACAGCCAGTCAGGGATGGCCTAGGTACCTGACTATTCTCAGCAATCTCTAGAAGCCTAGGGAGTCTGCAGGGCATGCTGGGATGTATGCTTAAGGCCCCTGGTCTGCAGGACTTAACCAGTGCAGGCTGCCTGTATGCCTCCTCCCCTCTCCTCACAAGGGCAAATGGCAGAAAGCTGCATTCTTGATCTAAATTTAGGTCACTCCTAGTAAACCACTTAGACCAGTTCTTCTCCATGATTTCTGAATGGTTGTATGTGCTCTCCATTTTCACATATCCTTTAAGGGACATTGCACCTGTCTCTAAGGGAATTAATCTCTAGATACCCATAGCATACTCTCAGACAATAGTCCAGTTGAAAAGCATCAAATATCTCACAATCAAATAGAGGCCACTGAATGACAAAGTTCTACTGGGAATCTTTTGTGCCAAATGGAGAGGTATGATGATGGCAGGAAATTGTTATAGGAGAAGGGAGTTTCCTGCAAAAGAACAAGACAATAAATGAAAGGGAGAAATATAATGTTTCAAGTTTTTTGGAAGTCCTTAAATGGGAAATTTCATGTGCCTGTTATTTTTCAAGATTATATTCACCACTTAGCACAAAACCTGAGTGCAGGGAAAGTATGGGTAATAAAAGACTATGTTCCCGAAACCAGAATTAGTCTGTGAGGTTGCAACTCCTGTCTGTATTCTTGTCTTCTAAATCTGGGAGAGCCACAACTATCCCTAAAATATATTCTGCTCCTCTGCAATCTAATTAATAAGAACAATCCTTGGGATAGTTACTGAAATGTCTTGGTAATAAGATATTATCACTTAAGATGATAAAAGAATGATTTTGCTCTTTTATTTCCAAGTGTTGTTTGAACTGCCCTAAAAACTTAATAAATCATTAGATATAAGTGTATTTATTTAAATAAGAGAAAGATTTTTAAAACCTACAGGAATATTTAACTTTCCAGAAAGAATTTAATGCATTTTTAAGAGATTTCCTTCCCTTGCTAGTTCACATTTGACACTTTAAATATTCCCTATGCTTATGCATTCCTTAGTCTGCTAATTAACTGTCAATAAATCAAACTGTCTTTTCTTTCGTTATGGTAAGATCATAGTGTGACAGATGAAACATCAAAAATAATGACACAGATCTGCATTTACCTACAGGTGGAAATAGAAAGATCAAAGAACTCTTTTAAGTGATAGTGTTTACCTTTGGAGTTTGAACTTTTATGCCAATAACTTTTTCTTGAAGAAACAGTGAGGTCAAAGTGACTTCAGCCTATGAAGGTAGGTTAACCAGACTGATTATGCTTTAATTTTGCGCAATAAAGACCTGAAACTATACGGACTGACAGATGTGCTCTGTTAAAATTCACTTTAGACTACCAGTATGCTGACAAGGGAATTTAAAGGACCATCTAATGCTTCTCTGCGACAGAATTTTTCCTGATTCAAAGGATATGCCCAAGCCTCCTAGAGATGCTCTGGGGAACAACACACAATGCAGCTAATCCGTGGCCAACAGAATGATTCAGAATGCATCCATCCAGCTGGCACAATTTACTCAAACTCTGTCCTTTTAAACCTCACTAGTCCTCTGTCAGATCAGTGCACCTCAGAATCTGGGAAACTGTATGAGTTTGGGAGCTAAATCATAGTTACAGTTAGGTAGATAACTCAGTCTCTAGTAAATAACCTGGATAGATAAGTGAGCAAATAGATGTATAGCAGGGCTGTCCATCTCACAGCCGCAGGCTGCATGCAGCTTATGAGGATTTAAGTTGCAGCCCCAAGATTCTCTCATGGCCACTTATTCCCTGATTGCTGTGGCTGCAAAAGCAACTATAGGCTCCAGGCTCTCAATCCATCCACTGGGTTCCACTTCCTACCTCACCACAGTGGGAGTGGTAGGGTGGTACAGTGCAAAAACTGAGGGTGTCTGGGGTTGGAGGGAATTGGGACTACATGGAATGGGGAGATCACTTCCATGTAGAGTAGATGAAAGGGGTGGAGCATGAGTCAGCAGTGAAGTGCTTGTATGGGCATGCAAAACAGTAGAAGAGGAGCATCTGTGCAGTATGTAATGGAGTGGCCCATACCTAACCTAGTGCGGCCTATGTGCCATGTAACCCCTACTGCTATGGCCCGTGGGAGTTTAGAAGTTTAACAGCACTGCTGTATAGCGTAAACTTTCATAAGCAGAGGGCTTACTTCATCAGATGCTTTTTTTCTTTAAGTTATCACTTGGACTAAGTGACCAAAGCACCTGTGGGACTATAAATTTCATTACTGGATGAAACACATGGTTTACAGTTCAAAAGAAGTTTAGGGGGTAAATGTATATCTATATATCTATATTTATATATCTATATTTATATAGATATATATCCACTTCTGAAATTCACTTCAGCTATATATTCTACTTCAGAAATCTTGGGGAAAAAAATCAATGAAATCACATTTCTACTAAAACCAAATCTTGAGATAGAGTAGAATAGAGTAGAAATGTGATTTCATTGATTTTTTCCCAAAAATTTCTGAAGTGGATTTTTTACACTTCTGCCCCTGCTCAGTGCAATTAGTATCTGTTCAGTGTCACTATTATTATAGGCAAAATATCATTTCCACTAAGCAGTTTATCAAGGACTGCCAAGATCTCTCTCTCTAAGTCAGAATGTCCCAGGACCACAGATTGCCCCATGTTGGAGACTTCCAGTTTCCAACACCCAGCCCTGAAACAGGAAGTTTGTACATTCTAAGATCCAGTTTCCATGTTTCCAGGGCTCCCAATTCTTTGATGCAAAGTTTGCAGTTGAGTCTTAGGAAAGTTTCCCAAAGCTTTCAGGTTCCCAAATTGAGAGCCTAGAAGCTATTCCTGAGATGGAGAACCTGTAATATTAGTGTGTCTAGGCTCTGGGACAGAACTTCCTCATGGGTCTGATCTAGATTTAAATATCATAGCATGCCAGGTCTATGGAGCCTAAAAGATTTGGGCATCTAGTCCTAGGGCAGTATGACTGACAGGTTTGTGCCAGAACAGTGAATTCTGCATTGGAGAGAAGTTTATCAATGCTGAATTATTTTGAATGCAACTCTTAGGACTCTATGAATCTGTATTTTTGGTGAACTTTACAAAAAACAAAAAACAAACCCAGCCAACAAATCTTACCAACTCTATGCAAATATATTCATGGCTTTTCTACCTAGATAGCTCTTAGCTTCCCCCTCCTCCCACCCTCACATCACCATCACAATCCTTCACCATGTTTTTACAGAATTGTGAATTATACTACTTTCACATTGAGATCAGATTTAACAATTGCTTCCTAGGTATGAAGAAAGACAAAGATTTTGGGAAGTGGGAGGGGAAGAGAGAGATGGAGAATTCCCCTACCCTAGCAAATCAAGCCCTAGGTTTGTAACTAAATATTTCTGTCCATTACATACTAGGATCTAAGATTGATAAACACTATGTTGAAATGATACTCTTATTGTATCAGACACCTGTGCAGTATTATAACCTGAAACATGTACATCAAAGACTCATAACAGCAAGACTGCTGTTTGTCTTATTCTTCCTCAGCAAGTAGTAGTCATATCCTGGACATATCAGGTTTGTGCTAAATTGGCTGATACTGATGGAGAACATAAATCATGTGGGTAAGTGAATTTGGAAGATTGTTGTTGAATGTAGATCTTCACAGCAGCAAAAGGCTGTTTTGAATGCTGTTGCTATTGCTTTCTATATATTATTTGGTTTGTTTTTCTTGTGTGTGTCACCATCAGAAAAATTCTTGATTCCAAGGTATAATATTTCCAGACACAGTCCATGATGCTAAAGCATTTGATATAACCTCTACAATGTTGATGTTGATTTAGAATAGAGAGACTCCATATTGCTTGATCTAAAACCCAATTGAGAAACTAAACTTTAGATTTACAGAGTTTGGAATTTTTTTTTTTCTGACTCTAGCAAAAAAGCAGCATTTTAGAATGCAGCTTTATTTTTTAAATTATTTTATTCTCAGTCTTCCTATAAAAGATAGGGGAAAAAACAAAGTGTTTTGAAACAAGTAAGGTGTGTTTACCAAGAGCTAGCTCCTGGTATGTTTTTTTCCTGTTCAGTAATACGGAGGTACAATTGTTTTCAATGGAGCTATTCAAGACTAATGGCAGAAGGTAGTATCAAACCTTCCATCATAGTCAAACTGAGCAGGTTGCAGGGCCTGGGGCAAATCAGCTCATATGGGGCTCACCACTGCCTTGATCACATGCTCCCTGGATATAAATAAGCCACTACTGCCATCACTGGCAATGCTGGCAGGTGGGAGAGGAAGGGGTAGTGAGCAACCAGGTGTGAAGCCAGCTGCAGTGATACAAAGTCACCACAGCCACTCTGCCTGGTTCTGGGGGCCCCCAAAAAAACTCTGAGCCTGGGGTGGTCATCCTGATTCACCCCCTGCTATGAACAGCCCTGCCTTCCATTAAGTATCATGAAGGAGAGCAAGAAGGAAGCTTGAAGTTAAGGCTTAGCAAGGCTCCACAGCTCACCATGTTCAATTTGATTTTAAGACAGTATTATTATAATGGCATTTGTGAATTGTGCAACAGAGATATTTGACAATTCTTCATATAATTCTTTGTCCCTATTGGGCATGTCCAGATGAGCGCGCACATGCCTCTTGTGGCATCTCAAACCACTTGTGAATGAAAAAATGTTCCCTGCATTACTTATTTGCAGCATGGGCTCAAAATACGATACTTGGAAATCCAGGTATCAAAAAAAAAAAAAAATCTGCAGAAAAAAGTGGGGCAAGGCATGGTCGAGGACCATGCCTTGAAGCAGCTGGATGCTGGGGTCCTCTTCTCCCTCACAAATCTCACATACTACATGCCCAGCCAACCACATGGAATGGGACAGGATTTTCTGGCAGAAGCTGTAGCTGCAGGGACAACTGCTACACTGCAGACCTGCTCCATGCTCACACCTGTGCTGGGACATGCAGCCCCAGTCTGGGGGGCGGGAGGGGATTCCTGATCCCAGGAATCACTTGGGGGGTGTGATGGTCTGAGGAGGAGGGGAGGTGGCAGCAAGGGTGTGTGAGAAAGAGATGGGAGTCAGGGGTAGGGGAGTGCTCCAGATAGGAAAGGACTCCAGAGGCAGGCTTAGAGCCCCCTGCCCCACTAGAACAGCCTGTGCAGAGGGAGGCCAGCCTGGGAGGAAGAGGCCCAGCTCAGTTTATGATCCCCAGTTGAGGGCTTCCCAGGAACAGCATAGGGCAGGGAGCAGAACAGCAAGAGCTGGCACTGCTCAGATCCACAAAACAGTGTATGGGATAGCTGCATCTGGACTTATGTCCTACTGTTGGGCTTAGAGGAAGCTAGTGGGGGAGGCAGGGGCTGTGGGTCAGGAGTGAGGGGACTAGGGACGGGAGGAGGAGTAGGTGGGGACCATGATCACACCAACCTGTGGTTTCTGGACACCTTTCCTGCCAGATCCTCCTTCCTGCTCAAGTACAGGGTCAATTTGCCAAGGGCCAAGAGGAGGTTGACCAGGAGGTCCCAGGACATGGTGGGGCCACAGATGGGGTGACCAAAAACAAAAGGCTTGGGGGTGAAATTCAATCAGAAACACAGGAGGAGTTTCTGGAGATGATGGGTCTACAGCCTCATGCACTTGAGGGCCATATGTGCCAGGGTCTTCCTCTGCACCTCAGAACGGGGCCCAGAAGCTCCTGAGATCAAGTAGCCCTGAGCTGCTTGCCAGGGCAGATTTTTGTACTGCTGAAGCCATCACAGGTTGGGTTTTCATGTTGCTGGGGCCAGCGCCAGGCTCTAGCTCCTCCTGACTGCAAATCCAGGAGGATCTTGACAGGGTCATTTTGCCTCCAGTGGCACAACTTGCCCCACACTAAATGCATGTCTGGGCATATGTGCTGTGGCAAAAATCCCCTGCACAAATTTGTGTTGCTACTATTTGAGCTGCTGCAAGTGCACGTGCTTGCATGTGTGGGTGCAACCATTGTGACCTGATTGCATGTCACTGATCTGTTGCATTTGAGTACCAGTATTTTTAGGCTTCAAAATTTTGTTGAACTTCAGCACTGAACACAGCAATGAGATGGATATTTTTAAATTAAGACATTTCCAATGCAGTTAAAATCCTTTGTAATTAGTATTAGATGTTAAACAATATACTTTAAGACCATGAGAGATCATTATGACAAGTAATTTTCTGAGCAGCTTTTAGCCTAATCTGTTGCAACTCATTTGAAACATAAAATAGTACTCACAACTATGTTATGCTTCTGGAGCAATTTTCATGCTTGACTTACAAGTTTCTGGGTAATTAGTTTATAGAACATCCCTTTCCAGAATTGTTCTTCCTCATACTGATTGCAATGATCAGTTTTTAATTTCATATGTATTGCTGTCCAACATGGCTATCTAGACAAAACTGGAACATAACATGTAGGTACAGTTTAAAATTAATACTGTGGTATTAAAAAGATATTAAGACAGAATTCTTGTAGAAAATAAATACAAGGAAAAGAAGTAAGAAAGAACTTGTGGATCAGTTTGTATAGATGGTTGTAGACATGAATTTGCAAAGAGGTGCCTATCCATTACTAAAGATAAGATAGAGTCCAGGGATAACTGACCCTCCCGACCCCTGGAACAAGCTATTGTAGGCAGAAAGCCCTGAAACATTGTCTGCCCATGTCAGGTGCAAGCAGTAACTGATAGGCCTGGAGGTGGAAGTGGAGAGTCGGTGATCCAGGAAGGGACTTATAAGCATCAGATCCAAACAGAGGGACAGTCTGGCTGTGGAAGCTGCAGGGGATGTTCTAGGAAAATCAGGCTGTTGTGGCCCAGAAGAAACAGTCTGAGCTGCAGTGGAAGTAGAAAAAACTCTAATTCCCAAACCAGGAACAGATAAGTCCCTGGGGCTCTTTGGACCAGGGCTTCCACAGAGCAAAATTAACTTCAGGAGGGGAACCCTTAGTTTTGGAGTGGGCACTCATGTTTTTATTTTTTGTTTAGATTAGAGGTCTGGGTTGTGGCTGTAGAGAAGGAGGAGGCCACTGAGAAGGGTTCCCAGGAGCACCTCAGATCCCAGGAACCATTGTTGGTAGAAGGACTGTTGTATCAAACAGCAGAGACTCAGGTTCCCAGCTCAGAGCTCGTGATGGGTGAGGCACAGAAAAGACTTGAGTGAAAGCCCAGAACTCATGAGGATAAAACAAGGGCCAAGGATCCCAGAATGCTTGGGGGCCTAAGCATGGACGAGGATGCTCAAAGCTATGAGGGCATGGGCAGAGCTGGGGCCTGGGAACTTGTGGTTCTAGGACAGTGGAACCCAGGCCAAAGGGCTTAGCCTGAGTAAAATGAGACAAAGCCCAAACAAGGGCCTACTATCCAAAACCTCTTGTGCTCTCTAGAGTCAGGCTCCCTGCCAGTTTATAATATCAAGGTGTGGCAGATGAGATATCTGAGAGGCCCTGAGAGGCCAAAGAGGGAAACAAAGTGGAGCCCAGGGAGTGGCCAGGACAGAATTAAGCTTTGCTGCCCCAACCCTGAGCACATTACAGACTTTTAGATGCTTTTTTACTAAATTTCAAAAGATTCAGAGGTCCTAAAGCTTCAATAAAATTATCCTGGTTTTGAATGTTTTCTTTCTCCTGTGTAGAATGCATCTCCCAGCACAAACAGTTCCCACCATTTGTGTTGTGCACAAGGTGGTGATGTCTGAAGGTGAGGTATAACCTTATTAATGTAGTTGGTCTTCTCTGACCTTGTGAGGAAGTCTGAGGTTTCCCCTCAAGATGACTTTCCCTCTTTGAAAGAAGAGGTTATAAAGGTGTGGAGCCTCTTGAGAACTTATTTTCTTACATATGACCGTTTACAAAATATACTCAGTTACAATGCAATAATACACTTGGAGAGCATCTTCAGAAGTCTGTAGCAGGTTGTATGAATAATTAATTCAAGTCTAATACTTTCCAATAGGCAATATTTAGCAATGCCAGGGTGGTTCCTATATACCTGTTCACAAAAGCTACACAGAACTAAATGCCCAGAAGAAACTCTTCCCTTTGTTGCTAATGTGAAAATATGCACTATTTATATTAACAGTGAATAGTGAGGCTTTAGCAGCAGATATAGTAAAAGGGACAAGTACTTCTATGGAAATTTCCTCCATTTCTATTTTTCTTGGAAATTACACTGAAATTTTACAAACATATGAAAAACTGACATGTTCCTTCCTAATCTGAAGAGGCTTTGATAATTTTTAGAAGTCTAATAAAGGCCCTTAAATATGTTTGTCACGTTTAATGAAAAACAAATTTAATTGTAAGTGAATATAATGTAGCAAAGCAAAGGCTGTGCTGTTCTCAAATTCTTGCTGTGTTACTGCTAAAAAGATGTGGTTTGATATCTGTACTGATGTTGCTATTATTTTCATTTTAATATAGTGCATCTGCTGGCACATAGTTGTGCGAGTAGGGCTTTGGCTTCTTCAACCATGGGATATTGTTCCAAGAAAAAGGCTTGCTAGGCAGAGGAAGAATGCAGTACACTGATGGGCTCACTAACATAGTGAGAAGGGCTTTAAACAGGGTTCACTGGGGGAAAGTGACCAAAGCCCTGAGGTAAGTGGGAGAATGGGTGGCCTGGAGGAAGCAGGGGCAGAATGGGCAACAGGGGAGTAAATTTCATTCTTCCCAAGTAAATAGGCCAATCAGGTAATTACCTCAGATATCTGTATATAAATGCATGGAGCCTGAGAAACAAATTGGAAGAGTTGGAATTCCTGGCACAGTCATGGAACTATGGTGTGATTGGAATAACAGAGACTTAGTGGTATAATTCACATAACTGGAGTACTGCCACAAATGGTGTTAGGGTGACAATAATTGGGATTATTAGAGAGCACTGGATTTGCAGCTGAATAAAAGGCATGACCTGTGACCTAGCATTAAAAATATATTGCAAGATGCTTAGGCAACCAGATTTTGCTTATGAATGTTTATGCTAAGCCAGCCATTTGCTTGTGCTAAGTAGCCATTTTAACTATGTTAACCATTTTTCTGAGAAAAAGCAGCAAGTAAATCTGTGTGAGTCTGTGTGCTGTGAACCAGCTATAGTAAGGAATGAGATAAGATACAGGGGCCCAGAAAATGTGGAAGATGGTACAACATGAGAAAGAAAAACAGACTGGAATGTGAAAACTACCATGTAACTGGTAACAGAATCCAAGATGAACGTATGCAAAAAGGTGAACGGTGATTGGTGATGAAGCCTCCAGAAGTTTCCAGGTTTTGGTCAAAGTCCACCCATTGACTGAAGAGCAGGAATCAAGGTCTTAGACATGTGCTTATAGCAAAAAGGCATATAGATTAATGAAATGCATAAGCAATTACATGCTAATGAAATAAACAGTAAACAGAGGTGGAGCTTGAGATGGGAGGAGAAATTGGTGGAACAGATAGCGGGATGAAGGAAGAGTGAATGTTAGAGAGTATAAACCAAAGTGTATAAGTGAAGGATGAACCTATTGTTCAGGGCAGGACCCTGTCTCTTATGGCATGAGGCTCCTTGTCCCAAGTTGTCTCCATTCTGAATAAAGTTGTTGTGACCAATGTGTGCTGGTGTTTTCCTCCTGCTCTGCTCTGGCTAATGAGTAATGGAATCCACAGGTAATCAGACCATTGTCTCTCTAGTCACTGAGCATCACATGGAGTCGGGTTCTAACAGATAGGTATAGATTGTGCAGGAAGGATGGGCAGGGGAGAAGAGGAGGAGGAGTTGCTCTTTAGGTAAAAGACCTGTATAATTGCTCAGAGGTCCGGGATGAAACTGGAGATAGGCCTACTGAAAGTCTCTAGAGTAGGGCTAGAGGGGAAAGCAATAAGGGTGACATAATCATTGGTGTCTGCTGTAGACCACAAGACTAGGGGGATGAGGGACTGTTGCTTTCTTCAAAGTTAGAGAAAGTTTCCAGATCACATGCCCTGGTTCTCAATGGGGACTTCAATCACCCTGACATCCACTGGGAATGCAATGCTGTACTTTAAAGAAAATTTATTGGCTGTGTCCAGACAAATTAAGCTGTGTGGTATGTCATACCATATACTCTGTTCTCTGCACTGCAAGGATGAAGTACAAAGGGTTTTTTGACCCCTGGATATCCAGGGGTCAAAAAAATCTGAGGAGAAAAAAACATGAAGCATTGCACACATGAATAGTGGGTACAGCTCAAAAGCCCACTCAAAACCCACTCAAAAGCCCTTAATGCAGCTTAAAAATGGTGATTTAAAGATCATCATGCCTAAATGTAATACTTGCATAAAGCAAATATAAAATTTTGGTGTGATTAGTTAAGGCACCTTAACCCATATGTAGACACTGTAAGATGCCTTAATACTATGTGACTGAGCAGGCCAGAGCTGAGTTTGTGGGCCCCATGATACCACTAGTCACAGCCAAGAAGAAGCCATGGTGGGTGTTGTACTGCAAGGCACAGATGCTGGAGCTATAGTGGTGGTTCTAGCAGCTGGTCCCCTTTGGTGTGCTGTTAGTCATCAGAGGGCGAAGGAGGCAGGAAGGGCTCCTGTAAAAGCACAAGAGGTGCCATGCCCCACCCTATGCAGGGGGAGGGGGCAATGCAGCATGAGCATAAACTTTGGTAGTGGTTCCCCCATGACTCTTACTTGGGGCAGGTTTGCTGACTGGGCAATGCAGCCCTGCAGGGGTGTAACCCTTTGCTCCCTGCCCAGGATACAGAGGCCCATAGAAGCCCATACCTGGGTTTCCACCTGGGACAGTAGGTGGGCCGGGACTCCATCCACTCCCAGTGTCCAACATATTTTCCCTGCTCCACCCAACTCCATCCTAGGGAAGTGCCTGACCTCTGTGCCAGACACTACAGGTGGGAGAGGTGGCATCAGATCCTGGAGGCTCTGCACAGCTCAGCTGAAGCAGACCAGGTGCAATGCAGGTGGGGATTCTGCCTTGGATGAGCCCGTGTGTGTGTGTGTGTGTGTGTATATGTTTGTATAAGGATCACAATAAATTGTTTTTCAGCTATCTAGGGAGTAAAAGGAAGGCCCAGGGAGGAATAGGACCCCTACTAAATGGGCAGAAACAATTGGTGAGGGACAGGGGGGACAAGGCTGAACTCCTCAATGAGTTCTTTGCCTCAGTGTTCCTAAGTGACGGGCAAGATGAGTCTCTCACTGGGATTGTAGAGAGGCAGCAGCAAGGTGCCAGACTACC
>JAGPOW010003642.1:78393843-78408967 GCA_030014935.1 Caiman crocodilus
CTGGACAGGTTGGACATATGGGCGGAAAACAACAGAATGCAATTCAACAAGGAGAAATGCAAGTGCTGCACCTAGGGAGGAAAAATGTCCAGCATACCTGCTGCCTAAGAAATGACCTGCTTGGTGGCCCAGAAGCGGAAGGGGATCTTGGAGTCCTAGTGGACTCCAAGATGAACATGAGTCGTCAGTGTGACGAAGCCATCAGAAAAGCTAATGGAACTTTATCGTGCATCAGCAGATGCATGACAAACAGATCCAAGGAGGTGATACTTTCCCCCTATCGGGCACTGGTCAGACTGCAGTTGGAATACTGTGTGCAGTTTTGGGTGCTGCACTTCAAGAGATATGTGGATAACCTGGAGAGGGTCCAGAGAAGGGCCACTTGTATGGTTAAGGGCTTGCAGGCCAAGACCTGTGAGGAGAGACTAGGGCACTTGGACCTCTTCAGCCTCCGCAAGAGGAGGTTGAGAGGTGACCTTGTGACTGCCTCTTCACAGTTAGAGTGGCCAAGGTCTGGAATGGACTCCCAAGGGAGGTGGTGCTCTCCCCTACCCTGGGGGTCTTCAAGAGGAGGTTAGATAGGCATCTAGCTGCGGTCATCTAAAACCAGCACTCTTTCCTACCTATGCAGGAGGTCAGACTCAATGATCTATTGAGGTCCTTTCTGATCCTAACATCTATGAATCTATGAATAGCTAGATAGATAGATAGATGATATGTTTATACTATTATATTAAATTCTATATTTTACTAATGTTAAATATTACTCCTATTTTATATCATATTATGTACATTATATATAATATCATATAATACATATCTGACCATAAGCACACATTCAGATATTATACAACATACAACATATAATATGTAACACATTCAAGATTCTATGTAATATATAATATATTCTTCACAATTGTATATAATATGTATTATTCTATATGTAATTATATCTACATATAATTATATATACAGTAGGTATAATCTATACTATATTATAAACCTACCAACATACATATGTTTACACACACACACTATATTTACTTGAATATAAAACAACCCCTCAGTAGATTTTATATATGGAAAAATATTTAATTTTGTTGTAATTTTCTATGTATAGAGTCTAATTATTAGATATTTGACCCACTTATGTAACTACTTATAGATAGTACAAACCGTCACAGAGGGAGAAAACCCGAGGAAACTCCGGAGCACCCAGAAGGGGCTGCCAAGTCAGAAACGGGTGGCAGAACAGGAGAGAAAAGAGAAAAAAAAGATTTAAATTACTCACCGCAGGAGCCAAGGAAGAATAAGGACCGCTGGAGAAGCCCACGCGCCGCCAGATCCAAACCTTAAATCACCTGCGGACAGCGGGTGACATCAGCAGGGATCACCAGCCGCCGGGGATAAAAGAGCCAGCTGTGGCAGAGAGTGGGGGGCACACGTGGTCACTGGGAACAGGTTAGACCAGCAGAGACTGCTGGAGGGGCAGAATGCTGCAGCTGCACGCTGACTGGAGCTGCAGTGGAGTGAGAAAGCTGGGGGAAGGCGGAAAGCCGAAGCTGCTCACTGGCCGGAGCCACAGTGAAGAGGGAGAGCCGGGGGAAGACTGGACGCTGGAGAGCTGCACGCGGACAGCGGGTGAGCCAGGAATGAGCAGGAAAGAGCCGCAGCAGTGTGGAAGGGGCAGCAGACCGGGGAAGGCCCAGAAAGAGGTTTGCAATCAGGGAGAGACCCAGGAGGAAGACTGAAGTACAGGGAAGACCCGGAAAAGGACCAGCGGGATGGGGAAGCTCCAAAGAGAGTGGTCCACGCCAGGAGGGATCTGGAGAGCGGGTTACCCCAAGAGACACCAGACCAGGAGTGGTGGGTAGCTGGCCCAGAGAGAGAGGGTTAGTAAGCTGAGTCGCGGGCTGTGACTTGATAAAGGGAAAGAAGGGCAGAGGCCCTGACATTGTTAGGCAGAGAGCTGGATTTAAGTTCAGTAGAATTTTGTTTGATTGTGTTGCCCTGTGTTTGAAGGGGAGGAGGTGTGGTGTTAGGGGGGAGTGAGAAAGAGGAGAGGTCAGTGGTGGTGTGCCTGAGGGAGCAGCAACAGGAACACCAAGATACGCCGGGCAGGGTAAGGGCGAGGTGAAAGGGGAGGAGGAGCCTCACAGAAGACCCCACCGCAGGTAGCTGAAGGCGGTGACTGCACGGCAGGAAGCCACACCCACTGGAAGATCAAAGTCGTGGCAGACGAGAAGGGGCGGACCATGGCATGGAGAGAGACCCACCCTGGAACTACCTTCAACGGCAACCCAGACATCTGTAAGTCCTTGGGGCAAGGAAGCCGGAGGCAGGATGTTTGATGCTCGGTGGCTACACAAACTATGCACTGTATTTGTCCGAAGCCAAACATTGCCATCATGATTTGATGAACCATATGGTTCATTGGGCTGGGTCAACACAATTTCAAGCCCTGGTGATCCCACAACTCAGCACTGCTCAGTATGTACTGAGGTACTCCAGATACCTGCCACAAAGCCCACCTCCCCATCTATTAATGGAACCATGTGTTCTTGTCATTGTGATAAATAAGTGGTGACCAAACACCAGTGTGTCTGGATAAAGGGTGACCAAACGCCAGCAAGCTGTGCTCGCGGCGTGGGGGAAGAGCGGATGCAGCCTAATAACCGCGTGAAGGATGCATAAAGCAAAATCCCCGGCTCATGCATCTCATTAAGCGCGTGAAAAAAGATCCAATCCCATTGGCTATTAGGGCAGTATAAACGCAAAGCCCACGAAAAAGAAGGGGGACCCACATAGCAACGGAGAGGCTTGATCACCCTCACCGGAAGTCCTGCATTCACGCTCTCTTTCCCCCTGGATGCCCCCATCTCGGATAATTGCATCAGTTGGATGCCGAAGAGCTCTCGAGTTCCCTACGGTTTGTAGTTTTGAAAGTTGTCGTAAGGGGAATTGCCAGTGCGGACGTGCAAACAAAGCATTTATGTGCTTCATGGTACAACTTTACGGAGCGTGCCTATACTGTACTCCAGTTTGGAAGTAAAGCGTTTATTTGTTATATTGCCCTCGGACTCTTATTGAATGGGAAAAGGTAGAAAAGGGCAAGTAGTGTTCCAGAACCCTTTCGTCCCTGGCCTGCTCGGATTTAGGGGTTAATCACCCCCTCAGTTTCCACCACAGTCATGAGCTGCAAATCCTCCAAAATATATATATAAGCTGATAAGGCACAGGGCAACCTGATCCAGCTTCACCTCATGGAAGGTGAACCACACTAACCATGTGCAACAGGCTGAGAAAGTCGATGATAGAGAGTTTCTGGATGATGTTTGGTGATCTTTGTAAAAACATTTAAGTCTGGTGAAGAAACAGGAATAATGGAAATTGGAAAGTTCAGCTGTGGGAGTGAAGATGAAGTAAAAATGTATGCAGTGTTGTGGATCACCATAACTAGAAAAGGCGGTGGCGTTGTGGGGGAATGCATGCAATTAGCATTATATGCATCTTATTCAGATGTATTGCATTGGCTTGTGGTTGTTTCCCATGACCAGCTCAGCCTTTTGATTAAAAGCAAGCATTTTTGGTGCCAGGAGTAAGATGTTAGGGCTGGCTTCGATTCTCCCAGTGCTGGCCTGGTACTGTCATTACCTCTATACCCAGTGCCAGTTCCCTGTGGAAAGAATGCTTGCTCATTTTTTGAGGGGAAAAAAAGAAAAAAAAAAAAAAAAAAAAAAAAAATATATATATATATATATATATATATATATATATATATATTCCTATCAGTATGTTTGCCCTATATGGGCAATATGTTTTAGAGCTATTCTCAGGGGTGACTTCAGCTTCATAATTGGTTTCCATTATTAAGCACATGTTACTTTGGCAGCAGTTGAACGATATATCACATATTTAATAAGGTTTCCTTGTATGCAAATGTAAGATGAGGGGCTTTTTCCACATGCTGATAATGTTGTCCTGTGAGACCAGGCCAACCCTCAGGATCTCAATATTGCACTGTTAGACAGGAGGGTGTGGTGTACAATTGCACGTGCACACACTCAAAAATCAATTAGGTGCATACACACATGGCATATATACACAGTGCAGGTGCATGCACCCCCACTAGGCATGCACATAGACACTCCCAATCCAGGCACGTACACATCCAAAATTACCAGCCTGGGCAAATTCACACCTATGACTAATTCAAGCACCTACAAACACTATACAGACCAAAAGAAATTAGACCAGAATAATTTATCAATACTTGAACACCCGATACATTTACACGGATCACTAATTCGTATACACAGGTGAGTTCCTAACTTGGGTGTTGTGATGTGTATGTATGTATGTACTTGGTGTCCTTGGGATACCTGGGTAAAAGTTAAGTTAATAAAGTGGAAGTGTAGGGAATGAAACTTACTGGGACTGAGATAAGAACTGGTAGACTAGAGAGAACTGGGCTGAAGAACTGAGGCTTGGGGTTTACTTTAGGTTAATTGACCTTAATTGAATAAAAGGGCAATGCGCAAAGCCTGCAGAACAGGGGAGTGCTGCCAGAGAGAAGCCAACACAGAGCCTGGGATTGATGCTGGAGCTACAGGGGACCAAAAGGTAAGTGAGGAGAGGGAAACTGGGACAGAGAGTGGAGGGAAGCTAGAGAGGGTGTGGAAGAACCTAGGGCTGGCTGCAGGAACCAGGGATCCTGGAGACTGCCAGGGTGATTAATTGACCTTAACTGATTAAAGGACAATGCCCAAAGCCTGCAGAACAGGGGAGTGGTGCCAGAAAGAAGCTGGCACAGAGGCTGGGACTGAAGTTGGAGCTACAGAGGATCAAAATGTAAGTGGGGAGAGGGAAATTGAGACAGAGGGTGCAGGGGAGCTAGAGAGGGTGTGGAGGAAATGGGCTGGCTCTGGGAACCAGGGGTGCTGGAGAGGGACTGCTGGGAAGTCTGGTGACAGGCTAAAGGACTGTGGGGGAGACGGGGCATCTAGAAAGATTGTGGGGAAAAGCTGGAGAACACAGAGGAAAGGGGGAAAGGGGCAGGAAAGTTTGGGAACAGAAGGAAGAGAGAGAGAGAGCAATAGAGAGAGAGAGCAGGAGGCAGAAATGAGTGGGGCTGAGAGGCTAAAAGTAGCAGGAAGAGCTGCAGAAAAACACTGGAAGGAGGCGGTGGACAGCAGAAATGGGGTCAGGAGGCTAGAAGCAGCAGAAATGGTGGGAAGGGCTGCAGAAAGATGTGGGAAGAATGAAGTGGATGGCAGGAATGGGTCTGAGAGATGGCAGAAAGCAACAGGGCCAAGAGGCTGCAGCAGGGGAACAAAGAAGGGACACAGAGGAGCTGAGAGGTGGCAGAAAAAGGCCGGGGGGGGAAGCTGAGAGAGAGAGAGACACCAGAATTTAAGATGGGGAAGGGACCGGGGCTCAGTAACATACAGCCAACTTGGGGTTACAAATGATAGTAATTTTATTGAACAGGGGAGATGATGACACAATATCTTATTAGTTCCTTCACACACACACACACGCATGCACGCATGCGCACACACACACACTGGCAGCTGGGGTTAAAGAGGGTTGATGCAGGAGCTGAAGTCCAGGAGGAGAGAGAGAGAGAGTCCAAATTGGAGGAGGAAATGTGCAGGTGATATCTACCTATCCCAGGCTGGAAGTTGATCCTCAATGGCCAGTTGGGGTCTCCTTCAGCTTGGTACCCTAGTGACAGGAGCATGCCCAGGCAAGGGTCAGCCCCTGGTGTACTGAGCATGTGTGCTCCATGCAGGGATGTGCAGTTTCGGGTGTCTGTAATGGCAGAGTACAATGGTAGAGTTGCTGGTTCTTCAGAGTCTCTGTCTTTCAAGTGCTGGGTTCTTGTCTCTGTTCCTAGGTGAGGTCCTTAGTTCCTGGATGAATAAATGTGAGGTGATGGCCTGGTCATTACAGGCCATTCAGTAGAGGCCTGATACCATTGTATTTCAATCATTCCCAATCATTCTCATTCATCCAGGAACCAATTTACATAGGAGGGGTACATGAGTCATACAGTTGCAACACAGGGGATGCCCGGGCAGAGGACACAAGTTGGAGGCTTGACATACAAAATGGAAAATTGACATGACTTACGCTAACTTACATATATAGGCCTAAAACAGTAATCACACAATATAAAAACAGTACAAACAAAATAATTATCTCTTATAAAACAGTAGGTATCAATATCAAAATAGCAGGGAACTCATTTGCAAAGAGGAGAGAGAAAAATAAAATTTTACTACCTAAAATAAAATGTTAAAGCTTATCCTACATCTTAACTTACTTATACTTACCTATAAGGAACAGAGAGGGAGACAAAAAGTCAGACATGGTTGGGGAAGGGGAGGGAATGAATTTTAAAATAAATTAAAAAAAAACAAACTGGGGGTTTTAGGGAAAAAAACCCTCCAAACTTCATTTTGTATTTGAGTAAATGCTATGTGTGTGTGCGTGTAAACAATTTACACATACCATGTCTCTTGTGTGCTTAGGAGAGATACTCTTAACCATATCATTTTCAGGACATCATTAACAGGACATTTTCTGGAAAGGATTATTTAAAAAATACTAAGAAGAATTTTTCTTCCAGGAAAATAAAAAGTAAAGTCCCCTGGAAAGTTTAGTTCCTAGTTTTCCTTTGTTGGCTCTTCTTCAGGATTGAGCAAGTATAGAAAAAATAGAAGTTGATGGTTCTGAGAAGTTTTGCTTTACAGTATAAAAGATGAAATGTATATGCATTTCCCCAAATATGTGCAATGATACTGAGATTTTGATAGACATATCAAGGTTGCTTACCAATTCCTGTTGGCTATGCCATATTTTAAGCAATGATATGTTCCCTGATGGCTTTCTTGAAATTGGATTTATAGAAAACTTATGCACAAAAAGCAAATGAACTATTTTCTTAGATACTGAGAAGTTTTGGAATAGGAATAGAACAATTCACATTTATCTCAGAAGTCGGACAGGAATCAATGGAGTCACTAGTTCAGGTGTACAGTGTAAGAAGTAGTTCACATAAAGCATAAAAGTAAGGGCATTTTTAGCAGTGAAGTTCAAGAGCAAAGAAGTTGAAATCAATATCTGATTTTGTTTGGACAGCACAAGGGCATACTAACAGGGAGGAACACAATTTGACAGAATTCAAGTATGTTTCAGGACCTAAAATTTAGGATTACCCAGTGGATCTTCAGGCATATATTTTAGTGTTCAATTCCAGTTTGTGTAATTTATTACTATCTCCTTATATTGCTATGATCAGTTTCCAAACCCCCTGTTTTTTAATGGAAAAACACAAACTGTTGTAGTCATATCATTTGTAATAACACAGTCAGTGTGCTGACTGTCACTTTGACACTTTCTTCCTTGACATGAGACAGCAATATAAAACAGGTCTGGGTGCTATCTCAATGTGTTCTCCAATAATAATAATAATAATAATATATGGATTATACAAAACAGTGAAAGGAAACCTTGGGTAGTATACTTGGGATCTTGTGTGACTTCACATAGATCTTTACACCTATGATAAAGTCTGAATAAAAAGTTATTATTATAATTTTTTGTGTCTTAGTACACGAGAAATTTTAAACTATTTAATATATTTTTCCTCAAAATATTTATAAAAGAAAAAAAAAGTGTTTACAGGTGCTGGTTCAAGTAATTTCTAAGGAATTCCTAGGCAAAATTTAAGAAAAAAATAATTAAAAATAAATGTGTTAATAAATGAATTAATACAAACAATCATGTAATATGAAACAGATATGAAATAATGAATAGGGTTGAATTGGATTCTACTGTATTAGTTACTATTATTAGTTTAATACAGTAGTTTATAAGTTAAGGAAAATAATATATCTGAAATGATTATTTTACTAATCCCAGGACAGGACAAAGTAACAATATGAAATCATCATCAGAGGCCAGAACAGGGAACCATAATGCATTGATTATATTTACCTTTACCTATATTTATCTTTAACATTCTTCTTCCCTTTCAGTAGGTAATACTCCTGCTCCATACTCACATTTTGCAAATTTAACACAAACATGCATATCCCTTTGCACAGAGAAACTATGGGTAAAAGACCAGTCTCAGACAATTCAAGTAAGAAGAAAGTGAAAGTAAACTCCCAATATAGGGCACATTCAGCAGCTTTTGACTGTTTAGATGCTGTAAACTGCTAAAAATGAAAGATATTTGTGAATGTACTGTAGTAACATTTTAAGAATTACTGTAAGATGTCTGAAAGAAGAAGACACCAGGAGGAGTGAATTAAGAAAGTGTGCTAGCCAGAGAGAGAGAGAAGCATAAGAAAGAACAAAAACACAGAGATGGTAGAAGTTACCTGATGCAACATTTCTTTTTTCCATCAGAAAATGTTGATCAATCATTTTTTCAAAAGTGCCAGCATTGAGACATTTCCTAAATCAAACTTTTAGAGTTCAGAGATTGTTTTCTCAAAAATGTAATTAAAGTTTGACTTTTCAAATATCTTGGATATTTTTTATAAAAACTTAAAATACACCAAATTATTGAAGCAAAGTATTTTCACTCCCCTGATCTGAAGTATTTTATAGATTACTGGCTTAAGGAAATTTGAGATTGACTGTTTGCTTTACATTCTGTTAGAAATGAATTCTGAAATATCAAGCTGTCTATAGACAGGTGAGACTGCTTTTTTTCTAAGAAAAAATAGATCCAAAAGATCTGGACAAGGTAGGGTTATAAAAGATTAAACATTTAAAAGTTTAAACAATAAGTATATTTATATGGGTAATACCCTACAGGCAGGAGGAAGGAGTGAGGAGGAAGGAAAGAGGAAGAGGAGGGGCAAGGGTAGACTAGCACCCATCGCTAGTCTGCTCCCTCCCTCCCAGGCTGCAGCAGGATAGGAAAGCTCCTTGACTGCCAATACAGTCTACAGCTTCATGTGGGGTGTGTTGTCTGGTGTGTCTTTTCCTCCTTCCTGCTCCCCACCCCATCAAAGTCCCTGGGGGTGGCTCCCAAAAGCATCTGTGTCTGAGCAGATCTGTATGTGGCCTCTGGCTCCCCACACTGCTCCAAGCAGATGGTCATGTCTCCTTCCCCATGTTGGGATGGGGCAGGGAAGGCTTCAGTCTAGGCCTCCATTGCCCCCTGTGTGGACTAGAAATGTGTTGTTAGTTAACTGTTTATAATTAGAGGAGGTTAAATGGATATTTTTGTAATGGTATTTACATCCCTAGAAGGAGAGTTAAGACTCAAGACTACTACCACTTCCAAGAAGGGTGAGTCAACATTCAACTGGAAATAGTCAAAACTACTGCCACCTAAAAGTTCAATACATGGGTGACTGGTGCCTCTTGCTACTGGGGGAGCATGAGTGATCGCCAATCACCAACCATGAGAGGCGTTTACCAGCAGCTAATCGCCAACTGGGGGGCCAGGGGCAGATGTAGAGAAAAAGCATCGGGGGTGGGGCTGAGTGTATGCAAATGTGTGCACATACCCATCCCCTAGGTATAAGTCTGTGAGGGAAGGGACGGGGGAGGAGGGGAAGGGCCATGGTGGAGGAAGCTGGGACTAGCACTGGATAGGGATTGGACTCAGGTCTGGGATCTGCTACACCCATGTGGCTGCCCCTTTCTCTATGCTGGGGCTCATTGCGCAGTGCCAGCATCCACTGCCCCCCTGCTCTGCACTGGCCCTGGCTGCCTTCCTACACTGCCCCTTGTCTGGCCTCAGCCCTGCACCACTTGGGGTGACCCAGAGCTGAAGTGGGGCCAGCCTCGGCTGTTCCCCTGGGCCAGAGGAAGCAGAGCACCTGGGACCTCCACCCTGCCTAAGTTGTCCCTGGCAGCTCCTGCAGAGTTGTGGTGCTGGGGAGCCAAGAGGGCATATGGTCCCCCTGATCTTTGCATGGAGTAAGGATGGGCTGGAGCTGTGAGGCACATGGCAATGTGCTGCACCACTTTCAGAGGCTGCAGGGAGGTGCAGAGCAGGCATAATCCAGCTTGCCTTGCAGCTGCAGCCTGCCCTTACCCTATACAAAGATCAGGGGGAAGGGCATGTGCCCCCCACCACCCTTGGCTCCTCAGTGCTGCGATTCTGCAGGAGCTGCTTAGCTCTGCTTGTCTTTCAACTCAGCCCAGCCAGGGCTCCATTAACCACGAATAGATTCCTGACCATGCCCGATCATGGGGCAATCAGAGCCCAGTGGCCCATCCAGGGCCACTGTGCATTGGAGCTGAAGGGTTGGGGGAACATAACACCCCTCCTCCAGCTACCCCACAGCTCATGAAGTGGTGGGAGCCATCAGGCTCCTATTGCCCCATGACCCAGCTTGGCTGGGGCCCCATTCACAGTGAATGGGGCCCTGGCTGTGCCATGGGACAATCCCCACAGTGCAGTAGGAATTGGGGCAGAGGCAAGGGTGACTGATTCACCCCTGCCCCTACCACACTCCCCCCTGCACTGTGGGCATCTTGATCTCCCCACACCCAAGAAAAAAACTTGCCTACCTGTCTGTGCTTGCTGTGCTGGGCTGGCTGTAAGCCCGGCACGCCTCTCCCCCCTGCTACAGCAGCCTGTGGCCAGGTTGCCCAGCGGCAAACCCAGAAGTGCCACCGGCGCTCCTCTTTGTAGGAGGGGTGGTATAGATACTCTCAGGGGATGCACGTGCACCCATGTGTACCCCCTATACATCGCCAGTGTTTCAGAAACAAATCACCAGAAGTAAAATAGATCATGATGTGCATACAATGGTGCTATAGGCCAAGTTGCATAAATGACAATGTAATTCCAAATTCTTTATGTGAAAACTGTTCTCTCTCATATTATTTTCAGCCTGAAATACTGTTAAAGGGATACCAGTCCTCAAGTGTGATAGAGAGTGACACACAGCTTTGTGAACAAAGTTAAATTCTGCCATCAGGGTTCTTATTAATCAAGGATACTCTTAACTGACAGCAACCTTTGGGAGATGGACACTGGAAATATTGTCCAAGGAGTGAATACAGGCATAGCTTTCAGTTACACTAGATTTATCTTAGACTGTTGATGTCTACAGTGCAATAAAAGTAGTTCACAGACAATGGAGACTTCTATAATGAATGAACAGAGCCTTGTATAAATATTTATTAGAAGTGATGAAGTGAGATTAAAAGCTGCTTGGTTGAATTAATTACTTTTGCTAATCTTATTTTGGACACTACATGTGCACATGGGAACACAGGACTAGAAGCAGTCATGTAGGTTATCAAGTCCAGTCCTTTGCATTACCAGGCAACTGATTTTTGGAAATGGTCCACTAGAATGTCTAGTCAGATCAGTTTCACACACCACAGTCAGAAACCTCCTATCAAACAAACAACCAAACTAAACAAACAAACAAAAAAACCCCATCCTCTTACTTTAAAGACTCCTATTTGTGTTGTATTTAAAGACCTAGTGCAGTATATGTATAGGGCATGTAGTTTCAAATCTCCATATTTTCTGATTCAGAAAAGATTTTTCTATCACTTAACATCAGTCAGTATATAGTCTTGAACCCAGGTCTCCCACACAGTGGTATAATGCAGAGAGGCTAGTGTGGCATGTGTACTCAGCAATGTCTAAGGGGAAAGGGGCCAGAAGGATGGAGAGGTAGCACCTCCCCTTCCTATCCCATAGTCTACCTGCCCAAAGGGCTACAGAAAACAGCCCAGACACAAGCAATGTGTGTAATGGAGTACAAGGTATTCTGGGAATCATAATTTTCTATATGAACAGTAGACTGCTGCTGTTGAGAGGAAAAATGACCCCCATTTTTGTTAATAAAATCAGAAACTTTTTTTGCCTTCTCAGAAAGGGTTCGGCAACAAAAAACATGAATGAAATTTCCCCCCAGCAGTAGTGAACTCCATTGCCACTCTAGAGAGCTACAATTGCACTCCATGATGCTCGCTACCTGGCCATGTTCCTGCACATGGCCTAGTGTTTTAGCCAGAAGCCTTGTCTTGTGAGCCTAACCCCTATGCTTTTTAATATAAAAGTGAAAACTCCCCCTTGCTGCTTGTGCCAGTTTCTGGGAATTCAGGGTTGGTGCAACACCTTGGCTCTTATATCCTTTGCCAACACCCTAACCACCAGGCTTCAGGGCATGTATGCAAGTAGCTACCCTAGTTCCAAAATTCTTTCTTATGAAACTAATTGGAATAAACTGTTTTTATAAAATGTTTTGGTTTTAAAAATGGCTGTGTGGCACAGCCAGATCATTGCTAAATGATTGCAAATACGAAAAGAGTATAATCATGCCAGAGCTCATCTTCATTAAAATCCTTTAATTCCCATAAAGCCAGGGAAAGGTAGCTTATAAAAAAAGACACCCCACCCCCACGAAAAAAAAGCTATTGTATTTAATCACCACCAAACTTACTGGTAAGTATAACCTCTTTCGCTCCCCAAAACAGCTCCAACTATTGCTTTCTTCCAAAGCAATCACAGTGAAAAGCAAAAGATAAACAACATTTCATTACATGTTTTCTCATTGTGAAAAAGTATTTGATAGCCTGAAGGAGAATTCAGACTATTGTGTTCTTCAATAGCCTTGTCCAGCTCTGACTGAAAATCATAGGGGTCTTTCCATTCACTGCCAGAGGTGCTGGCTCATAGATTATAGCTGGGTAGAGAAGGCACATTCAGTTCTTATTCATGTAGCCAGTCTTTTGAAAGGCTGGTCAAACAAAAAAAGTCATTTCCACAGTCAACTTCAAAGTACAGCCAACTGAATGCCTAAATGTTATTTGTTGAATACATTATTCACAAGGTACAGCAAAAAAAGTCACCAGTTAATAGATCTAATAAATGACATCCAACCAGCTGTAATATAAACTAAGAATTTTGAAAGATTCCTTGATATTTCTAATTTAACTTTATATACAGCTAACATCAAAGGTCATCACATAGAAAGAATGTTTAGCTATCATGCTGAAAAAAAGAGATTCTGTATCTAGTCAATCTAGATAACGTGGATTATGCATTTCCATTTAGAGAGCCTTTTCTCTTGGAAAGCTTGTCTAAAAATCTATTCTCTTAAACACTAAAGGACAAATAAATTTTAAATGCTAACCCCTGGTTGTATTCTTGTAAAAAGGTCTACAGTTCTGTCTCATCATCCCCTTAATCAGTCACAACTTCTAATTCAGTGCTTTTGTGCATGGAATTTTGAACCTGCAGGAGATACATGGCACAGTCCTGCTCTGGCTCCAATTTGGCTTAAGTTATTTTGCATCAAACTCTGGTTGAGTGATCAATATGGACTATAATTCCTACTACAACTCTTCAGCCACAACTGTGAGTTTGTGTTCTACTGGATAGGAAGAGATTTATTTCTCTTTAGGTCCCAAATAGTTGAATCATTTCATTTTTTTCATGGATTTTGCTCTCTGAATTAGTTTGAAAATAAAATAATCAAAAGGAAACATGAAGATAAGGCAGAATTTCTCTCTGCAGCTGTAGGAAATGCATCCCACTGTCAGTTATTATTTACATTCCTTTCAATATACTTTGCTAAATGTTTGTTGATCTAGATGGTTTATTCTGCTCTGCTGCTTAGGTTTAAAGTAAAATATTATGTTAGAGCCTTCAGAACGGTCATTTTTTTCAGCTTAAATAGCATTTTAAACGTCAGCTGAAATTGACAATGAATTATTAGACAATGGGAGTTTTTAGAATGCCCTCTTTCAAGAGCCTAAGTTAACCTAGATATATAAAATTATATTATGTAATACTTCAAACACTTTTTCAATATTCCTAAAATATTTTCCTATTAAAAAGTGTCATTGATTTTGATGCCTGCTTCAATATAATAGTTGTTAAACTTTTTATCTGCTTATTTTTTATATGGCAAACCATTTTTTCTTGAGTACTTAAACAAGCTTATCTCAGTTGGAGTATGCCTAACAGCATAAACTAAGTTTATATATTATATATCACTTATAATTGAAATCACCCATGACAATGACATCCCTCGTCCTAGCTGCCTAGGCTAGGGATGTCATTGCCATGGGTGATTTCAATTACCCGGACATCTGCTGGGAGGAGCAGTTGGCCAAGTCTGAGAGGTCCCGGAGGTTCCTGGTGGAGCTGCAGGACCTCCACATGGTCCAGGAGGTGCATGGCCCCACCAAGGGGGATGCACTGCTGGATCTGGTCCTGGCCTTGGGGGACAATATGGTTAGAGGTCTCCAGATACATGACTCCCTGGGAGATAGCGATCATCACCCGATAGAATTTGCTGTCTGGCACAGTGTAGATAGGGCCCACACTATGACTAGGGTTCCAGATTTCAAAAGGGCCAATTTCAGGAAGCTCAGGAGACTGGTTGAGAAGACACTGCAGGACTGTAGGGTTGAGGACATGGGCGTCCACGAAGGGTGGATGTTCCTTAAGGAGACGATCCTCCAAGCCCAAGGGGTGACCGTTCCTGCCCGATGCAAGATGGGCAAAAGTGCCCAGAAGCCCCCATGGCTTAATAGGGATATTTGCGGGACCCTGAGGGCTAAGCAGGAGGCATACAATCTTTGGAAGAGAGGAGCAGCCTCCAAAGAGGAGTACTCCTCTTGTGCTCGGGAGTGTAGGAGGGCTATTAGGAAGGCCAAGGTGGGAGTAGAGCTCTGCCTGGTGACTAGGATCAAGAACAACAGGAAGTCCTTTTTCAAACATGTGGGAAGCAAAAAGAGAGCCCCGGGCAACATCAGGCCCCTGAGGGACTCATCGGGAAACCTGTTGCTCGCAGTCGATGGGAAGGCTGAGATTTTCAATGGGATCTTTGCCTCGCTCTTTCTGAGGGGGGACCAGGACTTCCCTCCCACTAGAAGCTTGTTTTCCCCCTTGGGAATCATTGCTTGGCCAAGGGTGAGGGTAGACCTGGTGGAAGGGCTTCTGAAAGGGCTGGATGTCTTTAAGTCAGTGGGTCCAGATGACCTGTATCCAAGGGTGTTGAGGGAGATGGCAGGAGTGATTGCTGAGCCCTTGGCTCGGTTATACGAGCACTCTTGGAGCTCTGGACAGGTGCCGGAGGACTGGAAGGTGGCCAATGTGGTTCCCATCTTTAAG
>JAGPOW010003642.1:78409067-78469982 GCA_030014935.1 Caiman crocodilus
TAGGTTGGACATTAGGAAACACTACTTCACAGTTAGGGTGGCTAGGATGTGGAACCAGCTTCCTAGGGAAGTTGTTCTTGCTCCTACCTTGGGCATCTATAAGAGTAGATTAGATAGGTACTTGGCTGGGGTCCTGTGACCCTGGCACTCATTCTTGCTAGTGACGGGGGGGGTCAGACTAGATTGCCTGTTCTAGGCCCCTTCTGACCCTAGATACTATGAAATGAAATACTATGAAACTATGAAAGTATAAATGCTGAAAGAGCCCCTGGCAGAAGTGCTTAGCTATCACACTTTACTTAAAGTGCTATAAATTAGAATGGGAATAAGCCAAACAGATATTTGGCATTCAGTGAAGGGGAAGCTTGGTGCCTTCCTGCACTCATGAAGGCCAGCAAGCAGGGGAAGCTCCCACATACCTCCTAAGAGATCCTCTCCCCAGTCCCCCTCCCCCCCATCAACTGGAAGCAACAACTGAGGGGAAGGGTGGAGAATAGAGCTGCCCCACTGTGAAGGTCCCCCCACTTGCTGGCCGGGGTCTTGTGGGGGAGAGGACTGGGTCAGGTACACATGGCAGGGAGCCCCTTCTCCCCTACCTCAGCATCTTGACATCTACAGCTAGGATTTGCAGCCTGAAGCTGCCTAGCCCAGCTTTGTGCCACACTGGTTACTGGGTGGGGGAGCGAGGAGAGAAGAAAGCTTCTTGCAGCATAGACCTAGCCCAACCCCTCCTGAGACCCCATCCAGCAAGCTGTGGGAGGTGTGGACTTGTGGCAGATTGGGAGGGGGTTCATTTCCCCCCAGTTCTAGTCCTGGCATGGTGAAAAACTGGGCTAGGCAGCTCTATGCTGTAGCTTCTGGCTGCCATTGTCAGGGGACTCATATGGAGGTGGGGTTAGGGCATTCTGTTGAGAGCCCCCCAACAGCTTACCAGCTGGGTCTTGGGGGAGCAGAGAGATAAGCTGGGTCCACACAGCAGTGGAGCTCTCTTTCTCCCCCACTCCAGCTTCTTTACAGCTCCAACAAGAAGCTGCAGTGTAGGGTTGCCCAGCCCAGCTTTTTGTCATGATGGGAACTGGGGCTGAGGGGGAAGAAAGCACCCCCTTCCTATGAGGGATCCCCTCCACAACTTGCTGACAGAGGTCTTGGGGAGAAGGACCTTCTAGGTCCATTTGGAAAGGGGGATCACTTTCTCAGCTCCTGACATGGTGAAAGACTGGGTCAAGCAGCGCTGTGCTGCTGCTCCTGTCTGTACCTGTCAAGAGGTTGGGGTGCGGGTGGTGGGGGGTGGAGGACCTACTGGTTGGACCTGGACCAGGTACAGGTCCTTGGAATAGAGGTGATTCTTTTCACCACCCTCTTCCCACCCAAGCCTCATGACAATAGCAGTCAGAAACTGCAGGATAGGGCTGCCTGGCTCGGCTTTTCACCATGCTGGGAACTGAGTCTGAAGGGAGAAATGGAGTCTTTCTCCCATGCAGAGCCAGTCTATCTCCATCTAATACCTAAGTCTGCAAGCTTGTTTGGGGTGGGGAGGATATTCATGGAAGAGAGGCTGTGTTTTCTCTCCCATCTCCTTCTCTCTCACCTGTCTGCACAGGGAGGAGACAGAGCCTTTTGTGTCTTTTGTGACAACCTGAGGGCAGAGCTGGGCTGATGCTCATGCAGAGCATATAAGCATTGGTTGAGGCTAGGAAGCCACCCAGTGACAGCCCTTGGGATGGCGGCACTGAAGCATGTGGATGTGGTACATCTGTAGAGCATTTATAAAGTGGTCTAACATAAACTAAGTTAATTATCCATTGTGGGTTAACTTATAGGTGGATCCACCATTTTTAGAACATTTTAAGTCTCATGAACATATGTTCTGTCATGGTTTTAAAATGCTTTTTGCATGCATAACATGCGTTAAATGTAACCCCCTGTACCTAGCCATGCACTATGTCCAAATAATAGGCCCAAGTCTTAAAGACTTATACATACATGCTTTACCCAGTAGCTCTGGGAAAAGCAGCAGAGACATTCTTCATACAATTTTCAAAAATGTCTTAAGTGTCTCAAGATCATAAATGCAATTTTTTAAAGTCTTTCAGTGACACTTGTGAACCACCTCTTTATTCTGATCAGAAACCTACTTGGGGTTAGAAGGAAATGTATTTCATTGATCCATCATGATCATGTACTATGGCAAATGCATTCTTCTTTACATCCTCAGGGGGGTATTATTGCATTAATTTGCAACAGAATTCCACTATTTTAACATTATAAAGGTAAAACTGGTAACAGCAAAGGTGAAGGTTAGAAGGGCTAACGCTCAAAGGTAAATGAGATGTTGGATTATGCTGATTGACTATATACCTATGAGAAACAGTAGAAAAGGGAGAGCCTACATTTTTTATGGTCTAAAGTTCTTGGATCAGGGTGGAAGAAATGCATGTTTGGCAGTTTTCTTTCCTAGTCCTCTCATAAAACATTACCACCAAAAAAATAGAAATTGACGGGGGAGGTCTTAGTTTATTGGATCACTCACAGACAGTGCATGCAAGTATTTAATACAAGTGGTGGAAGATCAGCCATTTTGGGGCACTGGTTGGAATTTCAACTGGTTGGGTACATATACTAGGTTAAACAGCATTATGTGTATAAATTAAGAGTTGTTTTTGTGTTGCCAATGAGTAATAATTCTAACCAACATAGTATGCAGAGATGTGGGTGGATGTGTTTTAAACAGAACTCAATCATTTCAGCCATTATGGCAGAACATATAACCTCCTTGAATCAGAGGGGCTCAGCCTTCATAGACTGCAAGGACCGTGGAATTTCCTTGAACACCAAATTAATGGGTATATTTTATAAAGTCTACCATATCGCCCATGTATATGTTGAGGACTGTCCCCTTTGCTCAAAAGAAGTGAAAAATTAGAGTAGTGACTGAATATTCTTAGCAAAGTTGGAAAAAATGGCTTATTTATGCTTTGGTCTGGCACATTGATTGATGTTCAGGCAGGGCATAAAAATGTAAAGAGGTATATCAAGAATAGTGTTTGCTGAACATGTGTAATTCTTATTAACATTGACTAGAATACTTCCCAGTATTTAGAGGAAAATATACTCCATAGTATTGTCTCATTGTTGGCATTTATGTCTAAATATAATTTAAAAGGTTAGGTTTTAAAATTTGACTATTGAGAAAAGCCATAAACAAGGATCTAAGCAATTTGACAGAATCATCAGTAGAAAAAAAATCTATAATTACATTGGCTCATTAGATCTGATATGCATTGTGTATTATCATCTGAGGATTTTTTTTTGTCATTATTTTTGTTTAGGAATCTGGAGCAAAGAAAAACATCATTCTACCCATCCCATAGGAGGAAACATACTGGGCTTCAATAGAAGATGTTCATTTATATCTCAAGTTCTTAAATATCAAGTGGAAAAAGAATTATTGTTCGATTTATTTTCAAAATCTGCAAAATTATATATTCCAGTGTCCCTATTGTATATGTCATATAATGCTTCATTCATGTATCATAGCCTATGGCATTTTAAGCTGAAATTACAGGAGTTTAGGGTCACTGACAGGCATGCAGATCCCCCACTCTAACTCATGGTGCTTTAAATAAAAATACCATGTAAAGTATAAGGACTGATTTATATAAAACACCACGAGTTAAAGCAGCCCCCTAAACCAACAGACATTCTGCGCTTGGGTCTGGGAGGTGGCGATGGGGGAATCAGACTCCACTTTGAAGACAAGCAAGCAGAGCAGCCTATGAGCAGTTTCTTTCCCTGAGCTCCATCCCACAGTCCAATGTTTCTGCACAAAGGAAAGGGGGGAAAAAGGGGGAGTAAGCTTCAGCCTGGGATTTGCTTGGCCTGAGCTGGAAGAGGCAGTGAAAGTGGGCTAGGGTTTGTGAGATGGGGTGGGGCTCAAATCCACCCACCCTGCCAGCCCAGCCTATGCCTGAACACACAACAGATTGACCCTAAGGACAGAAGTTCCCTAAAACATTCCCAAAGCCTTCATCAGATCCCTCATTTGATGAGGGTTAATTTGTCACATGGCTGGCTACTTGTAATGTGCTCTGCAACCTTGTACATGTGTCACAGCATGGCTGCAGAGCATTTTCAGCATTACAGAGCAGGGTGCCAATTGCATGAAAAATATAACTTTTGTCTGTGCCATTGATGGAGAACAGCAGCGTTTTATCTGTCTGTATCTTCAGCATGGAAGGCTGCCTTGTTTATGTTCCATATTGTTGTGGAAAAAGAACCAGTGAGAATATGGGAGTGGTGATCCTATTATTTTCTATGTGTGTTTCATCTCTAATAAACTTCAATACAAAAGGTGGAGCAGATTAGGGAGGCAATTTTCCTCAAAAGCATTGTTTCTGAAAGGCAGCAGTGTACACTAGATTAAGGCTTTTTAGAATAAGATTAATCGTATGCTAAATTAATGTTGAGGTTATTTTTATTCAATTTACTTTATTTAATGATAAGTAAATCATATACCAATAACTATTACTTTGTTATACTATATTATGTTTAGTGCATTTAAATTAGCATGGCATCTTCTGCTTAAATATACTAACTTCCAGTCTCTTTATGCTAGCAAATAATCAGAGGCCTGCACCATTCTACTATTTTCAGTGGAGTTCCTCCTGACAAAGACATGATCCAGTTCCCATTTTAGATGATAATACGACCTAACTCTTATACAGTGCTTTTCATTTATAGATAGCAAAACACTTAGAGAAAGAGGGAGGTGATCACAAATGTAGATGAGATTAAAAAAAAAACAACAACAAAATCTTAAGTCCCAGTCTATCCACTGGGCAACATTGTCACTCCATCAGTGCTTTAATTTATTAAAATAAATTGGGTCCAAAGTAAAATCAGAATTAGTCCCTATACTTTCCCACATGATTTTTTCATTGGATCTTTTAAAGCACAAATATGGTCATGAATATGTTCCAGCTACTGTCTAGATATGTTGTATTATAATGCTATATCAAGCACCAAAACCAGGCTCAATGCAATCCTTTCAGTCTGAAAGTACTGCATTGTCTTGAAAATCTGCTTTAACCCAGAGTATTGTTATCCTCAATAAAATTTACTTATGGCAAATAAATGGATACCTGGACACCTTTCTCTTTTCTGTTCCAGCAAATATGTGGCGCTCACACCAACGCAATACATTCCCTCTGTCATATTGCTCTTTTACTATCATCGTATCATTTTCCTACCCCTTAGAATGATGATTTGCTGCTCCAAAATGCCTGAATGTGCACTTTGATTGCAGTGAATCTAGGTTCATTTGGAGAAATTAAGCTGTTCATTACAAACTCAGAGTCTAATGGGGCATACAAAAAACAATATCTCACCCCTGCTGCTTTGAAGCAGAGAGATGATCTCAAAATTGTGGGCCAGCTATCAGAGAAGCTGTCATTATTAGCAGGGAGAAGGTGGAATAGGGGGAGTAAACAATAAACAGTCGTGTCCCCACTGCACAGCAGCCACTAATGATTTCACCAATACCCTAGGTACCTGACAATTTCAAGCCATTAGCCTTCTGAGAAAAGTCAAACCCCTGAATATTCAGGAAGGGGGAGACATTGCCACTGGATGTAAAACAAAATCACAATTTGTTTTCAAAAAGAGTTATCCATTTGAATTCCTCCTCTTTTACTATTTTACAGCCTTGTAAGTAAACAGTGGTAGAAGGGCAGGCCCTGGTTGAAACCATTCTACCAAAAATATAATCTTTAAAGAAAAACAAAGACTTCATCAACACATCCAGCATATCTCAATGGGTAAATAAACTGCTTGTTTATTTGTATTATTAATTTGTCAATTGTATCCTGTCTACAATCTGTCACAGTGTTAGAATGTGCCAGCTCTTCAAGCAAGGAGAAACATGACAGGAGTTAGCAATTTTTACCAGTCGGAAGGGAGTGAGACATAGCAAATAACAGCTAGGCCCAAAATAGCCATTTTACAGCAGTTGTTCCTGCCCCGACATATTTAAAGGCATTCTGGGAAGAAGTTTGGGGAGCCAGCTAGTCCTTAAAGAAAGTGCTAGCCCATTTGTTTGTTAGGATATGTTACAAAGGGTGCATCTACACATGTAATTAGTTGCAACTAAATTTACTGCACATTAAGCTCATATACAGTAAGTGATTTTTGGTAGGTGTCTACACATGCAGCAACTTGGCACTAAATTTAATACCGAGTCCCTCCAGCCCTACTATGTGCCCTTGTGGCCACCAGGAGGAGCTCCAGCTGCTGGCCTTAGCTGCCAGCACTTGGCAGCCATCTTGAAAACACAGCCCTGTCCTCTTATCCCTGATCAACCCCTCCTTGCTCAGGAGCCATGTGCCCAGTGCAGGGGCATCAGGCAGCAGCTCCCACCTTGCCCACCTTGCCTCCCCATGCCATGGCTGCTCCAGCCCCTGCCCCTACCCCTGCCAGTGATGCCCACTACTCCAGCCCCTGCCAGTGACACGCTACTCCAGCCCTGCCCCTAGCAGTGATGACCAGTGTCCCATGCTCCTGCTGGCCACAGTGTTGGCCGTGCTGCCCCAGCATCCCCTCTCCCCACCCAGGCCCCAGGAGAGCTGCACACCTGTTACTGAGTACAGGGCACTGGATGCAATGGGACCTGGCTGACTCCCTTCTCCTGTGCTCCCTGTTCTAGCTCACCTGTACTGCTGCCCATGGAGCCCCAACCCCACTTGACAGCCCCCTGCACCATGATCACTACAGACATGTGTCAGGAGAACAAATCTTTATTTCTCTTACATGAAACAACCCCTGCTTCCCCCCTCCTTCCCCAACAAAACAAAACCCTTCCACTGCTCACTTCACCCACCAACAGAAAAAAGAAACCAGCTTTACAATGCCAATATTATTTACAATGTCTCTGTTTTATTGTTCTAGAGTAGAGGGCTGACGGGGGTGCGGGGCAGGCAGGTGCTAGGGACAGGGTCCCAGCACCCAACCCTTTCACCATGGGTCAGGGTTCTGCAGTGACCCCAGTGAGCAGCAGTGTTGTGCTGCATCTGCCTGTGATGGGAATCCCTGAGGGTGGGTCCCCTTAAAGCATTGTGCATGGTATGGGCCAGAATGGTGGGGCCAGACACAGGTAGGTGGCTGAAGGCCCAGCCTGGGGGCTAGGCCAGAGGCTTCTGCAAGCAGATGACACTGGAGGACCTTCTCCCAGGCCCAGGTGGTGGCCTGCTGTGGAACAGCAGGAGGGATCAAGGAGTTCTGTGAGGTCATGGATGGGAACCAGGCATTGGGAGGCATGGACAAAACCACCAGGTGCAGAACAATGGCCAGGGTCTGGCAATCAGGATCTTCAGCCTCCACTGCTTGGGCTTGGAGGATCACCTGCTGCTCTACCCCACAGTCCAATGCTTCTGCACAAAGGAAGGGGGAGAAGAAAGGGGGAG
The DNA here is from genome assembly GCA_030014935.1 of Caiman crocodilus. Lineage (NCBI taxonomy): Eukaryota > Metazoa > Chordata > Crocodylia > Alligatoridae > Caiman > Caiman crocodilus. The sequence continues at coordinate 78,416,525 of JAGPOW010003642.1, forward strand.
TAAGCTTCAGGCTGGGATTTGCTTGGCCTGAGCTGGAAAAGGCAACGAAAGGGGGCTAGGGTTTGTGAGACGGGGTGGGGCTCAAATCCACCCACACTGCCAGCCCAGCCCATGCCTGAACATGCAACAGATTGACCCTAAGGACAGAAGTTCCCTAAAGCATTCCTAAAGTGGAGCACCTTCATCGGATCCCTCATTTGATAAGGGTTAATTTATCACATGGCTGACTACTTGTAATGTGTTCTGCAACCTTGTACATGTGTCACAGCGTGGCTGCAGAGCATTTTCAGGGTGCCAATTGCATGAAAAATATAACTTTTGTCTGCACCATTGATGGAGAACAGCAGTGCTTTATCTGTCTGTATCTTCAGCATGGAAGGATGTCTTGTTTATGTTCTATATTGTTCCATATTGCCAGAGTACCTCAATGTGCTCCCACTCCAGGGCCTCCATCCATGTCCAGTGATCTTCCTATTCCAAGCCCCACACTTCCTCCAGGGCAGTCTCTAGGGCAATATCCTCTTCCCGCCAGGCCTGCACCCACTCTTCCAACTCCTCTGCAACCACCGTCAGCCACTGGAGCAGGACGTGTGTGCTATCCAGTGTGTGCTGCTGGCACAGCCAGCGTACCCAGGTGGCTCCAGTGCTAGGTGGCAGCAATCCAGAGTCTGCATCCCTGCTGGGGCTGGTGGGCTCTCCTCTGGGTCCAGATGTTGGCCCTGAAGATGCAAGAAACATAAGCCTTTTATGAGAGTTTGCAAGATTTCATAAATGAGATGATGTGCACCAGAAGCCTCAGATATGGGGTTGGCCCTGCATGGTTGACCAGGGACCATGGTAAGGAAGTGTGCAGACCCAGGCCCAGGTGACTATGGGCCAAGCTCCTCTTTCCCCTTTGATCCTCTGGGGATGGCAGCCCACTGGGTGCTGGCTGCAGGCAGTCTGCCTTCTCTGCCTGCTTCCTAGGGTGGGACAAGCCAGACTGCTGACAGCACTGCTGACAGCTCCAGATCCAGCTCCCCACTTTCTCCCTGCAGGCCACTTGCTCTGTTGTGTTGACACTGTGACCATGGTGCCTGGGCTCAGAGTACACAGGGCTCAAGGACAACTGGAGCAAGAGGCTGGATGCACCCCAATACCAGCACTTGGGGCCTTTCTGGGGAGTTGCTGTGGGGCCAACATCTGCTAGCAGCACTCAACACAGGGGCATGGCCAGGGACTGGGAGCTGATTGGCAGAGACACTTTATCACAATACCTATGAAGATAGGAGACACTGTTGGGGGTGAGCAGCAGCAGGGAGCAGTGCTTGTTCTGCCACTAGAGACAGCCAGGCAGCAGCCCTAGGGAGTTATCAGGACTGGGCAAGGGGCACAGCAAGCTGCAGCCCTTTGCAACACTCACCTGTGGCCAACCAGCATTTCTGGAGAAGGGAAAGGGTAGGAAGAGGAAGCCTGTGTTCTGCCCAGCGGGGCATACAAGGCCTGCAGTTGTCCTGTGGATTGCACAATACCCACCAGGATTCTGTGTAGTGTTCCCCAAGGCAAAGAATGGCTGCAGATTTTTATAGTCTGCAGCTAGGGGCTGCCAGAAAGAATCCTACCTCTGGGGCAGGACAGGTGCACAACCAGGAGACCTGAAGCTGTTCCCAGGCCAGCCTCCTAAACACAAGGCAGGGCATACCAGGCACTAAACTTAGTGTTGGGTTGCAGCTACACATGTGTTACTGCATGTGAACTAATTGCATCTAAATTTGATACCTGCATTTGCCAGATATTTAGATACAATTAGATTTAGATACAATTTAGATACAATTAGCCATTTATACTATGCAGTAAGGGCATGCACATATATATGTGTGCCCATACTGTGCAGTGAATTTGGCTAAGGTGCAGTAAAGCATCCCATGTAGATGCACCAGAAGAAGATCGGATGTTAACCACACACACTTATAATTTCAACTTTTTTATTTTATTACAGCAAGTTTTTTGTTTACTCCTGAAATAATTATGTCCTCCACCACTTGCTCTTATAGTAGTAGTAGTAACAACAACAACAATAACAATAATTGTAAGAAATAGTTTTCTATTTGGTAGAAACACTGTCTTTCACATGCCAGTTTTCATTATGGGGCTAAAAAAATGCCTAAACATAACTTGTTTTACTAGAGCCAATGCTAATATGTACTCAGGTTTTGTGTTACAGTTATAACACACATTGGGTAAATAATAATATTTTATTGTATTTTGCCTGTGATCTGGATTGTAAATATAATGCTTTACTGCTTTATATTATTTTCAAACTGTAATACTCCATCTTATTTTTATTAAATTCTGGGGTTTATCAGCAAGGGGCAGTAAGAATACTTAGAGAAAAACTTTCAGAGGAAGTTGAATTATCTTAAAATGAAAGAGACAGCATTAAAATATGTACAATATTAAATATAGGCCCAAACTTTTATTCATCTTTGATAACACAAAATATCATTCAATAAAACTGAAAGATACAAATTTCAAAACTAATACAAGAAAATACTTTTCCCCTACTCCTAACTCATTGCCACGAGATGTATGCAACCCTGGGCTTAATGCTACCCATGCCTTCACCTGAATAGTGGGATCCTGGGATACCCAGTACCTGGTGGCCCTGCTCAGCTCCCACATGGTCCCCACAGTGACCCTTCCCAATACAGCAATATAATTCTTACCTTATTCTATTTAAACCTTAATAAATCTAATCAACAACAATATAATATTCCCTCAAGGATGGGGTAGACTTTATTGAGGGAGAGGAGAAACTTGATTAGGCTCATGTCCCTGCCTCTGATCGTCCAAGTATGGTCTGCTCCTCAGGCAACTGCTTGCTAGGGCTTAGTCTTCCCCTCACAAACAAGGAGGGGTAACCCACAACCAGAACAAGAGTGAGGGAGAAAAGGAATGGGTGATACTTATAATGAGAAGTAGAGGGCCACTGCTTTATGTGATACATGCACCTGGAGGGAAAGAAACCTGGAAAGCCAACCCTATCTACCTCCAGTGGACATTCACTTCAATGAAGGGAGGAGATTGATGGAGCCTTACAGGTCACTGGAATCCAGCATGACTTGCCTTCACAGTGAACTGGCCAAAGAAACCAATCAGTCTATCCTGACTCTCATTCCAGGCTCACCCTAGCAACACAACTCTCAACAAACACCCATATCCAATTTCTCAGAGCCTCTCTGCAATCCCAAAACACACACAGACCTCTCAGTCCAGCCACACAACACACTAGCAGTCTCACACACACATCAACCTGTCAAACAGAACTTCCCTTTTTTATGGGTAGTGTACCCCATTCAATTAGGCTCTGCACCCAGCATGTGGATGGGTGCATGGCATTCTATTCCATGGCCTTTGTAGGTAGCTTACATCACTCTGCAGTGGGTGGGTCAGATAGAGGTCATCTTGTGACCTACTTAACCTAGGGTTCCATGATCTAGAACTGAATTTGCTCTCAATATAGTGACCCTTACGGAGAAAAAGTTCTTCCTTATGTCTAGCCTGAATTTGCCCTCTAAACGCTTATGTCCATTTGTCCTTGTCCTCCCTTGAGGTGTCCTCCTGAAGAGTTGCTCCCCCAAATCTTTGTGTTCTCTCCTTCTCTTACTCAGGCTGAACAGGTCCCATTCCCTGAGTCCCTCCTTATAGGACATATTCTCCATGCCTTTGACCATGCAGGTGGCCCTTACTTATATAATCCTTGAGCATTTCCATGTCCCTCTTGAAGTGTAGTGCCCAGATCCGGACATAATACTATAGATGAGGCATCACCAGTGCTGAATGGAGAGGGAAGAGAACCTCCCTGGATCTGCTGGACACTAATGCACACCAGAGCTCTATTTGCTTTCCTAGAAACTTCATCACACTGTTGGCTCATATTCATTTTCTGGTCGATCATAACCCCCAGGTTTCACTCAGATTCTGTGCCACCCAGTGGGCCACCACCCACCATGTAGTTGTGGTGAGGGTTCTTCTTACCCAGATGAAGGACTTTGCACTCATCTGTGTTAAATCTCATCTTATTCAGCTTTGCCCAAGAGTCCAGCCTGTTGAGATCTTCCTGGATCCTGGCCCTATACTCCAGTATGTCCATGTTTCACCATAGCTTGATATTATCCAGAAACTATGAGGAACCTGTGTACACTGTCTCCTTGGCTTGGTTTCTCAGGGAGAAAGACTACTTCTGTGTCACTGGCACAGGGGCTGTGATTGGGTTCCTACTGCTGAAGTCCCTCTCATGAGCTTCACAGGTCTCAGTGCAGCAGGCAGTGGATTCTCCCCTGCAATCTCTGCAAGAGAGCTTATTCTGTCCCCAATCCCATCCCCTGGCACAGCAGGAAGTGGAGTCTGGGCTACAGCTTGTCACAGTTCCTACTGCTCAGCATACCCTCAGACCACCTGGCAAATGCAGCCAGTCCCCAAACCCTGCCTACCACCGGGGCTTCTGGTGGCAGGAACAGTCCCTGGCCCCCTCTAGCCCAGCACTTCCTCTGGCACACTCAGCCTGCCCATCCCTGGTTTCCTTCTCACTCATGGAGAAAACCAGGCAGTCTCCCACTTGTTCTGCATCCCCCTCCCCTACTGTGCTCACCCATGCTACACAGGGGCCTGTAGGAGGGTCTTCCCAGACTTGGAGTCTCCTGACAAGCAGGTCCTCTCTTGTGCCTGCCCTGGCAAAGCTCCAAAGGGGAAAGAGAGGAAGAAAGAATAATGTGTTTCTCTCTCCCGTGCTGCTGCTACTTCTGCAGGGCTCTGGCAGGGGCTCTATGGGGAACTGCCATGGTGAGGTCCTTTTCCTGGTCATCCATCCTTCCTCTCTCCATCTCTCTCTTCCTTTTATTCTCCTCCCAAAGAAGAACTGCTCCCCCATTTTAAAGAAGCCCTCTCAGACAATCCCAGGCCAGGACTCTTCTTGGGCTTTTGCTAATGTTCCTCTCATTCAAAACCCATGCTGGGGTTACATCACTCCTCCAGCTTCAAAGAGGGCTGCCTCCAAAATAGCTTCACTCACTCTCAGGGAAAATGGTGTCCCTACTGGGACAAACTTTCTGTCTCTTCACCCTCTGCAGGACACCTCTTCCTATCCCTTCAGGTGGGTACGATTTTATTGTTGCTACATATAATTGAAGAACAGGTGTTATTGGGATTAAAACAGGATTGACTATATATCTATAGGTAACAAAAATATATTGAACCGTAACAATAGACATTAAAAAGAAACAAGAGATTTGGAGGGAATCAACAATCTTGAATGTCAAGAAAAAAGCCAACATCTGAAAATGAGCTTGGAAGGAATGTTTTTCTCAGTGCACACATCCCATAATTGCTTACTTCAGCACTACTTCATATGAAGCAGATGTTATTCTTCTTGTGTTTCTACACCGCATGTGACTATTTGTTACAGATGCTTGTGCTCATTTATTGTACTTTGTAATGTCTTTCATTGTACATGTGCCTTAAAACAGCAGGGAGTGCAACAGGTGTTCCATAGTTTGAGGCTCTGTGCTGTTGTCACAGGTGGTTGAACCAACAGTATAGCCTCACTTCTTCATTACTTCCTTGAGGTGTCCAACTCCGGAATTAAGGTAGTTGGGGCATTGTCACTTTTGCCATGGTTTGACAGACCCTAGTGATAAGGACTTGGCTCCTGGAATGTCCATTTTTCTACTGTCGTATTTCTTTCAGCCTTTCATTCCACATCTATAGCTGTTTCTCCTTGGGTATGATATTGAGAGTTTGGGTGCTGGTGAGGAATCTCCTATGTGACTACAGATTTCTGTGTGCTGTGGGACGGCCATACAGCAGATGTATATCATCTTCAGTTTGTCTTGATCATTCTGTCCTGATGATCACAGCTCTCCTGATATCAGGTGCACTGTTTCCAGCCAACAGGTACACTCTGTTTAGGCTGATAGGCTTCAAACATCTTGCACTACATCATTATTAGCTATCATTCAGAATGGGATCAACGTACTTAAAGTGTATGGATCTCTCTCATACAGCGCATGCACATTCAACAGAGGAGAAGCTGAGAATCAGAGCAGTGGTTTTGATGGTTGAGGGGATAGTTTCCCATTTCAAGTTGACAAACTTATATAGAAAGTTGTTCCGATTGCTCATCTTTGATTTTCTCTTTGTGATGTCTTCTTTATATGAGAACGTTTGATTGAGGGTGACTCTAAGGTAAACTGGATTTGGACAGTGGGATAGTGGGGTCCCAGAACATGGAATGATTAGCTGGTAGTTTGCCTCATGGGTTTTCAGATGGAAAGCACACACTTGTGTGAGAGTAGAATACCTACTACTCTCCTCAGCCTGGTATCATCTTCAAACTTGCTGAAGGCGCACGCTATGCCATCTTCCAGGTCATTGATGAAGATCTTGAATAAAACTGGCCCCAGGGCCAACCCCTGGTGCACTCCATTTGATTCTAGCTATCAGCTAGACATTGAGCCATTGATAGCTATCCTCTGAGCTCAATGACCCAGCCAGTTTTCTATCCACCTTATAGTTCATTCATTCCAACCTATACTTGCTTAGCTTGCCTACAATAATATATCAAAAGCCTTGCTAAAGCCAGGGTAGGCCACATCCAGTGGTCTCCCCATATTGACAGAGCCAGTCATCTCATCATAGAAGGTGTTCAGGTGGGTCAGGCATGACTTGCCCTTCGTCATTCCATGCTGTTATGCACAGGTCATCTGCATAGCCAAATATTTTGTTTACAAATCAATCAGTTGATCGTTCATATAGATGTTATATAACAGCAGTACAAATATGTTTCTTTGGGGGTGGTCATTCATCTGTTGCCTGCAACACTCATTATTTCTACTTGCATGACTTAAGAAGAATTAGAATTCAAAATAATGTTAATTTAAGAGTGATATATTTATATTTCTTTTACTTTCCTTTTTGCCAATATCATAATAATCTGGGTAAGAAGACTGGTATATAATTTCAATTTGTGTTTCTCTTAGTTACATGAGCACACAAGATATAAGACTCTTGAGTGTTGGCTTAGAAATGATATTTAAAGGTCTGTATTTTTTGGAAATTGGCTTATAGGTATAGATATATGTATTATAAGGGGTCAAGATGGGCATCAGGGGTTAATTAAAAGCAGGTGGGCTGTATAACACAACACGACCAATGGATGGACGCAACCTGAAAATTGAGTGGGATATACCATAACATGAGATCACAGCCTTCAAGGCAGACGGGTTGTCTAACACATCAAGGACATACAGCCTGGGAACCAGAGCAGTATGTACTATACTGTCCCATACAGCAAGATAAGTGACACCAGCAACAAGGTCTTAAAGAGCGGGGGTGGGCAGGGGGACTAAGTCCCAGTTTTGGGGGAACAGACCAAATTAGGAGAAGGCCTGGAAGACTACATGGTCATGTGACCACAGAGAAACAACCAACCAGAGATAGCCATGGATGAAGGTTATCAGGAGTCATCAAGGGGGAAGGAGAATACAAAAGCAGAGATGAGATTAACAAAGGTCCCCTCCCTTTGTCCTGTCCTTCCCTGTCCCTCCCCATTTTGCTCCATGACAGGGGTCCCCATCCCCAACCCTGTCCCCTGGGAAGGGTCCTTGAGGCCATCATGGACCGAGGGCATATCAGTAGCCCATCTCTTGCACCCCACTGGAGCGGGGCTGTGTGCCTTGGCATCCCACCTCCAGACTGCTGTCACCTAAGAGAGAGTGCCTCAGGGTGAAGTCTGCATCCTGACTAGATATACTTTGACTCTGATGACAGCCCTAGGATTGGTAGATATAAAACTGCTTGATTGTTTGTGTTGATTTTTTGTTATCACTCTGTATCAATAAATTCACCTATTATCAACTGGCACGTGTTGTGGTTCATCTGAGGGTTGTGCTCACCAAGAACAGAAGTATAGGAGCTGGGTTCCTAAAATTCAGTGTCAACACTGAGTAAAAATTTAAAATTTAGTAAGGTTCCTTATATTAATTCCACCCCCCCTCCAGAATTGTAAGTTTTCCCACATACTAAAATAGATTTTGCAATCACAATATCCTAAAACCTCAGGGATATTTTGGGCATCTAAGCTCACCACCAATACCAATTTCATTCTCAAACTGTCAAATACCTGATGTCTATCTCTGTGATCATCTAAATCCTCTACTCTCTTCCCTTTTGTATAATAATTCAATATTACTTGAAGTAGGAACTTGAATCATATCCCAGTTGAGATTCCTAATTATTAAGCTATAGAGTCAGTCTAATTCTCTCATTGCCAATGATTACTTCATTGTTTATACAAAGTGGAACCAGTCCAATTGGAGAAAGTGAGAGACATAGATCTGAGAATATTTAGTAACCTAGTGAGAGGAGAGCATTCCACCAGAAGTATGGATCTATTTGCTACTCTAAGAGTGCATCTATACAAGACATTTACTGTAGAGCTTTCTAATTACCTCTGCAGTAAAGTCACAGTGTCTATATGTGAAGCCCTATTAGGGTCCTGTGAACTAATTAACTCTGCAGCAGGTTAGTATTCAAAAACACAAGTATTATCCTATGTATGGCAGTGTTGTTTAATGTGCAGCAATGCACTTGTAGATGCTGATGGGACTGCCTGGGGCATGAGGATGCTTCAGTGCAGGGGCTGACTGCTTGCTAGCCCCACACCAGAGCAACCTTGTGCCACAACCAGATCTTTCCCAGCATGTTGAACTTGGTCAGAGCAGCCTTGGGCTGGCAGACTGACTCCCTGGGCCCCCTGCCAGCTGAGGATGCTTCAACTTGGCTCAGCATGCTGCTATCCCAGATGCACAAGTAAATGTAGCACACAGGAGCAATAAATTCCAGTGCACCAGAGTTTATTGCTTTGAATTGATTTCATGTGTAGACAAACCTGAATCAGGCAGAGTAAGTATTTGGACATAGGCCTGCTACACCTTCAAGACATTGTTTTAACTATCTGGATACACTGGAAGAGGAAGTGGGGGCGTTCAGATTCACTCTTTTTGTTCTTCTTCACATATAGAAGAAACAAGATTTCAGTGACTCCATCAGGAAAAGGTTCAGAGCTTAGTATTTCTAACAGGAGTAATTTTCCTTGCTAGAAATTGGCGTCTTTCAGTGTGCAACAAGCCCTAGGTGCACAAGCCCTGTTCCTTCCTCATTGTTCCTCCCTCCTTATTTCTTGCCCTCCCCCCACCCCAACACACACATATTTCTGCACATTTAGCTATTTAAGTAATTGATTAGATTTGCTTTTGGGGGAGAAGTTAATTACACTATCAGATTTACTTATCTCCCCCCTTCCATGCTATAATGTCCCTTTCTTTCTCACAGTAATTCCCAGTCCATGCTCTTCTATCTTCTGTGCCAGAGATGGGCAATTATTTTGGCTGCCAGACCATTTAATGAGTTTTGGAAACCTGTCATGGGCAACATCCTTCTCTTCTCTTCTCTTCTCTTCTCTTCTCTTCTCTTCTCTTCTCTTCTCTTCTCTTCTCTTCTCTTCTCTGGAACTCAGCTGAAGCTGTAGTTCACCAGAAGCCTGAACACTCAGCTGTGGGCACAGGGAGGAGCTGCTGCTATGCCAGGAAGACAATGGCATCAGCTTCAGCTAGGTTCTGGAAGGAGGGAAAGAGTTGGATGGGGAGGGATCTGTAGATACAGAGAGAAAAAGACAGAGGGAGACACCGCCACCTGCCCACCATGACAGCAGCTAGATCCACAACTGATACCTCTGGCAAATTCCAGGCTGGGGTTCTGTGTGGGAGCTTCCACTGCACCAAGTGGGCAGCTGTGGATACAGCCAGTGGGTTCTGCATTCAGCCTTGTGAACCTGCCTGTGCCATCCACAGCTGATGCCACCACCTGCCAGCTGCATGGGAAGCCCCACCTGGATCCACAGCTGATGTCTGATGCTGCTAGGCCAAAGTAATCCTACCCAACTGCCCAACACCACGCAGTGGCCAGAGTCTCCAGCCACCCCTGGGCAGAACCAGTGAGTTGGTGTTCATCCAATCTATGGGTTGGATTGAATCCATTGGCAAGCTGGATCCAGACCACAGGCCATATTTTGCCCAGCCCTGTTCTACACTCTTTTTTTGTTTTCTCCTTTTCTGCTGTCTGGTCCACTTCTCTTACCTGCTACTTGATTCCTGGACTTTACTCCCAGCCTCTGGACTTTGTTCCCAGTCACCTGCTCTTCTTTTTCTTCTCCCTATTAATTTCCCACGTAAGTTCCATTGTCCCTCTGTCTTGAGCACTCCCCTGTCAAAGTGTTTTTTGACTCCAAAAGTGCCTTACCTAGATTCCTTCACATATATGGCAGTGGATCAGAACAGAGGCAGACACCTACCTTTTCTTTCTTGTTTTCAGCTGATTTTTACTAGACTTCAGGTTCTTTTTAGCAATAAAATAACTGGGCACCTGCAGAAGCAGCTGGAAGCAATGAAATGAGCCAGTACCTTATTGCCAAGCCGCTATCTGTGGACCACATTTGGAAAGTGTTTGTGCTTAGAGAAACCTTCTGAAAACTCTCCAAATATGTAAACCTCAAAGTCTTAATGCACAGTTTTCAAAGCAAAAATAAGTAAAAACTTGAAGGTAATATCCAAAGGTACTTAAAGTGAAACTTAGCTGGTATGAAGAGACCTAATTATACATTGCAAACCTGAAAATTGGCTACTGCCTAAGCCTGGGGATGTCTATATTCCATGGTGTCTGTTGATGCCCTCTGTGACCTTGGAGTTCCCTACATATATGAAAGTTACTTCTTAGCCAGAGTCTAGAAAGCAGGGTCAAAAATCTATTTTTTTTTGAGAAATTAAATAGAAGTTGGTCTAGCTAGGTGGAACGTATACCTGGGATTCTATTCCCCATGCACATAAGATTTATGTGGACACATAAGAATGCATGTGTAGATTATGAGTAGTAGACTACACTAGAATGTATACAACTATGTATCTGTGTTTGAGAGCACGTCCAGGATAAAGTGGGTCAAGAGGACATTCCCATTTTAGCTGAATGATTAGGGAACTTTTCTGGTAACCAGCATGTTTGTTTCACTCTCTTTGAGAGCCAATTAAATTAAGAGCATTTTCTGTACAGCAGCACAGCTGGCTGTTACTTAGTGGTTAGGCTGATCTCTTGAGGGGTGGAAGATCTGGCAGAAGACCATATAATCACAGGAAAGTAGGATGAAGAAACCTCACAAGGTCTTCTAATCCAGCACCCTAATGAAGGAGAGATTGTCCCTACCTAAACAATCCCAGTTAAGTTCTCTCCAACTGCTCTCAAAAATTTCCAGGGATAGAAAGTCCACAACTTTTGTTCCAATGCTTGATATTCTTCATTATTAGAAACCTCCTCCTAATCGCCAACCTAAATTTTCTCAGCTGCAGTTTGAAGCTATGTTCCTAATCCTGTCACATGTGGCCTACTACACATAATTAATCTGCATATGCATACTTATATGTCCTCTTTATAATTGCAAATCAGATATTTGAAAACTGTTATCAAATCCCCTGCTTTACTCTTCTCTTAGGTCTTTCAGTTTTTCCTCATAAGTCATGCTTCATAGGCTGCTAATCATTTTTATCACTCTCTGCTGAACTCTCCAATTTTTCAGCATCTTTCTTGAAATATGGGGCCCAAAACTGCTCCAAGTAAGGCCTCTCTAGTGTTAAACATGATGAAATAATTGTTTCCCTTGATTTGCAAGGGACAACCCTGTTAATAATAGAACCATAGAATCATAGAACGTTCAGGTTGGAAGGGACCTCAGAAGGTCATCTACTATAACCCTCCACTCAAAGCAGGACCATCTCCAACTAGATCATCCCAGCCAAAGCTTTGTCTAGCCAAGTTTTGAAAGCCTCCAAGGATGGAGCTTCCACCACCTGTCTTGATAACCTGTTCCAGTGTTTTACTATCCTCCTAGTAAGAATATGTTTCCTAATATCTAGCCTAAATTTCCCTTGCTTTGAGACCCTTACTCCTTGTTCTGTCATCAGCCACACTGAGAACAGTCTAGCTCCATCCTCTTTTGAACCACCTTTCAGGTACACACCAGTATGCAGCCTGAGGGGACTCCAGGCCCCTGTGTTCCCCAGGGCAGAACACAGTCCGGCTGCCCTGGCATGCCTGCACACTGGCACTGCTGCCTGGCATCAAAATGCCATGTGCCTACCAAGCCTGTACTATCCAGCCTTGCAGGCTGCTGCAAACTTCTGTTGGCTCGTCAGGCCTGCCAGCACCCAGACTCAGCTACAGGCAATTTCTGGCTACCTGAGCCAGCTCCATGTGCCTGCAGCCCACACCCAGCACCCTGCCCTGAGCCTGCAGGTGTTGCGAGGCACTGCCTCTTCTGTGCAGTTGCCAATCCCATGCCAGGCCCCTGTGCTGGGTGCTGCAGGCAGCTTCCCAGGCCCAGCAGCACAGGGACAGCCACATGAAGGTCCAGAGAGCTGTTAGGGACCCATGATGGTGACATCTTCGCTGACATTCATGCCCATGCCTGTGTCCACCACCCTCTATATTGTCACAGGAGGAGACTGGTGACCTTGTTGTGCTGTGGGCAAGGTGGAGTTGTAGTCCAAGTTTGAGTAGGGCAGGCGCTCTAACAGCCACATCTATGAGGGGCTGTCAGCCCAGATGCAGAAGCATTGGCAGAACTGGTCACTGCAGCAGTGCCGCATAAAAGTCAAGGACTTGTATGCACAGTGGGTGGCCATCACCAATCACAATCATCAGTTGGGGAGTGCCAGTAAATCCTTGCCCTTTATGTGGCAACTGATGGACATCCTTGCATGCTGGCATCCAGGCCACAACCGTGCTGTCTACAGCAGCACAGGCAGCCTGCACAAGGCCCTGGCCCGGCCTGGCACCTGTGGTGGCAAGTCACTGAGGGAGGGCCCCTCAGGTGTCCCACCAAGCTCCTTGGCTGCATACTTCACCAGCAGCTTGGGTAGCCCAGGAGAGCACCTGCTGTGCCAGTTGTGCAGCTCAGCCCCCGCCATGAGGTGCAGCCAGCCATGACACCACTGGCAATTAGCAGTGCCAGCTACTACCTTGACAGGGCTCCTCGCCAGGGACCCACTCACCATGCCCTGTTGTCTGAGGATACTGCCCAGATCTGCACACCATCACTAACAACCATTACCATGTGGAGCCACCAGCCATGTCATCTCTGGACATATAGTAAGGCCCACACTGAGGGGAGGGCTTCCTGTGCCCCCGCTCCAGTCCCTGCCAGTGCCCCTGGCCCCTGCCCTTACCCCACCCTGCCCAGCCCTTCCACAATCCCTTGGCTCCCCTGCACATGTCAATGCTGGTGGCAATGTCCTCTTCAGCGGTGGGGGTAGGGAGGTGTAGCCACAGGTATCCCTTCAACTGGCAGTAGGCAGCCTGATCTTGCCCCCTACACCATTATAGCTCAAGGTCCCATGCCAGGTGTGTAGGTGCACCCAGGGCACCTTGATAATCATCATCAGCAGGTCATAGTGGGTCAGGCACCCCTTGGTCTGTGCAAACAGCTTATTTTGCACCATCCAGGTTATATGCAGTAGGGGCATGCCTGGGGAACAGTGGTGGTGTGGGGAAGTGGGGTGGGCTGGACTCAGCTTTCTTCCTTAACCAGACCCACAATCTGAGGCTGGGCAGTACACAGACCCTGGTACAATGCATCTAATATCTGAAATGTAGCAAACTCACACAAAAAAACCTTATTTTTTCATGGTTCTACATCTGCGCACAGGAGAAAGGCTGAACTTTGCATCCAGGATGCAGCTCCCAGGTTGCCACCACCCACAGCCGGGGCCGTGGATGTTCTAGCTCCACCAGAGGAGGACCCTGGACAGAACCCTCCTCCTGGACTGCCTGGTCATGGTGTTGGAGGACTGGCTGGGGGACGATCAGGCCTGGTGGGTGGAAGACAGGTCCCGCAAGAACACATGGGCCTAGTGTAAGGAGGTGCATAATCAGCATGAGAAGATGAGGGACTGGGATGGCAGGGAGTTCCGGGCACATCTTATGGCCCTGGATTGTGAGCAGATGGAAGCCTTGTGGGAGCAGACTGTCACCCTGGCCCATGTAGTGCAGGCCACAGATCAGGACTGCTGGGTGCTGAACACTGTTGTAACCTTGGGAGTCACCTTTGTGCTACCCACTGCCTGGCTCCTGTCCCTAGACCTTCCCACCCACTGGGCCTGGGAGGAGGTCCTTTACTACCTCCAGCATCCAGAAGCTCCTTCTCCAGACTCTGCCCCATATCAGATGCCACTCATATCCCTCACCACCTCTGGCCTTGTGTCTCTGGGCTCTGCTCTTTAGGTGTCCCTACTCCATGCTCCCCTACCCCCCAGATAGCCTACAAAATACATTGTACATATTTTTCAGTGGGAAGAAGGTATTTAATTATTGGTGAATGGGGGGGGATCATGGAGGGTATCTATTTGTTAAGGGGGGAGGAGGGCTATGTTGAGGAAGAAGGGGCAAGGGGGGTCTATTTGTTGGGGAGGGAGATTGATGTGAATGGAATAAAAACATTTTTCTTGTGAGACATGTCTTCAGTGATCATGGTGCTGGGGGTGGGCAGAGAGGAAGGAGGGATTCATGGGTGATGATGCAGGCAGCCTAATATACAGCGTACTGTAATAGCTGGCCTGCCAGCACCTCTCACACCCAGGGTCCTGGACACCTCTGGTGGGTGAGCAACTCAGCTGGGCTTCTGCAGCATGGTTGGGGGGAGCCTGCTGCTACCACCGTTATCCCAAGTAGTGGTCCTGCTGCCAGGCATCTTCCACCCACTGCAGCTTCTCTGCCAAGGCCTCACATAAGCACAGCCCCCAGGCTAGTAAAACACAAGCAAAACACAAGCTACAATGATGACCCAGGGGAGGTTGTCCTCTGTAAACTTGAAGCAGGCAGTGAGAGTGTGCTAGCTGCTCTTGAGGTGGCCAAAGCACACTCCACCAGGGTGCAGATGTGACCCAGCCAGCAGTTAAGGTGGGTCTGGCAGGGATCCAGCTGGCCAGTATAGGGCTGCATAAACCAGGTCAAGAGTGGGTAGGCCTGGTATCAGATGAGGAGGGGAGGGACCACCCTGGTTCCCAGCTGCAGGCCCAGCACCCCTGGCATGAACCGCTCACTCTCCACTAGGCTCAGCAGGCTGGAGTTCCTAAAGATGTGGGCATCTGGGTGCTACCCACCCAGCCAGTGCTCATGTGTGTGAAGGGCCCTCAGTGGTCCATGATGGCCTGGAACATCACAGAGTAAAAGCCCCTCCAGCTTTATTAGGGGTGGTCTCCATGGGATGGGCAGTTGACAGGGATGTGGTCCCATCCAGGGTCCTGATGTATTGGGGAATCCCAGGCCACAGAACATCACACCACCACCGTCACCACCCAGGGGGTCAGACACTTGCTCGACACCATTTACTTGTGAGTAACTTAGTCATGAGTAAACTGGTGCTGCAGCAAATGCACATGTAGACACGCCCTCTAATGCAAACAGTGATAACCTAGATATGTGAACTGAACCAGATCACAGAACATCCTCCTTAGACCCCAGAAGAAGGGCCTCAAACTGAAGTCATGGAAAAGTGATGAACAGCATCTCAATCTGGGACAAGCAGAGAATCACTTCCACCACCATCAAGGACATGAAGGGTAGCTATGGATACCCACTAAAATCATAGAATCATAGAAAATTAGGGCTGGAACAGACCTTCTTTGCAACCAGGGAATACTGTTAGCTCATATTCAGCCTATTGCTCAGGAGCTGAGGTAGGTGGTGCCTGAGGGACTTGCTAAAAGGTGCCACTTGATAACACCCTTTGCAAGGACTGAGGCTCTTTCTGTTATATTTCTTTTAAATTTAATCTTGTGTTTGCTGGGTGAGGAAAGATTTATGTATTTTTGAGGGCAGCCACAGACCATCTGTAGGAGATAGGTGAGTTCTGTTGAGTGGGACTAAAGGGGAGAATGGGAAAATAATTATACATAAATGTGAATAGGGCAGATTTTGGCTGGGGTGTTTGCAGGATGTGGGAGATGGAGCGAAGTTTTTCAAGTGTCGTGGTGTTATTCAGGGAATCTTCTGCTGTTTCTTAGCTGTGGGTTCTTTGTTGGCCACTCTGAGCCTGTCTGGATAGGACAGGGTATAAATCTAACTAATGATAATCACCTACTGCAAAATATAATGATTCTGAGTTCATATTAGCAGTATGCTTCTAGACCTTTTACAATAACTGTTATGATGAGAAAGGTACTATACAAATCAAAATTGCTTTTTTGATATTCATAAAAGCAATAACATACTTCAATAGGCAAGGTGAGTCAGGAACATGAGAAGTGCATAGGTGGTTGAAGGCCATTAAACTTTGCTCCCCTGCCTCATAATGAAGTGATTGTGAGTAGAAATCCTGGAATAGTCATTTCACAGATAGACACTCACATAAACCTTTGACATTTGATGCTATCCTATACTAATAGTATGTATTTTTTTTAAACCATGGCACTATATATTTTTAATAAGTGGAAGAGCAATATATATTTCTTTTGCATTAAAGGGTAGGGAATATATAATAATGTCGCCTTGCCTTGTATATTAGAAGAAACTATGTTTCATTTTTTTAACCTTCCTTGTCATACTGTCATTTTTAGTTGATGTATCCCTTGCACTAGATCTAGGGAAGAAATGTGATTCTGAAAGGAATGCAAAGTTTACAAATCCTCTGGAGAAAGCCAATGGGAACCTTTCAGGAAAAAAAGTTGAAAAGAAATGTAACTAATATTTCAAGTGAGTACAGAGGTAATGACCCACAGTGGACACTAACCTTTTTATATTTGACCTAAATGTAAAACTAAAGGTGACAGATATAATATATAAATGTGTTATAGAGTATACAACATACTACCAATCACATTATATAATTGTTATTTATTTTAGTGTTTTAACTTGGAAAGAAAGTCTGCACAGGATTTCACAGATAGGTTTATCTGGTTGCCGTATGTGATAACTGTGGAAACATAATAGCATGTTTTTTTCTGCTATAAAAAAAATCATGGAGTTGTTCCTTTGCTATGAGTAATATATTACAGAAAGCTTTATAGCTCCCAAATCTCCAGAATGTATGGCTTTTTGGTTCAGAATAGCATTGCAATCTCAAAATTAACTTCCTCCTAGGTTACCTGTATAATAATGTAAAACACTGAAAAGAAAAGCAAGCAAAAGAGTTTCTTGTGTGGTCTGGTTTCTCTTTATGACCCTAGGGTGAGTAATAAGATGCTTTTCTATTAGCCCCGTATTAAAGGTTAGGGTTAATCATTACCCCAGTGAGGAGATTGAGGTGTAGTGAGATAACCTTAAGCTGTGTACATTTTACATCTCCTTCCTCCACTAGATCTGCTTTGCTTCTATCTACTGAAATACTTTTGGAAGAAGAAATGTGGGTGTACCATGGTTTTTCAGAGCATGAAGAGCAATGTTTAAAAAGCAAGGAAATTCTAAAATATTGGGGGAAAGAAGAATAGTTAACAGGTCTGAGCTGAGGAAATCTGAGACTGTCTAATTTTTGTAGTCGTAGTGACAGAGACCTCAAGAGATGCCTTTGGCTTGGACAAGTTTTCCCTCCTTCTCAGATATCGTCTCCTTGTCTTCGGGTGAGCTATGTTCAAGAAAAGGGAAACCTCAGGCAATATTGCTACCCCCAATATTATATGACAGGCCTCTAGAAAAGTCCTAAGATTTTAAATATAACACCAAACATTTTTATTTACCTTGTGACTTCTGAGCCATTAGGGTCATACATTTTCTTGTTATCATACATAGTAGAAATGAACATTGTTTTAAAATAATTCCTGGAATTTTCTTGAAATATAATTTCAGTATCTTTAAGAAAACATCATGTGCCAGGGCTCTCAATAAAGTCATGAAAATTACCCTGGTCTGTGGAATCTCTCTTATCACTCCACAATAGGACGCTGCAGCAGTTCAACCCAGCAATATGAATTGTTCATGAAACACTTACGTTGGAAGCCATTTCTACCATTCTAGCAGCTGGCACATTATTTGTAAGGAAATAGGGAAAACAGCTTTTCTGGATTCCTAGGTTCTTTCTACATATTTTACAATACCTATATTAATAGTCTACAATTCCTGGACTGCTTTACATCTCTGGGATTTACATGATGTAGGTTAGTAGCCTTATTCACTTGGGCAGCAATTACTTTCATTTGAAAAGGGAGAATTAAGGAAATATATATGTATTTTAATATTCTTTAGTACAATATTTATATCTTGAACACAAGTTAATCATCCCATTTGCTCTTCATTTAATTTCATGTTGCATCTATTCTCTCCCTCAGTAAGAAAGGGCACCATGTGATGAACCAGCCCTTTGCAAATCAATGGGAAGTTTTCCATGGACCCCTGTGCAGGAATCAGTGTGATAGATGCTTTGGTACATTAGACCAGAGTCTATTACTGCAAAATTGCTTAAGTGAAATAGGCTTATAGAGAATATTCTAATAATTTATGTAAGGTTAAAAATGTAGCTCTGGAATAAAGAAAATGTGTCTTGAATAGTAACCTCTGAAATAGTATATTGGTCTGAAATTGCATTTCGTTGATGCTTTCTTTGATGCCTCATAATGGAGTTGGTGAATTAACCCCTGGCTCTGAAAATATTAATTATTCCATTCACTTGCTTTAGATATTCTACAGATATTAGCTGATACAGGGGAAGATGAAGAAAAGATATTTATATGACAAAATATTCCAATTATAACCTTTCTTTCATTTCCAGCAAATTTTTGTAATAACAATAAACCCAGAATAACAATGTAAGCAGAACACCATCTGTTTATTTTTTAATTAAAAAGATTTCATCTCAGCTGTGAAAAATATATTACTTACTGCATTTCTTCCTTCTTTTTCCTCCTTTTCCTTTTCTTCTTCTTCTGTCCACTTATTTATTTATTTATTTATTTTTTGTACAAAATCTCTTGGGTTCAAATATTGTAAAATTCTCAGTTCCTGGTTAGATTCTCCCTCATTTATATTCACCTCCTAGTGCATGCAAAGGTACAGAGTCCTTGGCAGTATAGTTTACTGATGGGGAGGTACTACAGATTTCTCTTTGCTAGGGATCCTACTGGAAGTCAATGCAATTGAAAAGAGATGATTTTAAGAAGATACACAAGCCCGAAGTGAAAAAGGGATATAAGCATGCTACTTATTTTTTTTTGTTATAATTTACCATATTTTCTAGTGCATAGGACACAGTCTTTTCCACAAAAAATTAAGTAAGATGCTGGAACTACTGGAAGACTTTTGAAGGAAGCTGGCAAAGGAAATATACTAGGTAAATTAAATTAGATACCAGTACCTTGATGATGATTGTGGAGAAGTCCCTAAGAGTTAGCAGGAAGAAGGACATACACGGAAGCACCTGCTTTTATGTATTGGGCACCCCTGACACATTGCTTTTGGCAAAAATGAGGAAAGGTCATAGTGGCCCACCAGTATCCACCCCTGTGTATATCTCAGACAAAACTTTCATAGACTGCCATCACCATTGGTCTACCTCTCACTGGGCTTTGGCCCCTCCTCACATGTGGTTCAACAATGAAGATTTCTGTCAGAGATGAAACATCATGACAAATCATTTTTCATACCCTCCACCTCTGTCACATTCTCCATTTTCTCTGTCAGTTTCTGTGAAGACACACACTTTTATCTTTTTTTAGGGAGTAGTGCATCTTGTAGTTTACTTGTTTACCTAGATCTGAAGTCCTAGCCATCTTAGCACAGACTCCTATGTGCTAGTACTTAGGCAAAAAGACATATTGGTATTTAAAAATGCAGCAATTGTGCATGTTCAGTATGTCCATTGTTATGTACAAGATCTTAGAAACATAGACTAGTAGGGCTGAAAGGGAGCTCTGACAAGTGTGGTCAGGAGGTATGTAGGGCCACAGACCCATCTGCAGTGTTGTACACTGCACATGAAGACATTGCTAATTTTTTGACCCTGGAATAAATAAAACCTATACCTAAACAAAGTGGGGTGGTACACATGACAGCAGCACATGCCATCCAAAACTGGAGCCTGGCCAGTTGGAACTACATTCTGGCTAGTGACCAGAATCCCCAGGTAAGGCTGCTGGGGCCAGTAAAGTTGATGGTCCCCAGCTTCCCCTCCCCCACTTGGGGCAATGTACTATACACCAGAGCTCATGTGACATGGACATTCCCTGAGAACCAGTAGCATTGGCACACATTATGCCACTGCTATTTGTCCCCAGGGAAACACATATTCCTGCTTGTGAGGACATGCCCTAGGTGACCTATTCCAATGTTTAATTATCTTCATAATGATGATGTTTTTCCTTATGTCCATTTTTTTTTCTTGTGCAATTTAATATCATTGCTCCTTGGGTTGTTGTCTGCCATGACAAAGAGTAATCTACCTCGATTTTCCTTATAACCAACTTTCAGATATTTCAAGTCTTCTCTTCCTCAAACTAAATAATCCTAGTTCTTTTAGTCTGTCCTCATGAATCATGTCTCTCAGGTCTCTTACTATTTTTTGTTGATTGACACCCACTGCGGCCTCCAGGTCCCTTTCTGTAATATTTCAGTCTAGCCAATCATTGCCCAGCCATAACCAGAAAAATGCCATAACTACCATTTATGGACTAGACTGAACTGTACCAACTAAACTTGGAACGCCTGTTGAAATTGGCCAATTGACTTACCAATGTCGGAGTTTCCAGTCCCTCGATATGAGGGATGATAGTCTTCCAGTAGAGGACAATCTGAGATCCAGATTTTTTACTTCATATATAGTAAATAGTTCTGAGAGGTAGAAATAGATCCTGGTGATGTTGGGACACAGCTTTCCCTTTGTCTGCTCTTGTCTTTCCTTTTATCTTTTCCTTGTCTGTCTGCCTCCATGGTAAGTTGAGTTTGCTTGAAATGGTCAATGCCCTGTCATATATCACAGTGCCACTGGGACATGATTTAATGCTTGAGTCTCCCATGTATTGATGTTAATATTGCATTTCTTTAGACTGGCCTTTGTAGTGTCCTTGAATATCTCTTTCACCCATCTCTAGAGTGGTGACAATTGGTAAATTGGGAGTATAGGATCTATTTTGGGAGCTGGCTGTCAGGTAATCTTTTGGCATGTCCTCCTCATCTAGCTTTTCCTTGCCATCAAGTTCAGGTTTACTTTCTGTGAAGTACTGTGTGATTGCTGATGCGCAATGGTGTCCCCATCTTAAGGGAAGTCACACACAGGTATCTTCCTCCAAAAGCAAGTCCTACTGTGATGGGTGAATGGGACAGGGGCAGATGCCTGTGATTACTGGCAGCCCCTAGTCATGGAGCTACACAGAGGTGATGATTATATGATGGTTGTTTTGTACTCAGAACTGAACCAGGTGTGCAATTCAGCAGCTGCAATCATAACTGAGCAGACTAATTTAGGATCTTCTCTGTTGAGGGGACTAGAGAAGCTTCCCTAAATATAGTCCATCTTATCTCACCTGGCTGGAAAACTGCATCCAGTGGGAACAGTACATCTGTTGTCCAAATCAAGTAATGACCTAGAAAGCAAGACACCTCCATGACATGAAAGTGCTTTTTCATAGGCCTACAAGGGAACTTTGATGAGATTTAGGATTTTTAATCATGCTGGCATTTTTGTCAGTTTTACAAGGGACTAACCATTATTACAGTTCATATACCGTCTTTTATAGAGAACTTCTATAAGTGGACAATAAGAAAATGGGTGAAGTAATTTTTGCTAGTATTGTATTTCTAATCCCAGTCAGTTTTTGTTGTAAGTGAAGATAATTTTAAATATTTGACATGCTTGAGAGGTACAAAAAATGTTTAAAGATTGCAACACAAAATAAATAAAAGCATGTGGCATGTGTAGGATTTTCCAGAATATGATCAGTGCATACAGAAATCACACAGAGGCCTGACTAACAGCATGAACTGAAGTTGACCTCAGTGAAAATGAAACTAGGAATATCATATATAGCTTTCATAGACTTGCTGGTAGAAACAATCCCTGTAGGGTGCAGGGCCTAAGGCAAAGCAGTTTGCGCAGGGCCCCCTTCCCAGATCACATTTAAATTGGGGGCTCAAAGCCCCAGCATCCAGGATATGGTAGGATGGGTGGCAGCCAGAACTTCTAGCCAGAACAGGCAAAGAGACGTCCAACCCACCACGCAAGAGGGTGGGCTAAACTTCAAATGAAGCAACTGCAGCCTCTCTGCCAGCCTCTGTTGGGCCCCCCAAAGTGCGGGACTCAGGGCAGTTGCCCTAATTTGCCATCCCCTAGGGAAAGCCTTGCATGCTGAAAAAAAGCTTGTTAACCTCCAAGGCCAACAGATAGAAAATTTGATAAGACCTTAACTCAAGTGTGGTAATATTATTCCAGGTGTAGAAATGGCTGACAGTGAGGTGTTGAAGGCATTGTCAAGATGCACAAGAAGGATAGATTTTTGTTTTATGAATCTAAGTAAGAGATAAGTATCTAGGTCATAATCTTATTGGACTAGAGGAAAAAAAGCAATCAGGTCTCATAGTAGAGGTGATATCTTTTATTAAACCAACAAGATTTTTGCAACAAAAAAATCATTAATTGGAAACTTTTGGGCACAGACCCCTTTCATCAGGCAACAGAGAAAATATTGTAAATGTTTTCCTGGGTAAAAATGAAAATCTGTATTTCATAGGATTTCACAGAGGAGTCAATAGATGGAAAATTCCTCTGGGCAGACAGTTCCTAGTTGGTAAGTAGTGTCTCTGCTCTCTTGTGAGGCTCTGTTATAATGCAAATTACCTTGAACCATGGCAGGAGTAGTATCCCAGGTTTCAGGTGGTCACGGTTGCTTCCTTCTTGGAAAATTATGAAGATTTAATTTTAAAAATTGGCTAAAATTTGATATTGTCTATGTGTCAGGTATCCAGCTTGTAGCTGTATTGGTCTAGAGGAAAAAGCCATATGCATTTAACTATAACTAATATAGGACCAATGAAATAAAATGTTTTGTCTATTTTCATGATTTTTGTGCCTTGTTTGTTGTGATTTTCTTTAAACTTTATTTTTAATCTAGTAAATCAGTACCCATTCCAATAATAATATTTCTATAGTGATAGCCCTCTAGCACTTCCAAAACTATCACCAAATTCTTTTTCAACAATCTGTGGGTAAGCATGTGGTTACGTAGTAATGTCAAAGGAGTTCCATTTTACATCTCTAGAATATTCATCCCAGTATGCTCTTGGTTTACTTGCACACCCTTAGGTAGTGGAAACATTTAAGCAAATCTAATTCTTACAGTGAAAACATGAAAGAAGCTTGACCTACAGTTCTTTCTTTAGAAGAAAGTGAAGACTGTTATCATCACTTTTTGCTGTTTCATTTAAATAGCAATGAGATTGTTAGTTATTTTAACTATAATACAAATTTGATTCCTCTTAATTATATGGTTATTTTTAACTCAATGGATTTCTGCTATAGTAGCCAACAAACAGAATGAGTTTACATGAGGTTTGTTCCTGGTGAGGAAGTGCATACTTGTTCCACTAGGAGTAGCTAGTTTTTTGTGGTTTGATTAGATGAAGTATTATAGTGAGTGTAATTTGTTTGCAGTCATTTGGAGACTTTATATTTGAGTAGAGTGATCTGTGCATCTAACAGAATTTGTAGGAATTGTTTTTCCCTTTTAAAGCTAGAGACAAAGAAAAGAGAGTGATGGCAAATGAGCCAGCAAACCTAAATACTTTGAATGACAAAGAATGGGTGCAGAAAACGTAGAGCATATACTATCCTAAAATATATACCTGAAGAAAAGGTTTATGAAATGAAATTGGTGATGAGGGTGAGGTTCAAACAAGGATTTGGAGAAATGATGGAGGACAGGAGAGTAGAAATTATGGAAACAACTCAAGATTTGCAGACACCTACTGAAAAAAAAAAAGGATTTAGCGGACAGACACCCTGGGGCTCTTTAGCCTGGAAAAGCGCAGACTCAGGGGTGATCTGATGGCCACCTATAAGTTTATCAGAGATGACCACCAGTATCTGGGGGAACATTTGTTCACCAGAGCACACCAAGGGATGATGACTAGGTTGAATGGTCATAAACTACTACAAGACTGTTTCAGGCTGGACATAAGGAAGAATTTCTTTACTGTCTGAGTCCCCAAGGGCTCAGCCAAAGCTGAGCAAGGGAACAGCCTGCCACCGGAGGAGGTTCAAGCATCTACATTGAACACCTTCAAGAGCAAACTGGATGCTTATCTTGCTGGGATCCTATGACCCCAGCTGACTTCCTGCCCTTTAGGCAGGGGGCTGGACTCGATGATCTTCCGAGGTCCCTTCCAGCCCTAATGTCTAAATGTCTATGAAGTAGTGCTGTGGGTGTTGTACAGATCTGTTGGCTGGATTTGGAAGAAGGAAGATCTCAATAATATTATTAGTTAGGTAAATTGCACCTACCTTTATACAGTAGAACAAATACTACTTATAGAAGAAATACTACTAATAGTGGAATGGTCTATTTATTTTATTCAATGTGACAGTGACCAATTTCTTCACCAGATAGTTAGAGAATTAGCAAAAGATTGGTAAAATAATAATCTTGAATTCATAATGATGAATTTATTAAGTTTAAATAAAATACAAAGATAAAATATTGCTGCAGCTAATACACTTGATTTTTAAAGGGCATTTTTTGATAAACTAAGGAAACTCATTAGTGAAATCAATTGGAATTATGTAATTAAGTTCTGAATGTAGAAGAAGCCTGGAATATCTTTATATCTTGGGTGCTGAAACAGCCTGAAATTTCCATCCTAAATAAGGTCAAAAACTCCAAGAAAAGGGGTCCAGACCCTCAGGTCCCGAAATTCATAAGTGAAAACTGACAAAAGGCAAAGTCTGCTGGATCTTATAAAACATATTTTAAAAATAGCAAGAGTAAAAATAAAAGTAGTTTCAGCCACATAAAAAGAAGAGAGAAGGAAGAAGTGGCAATGCTTTGCCATATGAATTGTGTAAGTAAATACTTCCCTTCTGTTTTCCAGAAGATAGATGAGGAAAGGCATGGGAGCAAAGACAGGATGCCTCTTTGGAAATAAGGGCATGGGAAGGAATTAGGGCATACACTCAATTAGGAAAGAAGAGATCATTTTAATTCCAGAATTCTGAACAGGACAAAAGAGAGAGAAACAGAAGGAAACTTATTACCTTAACTATTGAAATACCCAGTCTATTAGCAAGTATTTAAAAAATATCTATCATATAAATATTGCTTGCATATTATTGAGAGGTAGAAAATATAGTACAAGGGTGTCAAACACTTCTGACCCTGTGTATTGGATGAGTGACATGAAGCAAGTCCAAAAGCTGGATCAGGACTATGGACCACCCCCCTACCTCTGATCCACATGCCTGATCCAGCACAGGTGGCACCTACCTAGGCATGTCTGGGTGCTAGCCCTAGTAGGTGCTTCATACAGCACAGCTCAAAACCAGTTATGAGTGACAGCCTGGGAACCAGCCTAAGCAAATGCAGCTGGGAGCACACATCCCAGGCACTGTGAGAAGGGTAGCACCAAAGGCCAGATTATGAAGCTTTGTGGGCCAGGTCCAGCCCATAGGTCATATGTTTGACAACCGTGATGTAATATCTACATTTAAGAGGATGAGGCTGAGGGTAGGAGAGGGAGAGTGACCCAGGTAATTCAGACCAATTATTCTGACCTTAGTAGTGTACACACCTCCAGAATTTATGTTGAAGGAAAATTAATTAAAGGCAGAGGGTTAGTTGGAAAAGGGAATTAAATCT
The DNA here is from genome assembly GCA_030014935.1 of Caiman crocodilus. Taxonomy (NCBI): domain Eukaryota; kingdom Metazoa; phylum Chordata; order Crocodylia; family Alligatoridae; genus Caiman; species Caiman crocodilus. The sequence continues at coordinate 78,442,432 of JAGPOW010003642.1, forward strand.
GCTATCATGGGTTTTCCAAATGCAGTTAATTCTAGATTAAGTCATGGTTTGGTACCTGGAGATCAGGAGCTAGGAACCAGACCAGCATCAGAAGCTAAATGGTCATAAACAGGAAAAAAAACACATAAGCATTCAGACTAAGTACAAAGGAGTACCAACATAGATAAACAAGTAGTGAGGGGGCCACTGTTTATATTTACCAGTCATGCCCATGAAGCTAACTAGGTCCAATTGCTAGCTACTTAGGCAACTATCCGCCAGACCCACTCAAATAATCAGTGCCAGCTATAGACTAGTCAGCCCACCTGTTGCTCTGACTCCTAACAATCTGTCTATTGAAATATTGCACACTAGATAGAATTTCTCTAGCCTTGAGTAAATCATTTGATATGCTGTCCACAAGCAAAATTATTAATAAAAATGGAGAAGGTAGGGATTGGTTGAAGAATTTTAAGGTGGATAAGGAAATATCTGAAGCGAAAATAGAAAAATATAGTATTGAAAGTGGAAGTAAGTTAGAAAACCATTATTTCTGGAGTTTCTCAAGAATCAATTTTATTTATTTTTATTAATGACCTTACAATGATGAAAAATTTTGATGACACAAAATTGGGAGGCATAATAAATACAGAAGAGGATCAGCAGTATTACCTTGATAACTGAAATAAGAGCAACTGGAGTAATGAAGAAAGAAATATAAGAAAATGAAGTAATTGCTTAAGAAACAATTACCAAGCATTTCTACTATACAATGGGAACTCATGATTTGGAAGCAACTAAAGGACCTGGCTATACTAGGGGCACATCTACACATGCACTTCAATGCACATTAACCTATTTTAATATGCACTAAGCATCACTTAAAAACCTCTGGGTGCTTATATCCATACACCGAGGCTGCTGCAATACACTGTAGTTACAGTGAGTCAGAGCAGACTCGATCAATCAAGATTGCTGGAGCATGGTAATTACTGTGTTCTAACAGACTCCAGAGCCATATGTATCAGTGTCCCCACACAGAAAAATAGGTGACTTCAACTACCCTGACATCTGTTAGGAGAACCATTCAGCCAGCTCCAGCAAGACAGTCAATTTCTTGGCAGCTATCGATGAGCTGTTCCTGTCACAGGTTGTTGAAGGACCGAATAAGGGTAAAACCACTCTGGACTTAGTGCTTTACAAAAGGGAGGACATGGTAGGGGACCTGAAGATTGTAGGTACTCTGGGTGACAGTGACCATGATCTGATTAGGTTCATCATCCACTGGAAGGCTAGGATCCCAATTAGCAGGACAAAAGTCCTAGATTTCAGAAGGGCAGACTTTGACAAACTCAGGAGGCTAGTTAGAAAGGCCCTCTGTGTCCAGCAATTGGATGTTTTGGGAGTTCAGGAGCCATGGTACCTCTTCAAAGGTGCAATTCTCACTGCCCAAAAAGAGGCCATTCCTATGTCATCAAAGAGTGGGAAAGGAGCCAAAAGACCTGCTTGGCTCAACAGGGACATTAGAGAACTCTATAAGAAAGGGAGAAGCGATAACCCTGCAAACTATAAAATGTTAAATTTAACTTTGGTCCTTGGAAAAACTTTTGAAAAAATTGTTAAAGTTGCCATCAATCGCAAGTTTGTAACTGAGAGGGTATTAAGAAACAACCAGCATGGCTTTATGGAGGGCAGATCATGCCTGATAAACCTGGTGTCCTTTTATGACCAGGTAACTAACCAGCTGGGTAAGGGTCATGAAGTAGATATCATTTACTTAGATTTCAGTAAGGCCTTTGATTTTGTCTCCTATGAAATTCTGTCAGTCAAATTGGAGGGTACTGGCCTGGACCAGCTTACAGTGAAGTGGGTGAATAACTGGTTTAGAGGCCGGTCCCAAAGAGTTGTAATTGATGGGACAGCCTTATCCTGGAGGACTGTCTCCAATGGTGTCCCACAGGAATTGGTGCTTGGACCCATGCTTTTTAACATATTTATTAGCGATTTGGATGAAGAGGTGCTATGCTCTATGATTAAGTTTGTAGACAATAACAAGATATGGGGAAATGCAGGCACACCAGAGGATAGGGTAAAGATCCAGGACAACCTTGACAGGCTAGTTGTATGGGCTGATTAGAATCAAATGAGGTTCAAGAGGGAAGAGTGCTGGGTCCTTCATCTGGGTAGGATGAACCTTCACAACAACTATAGGAGAGATTGTAGCCTATTGGCTGGCACAGCATCTGAATGGGACCTGGGGATCACAGTTGACCAGAAGATGAATATGAGCCAACAGTGAGAGAAAGTTGCCAGCAGGGCAAATAAAACTCTGGCATGCATCAGCTAATGTGTTGCCAACAGATCCAAGGAGGTGCTTCTCCCTCTCTACTCAGCATTGGTGAGGCTGCAACTGAAGTACTGTGTCCAGTTTTGGCTACCACACTTCAAGAAGGATGTGGATAATCTCAAAGAGGTGCAGAGAAGGACCACCCACATAATTAGGGACCTGAAGGATATGAGTAGAGACTCCAGGAGTTGGGCTTGTTCAGTCTGGGTAAGAAGAGTTTGGAAGGTGACTTGATAGCTGCCTACAAATATGTCAGGGGGGAACACCAGGATCTGGGGGAGCAACTCTTCAGGAAGGCACCATTTGGGAGGATGAGGACCAATGGTCACAAACTAATAGAGGGAAGATTTAGGCTGAACATAAGAAAGAACTTCTTCTCCATAAGGGTAACTAGAACCTGGAACACACTCCCGGCAGAGGTGGTGCAGTCACCAACCTTGGAGGTGTTCAGGAGGAAGCTGGATAAGCACCTCATTGAGCTCTTTAACTTCCTTCCTATGGCAGAGGACCAAACTTGATGATCTTACAGGTCCCTTCTTGTCCATTGACTCAATGACTCTAGTTTCTTGACAGTTTTGTTCTTTCACTGGATATTTGCATAGAAACATTTCTATTATTGGTATCCCTAGAAAATGTATTTCTCTGCATTGAGTGAACTCAGTACCTATTGGCTTTCCTCAAACTCCTAGTTTAAATATTCCTCAAGTCTCATTAATATGTAGTACCAACACATTGGTTTCATTTTGGTTAATACATTAACCCTTTCCTGGTACTCATCTACTGACAGAGATTTTTGTGCTTTTTTATGACTCCTGAGAGTAGAATGAGAAATAACAGAGAGAAAAGTGTGATGTGGACCTTAAAGCACCAGAGACCGCAAATCAAAGTCTTTTTCTTAGAAATCTAAGTTTCGGTTCCATAGGTAAATCCTTAATTCCATTGACATCAATGGTAATTACCCTGTATTTTCTGTATCATCTGTATAATTTTAATTATAGAATCCTCATGGCAGCTAACTTCTATCTGTTTGTATTTGCAAGCACTTCATTCAGTGATAATATAATATAATATAATATAATATAATATAATATAATCAGGGAATTAGGCAAGGAAATGGTCACACTCCAGAGTATTTAAGTTAGAATTTACAGGCTTAAACTGTGTAATGATTTTCTTTAATCCCCATGAGAGGTCAGAGAAATTGTTATTATTATAGTCAGACTAGTAGAAAAGCAGGCTAGAGATGTGCACAGTTAAAGAAGGCATAATAAAAAAAAAAAGATTAAATATTGTTACTACCTAATAGCAATCATTTTATCTTTTCCTGGCTCTTTTCCTTAGAAATATTTTGTAGCATCCATTGTCCATATAAAGCTTTTAACACACCAGAAATTACCTTTGACAATATTAACAAAACTGTTCTGACAATAAGATAAATATAAGTTAAAACCTTAAAAAAAATGAGTAAAATAAGGAAATCAAGTTTCAAAGAAGAGAGAAGAAGAACAAGTCATTTGAAGATCCAGTGTCTTCCATTCAGTCATTGTTATGGGAACCTTATTTTTCATTTTTTTCCCTTCACTCTTCAATTTGGACCCTAAACTATACAAAAATCCATAGTGTATGGTCATAAAAGTAGTTTTCCTGTCTCCAAATATTTCATGAAACATGAAATATTCTGATTCTGTCTCCTCATTGCTGCCTATACTAAAAGAGGTCTCAAAGAGCCACTGCTTCAGATTACAGCTGCACTTTTGTCCCTTCACAGAAACAGGTGAATAGATGGCAACTGGAACAAAGATTTTTTTCAGGACAGAACCACCCTGGGCCTTGCAGACTTACACAACATTTAAATCATATTTGGTATGAATCTACCCATTAATATAAGTAAGTGGTAGTGTAAGTTAAGTGCCAGCAAATTTGGTGCAATTTATATGCTGATGTGACAGAAAAGGGAAATATAAAGAGTAACCAATAGGTTATATTGAGCTACAATCTCACCTACTTTCCCATCTGTGTGTAAGTTACCACAGCATCCACATTCAATTTGTTTTCTCATATGCATCATACATCACTGTTTTCCTCACTTCTGAATTTAAATCAATGACTTTAGCTACACTGTAATTTTTAATCTCTAATTTGATTCTACAATTGATGTAGTTCGACATTAAGAGTTGTTGTGTAGGCGGGACTTAGACAGTAAAATAGTAAAATAATTCAAATACATTTGGAGCTATTTACAGATACCACAAATGGAGCTATATCTACTAGCTTGCAATTATATACAAGGCCTCACTACTATATGATGAGTATTTTAAGATGTGCATTTTATTAATGGATTAAAAATAAGTATTTACAAAATTTATCATTTAGATGAATGGGCTGATTTGTGCAGTAGGATTTGTGTCACTGCTCAGAACACAATACACATGATTTGATTAAAAAAATAAATAAATGTGTAGTTCAACTCAAAATTGTATTTACTTCAGAACATTCACCCCAATCAAAAGTTTGGAATCATCCTTAGTTTACAAAGCAAAGCAAGTTGGACCAAGATCAAATTTGCATCATGTTAAGTAATGGTAAAACAATGGTTTGGTAATAACTTCATAATCAATGCTGTTTAAGCTAAGCAGTTTTTCAAATGTTTATCCAAATTTCAGTCCAGTTCAGTTTTTTTGGGGTTAAAAATGAAAAAAAAATATAATAAAAGATGATGCTAGGAAATTCAAATTCATCTAAGTTTAATGTTTTTGTAGAGTATAACTGAATGCATTTTATAACAGGAAAATGAAAGAAAGTGGGGAAAATATAATAAATCAATCATTAACTTGACAAATGCATTCAGCTAAAAGTTTAATATAGGCCAAATATTTAAATTAAATGAAATGAAAAATTACTCACTTCATCTTCACTCAAGAAATTACCAAATAATTTTTCATGTCCAGAACATCAATTATGTAAATAAGCCGTAAAATAATTAATATTTTATCATGTTTTAGTAGCTTTCTCAATTTAGGCTTTGGTCTGCCATGAACTCTATATGGATAAAATCATGGCAGACCTTCAGGGAATAAGAGTGCAAGTTGCAAGTATCCACCTCCATTGAATGGAGTAAAGAAAGGGGACTTAATCAGTTCATGGTTGATCTGCAACTTGTTGACTCAATCAAAGTAGTCCTTAAGGTGCTTAAACTCAGTAGGTACTTCCCTATTTGTTGTTAAGCTTTCTTAAAATTCTGCTTCTGTGCATAATCTAGTCTGAGTAGGTGCGTAAGTCCTGACTAACCCTAATTACGATCCAGCGCCCCCAGACAGTGTCAGAAGCCTTGCTAAAGTCAAAATATGACACATCCACTGTTCTCCCCTCATCCCCAGAGCCTGTCACCTTATTGTAGAAGGACATTTAGTTCGTCAGGTATGAATTGCTCTTGATAAATCCATACTGGCTATTCCTAGTTACCTTGTTCTTTTCTAGGTGCTTTGCAATGGATTTGTTGAGGGCCTGATCCATGATTTTTCCAGGGACTGAGGTCAGACTGACTGGTTTGTAATTCCCTGGGTTCTCCCGTTTCCCTTTCTTACAGATAGTCATTATATTTTCCCCTTTCCAATCTTCCAGGACATCACAAGTTCTCAGAAAAGATAGTTAATGTCTCTGGAAGTACTTTAGCCAATGCCTTCAGGACCCTATGGTGCATCCCATCTTGCCCTGAGGATTTGAAGGAATCTAGCTTCATTAAGTAATCCCTAATCTGTTGTTCTACTACTGTAGGCTGTTTGCCTCCTTGTATTATGAATAGGGACCTACCAAATTCACCATGGAAGTGGACTGAATGGCAGCTCCTTTAATCTAGCAGGTTACCTCATGCACCTCCCCACATTACTGAAATTCCTGATTGGCTGAGGGGCCCCAGTGCCCCTACTGCTTGTTGCTGACTGGGCGGGAGGCAAAAACTGCACCATATTTAAAATCACAGTTTTGCCTGTCAATCAGGAGTGAGAGGTGAGGTCCTTCCAGCAATTGGTGGGGGTGGGGTGGGAAGGTGCAGGGGGTCTGCAAAATTAAAGGAGCTGCCACACAGCTCATTTCTGCCATGAATTCAGTAGGTCCCTAACTACGACCAACTTTCAACTTATTATAGGATCCCTTTTTGAGCTTCAAGCCATTGAAGAGATTTCTGTCTATCCTGGCAAGCCTCCTGTTACATGTCTCATTCTTCTATAACATCATGACATCTTGCTCCTGGACCCTTAAAAGGGCTTTCTTAAAGTATAGCCAGTAATCCCAAACTCCTTTTCCTGTCATATTTGTTTCCTAGATGATCAAAACTGACAGTTACCTGAGTTGGTTAAAGTTTGATTTTTTGAAGACCAGTAGTACGTTTCTTTTGTTACTGTCCTTCCTTCCTCACCTTAGGAACTTGAACTCTAACATTTTATGGTCACCCACATTACCTTCCCCCTTCACATTCTCAACCAATTCCTAGCTCCAGAACACAATGGCAAGGAATTCTTAGTAGTTTCTCTTATTCTATTTTTCTTAAGTATTCCTCATTTCTTTTGGCTAACCCTGTTCAACATCATAAACATATGTATAAGGCACATCTGCACAACACCGTATGATGCTGCTGCTATTGGGCCAGGCTTTAATACTTCCTTTTAGAAGTATTAAAGCATGCCACAGAAGAAGTGCTTACTGCACCATGTGCATAGTTAGAGTTCTGCCACTATGCCACAATAGTGGGGCACTATATCAAGGGAGTGTGCTGCTATGGCAACATAGCTGGTGATAATGTGTAGTCTCACGTGATCACTACATCACTGTAGTGCACTGTGTAGTGACATAGCACATCACTATGTCACCATAGGAAGATGTGTAAACACTCCCATAGGGTAACAATTTATACTTTGATAAAGGTGACATAAATATATACGGCATAATGTTGGCTTTCCAACATGTCACATGCTGGCCCAACATATCAGTACAGAAAACATAAGAAAATATGCATTGTAGTTATAAAACTACAGAAACTTTTGAGGCCATCACTCCTCAAAAGGATGTGGACAAATTGCAGAGAGTCCAGCAAAGGTCAACAATAACAGTGAGAGGGCTGTGGCATGTGACAAATGAGGAAAGACTGAGGGAACTGGGTTTATTTAGTCTACAGAAGATGAGACTGAATGGGGACTTAATAACAGCCTTCAGCTACCTGAGTCAGGATTCAAAAGAGGATGGAGCTATACTGTTCTCAGTCATGGCAGATGACAGAACAAGAAGCAACATCGGAACAGGTTACCCAGACAGGTGGTGGAAACTCAATCCTTGGAGGTTTTTAAAACCTGGCTAGACAAAGCTTTTGCTGAGATGATCAAGTTAGGGATGGTTCTCCTTGGAGCAGGGGGTTGGTCTAGATGACCTCCTGAGGTCTCTTCCAACCCTAACTTTCTATGAGTCTATGATTCTAAAACACCCTAAGATTTGGTGGGATATATGAGAGGGTGTTCTCCCATTTCCCCTCTGCCTATCCTTCCTAAACAAAATGTATTCATCCACAACTGTACATCAGTCATGTGAACTACCCCATCATATCTCTATAATACCAATTACATCATAATTTTGTGATTTCACTAAGACCTCCAATTCTTCCTATTTGTTCTCCTTGCTTTCCCCATTAGTATATAAACATCTACTTTATCTAACTGATTATTTTAGCCTCTCCTCAAGATTGCTAAGGTGTCCATTTTAGCTTCCCCTTACTAAGGTTTTATTCAGGTCCTCAGCCTCTTTACTAACCCCTGGGTTGTTGTCTCCAACAAGTTTAAAGTTCTCCTAACATGGTTAGCAAGCCTTTATAGAAAGACATACTTCCCTCTCTTCATCATTTGGATCCCATACCTTCCCAGCAGTCCATCTTCTTAGACTACCACCCATTTAGTTGAAAAAAAAAAAAACAGGGCTTTTGCTTCTTTAACCATGCTATGTTTTTTACGAACAGAAGGTTTGCTAGGAAGAGACAGGATCCACCTGAGAAAAGAGAGGAAAGAGCATCTTTGCACACAGGCTTACTAACCTAGTGAGGAGGGTCTTAAAATATGTTTGCCCAGGAATGGAGACAAAAATCCTGAGGTAAGGGAATTGATGACCTGGAGGAAGCACACACAGCAAAGGTAAATGGGGGGGAGGGGCTTCTCATCCTGAGGTAAGAGAATTGAAAACCTGGAGGAAGCACACACAGCAAAGGAAAATCGGGGGGGGGAAAGGGGCTTCTCATTGTTCCAGACAAAGTAAAGAAATCAGCTAGTTACCTCAAGTGTCTGTACATGAATGTATGGGGTCTTGGAAACAAGCAGAAATAATCAGAAGTCCTCACAAAATCCCATAGCTATGATGTGATTGGAATAAAAGACTTTGTGGGATAGCTGACTTGACTGGAGCACTGTCATGGCTGAGAAAAAAATGTTCAGGAAGGACAGGCAGGAGAGAACAGGAGGATGAATGGTGTTTTATATAACAGCTATATGATTGCTCAGAGTTCCAGTATGAAACTGTGGACAGGCCTGTTGAAAGTCACTGGCTTCAGGTGAGAGGGGAGAATAATAATGGTGACATACTGGTGGGGGCCTGCTATAGACCATGAGACCAAGAGGAAATAGTGAATGAGGCTTTCTTCAAAGAGCTAGTTGAAGTTTCCCAATCACAGGTCCTGCATGGAGGACTTCATTTACCTTGACATTTGCTGGGAGGGTAATACAGAAGTGTACAGGCAATTGAAGAAGTTTCTGGAGAGTGTTAGGGACAACTTTCTGGTGCAAATGCTGGAAAGACCGATTAGGGGCTATGTTGTTTTTGATCTTCTGCTTACAGAGAAGAGTTGGTGGGGAATGCTGTAGTGGATGGCAATTTGGACAGCAGCGACCATGAAATGATTGAGTTCAAGATATTGAGGAAAGACAGGAAGGACGGCAGCAGTGTATGAACCCTGGACTTCAGAAAAGCAGACTTCAACTCACTCAGGGGGCTCCTGAGCAGGATACCCTGGGAGGCCAGTGGAGGAAGAAAGGAATCCAGGAAAGCTGGTTGTTTTTTAAAGCAATCTTATTGAGGGAGCAGGAATGAACCATCCCAATGTATAGGAAAACTAACAAGTATGCCAGAAGACCACCTTGGCTTAGCAGGGAACTCTTCATCAATCAAAACACAAAAAGGAAGCTTACAAGAAGTGGAAATTTGGACAAATGGCTAGGGAGAAGAATAAGAGTATGGCTCAGGCATGAAGGGAAGTGCATTACTCAGGCATGCAGAAATCAGGAAAACCAAAGGACAATTGGAGTTGCAACTAGAACTGGATGTGAAGGGTAACAAGAAGAGTTTCTACCAGGGGTGTGTGAAGCTTCAGTCACCAATTCAATTCGGAGAAGATTTGGCATGATTTGGAGTTTGAATCCCTAATCACTGAATCTGAATCAAATAGGAAGAATCCCCCGCCTCCAAATTGATTTGGAAATGATTCAGAAAAGGTTTGGAGATTCAGAAAGAAGTATTTCAGGGGAATACAAACTGAGAAGAGGGAGGGAAAGCAGTGTGGGAGGGAAGACTGACATCTGTAGCGGGGCAGTGACTGTGATCTTTCCCTGAGTCCCTTTCCAATCACAGTGCTCTGGGGAAGGGACATAGAAAAACATATAAGCCTCTGTCTGAAGCCTTTCTGTGCCTTTTGTGTGCTGTTTTTGCCTGAGCAACAGTGTCAGAAAGGTACTGGACTGGCTTGGCTTCCTACCTAATCAATCTCCTGATAGTTTCCATTCTTGGAAAGGATTGGATGTAACTTATAACTACATCCCTCTATTTATCTCTATCTAATCCATTTCTTTCAATTCAGATTTGTTCTTGAATATTTTTTTTTCTCCCCACACTTCTTAAAAAGAAAGCTGTGTTTTCCCTGGTGGTGTGATCCATCCAACACAGAAGTCAGACAGCATAGAAGAAGAAGAAGGGATTATATATAGTTATTATTAGGTATAGTTATACACACATACAGACTAAACACAATACAAAAGTCAGACAGATTCAGATTATTAAACACAACACAGAAGAATTCAGACAGTCATGCATCAGAGAAGAAAAAAAATCATTTTAGTTACACTCACAACAGTAAACACAACACAGAAGTCAGACACAGTCCTACTTCAGAGAAAAAGAAACAATATTATTGGTTAGTTACATACACAGACACATTTTCCAGCACAGGAAAGATTAATATGAAGTGTGCTGGAAAGCCCAGGTATGCTGGCAAGAGAGGGAGAGGGGCTGGAGTGGGTAGGGGCAGAGCTAGAGCTGCAAGTCCCCCCCCACCCAAACATAGATTCATCCTCTTTCCTGGCAGCCATGAGTCTTCTGCTGTCATTGGAAGGAAGGAGGTAGGAGCAGTACCTGTCCCTTCACCTGCACTGCCTCCTCTAATACCAGAAATAGGCACCAGGAGCAGAATGCCAGTCTCCACCACCCCAATTTCATCTCCCAGTGTGAGCCTCCTAGTGCCACAGGAGGAGCTGAATATGCAAGCAGAACACCCTGCTTGTCTTTCTAACAAAACAAATTCTGGGGACCAAGGGGGAATCTGAGTTTGTGTTCCACCCCTCAAAGTTCCCTGAGAGCCAGGTATTCTTCTTTGGAAAGCACCTCTGATAAGGTTGTGGAGGCAAGTGGCTCAGCTGAGTTAGCTCCTCCTGTTGTTATAGCTCAACCTGCTGAGGAGGAGAATAAGGCAGGATCCCCACCCTAAACCCAGAAGTGGGGGGGGAATATAATGTGGGATCATTTTGAGCTGGCAGACGATGCCAGGTATGCTGCCTGCCAGCACTGGTGAAGGCAGACTAGCTGGGGCAAGGAGGTGAAACACTTCACTGCTACAGAAATGATAGTGTATCTCAGGAGCACCCCCTTGCCCTTCTTCCTCCTAAACCTGGCACCAGTTGGAACATGGCCAAAGGGAAGTCTCCCTCTCACTCTAAAACCACTGTCCCCGTGAAGCAGAGGGGGAAACCTGCAGACAAAGCGGGGGGGGGGGCCACATCGCAAGCATTAGTGAGGTCACTTAGAAAACTGGGGAGATGCTTGCTCTAGATAGCCAGCCTTTCTCCTTAGTTGAGTAGCCAGGGTTCAGGTGGCTCATGGCACTCTTGGCCCCATCCTACTAAGTGTCTACATGCACCACCTTTTGTATAAGGCATGTAGGGAGTACTTGAGGGAGGAGCTGTGCAAGACAGGGACACAGGTAGCTTTTCACTTCCTCTCCAACATCTGGAGCAGCTGGGGTGGAAAGCATTTTTACCTCTCCCTCACAGGATATTGATGCAATCAGTCAGGGTGTCAGTGTGCTCTTCTTTAAGCTGAAGTGATGGAGATCATGGTGGCCATGAACCACATGGTGCAGGGTTGGCTCATTGGGCAGAGCAAATTCACCCATGGGTTCATGGTCACTGACAATGGGGCCAATATGGTAAAGGCAGTACATGATGCCAACTTTGTTGGTATTCACTGTGTGACACACAAACTGCAACTCATAGTCAGGGGTTCCTTGGAGTGGGATAGAGCTGCCAGTGATGATGCCATCACCACCACCCAGCTGATTTCAAAATGCAGGAAGGTGTTGGGATACTTCCACCACAGCATCAAGCGGGGCTAGATGCTGCAGAAGAAACAGGCAGAGCTGAGCATCCCACAGCACAAAATCATGCAGGATGTGGATACTCACTGGAATTCCACATACCTGATGCTGGAAAGGCTGATAGAGCAATATAAGACCATCTGTAAGATGGCTTTGCTTGTGGAGATTGGGACCAGAGGCTCCCTTAACAAAGCAGAGTGATATACCATCTCCCAGTTCTTGGTGGTTCTCAAGCCCTTCCTCAAAGCCACCAAGACCCTCAGCACTGTCAATGCCCTCCTTATCCAGGTGATCCCCATAGTGAGAGAGCTTGAGAACCAAATGGAGAAGTTCCAGGTTATCAATGTTCCTGAATGGGGAAGCCGCTGTCAACAGATGTGCAGACACTGGTGAGGTATCTGAAGGAGGTCATCAGGAAATGGCTGGATCTGTTGTGATCCAGCACAGTTCACAAGTTCACTGTCATGTGTGACCCAAAGGGAAAGGGAGCATATGCACTGGCAATACCAAAACCCCTGGTCGCTTGATGGAGATGCTGATGAAGAGTCAGGGAGGGAAAAGGGCAGAGGTGAGAGAATGTGGAAAAGTAGGATCCACTGTCCCATTCCAGCACTCCCAGAAGCAGCACGAGTCAGTATCCTCCATGCTAGCCACTGCCAATGTGAGCCAAGGGCATGGGTTCAATTCTGGGGTCCAGATGCACCTGATCCCAGCCTTGGGAAGGTAGTGCTGAGGCTTCAGTGGCTACATATCTTGGCAAGGATGTGGAGCTACCGGACTGCAACCCTTGGCCTATTTGGGAACATGCATCCAGATGTAGAAGGATCTGGCCATGGTTGGCCACTTGTCCTGCCCACTGACCAGTGTTCTGAGTGAGAGGGTGTTCAGTAGTGCAGGGGATGTTGTGACACCCCACTGCACCTGCTTGGATCCTGGTTTGGTGGAGAAGCTGGCGTTCCTCAAGATGAACCTACTGCTGCTGGGGTCCCCCAAGCTCCTTCCTCCTACAGATGGAGTGAATACCACTCTCTTCACTCTGTCTAAATTTATTTCCATTTTATTTTTTTAAAACCAGTTAATGTCCCACTTTCAGAACCAGATGTGGCACTCAATGCATCACAAGCCAGCAGGGGAAGAACATTCTCCTGCTGAGCTTCCAAGCCAGAATTGACTTGGAGGTATGGGCTGGGGCTATGGGGAAGAAGAAGACCCTAGGTCCTGAGCATGACCATTAAAACATACTCTGCCAGGGTCAAGAGGTCTGGTGGGACTGCTGGCAACATGACAGCCCCAGGAAATGCCAAGACCTAGGATCTCCCTGGTGAAAGGTGGGTAGAAGGCACCATAAATTCCATCCATCACACGCATATGCACATTCCTGGCTGGGGAATGCCAGACCAGTTACGTCTTTGATAGGCCTGAGGCTTGTTGGTTGCAGTGCGGTTGTGAGGCTCCAGATGAGTTCAGCTTAGCTACCTGGGATGCCATCTGTGATGCATGGGCTTTTGGGTTTTAAACCCTTTGTCAGGTTGAGGAAGCACCTAGTTGGTGTGGGTGTGCTCTTCCTGGTTGGAAGAAATATTAAAGAAGTCAGAGGCTGGCATGCAATACAGTCAAGAAAGTTAGTCAGTGAAAATGAAGTGGAGATGTCAGGGGGTGAGAGACAGGCTAGTGATGCATCAAGATGATATAGGGTTGTGACAAAACAAAGGTTTCTACAGACTATATCAGAGAGATTCTAAGCAATTGAACTCTACTCTGAGTGACTATTTCAAGTGCTTGCTTAATAGGCAATAAATGATCTATGACCTCAATCAGGGTTTGATATTATAAACTTTAATGTTTCTGAAGAACATCTGAATTAAAAGCAAAAGGAGGAGGATGCTGTTGTTTTTTTACTCTCTAAAAGCTATATGTCCATTTAATTTTGCTCCACATTATATTACTTCTATATGAACAAAATCTTAAATAATTTAACTTTATGCTGTTTTTACTTAGTCATTACTCAGGCAGCACTCCTGGAAGAAAAACTCAAAACTCTATCCCCAGAATAACAACAGGAAAAAGCTGAACTAAAGAATCCTCAAAGAATGTATTCCCCAGAGTACTTTCCTGAAGGTTTTTTTTCCCCCCTTTTCTTTTTTAAAGGCAAGGGATGATATGGATAGATATATATTTTCTCTTCTCAATACTCCTATATATGTATCATAGTAAAACTGGCCAGGAATTTTCCATCAACATATTTTTTTCAGGTGTAAAATCTATTTTTCAAAATATATATATATATATATATTTTCCCAAAATAAATAGTTGGGAAGGAAGTAAGGAAAGACTTTGACTGCTTAACTACTTTATTAACGGGTTTGGAGTACAAAAAGTTGGCCTCTCTGGGATCCAAGTCCAATATACAAAGCAAAGACAAACAAATTACCATCAAACCAGGAGCACTATGTCATTACATTCATAACATCACACCATGACAGACACCTTCACTCTATTACACATCGTGCCTAACATGCCATTATGTGATCGGGACATCAGCTGTATAAACCAAAGCCCTTTATAAACAATGGATTCCTACCCTGCCCTATCCAGTCATACACATGACAACACTTTCAACTTCCCACACAGAGAGAAAAGCAAAAAGCAGCCTGGTGAGGGCCCAGGGTGTGGCACAAGCTGGGAGTCACAGTCTGACACTGAGCCTGCCCAGTAGTCCAGATGGGTCACAATATCGAGTATGTATTGAAGACAGCCATCTTCCGCGTGTCACCGTGCTCCATCAAGGAAGGGCCCAGAATGCCTTAAAGGTGAACACTGCGCACCAGAGCACATTCTGCTCAAACTCCAGTGAGAGGTGCACTTGTACCAGGACGCTGAAAAGCCACAGGGCATCATCTGAGCCAGTCCTGGCAAGCAAGTTGCAGTGGCTCTTGAGGATGGCCTTCTTGGCCTGACCCAGTAGAAAGTTGTCCAGGCAGCTGTCCAAGCAGATGGAGCCCTTCTTGTCCTTCTGGTAAGGGTAGGAGCACACATAGCTGGTCTCCAAGAGGCTTTTGCCCAGCACCTGTATTGGCGGGTCAAGGGTGACAAAGAGCAGCAGTAAGCAAGGGTATTTGAGGAAGGCATGAAAGATGTTCTCCTCAATGCCCCTGGATCAGAAGGGGCAGGCCATCAAGGCAGCTGAGTCAAAGGGGAATGCACAAGTGCCAGGGGCTAGGATGTCATGCAGCAATCACCACTACAGGTTGCCAGTCTTCTTGGTGGTTGGCAGCTTATACAATGTGTGCCAATCTGGCTGGGCCAGTGGGGAATCTGCTGGCCCCAGGCACTGTCACCATGGTGCACTGGTGTGGCCCACTAGCACCTAGACATGGCAGATGTGAAACACCCAGGCATATATACTTCTACGTGACAGAAAAGCAAAGGGGAAACTTGTGTCACTGTCAGGAGAGTGTGCCAGGCCCACCAGCCAGCTCACTGACCATGGCTAGGGTGACTGGCACCTCAGGAAAAGTCTTGCTTGGGGCATCTGTGGCATGGGAGGGGGGCGGGTGGCATGCCCAGAGATGGTCATCCAAGGTGGCTGCTGCATCTGGAGGGAAGACAGCCTGGATGTCATGCAGGCAATGGTCCATGATATGGATGGAGATCATGCCTAGCTGGGTGCTCAGGGCCTTAGGCAAGAACTAGGCCAACCGAGTGGGATCAAACAGATGGCTCAGGTGGAGAACACACACCTGGATGAGAGTGGCCATGAGGCTGGCAGAGGCCAGGCTCAGTATGGGGTACCTCAGGTCTGGGTTGTGCACCAGGGGCTTCTTCAGAACCTGTGGGAACTGCAGGTGCTGGGCCCGGGGCTGGAGGTGGAAGGTGGCCTGCTAGGCTCATATCATCCTGCAGTAGAAGCTGGAAGTACCACCCAGTTCAGGGGTATGAGGTCCAGCAGGAAGATCTCCTGGTCAAAGCTGAGAGCTCCCACCCTCTGCAGGAACTGGCACACCAGTTGTTGCTAGGATAGGCTCTCCTCATCATACAGGAGTTGCTGAAGGACTTGCAGGAGGAAGGCGGTGGCCACCTTGCTCACCAGGTGGACCAGGTTCTGGCACCCCTCAGCAACAAGTAGGTAAAGGACAGCTTGTGGAAACCGGTGGTACCCATCCCAGAAAAATTTCTACCAGAAGGTGCTGGATCCTTTGAGTAGGTCCTGTGGTGGGCTGAGTGTGGTGCACCAGTGCCACAGGGTTGCTGTCACCAGGTTGTTTGTGATGAGGACATGTTCACAGAAGGAGAGGCTGGGTAGGTGCCAGCGGCACAATTGTAGGCAGGCCTCCACCCCTTCTTCAAGGCCATCCCAGTTGTATGCCATGTTGGTGGCCCCAGGAATGACCCCAGAACCTTGAGGTCCTCAGAGCATCAGGTGAGGCCCCCTGGCAAATCCGGGGGGGAGGGTCATGCTGATCCATGTGTCAGGCATCAGGGTATCACTCTTGGCCTAGTTGATACGGGCCAAGGAGGTGCATTTATAGGCTTACTGGCAACCTGTCAGGGCCCACACATCTTCCTGGATATTCAGGAAGATGGTCACGTCATTCTTATATGTTGAGAGCTAGAAGGAGGGCCAATGGATGGGCCTGTGAGCGATACCAAGGCCGCACCATTCAGGCAGTGCTGCAACACATGCAACAGTGGCTTTATGGCCAGGGCATAGAACATGCCTGACAGGGGGCAGCCCTGATGAAAACCCCTGCATGCAGGGAACAGGGCATAGAGCAAGCCTTTCACCTTAAGCAGGCTGGAAGTGTCTTGGTACAAGACCTGGAGGGCCCTGGTGAAAAGGTAGGGGGTGCCCCCCCCCCTCAGTCAAAGGTCTCCTGATTCAGAGAGATGAGGCTTATGTCTAGGCCAAAGAGTTTGCTGGCTGTAAGTAGGTTGCACAGAAGAAGCAGGTTGTCTTGGATGGTCCTTCCGGGCACACAGTAGCTCTGTTCAGGCCCAATGACGGAGGCCATGATGATGCAGAGGTGGGTAACCAGCACATTGGCCAAAATCTTGTAGTCTGCACATAGCAGGAAGACTGGCTGCCAATTCTTAATGCAGTCAAGGTCTTCCTTCTTGAGCAGCATCATGAGAACCTCTCAGCAGCAGCTGATCAGCAGGACCTTGTTGGAAAAACTCTCCTGGAAAAGGCACAGGAGGAAGGGGCCAAGGATAGACCAGAAGGTCTTATAGAACTTGGCAGGTAACCCGTCAAAACTTGGGACTTTGCTGGAGGCAAGGCCAGCTGCAGCAGCTGCCAGTTCCTCCAGAGACAATTCCTGCTTAAGCTCATTGGCCTCCAGGGCACAGAAACATGGCAGGCCCTTGTGGAGTTCCTTCATGGCCTCAGTTCAGGGTGGCTGAGCCACAAACAGGTCATGATAGAAGGTGATGCTGTGTTCACGTACTTCACCCAGGTCCATGATTACCCAGCCCTCAGGGGTCTTGAGGTAATCTAAGACTTTGCTTACTGCCTATTGCCACTCCAGGATGAAGAAGCAGGTTGGGGCATCGGTTTCTGCCACCTTTGGGTAGCAGGTGCAAATCCTCATTCTATGGGCCACGGTCTCTGCCAAGTCATGCAGGTATTTCCTGAAGAACTGAAGGTTCTTGTGCAGCACCATATCACTGCCAGTAGCCAGCAAGGTGGCCCAGAGCTCTGCCATATCTTCCTCCAGCTCTTGGATATGATGGCACAGTTAATTTGTAGCCAGCTGGCTGTGCTGCTGGCAAAAAGCCTGGATTTGTACCTTGCCCATGTTCCACCATAGCTTCCAAGAGGAGGAGCTCAATGTCACGTCCTCCCAGACCCACCAAAAGTGGGTGAAGCAGTCCCAGAAGTAGGAGTATTGAAGCAGGCTGAGGTTGAAGCACCAATAGGGAGTCTGCACACAGGATCTCCCTGGAAGGATCAGTTCACAGTAGGCCAGGCCATGATCTGACAGGCCTAAGCGCATGATGCAGCCTCTGTGAAGGAGTGGCAGATGGTGCCTGGTGACATAAAGGTGATTAAGGCAGGTCATGGTGAGACCACCAGCACTCATCTTGGCTCAGATGTACTGGTGCACATCAGGATGCAGAGTTTGCCAGATATCAATGAGGCCTAGAGTCTCCAGAGCAGACTGCAGCTTGTGGGCTGAGGGCAGGTGAGGCTCTGGCCCAATGCAGTCAAGCAAGTTGTCAATGGTGCAGTTAAAGTCCCTGCCTGTAAGGAGCAGGTCATCATCCTCACTAGCATTGTGCAGGAGGGTGGTGAAGGTCTTAAAGACAATGCATCTCTCCTGGCCATCAGTGGGTGTGTAGACATTGATGAGTAGCAGGTGATGTTGTGATAGGATGATGTGGACAGTCAGCAGGTGACTGGGGACAACCTCCCATGCCACCATTGTATCATGCTGTAGTTGTGGTGATAGAAGAGTTGCAACTTTAATGCTTAGGTTGGTGCCATAGCTCAGGAACAAGTGGCCTTACCAGACAGCATGTAAAGCCAACTGCTTGAGCCACTCAGATGCATCTCCTAGAGGAAGGTGACAGTTAGCTGCTTCTGGCACAGGAGCTCCAGGACAGCCTCCTGTTTCACTGGACTTTGACAGCTGTTGATATTAAAAGAGCCAATGGTTGTTGGATGCCATGGATGTGGGTATGGGAGAGAAAGAGCAAGATAAGCTGTAGGTGAAAGAGCAAGCCCTCAAGAGTAGAGCAAAATAGTAGAGACAGGTTGGGGAAGGCCTATCATGCCCTACTCTACTCCAGGGACCCCACCAGGCTCCACTCATTTCTCCCCTGCTGCCTGAGCTTCTCCAGATAATCTGCTAAGTACATAGATTTTGTTGCATACATTTGGCCACAGCTCTGGCATCCTTGACAATGAGTTTAGGATCTGTGCACCACTGGGTAATGCACCCCACTATATTCTTCTGTCTTTTGGTCTGCTTGAAAACAAACTACAAACACAGTGTCTGCACCCTTAATGTCTAGACACATCAGCCTCCTCTCGTTGTCC
Source organism: Caiman crocodilus (assembly GCA_030014935.1). NCBI lineage: Eukaryota > Metazoa > Chordata > Crocodylia > Alligatoridae > Caiman > Caiman crocodilus. The sequence continues at coordinate 78,461,470 of JAGPOW010003642.1, forward strand.
AGGTTGAGGCGTCGCTCCAGGAGAGTGATCCCCACCTTCTTAGGGGAAGAGAAGTCATCCTGCTCTTGAGGTTTCTTGTAATAGTCAGAAAGCTGGATGTCCATCTCTCTAGCTTCCTCATCCAATTTGGTAGGCTGGGACATGATCAAGAGGTCAGCAGACTCCTCTTCCACCCCCTGAGTCGGGTCTCCAGAAGAGAAGCATTCTGAATCACTTTTACTGCCACCCGACTCCTGAAGCTTGGAGTCCCAAGCTCCATCATCTGACAGAGCCTTGGTACAACAGTCACCAGCCACCTCAGCTGCCTCAGTTGGGGCAGTAGGGGCAGGCAGGGGGTAAGTGAAGTCATCAGCCCCTCCATCTAGTGGAGCCTCTGCACTAGGGGGGTGGGCACCATAGGTGGAATGGGCAGGGGAGAGAGCTGGGGAATAGTCCCAGCCTCATCCACTGGATGGTGCTCTCATGTCAGAGACCCCAGTCCTCTTGGATGGAACAAGGGTGAAAGGAGGTCAAGAAGAGATCCTGGCCTTACTGAGTGGGTTCTGTGTCCTAGAATTGAACACATCATCCATTGGTACAGCTGCAGTCACTGATGTTCTGGTTGCTTTCCCCTGTGGGCACTGGGCTACTAAGTGCCACACTGCAAAAATGTGGTCTCCCCCAAGGAAAAATAAATCACAAACTTCCACCCATGGAGCGTGAGGTTCAAAGAGTGAGGCAGAGACTGAGGGCCCTCCCTGAGGAGCATAAAAACCTGCCTTTGAAAGGACAGGACATGCTTCAGCTTTGAGTCCTCACTTCTGATAGTCATTCAGTGAAAGGGACTTATATGAACCCCATACCACTCAAGTCCCTTGACCAGCTCCCAGTTAGACACATGCGTGGGCTTGTTGGAAATAACCACTCCTACAGCCTGAGTATCTAGGGGTATGATAAGATGGTGTATGCCTGCAATGTCTAGGCCCTCCACAGACTCCTTGTTGACCAGGTAAATCAGCAGGACTGTGTTAACATGACTCACATAATATATGTTATGCTGTCCCAGGAGACCACCTAGGGCACCTACGCAGACCTCAACCCCGACATAGGGACCTCAAGCCATGGTTAAGAGGGAGGTGTTGAGGGGCATTCCCATGCCAGCTGCTGGGTGTAGGAGTAGCCATTCCTACTAGGACAGGGTTAATTTAAAAAACTAAAGCTAAGGAAACAATCAAAGAAGTTGTGTATATTAAGTACCAAGAGAAGTGTCTGGGAATGCGGCCATAAAAACAAGAGGTAGGAGGGGCGGGGGGTGCCTGAAGCAGGGAAAGAGGGCTGAGAGAGGGGAAGGCTGAGGGAGTTAAGAGAAAAAAATGTTAAAAAGAAAAAAAAAAGGGGGGGAAAGGGGTAATTTGCAAACCTTGAAAGAAAAAGAGATAAATACCAGACAGATGAATAGAAAGAAAAAAGAAAGAGAGAAAAATAAACAGTAAAGATAAAAGTTCAGAAATAACAACTCACAGACAAAGAAACCAGAAGTAAAGGGGGAGGGAACAGAGAGCAGAAAAAAAAGAAAAATCACTGTGATAATGCAACAAAGGGAGACAAATGGAAGCAAGAGACCTTTAGATAAGTGGGAGTCAGAAAAGAAAGGGATAGGAAGGTAGGGAGTCTTATGATCAGGATCACCCTATGCAGCTCCAAGTGACCCTGGTCCAAATCATCCAAAGTGGAAGGAAGGAAGGACTTTTTGACTTTATTTCACAAAAGATCAGATACAGAAAGCAAAAAAAAAAATCAAACCACACCAAAGAGAAACCATTCCAAGACATTCAGAACATCACACTGTGACAAACACCTTCACATTAATACACGTCATGTCCAACACACCAGATATACATAGCCCTTGAGAGACGAACAGTTCCACCCTTCCCTGTCCCATGGTACACGTGCAAAAACCTTCCGCATCTCACCCCGAGAAAATAAACAAAAGCAGCCTGATGAGGGCCCAGGGCACAGCACAAGCCGGAAGCCACAGTCTGCCACCATGCCCGCCCAGTCGCCCAGACTGGTCAAGACATCAGAGCGCATATTTGAGATGGCTGTCCTCCACATGGCACAGTGCTCCCTCAAGGGCCCAGAGTGTCTCGAAGGCAGGCACCCCCTGCCGGAGCACAGCATTCTCAAACTCCAACGAGAGGTGGGCCCGCACTAGGAGGCCGAAGAGCCATGGGGCATCATCTGAGCCGGTGCCAGCAATCCAGTTGTGGCAGCTCTTGAGAACGACCACTTTAGCCTGGCCCAGGAAGAAATTGGCCAGGCAGATGGCGCCCCGCTCGGCCGCCTGGTACAGGTAGGAGCACACGTAGGCGGTCTCCAAGAAGCTCCTGCCCAACACCTGCAGCAGAGGCTCAAGGGTGATAAAGAGCGGCCACAGACAGGGACAGTCCAGGAAGGCGTGAAAGAGATCCTCCTTCATGCCCCCAGGGCAGAAGGGGCAGGCCATCGAAGCGGCTGGGTCCAAGTGGGATGCAAACGTGCCAGTGGCTAGGATGCTGTGCAGCAACTGCCACTGCAGGTCACCAGTCTTCTTGGCGGTCGGTGGCTTATACAATGTGCGCCACACTGGGCGGGCCGGTGGGGAAGCTGGTGGCCCCAGGCGCCATCGCCATGGTGTATCGGGGCGGCCCGCCAGCACCTGAGCATGGCAGATGCAAACTACCCAGGCATACAAGCTTCTACGCAACAGAGAAGCAAAGGGACAACCCGTGTCACTATCGAGAGGCCTGGGGAGCCACAACAGAGTGCCTGGCCCACCGGCCGACTCCGTGGCCACAGCAGGGGTGACCAGCAGCAGAGGGAAAGCCTCGCTCACGGCATCCATGGCCTGTGGGATCCAGCATGCCCAGAGATGTTCGTCCAAGGCAGCCGCCGCTGCCGACGGGAGGGCGACGTGGATGTCATGCAGGAGATGACCCATGGTGCAGATGGAGCACATGCCCAGCTGTGCGGCCAGTGCCTCGGGCAAAAGCCAGGCTGACCAAGTGGGGTCAAGGAGATGGTGCAGGCGGAGGACATGCGCCTGGATGAGGGTGGCTGTGAGGCTGGCAGAGGCCAGGCTCGGCACAGAGCACAACAGGGCCGAGTTGTGCACCAGAAGCTCCCTCAGCAGCTGCGGGAAACACAGAGTCCAGGCTCGAGGCTGGAGGCAGAAGGCGGCCTGCCAGGCTCGTACCACGCTGCGGTAAAAGGCTGGAAGCACCGCCTAGTTCAGGAGCATGGGGGTCAGCAGAAAGATTTCCTGGTCAAAGCAAAGGGCGCTGACCCTCTGCAGGAACTGGCACGCCATTTGTCGCCAGGGCAGGTGCTCCTCGCTGTAAAGCAGTCGCTGTAGAGCCTGCAGGTGGAAGGCTGCTACCCTGCTCACCAGATCAACCAGACCCTGGCCCCCCTCCGCGACAGGTAGGTGAAGAACAGCTTGTGGGAGCCAATGGCGCCCATTCCAGAATAAGTCCACCAGGTTGTGCTGGATTCTCTCAAGTAGATCTGGTGGCAGGTCAAGCACGGCACACCAGTGCCACAAGATTGCTGCCGCCAGGTTGTTGATGACGAGGATGTGTCCCTGGTAGGAAAGGCTGGGCAGGCACCAGCGCCACAGCTGAAGGTGGGCCTCCACCTCCTCCTCGAGATTGTCCCAGTTGTGCGCCATAAAGGTCAGTGGCCACAGGAACATGCCCAAGACCTTGAGGCCTTCGCGGTGCCAGGTGAGGCCCCCCAGCAAATCCAGGGGGGACGTGCCAGTGCATGTGCCAAGCAGAAGAGTGTCGCTCTTGGCCCAGTTGATGCGGGTGGATGAGGCGTGCTCATAGGCATGCTGGCAATCCGCCAGGGCCTGCACATCTTCCTGGGTGTTGAGGAAGATGGTGACATCATCCGCATATGCCAACAGCTGGAGAGGAGGGCCAGCGGATGGGCTCGTGGCCGATGGGAGGGCCACACCACTCAGGCGGCGCCGCAGCACATGCAGCAGCAGCTTGATGGCCAGGGCGTAGAGCATGCCCGACAGCTGGAAATGTCTTGGTACAAGACACGAAGGGCCCTGGTGAAGAGAGGCCCAAATCCAAAGGCGTCCAGAGTCTGGAAGAGATAGGCGTGGCCCACCTGGTCAAAGGCCTTCTCCTGGTCTAAAGAGATGAGGCCAACGTCAAGGACAAAGAGCTCGCTAGCTGTGAGTAGGTCATACAGCAGGAACAGGTTGTCTTGAATGGCCCTGTCCGGCATGCAGTAACTCTGCTCGGGCCCGGTAGGAGAGGCCATGACTGTGCAGAGGAGGGTGGCCAGCGCTTTGGCCAGAATCTTATAGTCTGCACACAGCAGGGAGACCGGCCGCCAGTTCTTAAAATAGCCGAGGTCTCCCTTCTTGGGCAGCAGTGTCAGCACTGCTCGACGGCAGCTGACCAGCAAGATCACAAGATCTTGTGAGGCTGTCCTGGAAAATGCACAGGAGGCTGGGGCCGAGGAGAGGCCAGAAGGTCTTGTAAAACTTGGCAGGCAATCCATCGAGGCCCGGAGCTTTGCTGGAGACGAGGCCGGCCATGGCGGCCTCCAGCTCTTCCAGGGACAAGTCCCACTCAAGCTGTTCAGCCTCCAGGACATCCAGACGTGTTAGGCCCTCGTGGAGTTCCTGCGTGGCCTCAGGGCACACCAGCTCAGCTGCAAACAGATCACGATAGAACGTGACGGCATGTTTGCGTATTTCACCCAGCTCTGTAATTACCTGGCCCTTGGGAGTCTTAAGATGATCCAAGACTTTGCTCACTGCCCTCTGCCGCTCCAGGTTGAAAAAGAAGTGGGTCGGTGAGTCAGTTTCTACCAGCTCCTGGCAGCAGGCATGGATCCTCGCACCACGGGCCGCTCTCTCTGCCAAGTCGCGCAGGCATTTCCTGCGGAACCGGAGGCTCTCGCTCAGCACCACGCCACTGCCAGTGGCCAGCAGAGCAGCCTCGAGCTCCGCCACGTCCTCCTTCAACTCCCGAATGCGCCGGCGCATCTTGTCCACGGCCAACTGGGTGTACTGCTGGCAAAAGGCTCAGATCTGTACCTTGCCCACATCCCACCACAGCTTCCAGAAGAGTGACTCAGTCTCGCAACCTCCCACCTCCACCAAAAATGGGCAAAGCAGTCCCGGAAATAGGAGTCCTGAAGCAGGCTGACATTGAAACACCAATAAGGTGCCCGTGCACAGGCTCTCCCCGGCAGGCTCAGTTCACTGAAGGCCAGGCCATGATCTGACAGGCCGGAGGGAGCGACGTGGCTGCTGCGCAGGAGCAGCAGGTGGTGCCTGGGGACATAAAGGCGGTCGAGACGAGCCATGGTGAGACCACCGGCACCCATCCTGGCCCAGGTGTACTGGTGCACAACAGGATGCAGGGCTCGCCAGATGTCCGCGAGGTCTGCCCCCTCCAGGACAGATTGCAGCTTGCGAGCGGAGGGCAGGTGGGGCTCAGGCCCTGTGCGGTCGAGCCGCGGGGCAGTGGTGCAGTTGAAATCCCTACTGAGGAGGAGCAGGTCATCATCCTCACTAGCGTCATGCAGAAGGGCAGCCAAGGTCTCAAAGAAAATGACCCTTTCCTGGCCATCGGAGGGCGCGTAGACGTTGACGAGCAGCAGGTAGTGTTGTGCGAGGGTGACGCAGACTGTCAGCAGGCGGCTGGGGATGACCTCCTGCGGCACTGCCGCATCAGGCTGAAGCTGCGATGATAAGAGAGTCGTGACCCCAGTGCTAAGGTTGGTGCCATGGCTCAGGAACACCTGGCCTCACTAGGCAGCCCACCAGGCCACTTGGTTGAATCTGTCAGAGTGTGTCTCTTGAAGGAAGGCGATGGCCAGCCTTTTCTGTTGCAGGAGCCCCAGGATGGCCTCGCACTTCACCGAGTCTCGACAGCCGTTGATGTTGAAGATGCCAATGGTTGTGGCTGCCATGGATGTGGGTGTGAGAGAGGGAGGGCAAAGCAAAGTGAGGGTGGAAGAGAAAGCAGCCAAGAGCAAAGCAAGGCAATAAAGACAGGTCAAGGAAGGCCCCAGATAGGGTTCAGGTGTAGTCTCAGCCACACGTGAGCCCTCACAGTGCAGGAGGAGCAGCAGCAGCAGCGGTGGAGAAGCGGTGAGAGGGGTAGTGCCAGCAGCTGAAGCTGATCCAGAGGGGAGCCTCCTGGATTGCTTATAGCTGAGCCAACAGGGAGTCGTGCTCCCAAGCCGTGCACGAACAGAGCACGTAAAAAGGTGTGCTCTGTAAGGGAGCACCAGCATTTCCACCGGCGTTCGCACAGGAGGAGAGCAAGGAGGAAGTGAAGAGGGACTTGATAGCGAGAAGACCACTTTTTCTAGGAACATGGTGAGTACACGTAGTGCCACTGCCAGCAGCCTGGCCCCTCCCCCTCCCTTTTCCCTGGTGCTGCCCCCCCAGTGCACCTCTGAGGTTGCCACCCAGACTGAGCCCTTGGGGGGCCCACTGTCTGCCTCCCCCACCCTGGCTGGGGGTGGTGGCTGGACAGGCCCCCCGGGGGTGGGGGAGATGCCTGGGGCGTCCCCTGGCTGCCCCTCTTGTGGCCGTCATCAAGCCCTGGAGGAACGGCTGTGGGAGCTCCAGGCAGAGGTGAGCAGGCTGTGGGGGGATCTGGGCAGCAGAGGATGAAATTGACATGTACTTGTGTTCTCTGCAGGACCAGACACCTACTGAGGAGCCCCCCAGACTCAGAAGAGCGATTCGTTGGTGGCAGCCTGTACCTGAGGTACCACTTGGGAACAGGTATGTAGCCCTGGCCACCCTGGAGGAGACTGCTGAGAAGCACCCACCTCGAGGTGCTGATCGTGCACCCTCATCGCGAGCGGAGAAGAAGAAGCAATCCAAAAGGAGGAACAAGCGTCAAGTCCTGGTCATTGCAGACTCCATCCTGAGGGGCACGGAAGGTCCCATCTGCTGTCCTGATCCCTTGGGCCGAGGTCTGCTGCCTACCTGGAGCTTGGGTTCAGGACGTCACGGAGTGCGTCCGGAAGATTGTTAGGCCCACAGATTACCATCCGTTAGTGGTAGTCCACGTGGGGACCAATGACACTTCAAGAGGATGGCCTGAGGACATCATTGAAGACTTCAAGGCTCTTGGAAGACAGCTCAAGGCATTCGTATTGCAGGTGGTGTTTTTTCCATTCTGCCAGTGAGTCAACGGGGAAGGCAATGTGAGGCGTGTATCGCAGCTGTAAACCAGCGCCTTTGGGGTTGGTGTTATGATGCGGGCTTCAGATTCTTCGATCATAGCCCACATTTCTCTATGCGGAGCATGCTGGCATTGGATGGACTTCACCTATCACCTAAAGGTAAGTGTTTCTGTTCTTCTAGTTTGGCTGATCTTGTGCAGCGGGCTTTAAACAACTTCATCGGGGGACGGGCCTGCCGGGAGTGGAGAGGACGCCCTGCCGCTGAGCCAGGTAAGTCAGGCAAGCGTAGGTGGTTGTAGCTTGGGGGAAACTCGTGGAGAGGGGAAGGCAGCAGTGGGTAGCCTCAAATGCCTCTATACAAATGTTCTCAGCATGGGAGGTAAGCAGGAGGAGCTGCCTCTCCTGGTGACTGTGGAAGACCCAGATTTGGTTGGGCTCACACCCTCGATGTCCAGGCACAACAGCTGCCTCTCGTCATCCGAGTCAAGGACCGGCTCCGCAAGGGCATACCCTGTCTTCTTAGGGAGGGAGAGGCCATCCCACTCACAACGTCCCTTGTGAGACTCAGAGAGCTGAACCTCCATCTCGCTAACTTCCCCGTCTGATCCGCTAAGCTGGGGCGTGACTGATGGGGTAGCAGGCTTTCCCGCCACCCCTGGGGCCAGACCCCCAGAAGAGAGGCATTCTCCACTATCCCTACTGCTGCCCAACTCCGGAGGCTGGGGGACAGGCGAGGGGAGGGGGACCCCTGCAGCCTCCTCCCCTCCCACTAAGTCTGCCTCATTGATGGGTGGTATGGCATCTGGAGTGGGGTCAGGCTCTGTAGTGGGAGGCCCCTCGGCACTAGCCAAGGAGGGTCTTGACAGGGATGGGGCGTCCCAGAAGGCCCCGTTCCCCTTCTTCTCTTTGCCCTTCATCTTCTTCTTGGTGGTGGTGGTGCTCAGCTCCCCTTGTGCTGGGGATGGGCCAGACCACTCCTCGCCCATCAGGAGTGGTCATGGTCATGGGTGACTTCAACTACCCAGCTATCTCATGGGAGCATCACTCAACAAAACCCGAGTGGTCACAAAGCTTTCTATTGTGCATGGATGACTTGTACCTGACCCAAGAATTTTACAGGCCAATGAGAGGTAAAGCACTACTCGACTTGGTACTGGCAACTGGGGATGACCTAATCAGTGACCTAGTGATCAATGGGAAGCTGGGTGACAGCAACCAGAAGCTGATCACCTTCACCATCTGCCGTAAAGCTGGCAAGTCAGTCAGCAACACTGAAGTCCTTGACTTCAGGAAAGCTGACTTTGACAAGCTCAGGAGGC
>JAGPOW010003642.1:78470082-78502586 GCA_030014935.1 Caiman crocodilus
GCTGATCACCTTCACCATCTGCCGTAAAGCTGGCAAGTCAGTCAGCAACACTGAAGTCCTTGACTTCAGGAAAGCTGACTTTGACAAGCTCAGGAGGCTACTCAGTGAGGCCCTAAGGGACCATTACCCCAGGGGGAAGGGAGTTCAGGAAGAGTGGTTGCTCCTCAAGGGAGTGAGGCTCAATGCACAAGCTAATTCTATTCCATCTTGGAGGAAAGGCAGCAAGAGGGCACAGCAGTCCCCCTGGCTCTCTGGGGATCTAGCAGACCTCCTGAGGCACAAAAGAATGGCCTATAAAGGATGGAGGATGGGATCCACCTCCAAAGCAGAATATTCTGTGCTGGTCTGGTCCCGGAGGGAGCAAACCAGGAAAGCCAAGGCAGCAACTAAACTCCAACTAGCTTTGAGTATCAAGGATAATAAAAAGTCCTTTTTCAGATATGTGGGGAGCCAGAGGAAAAGCAAGGGCAACGTTGCCCCCCTGCCAAACCACATGGGACATCTGACGCCTGATACCCAGGAAAAAGCCAACCTATTAAATGGGTACTTTGCATCGGTCTTTCATCAATCCCATGGGACACCCCTGCCACCTACAGAACATGGAGGTCCAGGTGAGGATGATTGCCTGCCCTCCATCAATGCTGCCTTTGTGAAGGAACACCTTGAGAGGCTGGATACCTTCAAGTCAGCTGGCTCTGACAATCTACATCCCAGGGTACTCAAGAAGCTGGCAAACATCATAGCTCAGTCTCAGGCACGGATCTTTGAGATCTCCTAGTGCTCTGGTGTAGTGCCCAAATACTGGAAGAAGGCCAATGTGGTGCCTATCTTCAAGAAAGGGAAGAAAATGGATCCAGCAAACTATAGACCCATCAGCCTGACCTCTATCCCAGGGAAGGTCTTAGAAAAGTTTATTAAAGAGGCCATCCTTAATGGACTGGCCAATGCCAACATCCTGAGGGATAGCCAGCACAGATTTGTTGTGGGTAGGTCTTGCTTGACCAATCTTATTTCTTTTTATGACCAGGTGACCTATCACCTGGACAAGGAAGAAGAGATTGATGTCATATATCGTGACTTCAAAGAAGCCTTCAATTTGGTATCCCATGACTACCTCTTTGTGAAACTGGCCAACTGTGGCCTTGGGTCTACCACGATCCATTGGCTGGGAAATTAGCTCTGTGGTCAGACCCAGAAGGTGCTAATAGATGGAAATCAATTGTCATGGTGTCCTGTGATCATTGGGCTCCCCACAAGGCTCTGTCCTTGGACTCATGTTGTTCAACATCTTTATTAATGATATGGATATTGGAGTCAGAAAAGAACTGGCCAAGTTCGCTGATGACACTGAACTCTGGGGCAAAGCACCCACACCTGAAGACAGGTGAGTGATCCAGGCTGACCTGGACAGGCTCATGAACTGGGCAGATGAGAACCTGATGGTGTTTAATTAATATTGAAAAATGCAAGGTTCTCCACTTTGGGAAGAAAAACCTGCAGCATCCTTATAGGCTCAGCAGTGCTACACTAGCTAGAAAGAGACTTGGGGGTCATCACTGACCACAAGATAAATATGGACCTTCAATGCGATGCTGCAGGTAGTAAAGCAACCAAAACACTGGCTTGTATCCAGAGATGTTTCTCGAGCAAAGCCCAGGTTATCATTCTCCCCTTGTTCTCAGCCTTGGTGAGGCCACAGCTGGAGTACTGAGTCCAGTTTTAGGCCTCACAATTCAAAAAGGATGTGGAGAAACTTGAGAGAGTCCAGAGAAGAGCCATTCATATGATCAGAGTTCAGGAAAACAGACCTTATGACAACAGGATGAGAGCTATGGGGCTATTTAGCTTGGAAAAGTGCAGGCTCAGGGGTGATTTGATGGTCACCTACAGGTTTATCATGGGTGACCATCAGTATCTTGGAGGAAAATTTGTTCACCAGAGCACCCCAAGGGATGACAAGATTGAGCACTTATAAACTACTGCAAGACCATTTCAGGCTGGACATGAGGAAGAATTTCTTTACTGTCCAAGCTCCCATAGTTTGGAGTATCCTTCCATTGGTTCAAGCACCTACATTGAACACTTTCAAGAAAAAATTGGATGCTTATCTTTCTGGGATCGTATGACCCCAGGTGACTTCCTGCCTCTCAGGCAGGGGGCTGGACTTGATCTTCTGAGGTCCCTTCCATCCCTAATGTCTATGAAATTAAATCTATGAAACCATGTCATTGTATTCATCACATCACACCATGACAGACACCTTTGCTATATTCCATGTCGTATCTTACATGCCATTATGTAGTCAGGATGCTGGCCACATGGTCATATCTAGAAATAAATTATTCCTACCCTGCTGTATCCAATCATTCTCATGCCACACCTTCAACTTCCCACATGCACAAAAAAGTAAAAAGCATCCTGGTGAGGGCCCGGGGCATGGCACAAGCTAGAAGTTGTAGTCCCACATCAAGCCTGCCCAATTGCCCAGATTGGTCATGACATCAGACCACATATTTGAGACGGTCATCCTCCACATGGAACAGTGCTCCCTCAAGTGCCCAGCATGTCTCAAAGGGGGCACCACCCACCAGAGCACAGCATACTCAAACTTCAGTGAGAGGCATGCCTGCACCGGAAAGTGGAAAAGCTATAGAGCATCATCTGAGCCAGTCCCAGCAAGTCAGTTTCAGTGGCTCTTGAGGACAGCCATCTTGGCCCGACCCAGTAAAAAGTTGGCTAGGAAGATGAAGCCCTTCCAAGCCACCCATTATGGGTAGGACCATGTAGGTGGTCTCTGAGAGGCTCCTGCCCAGCACGTGCAGCACTGGCTTGAGCAACCACAGGCAAGGACAGTCAAGGAAGGCATGAAAGAGGGTCTCCTCAACACCCTCAGGGCAGAATGGGCAAACTGTTGAGGTGACTGGGTCAAAGTGGGACACAAACATACCAGTGGCTAGGGTGCCATGCAACAACCACCATTGCAGGTCACCAGTCTTCTTGGAGGCTGGTGGCTTATACAATGTGCATTAAGCTGGGTGGGCCTATGGGGAATCTGGTGGCCCCAGGCGTCATCACTCGGGGCAACTTGCCAGCATCTGGGCACGGTGGACATGAATCAACTAGGCATATAGGCTTCTACATGATAGAAAAGCAAAGAGGCAACCTGTGTCACTGTCAGGAGGCACAGGGAGCATCAGTAGAGTGCCAGGTCTGCTGGCTAGCTCACCGGACATGGCTGGGGTGACTGACAACACAAAAAAACCTTGCTTGTGGTATCTGTGGCATCTGCAGCATCTGCGGCATGGGGAACCTGGCCTGCCCGGAGATGATAATCCAGAGTGGCTGCTGCCTCCAATGGTGGGGGTGGAGCCTGGATGTCACACAGAAGATGGCCCATGCTGTGGATGGAGTGCATGCCCAGCCTGGTGGTCAGCACCTTGGCAAGAGCCAGGCTGACCTAGCGGGGTTAAGGAAATGGCTTAGGTGGAGGACATGGACCTGAATGAGAAAGGCCCTGAGGCTGGCAGAGGCCAGACTTGGCACGGGATGCGTCAGAGCTGGGTTGTGCCCCAGGGTTTCTCTCAGCAGCTCTGGGAACTGCAGGTGATGGGCCTAGAGCTGGTTGTGGAAAGTAGCCTGCCAGGCTCATATCACACTGTGGTAGAAAGCTTGAAGCACCACCTACTTCAGGAGTGTGAGGTCCAACAGGAAGAGCTCCTGGTCAAAGGTGAGGGCTTCCACTCTCTGCGGGAACCAGAATATCAGTTGGTGCCAGGGTAAGCACTCCTCACCATACAGGAGTTGTTGAAGGGCCTGCAGGTGGAAGGCGCCACCTTGTTTGCAAGGTCAACCAAACTCTGGTCCCTCTCACCTACAGGTAGGTAAAGGACAGCTCATGGGAGCCAGTGATGCCCACTGCAAAAAAAAAAAATGACCAGGAGGCACTGGAGTTTCTCGAGTAGGTCCTGTGGTGGATTGAGTATGGTGCACCAATGCCACAAGGTCACCGCTTCCAGGTTGTTCTCAACGAGGACATGTCCACAGTAGGAGAGACTGGGTAGGCAGGCCTCTACCCCTTCCTTGAGGCCATCCCAGTTGCGTGCCATGATGGTCAGTGGCCCTAGGAACATACCCAGGACCTTGAGGCCCTCATGGCACCAGATGAGCCCCCCGGCAAATCTCAGGGGGTCGCACTGATTCACATGCCAAGCAGCAGGGTATCACTCTTGGCCCAACTGGAGGTGTCTTGTTATAAGACCCCAAGGGGCCCAGTGAAGAGGGGCCTCTAGCCAAATATCTAGGCTGAAGAGTTCACTGGCTTTGAATAAGTTGTGGAGCAGAAACAGGTTGTCTTGGATGGGTCTGCCTGGTATTCAGTAGCTCTAGTCAGGACCAGTGATGGAGGCCATGACAGTGTGGAAGCAGGTCATCAGCACTTTGGCCAGAATCTTGTAATCCACACACAGCAGGGGGACCACAAGACAGTTCTTAATGTATCCAAGGTCTTCTTTCTTGGGCAGCAGCATGTGCACTGCATAGTAGCAGCTGATTGGCAGGAGCTTGTCAGCAAGGCTCTTTTGGAAAATGCACAGGAGACAGGGTTTGAGGAAAGACCAGAAAGTCTTGTAAAACTCAGCAGGTAACCCATCAAGGCTTGGGGCTTTGCCAGAGGTGAGGCCAGCTACGGCAGTTGCCAGCGCTGCCAGAGACCATTCCTGCTCAAGCTCACTGGGCTCCAGGGCACAAAGCTGTGGCAGGAATGAGCCCCATCATTCAACAGGGCCTTGGCAGCACAGTCAAAGGCGACCCCAGCTGCCTCAGTCATGGTGGTCAGGGCAGGCAGGGGACAAGTGGAGGCATCAGCCTCTCCACTGGGGACTCAAGGACTGAGGCAGAGACCATGGACCCTCCCCAACAAGCATAAAAACCTGTCTTAGAAAAGACAGGACATGTCTCAGCTTCATGTTCTTGCTTCCCATCATCAGTCAGTGAAAGGGTTTCATATGAACCCCAAAGGGCTCAAGTTCCTGATCAGCTCCCAGTTGGATACATGTGGGGACACATTAGACAACGCTCACTGCTGAGTTGTCTAGGGGTGTGACAAAATAGTGTGTGCCCACAGTGTCTAGTCCTTCTGTGCACACCCTGTTAACTAGGGTGGAATCACTCAGGTAAATCATTGGGACCATGTTAACATGACCTGTGTAACTTACGTTACGCTGTTCCAGGAGGCTAGTTAGGGCATATACACAGCCTTTGACCCTAATGGGGGGAGGGGTGCGAACCCTTAATCCATGGGTAATGGGGAGGTTCTGACAGGCATCCTCATGCCAGCTGCTGGGTGAAGGAAAAACCATTCCTGCTAGGACAGGTTTAATCTCAAGCTGGAACTGAAAAAAAAAAAAAAACAAGGATGTTAATATTAAGTAAAAAGATAAGAGGTCTGGGAATGCATCCATAAAACTCTAGATGGGAGTGGGAAAGGAGCAGAGGGGAAAAAATGCTTGGGGGGTGAGGGGTTGTAATTGAAACAGAAAAAAGGAAAAAAGTGAAGGGGAGAGAGCAGAAGGAAGGCAAGATATTGGCAAAGATAAATTCCCACAACAAGCAAGCAGAAAAGACTTTGACTTCTAAGAGGCATTTATTCCAGGGAGGGTGACCCATCGAGGCCAGTAGAGTGTGTGTACAGGTTGGCCTGAACATCTGGACCTCACGGACATGGTCCTGGGCTCACGGCCTGCAAGGCCTGCCCTTACATTCTCAACTAAAAACCACCCTAGTGAGCCAACGGACTATTTACATATTTACACATTTACAGTTCTGCCAGCGGGGATACCCATGGTGGGCCGCAGGGGTTGACCCATGTGAAACAAAGTCCGAGGCCTTGGCCAGCTGGATGCATCACCGAAGCTGGAGCAGCCGGGGATGTTATAGGGCAAGGAGCAGGCACTCCGCCTCGACTCGGCAGAGCTCCCCCTTGAGGGCCCAGTGTTCCTCAAAGGCAGGCACCGTCTGCCACAAGACTGCATGCTCAAACTTGAGTGAGAGGTGGGCCCACACCAGCAGGCAGAACAGCTGCAGTGCGTCAACCATCCCAGTCCCGGCGAGCCGGTTTTGCCAGCTCTTCAGGGTGGCCATCTTGTCCTGGCCCAGCAGAAAGTTGGCTAGACTGACCATGGTCTGCTCCACTGGCTGGTAGGGGAAGGAGTGGATGTAGATGTCCTCGGAGAAGTCCCAGCCCAGGACACGAAGCAGTACACCCAGGGTGGCAAAGAGTGGCTGCAGCTGGGGGCAATTGAGGAACATGTGGAAAATGTCCTCATCTGGCCCCCCCCGGACAGAAGGGGCTGGCTGCCAAGGTCACTGAGTCCAGGTCACGAACAAAAGTGCCGGTGGCCAAGATGCCGTGCACAAGTCACCACTGCAGGTCGCCGGTCTTCTTGGTGGTGGGCACCTTATACAGTGTGCACAACGCCAGGGTCCCAGGCCATGCCAGGCGCTGCTGCTACACAGTGTCGGAGCAGCCGGCCAGCACCTGGGCATCGGGTGTGTATCACCCACTGGTAAAGGCCCTTTCAGGGCAGGGTGCCAAAAATGTAGCCCGCATCGCTGCTGGGGGGCATGGGGAGCCTGACCAGCGTGTCGGGCCACTTGGCCAGCTCGCCGGGTACCACAGGGATGATGGGCAGTGGTGGGAAGGCATTGTGTGCGGCGTCTGTGGCAGGGAGGGTCCAGCGAGCCTGGAGATGGACTTCCAGGGCAGTCGCTGCTTCCAGTGGGAGGGCACCCCTGACAATCCGCAGAAGCTGGCTCGCGGTGTGGATGGAGCACAGCGCCTGCTGAGCAGCCAGGGCTTTGGGGGACAGCCACGCTGACAGAGCAGGGTCCAGGAGGTGCTCCAGGCAGGTGGCGAGTGCCTCGATGAGGGCTGCCACGAGGCTGGCAGAGGCCAGGCCCGGTGCGACACGCTGCAGGGCTGGGTTGTAGACCAGAGGCTCCCAAAGCAGGTGTGGGAACCGCAGGCATCTGGCCTGGAGGCAGAGCTGGAAGGCTGCCCGCCAGGCCCGCACCATGCTGCAGTAGAATGGGGGAAGGATCGCCCTGTTCAGGAAAGCGAGGTCCAGCAGAAACAGCTCCCAGTCAACGCCGAGGCCCCACTCGCCACAGGAACTGGCATGCCAGCTGCCACCACGGGAGGTGGCCTTCGGTGTACAGGAGCCACTGGAGGGCCTGCCACCAGTAGTCGGCCACACAGCTGGCCAGGTCGACCAGGCCTTGGCCCCCTTCCCCGGTGGGCAGGTAGAGGGCGGCTCGGGGGAGCCAGTGGCGTCCAGCAAGCAGAAAAAGAAAGAAAGAAAGGAAAAGAGACAGTAAGAAAAAAAGGCTGTAAAGAAGCAACACTCAGACAAAGACACTGGAAGTGCAGGGGGGAGGGGAGAGAGAGCAAAGAAGAAGAAAAAAACACTGCAAAAATGCAAGAAAAGAATCAGAAAATGTGCTGAACAGAAGCAAAAAACCTTTAGACAGGTGGGAGTCAAAAAAGAAAAGAGATAGAAAGCTGGGGAGTCATACTCAGGATCGTCCCATACAGCTCCAAGTGAACTTGGTCCAGTGTGTCCAAAGTAGAAGGATGGAAGGAAGAAATCTGTGCTGGGAAAGCAGAAACAGTATTTTGTTGTGCGTCATGTTGACATTAATCTGACTACCTAAATTGTTAAAGTGTATAATGGGAGTTGTCATTTGGATGCGTCATCCCTCCATTATCCTCTATGGTCTACGCTCTCACGTAGAATATATCCTTGATTTTGCAGTCCTATGGCTTATCTGCTGGGTTGCATTATGGGGAGTTATAAGACCCTTTTGGAAGATCATGTTTGCCCGATGAGCCCAGCCCATAAGGTGAACAAGGTAAATAAACAACAAAGCCTATCATAATGCCAACAAATACAATGTTGTATTGAGCTAAATGAAAATGAATTGATTCAATTTCTCTCAACAAAACATATAAGAATTTTTAAATATTTCTGAATTTCTCTCTTACACTCTGATTTTTATCTTTTTTAAATAAAAGACTACTTATAATACTTAATTCAGTTCTATAAAGAAAACAAGTGTTGAATTATCAGAAGTCTCATAAGATGGAAAATGTATTTTCCTATCATTTTAAACATTAAGAGATGTCATATGTTACTGAGAAAAAATAATCCTCATAGAATTTGTTATATGTTAAATCATATTTTCCATGTAAACTTTACTATTTTGCGTCTTCTGCATACTCTGGTTTTGGCTGGGATGAGTTTACTGGAAGGATATTTTTGACCTGAAAGGGAACACTTTATTATTATTATTATTATTATTATTATTATTATTTAGAAAAGGTTGAATGACATAATTGTAAAAAAAATCATTCTGTCATTGAGAATATTATGAAATATATCTACAGAGTCCATGTACTGCCACAAACAACCCAAAAAGTTGCTAAGTATTTCAAATTTCAAACCACACGTTCAAAAGAGTCCCTTTATATTGCATATATGAACAACGCAGCCATCATATTGGAAATCCACACAAAATCTCAGTTTGTCCATAGGAAGATCTCAAAGATGCAATGTCCAATGGATTAATAACAGGAACCAAGAAATGTACATACAAATTGAAGTGAAGCATAATATGAAACAGGCTTTGTAGGATATTTTTAAATTTTCTCTTAAAATAGTATTGAAAGAGCAGATTTTGACTCTGAGCTGGTTTGTGATCGTCCTTCATCAGCTCGTATTAAACAATGCCTTTTTTTAGGTATCCTAAGGTTTTCCAACATTTATTTTATAAATCATTATAAACTTGTTTTTGTGTGTGTGCACATTACAGAGAAACAAAAACCAGTAATCAACACTCCTAGGGTCTTAGACTGTAACTTATTGGTGTGAACTAACACAAAAGTTTCCTTAGTTCAGTATAGCCAATTATACCTGCAATCTATCCACTGGTAGCCATGGTATCTGTGGGCTTTGCTGGTTTTCTCTTAGCAGTCTCAGAGCTTAAATAAGCTCTGACACCAGCTCAGCTACTTCAAAATTCACATAGCTCTAACTTTTTTTCAGAAAGATCACACTTCCACTCATTAGAGACTGTGGAGCAAGGATGCAGAGCCCAGAGGGCTTTGTGCTGTTTCTCAAGCTTCAGAAGCATAGGAGGGTAGGAGGGTTCTTTTTTAAAGGCTCAAAAAGATGTGTATCAAATCATATTATTATTTAAGGGGATTATTTATGCTTTTATGTTCCAGCTAATCATAGAATTCACGTTATGTCAGATTAACATTCGTAAAATAGTTTAAAAAGATGTTTAGCTGTAAACAAAATGCATCATACTTGATTTGTATCATGGTTCCAATTCAATGTAAGATACCATATTACAACAACCCAAATTACTACAAATTGCTATGTTTGTAGTGGCTAACACATTATGTATTTCACTAAAACTTTCACATTCAACTCTTTTGCCATATGAAAAATTAATCTTTTGGATGGATGCCTCCTTTCTTAGTCTCAGTATAAAATGATTTTGTATTTGTTTTGAGGGGTTTTTTTTGCTTTTTGTTTGTTTTCTTAGGTTTGAAATGCCTCTGGTATTTTTGAATTGAGGGAATGAAGATTTTTTTTTTGTATTTGTTATTATTATTTTTGTCTGTGAACTATCTTGTATTCATATGAGTGGGAGAAATCAGACGACAAAAACATAAGAAGAACAAAAACGTTGATTATGGTACATTATACCATAATGTATACCTTAAGGCTGGGATAGAAGATTTTTTGAAGGTAGAAGCTAAACTCTCTGACATAGTGAATGTAAGGCTTGTGCTGCTGTGAGTGAACAAAAAACATACTAAGAAGGATGTCTGTCCACAAAAGGAGGGAAGGCTAGCTGGCTTAACTTTACCTACCTCCTTCAGATTCCAGGAATACACAAGATGTAGTAGTTGCAA
Organism: Caiman crocodilus; assembly: GCA_030014935.1. Classification (NCBI taxonomy): domain Eukaryota; kingdom Metazoa; phylum Chordata; order Crocodylia; family Alligatoridae; genus Caiman; species Caiman crocodilus. The sequence continues at coordinate 78,480,065 of JAGPOW010003642.1, forward strand.
CTACTATTTCTTTCTTGAATGCCTTGGGGAGGATTGTGGATGTGTGGGGGGAATGTGTAGGGGTTGGGGGGAGTGTTCATGAGGGAAGGGTCCCCTGCCTGCCCCCTCACGGTGCACATCCCTCCTGCAGCAGAAGCAGTAGCAATGGAGTTCTCAGGGCTCACAACTGGCAGATCCCTCTTGTAGCATGGCATGGACCCAGCTGCCTCAGACTCAGCACCACTTGTGCCACGTGGTGCCGGCCCAGCCCATCCTGGCCTGGGGGCATGTGCCTTTGGGCAGGACCAAACCATTCTTTCTGTCTCTTGGGGTCCTGGCACCATATGCAGGGGCCATGCATTAAGCCAGGAAAGGCCAGGTCTTTGCCATGTGGCACAGGTTCCAGGCATCTGGGGTGGTGCTGAGCCACAGGGGCCTCTGTCAGTAGTGCACCTTGAGTGCCCCATGGCTGCTGCTGTGCAGGGGCTGTGTGCCATGCAGGAGGTGGGCAGGGGATCTACCTAAGCAGACATCCTCACCCTCACAGTCCCCCCACATCCACAGCCCCCCCATGTCCCTACTTACCACGGACAGCACCTGGGTCTGGGTCACTGCTGCAGCCTTGCCCCACTCCTTTTTGCCACAACACACCGAGTCAGTGTGCTGGAGCAGCAGGGGAAGGGGGCTGCCATAGAGACGCTTTGGCTGGGTGTCAGAGCATCTCTAAAGAGGACCCATCCTCCAGAAACTTGTCCTGCACTGCTTTTTTTCCTCATGGTTTTTTGGGTTTTGTTTTGTTTTGCTTTTTTGATACAAGGATTTCCTGGGATCAAATTTAGAGCCCAAACTGCAAATACGCAGCACAGGGAAGATTTTTGCATTCTCGGAGTGCTTCTTGCCCCATCTCAAACTGCTTCAAGATGTGGCAACAGGCACATGTGTGCTCATCTGGACATACCCTAGGGATGTAAATATAATTTTTAAATTAGCTATTAAAACTCTTCTAAGTATATCAGTTAATTATGGGCTGGGGGCACAGGGGCTGTTTGGGGGGGGGTGCTAAGGAGTCCTGGGGATCCCCTCTATGAGGTAGCTTCCCATGTTGGTACAACTGGTAGCTGTTGCCCAGGGCCCTGGGTCTCACAGTCAAGTGTATCTAGACAGCCTGCAGCTAAATGGACAGGTGGTACAGCATGGAGGAGGCATTTCCTCAGCTTAATTTCTACTGCATGTGACTGGGGGAATGAGGAAAGCACTCTTCTCCTCCTTCTCCTCTATGGTGGCTAGAGACACAGACCCAGTGTGGGACACACTGCTGCTGAGTCAGTGATTCCATTTTTACAGACTACACACTTGTTGGGTGTTTTTTGGATCCAGAAACTATTCAATATCCTTGTAATTTTCTTTCTATTTTTTTTGTAAGTATTCAATTTTTGCAGTTGCTGTCCACCATATGCTTTCAATGACCTTGTCTTATAATCTGCCTACTCATGCATACTGCATTCACATTTACCTTTGTGTGAACTGTATCTAGTCTACATCTTAATCTATCCTTTACCATCTTCCATTACGATTGCACCCAAATACTATGCATAGATCTCAGCAAGCTTTTCAGCCCCTCTCCTGGCCTCCAGACTGACTGGATGAACATTCCCCACTAAGGAATTCCTCCTCCTGTTTCAGTAACAAGCCTGGCCATTTTCGCTCCAGCAGCCCACAGTGGACTCTCACCCCTCTCATACTAGACCTTTAACATAGCATGGAACATGTAAAGGGTCTGGTCTTTCCTGGCATGTCTGGCTCCATGTCTGGTTGCAGCAGGGGAGTCCAGCCTGAGTCACTAACTATCTCCCTTGAGCCACGAGGGAAAGAAAGGAGCAATGCATGCTGGGATGCTGGAGGGCAGTGCTGCTGCTTATCCTGAAAAGAAAAGTGTACAAAATGTTCTTTCTACTGGGAAAACTCCTGAAAGTGAGATCTACTGGGTGGGAGGTGGTGTATTTTTTCCAGGAAGAAACCATATTATATACTCATGATTTCAACTGCAAGAGCACAGTTCTCATGGTAGATATGTAATACCAGTAGGTGGCCCAAGTTTAAATGGATAGGAAAATTATGAAAGAATTACTATGAAGAGTTATATGATGATAATGATAATATCATAATAATAGCTATTAAAAGTAGAAAAGCACTACTATATTCTGGTCCATTCTTCAATCAGTACAGGATTCTTCCACACAGTACATCAATCTAATTCTAATTTCTCTTAATGAAACTTATTCCAAATGCTGTCTTTCCCAGGATTTTATCAGTAGTCTTTAATATTGGATTTTTTTCACCTTAAGGCACCTTTCATTAGGTAATTATTTTAAAATCTCAACACTCCTTTAAGAAAGAAGTAAATTTGTCTGAACACTACTGAAAAAAATCTTTTAGGAATCAATTCTAATGGTTCAAAACCCAGAAGGCAAATGCACATTTTTTTTTTAAACTTGTGATTATTAATGTGGTCAATTAATGATATTTGAATGTTTGTCCATTTCTATACTAATACACTCTGTCCTTTCACTTAGGAGATATTTCACAGCCCAATGGTTCTCACTATGAAAAAAAGAAGGAAAAAAAACCCTAAAGAAGCTGGTGATATATTGCCCACATTTACCATTTCTCTATAAGGATAATCTGTTTTTGATATGCTTAAGCTATCACAGGGTGCACTCTTCAGGATCCTAAATGAAGTGTGTGTATTCTAGGGTCTAAACACTAGAAAGCCTTAATCTGAACCAGGGAGCTCACTTATCTGTGCCTCTGAAAGATGGTATTTTCCACTAAGATAATGTGCCTTGAATAAGGCCTTGAATATCTAGAGCCTTAGTTCTTTCTTGCTTGGTCTTAGGTTCCTGGAGACAAACACAGGAAACAGAGGGGTTACCAAGTTTACACTTTTATGGGTTACCCTATACTCGATGGATAGGATCCTTGTAAGATCTGGATGGGTAGTAAACACCATATTAAGGCCCTATAAATTAAAGCAGAGACATTATTTTAACAAAAATGCTATCACAAAGAACAGACTTTGAGTCCATATGAAAAAAAAAAAACTGTAAGAAAAACAAAACATAAATCTATGGGAATAATGACTTTCTGATTAGATCCTTTACTAGTTTGCAAAAATATCCCCAGAAAGTAATATCTGTGAAAGTAAGACCACTGCCTTGGGCAGATGCACAGGCAAGTTAATTCCCCAATGGCTTTCCTGTGTTACAAACTGAAGGGATATAGCAAACCTGCAATTTTGTGAGGAATATATACAGTATTCTTCCACGGTACTATTCTTATATACCTACATATTAATAAAACATCAGCCACCATTCAGATCCTATATTGCAAATCTAGGATATCACAATGTGCTTGAACGTGGAGAAAATAGAGTAATAAACTTGCACTTCACATTTTTTGGAGTCACTACTGACTATGCTAAGATGAATGAAGCCATGACCCCCTACCACAGTCCTTGACAATGCAAACCTGTTTCACTGAAGTCCCTGCACTAAGGCAACTAGATAGTAATTCTTTGGTTCTTTGTGATAAAACAAATCAAATTGACATCCGCTGAGCACATAGAATAAGCTTAATCAAAAGTTGGTGACAAAATCCTGAGAGCAGGAAACACTTAGAATCACTTTCACTTTGTGAAATTAGAGCTAGACTGATCAGAACTTGAATAAAACACCGTGTAACTTCAATCTTCCGAATACTGCCACATGTCCCAACTCAGCTTGAAAACAGAATTTTTTCACGGCTCTAAGAAAAGCTGCTTTTGCATTTTCATGAACATCCAGATAATGAAAACCTTTCAGACCCAGCATTGACCTTTTCTCTGGCATGGAAATTCTCATGAAACACAGCCTGTTCATACCTGTTCAATGAACCTGAAAATATTCACATTTCAAGTGTTTTGAATTTTGTCAGATATTTTGCACTCTTAGTCCCTGTCTAATTTGTATCTAACAAAAATATCAAAATCTGTAAAACTATTGTATGTGCACTCATTAAATGAGAGACACTTTACATGTCAAAGTGGTAGTGCATTTAAGTGCAGAGTGACATTTTTTACATTTATGTCCACTCGGCATGTCTTTTTCTGGGAACAATTCTAATGCTAGGCATGCTTAGTGCATGCACTGTGCATACAGAGTTATGCATCCACATTGCTGAAGAACAGAATCCCTACCTGCAAGAAAGGGCCAAAAATGCCCCTTCCATAAATATAAATCTGCTATTTAGACATGGAAAGGCAAACGGAATTCCACTTATATATTATGCATGGCATAAAAAATAGTTATGGAAATGCAAGGACCCCATAAACTACCATTATACAGAGGCAGCACTGAAAGATAAGAGAGGAGGAAAATTCAAAATGCTTAATTAACCAGATCCAGAACAGGAGTTCATAAATATCTTTGTAATAATACTTGAATTTGATTGTGCTGTTTAAGCATAGACCTGTAATGAGGAATATATGAATGTGAAAACATTCTGCTTCAGGGAAACAAAATACTTTTGAAGCTTCCCCAGGGTTACAAGAGCTCACAAACTGCTGCCCCTTTATCAATATTGCAGCATGTTACCACCATTGCACATCTGGACAGCTCCAGAGGCAATGAAAAATGGGGCAGAATGATTACACCATACTCATTCATTTTGCAGTGTTGTTCTCCCTGTTGGCAGTATCTCTGAGCAAATAGACAACAATCCTTTTCTCCCCTTACATGGGCTGTGGATAAGGCGAGGGGTTTCTTTGCATGCATCTAACTGTCTGGTCATGTAAAGTGAAGTCAGGAATTTGTCAATGAAAATAGAGAGATACAAAGAGGATATTAAAATTTGCTATGAGCAAAAATACACCTGGTGAACCAGATCACTTTTCTTCAAAAGTTATTTCAGCCATTGCTGGTCTTCCTGGAAAATAGCAGAGATACAGGAAATACTTGTTCACTTGCTACTAGTTTTTTTCAACACACATGACAAAAAAATTCCTTTCTCCAAATATAATGAGTTTTCAGGCAAAATAAAGATTACTCTGTATACTAACAGTGTGTATATCCTAATGAGGATAAAAGAGTTAGGGCCTGATTTTGCCACCTTTATCCATTTCAACTAGCTTGGTTGGGGAAGTAGTCTGATCTTAGTTAAGGACAGTATTATTTTATGGTGGAATAATTAACTTCAATCAAATGCATGTGTGGATGGTGACCACAGGTGCAAATTGTGCATGGTTTGCCCAGCTAGCCGGGGGCCAGACTCTGGCCTTCTACCAGCCCAATGCCACCCAACACTGCCACTCAGAGCCTGAGGCTGACCCCCTGTGTCCCCTGTCAACCTGGGCCTGAACCACCCCAGCTCAAATTGCTAATGCCCTAGGTGCACATGTAGATGTTACACCCAGGAACAGTTTACTACAGCTCAAACAGTTTCAGTGTGTATTGCTTTGCATTAAATGTACATGCAGATGCACCCACTGGTACAGTGTCACTTAGCCCCAGACAAAGCCCTAGAGTGGTTGTACATCAGAGCTCTGCAATTACTTCATTTACTTATTATTTCATTACTCTGTGCTAAATCAATCTTCTTCTCTATACCAAATCACGATGTCATGAACATGTTATTGGTGCATATGTGCTAATAATAAAAGTTAATGATAGAAAAAATATCCAGCCATTTCAAACCAAAGTAATCACTAGACTTTCAGAATCTTCCCTGAAGGGCCTAGGTTACTTCTTGGAAGAAAGATTAAATTATGCACACTTGTTTTGTATTACCATAACATGTATAGTTTTCAGTTAATAGAAAACCATATTGAGATATACTATAATAATAGCATTCTTTGAAATTAAAACAGTGACTCCTTTTCTTAGGCTTAATTTGTGTTTGGCTTCTCTATGAATATGAATATTATCTAATTATTTCTTCAACCAGTTTACCAGCACAGGCAAATTGCATCTAGCTAGTTAGATTTTGCTTCATTTTGCTTTGTTTCCTCCTCTTCCTCCTTCTTTTTGTTGTATTTTTTTGTTTTTGTTGTGTGCAATCTTTACTATTCATGTCATTAAAATTAATAATGGAAGTATCAGACCAAAGTTAGTTTTAGTGAGTTAGAATTACTCATATGATGCTCTTAATAGACTGTTTTTCATTTTAATTCATGTATCTGATGAGGGTTAGTTAAATTAGTGTTGTGAGTAATAATTAGGCTCTGCTAGAAAATTTGCCATATTATTAGTTTTGCAATAATCCTGTATCAGAAGAGCTAGACACAGTGAATGTAGAAGCTGGCCATATCAATCTACTCTTATTGGGTCCATTATAATTATTCTATGAAAGCCCTTATGAGGTAAAGCACAAGGTTGGTTTTCTTCTTAAAGTTATAATAGCATGTTGCTAACTGCATTTCAAACTCAGAGATGCAAACTGAACCTAAAACTAAAAATGATATTTTCTTGTATATTATGCCTTTCCCCCCCCAAATCAGGCAATACAATTAAGATGCATGTATTAAAAAGGGAAGTTGATTTTCTGACTGGGATAGAACCACCCTGATTTGATTCATGCTACCAGTGCAGCAGCTGTGATGTTTCTGCTGAAGTACCTAAGAGTCAATTGACTGAATAGCTCATTGTTCTCCACTCCATTTGTCAGGCCAATGTTTTTTGTCTGCTAGCTGATCCTGATCTCTTTCTTCCTCACAGCCTCAGAGACTATTTACTTCTTTTCACAATCATAGATCCACCCAGAGACACCAGTCTTCAGCAATAACTAGCCTTAGTTAAGCAGGAAAGGGAGAGTGAGTGAGCTGAAGATTAGTATCTGTCCCTATTCTATGCAGCCATAACTCTGGAAAAATCTTTTTCTTTCCATTCTGCCTTTCAAAAATCAGGTATTTATTATATTCTAGGCTATATTGTATGTGAGAAAATATACCATTGGAGACGGTTTTGTTTGATCTTTGAAACTAAAAGACACTTTCTAGCAGTTTTACTTTGATATTCAAAGTGCTTAGCTTAGTAACCCTCACGCTGTGTTGAGTCTCATACTGTTTTTAAAATGTATTAACTACTGTGCCCCTGTGACTTATGGATAATGAAAACCAAGAGTAGTTCATGTCACTATGACCATACTGTAACCTTTCCAACATCCTAAGAAATATTGTGGAGTTGCACTTTTTGCTGCTGTTGTTCTTTTTCTTCTTTTCCTCTATTTATGTTTTCCCTGTCTTTTCTTCTTCTCTCCCATTTCTTCCTCACATGTATTTTCTTAGGTACTCCTCTCAGAGTACACATGCCCCCAAACCCAGGCCTGGGCCACAAAATAAACATGTTCTTTCTTTGAAATACATCCTTAGTTGAAATAGTTCTAGTTGCCTTTTTGAAAATAATGATAGTTTAGGCCAGTTGAGGATCTGGACTTTGTAGACATTTGCACACATGCATGCACCACAGTGCCACAGTGCATTTAAAAGCACTCAGTACTGAGGTGCATGCATTTGTATAAGCAGCAAAATGCACGTCAGTTCTGAGAAAATGGTGGTGGCATGCTTTTAAACTAAAACACATTGAAGATGTTTTAGTTCAAAAATGCATCACTGCTATTTTTGGCATGATGACACACATTTCTCTGTTTTTAAAAATACATGTGAGGAAGCGCCAGGCACAACAGCTTGCAAGCTCTACAGACTAGATTAATCGAATCTGCTCTGATGAAGTAGATTTTTAGCATGTCGGAGCAGACAAAGGTAAATGTATAAGTGCCCTATAGCTCTCCTGTTATACCTATTTAAATCGTATTTACATTAAAAGGACTTTACTCCTTTACTCTTAAATGAGCAGACCCAAAATGCAGTAATTGGTATTGTGAAAACCTATTTAATTGCAATGAATCTGTTTCTGTTGCATGATGTTAGAGGAACCACCAGGGGCTCCTCAGCAGTGGGTAGTCTGCAGGCAGCCGTCTGTGGGCCACCTCCCCTACACCCCAGCCTCACGCCAACCTTTGACAGGTCACTGGATGGATCTTGTTGGCTGCTCCTCCAATGCTGCTGTGCTCTGGACCCCAACATACACTTGAGCCTTGCGTCCCAAGCATTTTCTCTTGCGGTGTCTCAATTGATCCACTATCTGGCCTACACTGGCTGCCCCAAGCTGCCTCAAGCCGGGACATGAAAGATCAAACAACTACCAAAAGGGGAAAAAAAGGAAGGATAGGAAGGAGACACCCTGCCAGCACCTCTATTCTGCACTGTCTTCCTTTAACCTGGACTGCCTCGCTAGCAAGGGGACTTAGTCCCCTGATGTCATTCATCCCACCGCACAACCCCTTCAAAAGGGGGCAAAGAAAGAGGAATGAAACAAAATGACAAGTTGGGGAGGATCCATCTGGTTTCCGCTCTAGCCCTACTGCCAGGATACTGAGGTGCCTCCTCAACATTCTCTCTAAAAATCTCTTCATCCTCATCCCTGCTAGACAGGATCCCACTCCTAGTACCTGGGACCTCTCTGGGAGTCGACCCACCAGGGATTCTTTTCTTGGGCCATTGAATTCAGATTGCAGAATTGCTCTCCCCTGATGTCATCTGACGCATTCTGCTTTCAGTGCCATATGGTCCTTTCTGGTCTGGTTTGTGCTGTAAGCTGCTGCTGAGCCTGCTACTGCCTCGTTGGAATTCCTCTTTTGGTGCTCACACCAATCTCCACCAGTGTAGAGCGCCTCCTCTGGTTCTCCTGCTTCCCAGGCACACCAGTCTTGCCAGTGCAGAGAGCCACCATTGGCTCTCCCTCCTCCCAAGCACTGTGGTTGTTGCTGGTATAGAGAGCCTCTGCTGGCTCTCTCTCCTTCTGAATACATCTGCCCTCCTCAATGCTGGAACTCTTCACTGACTCTCTTCTCCCTCTCTCCTCCAGCCTTCATCAGCGGTCCTTTTTATTTCCACTGGCCGGTGATTGCTAATGATGTCACCAGTTGGCTTCAGCTGAATAAAGGCACAGTTTACAACCTGTACAGGTTCCTTCCTTTGTTCCAGCTGTGCCACAGGTTCTGCTGCAGGTAAGCATTTTTCTTGTGTTATTATATTTTTTCTTTTGTGTATGGTTCCCGCCATAGGGGTCCCCAGTGTGTGGTTAGGGGCTCTTTCAGCTGATTGCTCCTGTGACAGAAGGATGCCACACTCTGTTTCACAGTAAGGGCGGCTAGGATCTGGAACCAACTTCCAAAGGGAAGTGGTGCTGGCTCCTACCCTGGGGGTCTTTAAGAAGTGGCTTGATGCCTACCTGACTGGGGTCACTTGATTCCAGCTTTCCTTCTGCACAGGCAGGGGGTCAGACTTGAAGATCTACAAAGTCCCTTCCGACCCTACTTCTATGATTCTATGATTCTATGAAATGCTCAGTATGACTAGGGGTCAGAAATTTCCAAAAAAAATGACCTGCTCACCATACCGATATCATGACTAGGGATCCTGGTTTTCTCTGATAAAAACAAAACAAAACAAAAATCTCCCCAATTAGCCCTCTAATTTAATTGAGTTAGAAAATTCTGGTCCTTCAGGTTGGCAATTTATTTGTTGTTAATTAAATAAAATCAGGGTGATGATAAGGTTCTATAATGCAGTCTTCTTAATCTGGGCGTGCTCTTCTTCCATGTTACATTTATTGAGTTCATTCTTCAAGTCTTACATATGCAAGGTTTCTTCAGGTAAAAGTAGTCCCATTGAATACCTTTGGAAATATTTTTTGAATAAAGTGTCTTTAATCATTTTGTTCATCTGCTTTGCTCTTCAACTTGGAAGAAAAACAAGAAAATCAAGAAGGTCTTTTTTGAAGTTGCAATTTTTGTTTTTATCTGGCTGGCTACTTAGGTTTTTATGTTTGTTCTTTATCACATGCATATATAATACATTCAGATTCCATAAAACATCAAGGCCATTGGTTAAACTGCAAGTAACTTAGGAAACCTACACATATGCATGCCCCTGTTCCAATGCATTCTAACTTGAATGTGTCAGAGCAGACTCAATTAATTGACCAGTGTCCCCGCATTTCAAAATGGTGGTGGAGGCTAAAACTTATTAAACAAGCTTTAAAGTGCCCGTGTAGCAATTTTGAAGTGCAGGATGCTGAATACACAAGCCACTGTGGGCATTTTAGGAAGACCAGCTCCTAAAAGCCACTGTAAGATGTTCTCATTTTCCACAGTGATGTAGCCTTATTTGAAGTAGCTTTGAAAAGTATGTTGCTGCAGATTTAATCAAAATCTAGGTATCAGACCCCCAGTCTGGGGATAAGTCACTAGCAGCTGTAATAATTTTAGTAATATTGATGTGATTAATTGATGGTTTGCTGACTGAATGTTACTTTTTCTGAAGTTGTCATTATCCTTTGCAGTCTAATGAACACAAGCTAATGATTGAAAGAAGCTAAAGCACATAATTGCTGTATTACCGTATGTTCTCTTTTCATTATCTAAAACCTTGCAGGATTCCTGAAACTCATTTTCTTTTCTTTCTTTATCATTGTTAATATGATTTCCGGACAGCACATTGTAAAGAAGTACAGGCTAAGGACTCATTTCTGGTCATAATGGCTTCTTTTTTTAAAAAAAAACCTCAAACCAAAACAAAACAAAAATGTAGATTTCTTGAAAACTAATCTTTTATAGCAAATTGAAAAAGTAGAAGGTTCAATAAATAAAATTATTCTCTCTATCTCTCTCCACCCCCCCATTCCTGTCTAGTCTGTAAAAACATTAGACATTGAAAATTTACTTGCTAATAGATCTTCATGATAGTATGTGTTTGATGCTAAGCCAAGAGGGACTTAGTTTTCTGAAGTCATAAAGGATCCTGTGAAATAGAAGTGAGAGCAAACAGGCCCTCCATAAAAACAAAAGCTTTTTGGAAAGCAGGAGTCTAAGGAGCGTGTGGTGTTTTTATTTTTATTTTAAAAAAAACAGCTGAATGGTCAAAATGGTCATGGATTTCAAACAATTCCAATGGAAAATGGAAGTGGTCCCTTAAATATTAGTTCCTCTCAGTTCACTGAAGATTCAAATAATAGCAGATGCATTTTTAACCTTCTAAACTCCCCCTGACCTAATGGTGACTGAAAAAATATTTATCTAAGAGACCGGACTGGGGCAGATATTCCTGGAGCTTATAACATGTGCAGTGTTTTGCATTTCACATATTTATTTCCCTTTTGCTTGACAATGCAATCATGCTGAGAACTGTCTGTTTTATTCCAATCTCCTGATAATGGAATGGCAGTGAGTAAATAGCAATTAAAGAGTGGCATTAAAGATTCTGCAGAAAGAACAAGCAATTCTGCAATTGCTTGTGTTGAAAAGCACCATCTTTATTTAATTATGAAAATGCCAAAGTTCCACATTAATTGGATTAAACACCCATTGGACATCACATTAAATCAGTCTATTTCAAAGGTAGGTATATTTTTTCTTTTTGATTGGCTACAAATTGGGGATTATCATCTCCAGTGTACAATTCTCAAGATTGGGAAATGTCTTTAATCAATCTTAAACTGGTCTAAAAGCTACTATAGACAGAAGGCATTTGACACATTTTTGATTAGAAAGATTTTTTTTTTATATACAGCAAGTGAAGTAAAGACTGAAAAAATGAAATATTGGGACAATTTCATACAGCGTGTGCAAAACACTTTTCTTCTAAATCAATCTGTCCTTAAACTTGATTTGTTTTCCACAATGGTACTGTTGAAAGATCTTAAAGATATTCACTATTCTTTAAAGTATTAAAATTCATGAAAGAGATAATAGTTGGCAAGACCTTGTGGACAGAAGCCTAGACAAGACATTTTCTACTTTGACAAGTAGCTCTATCCTATTCAATACTGAATGATGCGTGAGAATGCTACTGTCAGTTCTGCTAGCAATATGCATCATTCTCCTTTATAATCAATATCTTCAATGTCTAAAGACTAGCAGGGGACTAGAAGTGTGAGAACATTTAGTTGCTTGTCTTGCTATACATTGTCATTTAACTTCATTCTAAAAGCTGCCTTAAGGCGTCACTGAATAGAACTAAGATGCTGCAGACCAGTACCTTGAAATTAGTCTTTTTCATTTTGATGTTATTTTTATCTTGATGTAAAGCAACACATTTTGTCACTATGATGACAACTAAAGAATGGAGTGATTTCTTTATGCCAGTAATCTTTTGAGAAACTTTTTTTTTGGTTTGCAAACAAAAAAAATCATTTTTTGCACAGGCAGTGGACATAACCTCAGTAATTTCTTTTATTACACATATGATAAATGATATTGTTTATCCTCAACTAGAATGATATTTATAAAGGAATGCTTTTCCTACATGTGTAATTTCATGTCTATTGAATTTTAATGAACCCATTCCTTCCAGTTTTCATGGTAAAGACTTTTACTTGCTACAGGAACTGTCTTCTGAAACAATAAATAGGGGGTTGTAAAGTTCTGCATTCATTTAATAATTTATTTCCGACAAGAATTTAGGATTATCTCTCTGACAAACCAAAGGATGAACATGTTTATCCACAATAATAGATTAATAATTCCATATATATAAAGGCAGTTAATATTTGTGCTGTAATAAAAACAAATGCTTTGCTTATTTTATCAAAATCTAAAATAAAACAATGGTCAAGATTATTTTCATAATGGAGTTTGAGGTAGTTTCTTTTAAAAAATTTCCTTTATTATCATTTTGATAGAGCAGTATTAAGCCCTGCCGCAAAGAAAGGAGAGATGGATGAATTCCCCAGAGGAGAAAACATCCACATGATCAGTCTAGGGGCTATGAAAGGCGTGCAGCTCAGGACTGTAATTAGCAGCATGTGCTGTGGCACAGAGCTGGAGCAGACTCGAAGTGCCACTGATACACACAGGCAAACAGCCAGGTAATTTATACACCAGCTCAGGTGAATCTCAACCCCTGGAAAGGGAGATCGGCAGAGGCAAGTGCCTGTGTGACTGCACAAAGGTGCAGTGACTGCCCAAAATACCTGAGATAGTGATGGGTGATAGAGAGGAACAACTGACCAGAGGTGAGGCTTGCTGCTGTGGAGAATCCTGGGTGTTTCAGCAGGGCTCACACCACTGAGTGAACCCTTTCAATGTCAGTAACCTGGAGGAGGGTAGAAAAATGGAGAAGTAAACAAAGAGTCAATCATGTGAGGATGCAGCTTCCTTTGGAAGGGGGAAGTTAATACCCAGTAGCGTTCATTAAGGACTATGTTACTTGAGAGACTGTGCTGACCATTATATGCAGAGCTTGTCAGGCCACTGAGTTTGACCCCGAACTGAAGGACTTGAGGACCCTGGGGTAAACTCAAGAGGGGATTGTCTCAGTGTTATGAGGACTGAATAAGATTGCAGTCAAAGAGACTGTGACAACTCTTTTGGGCATGACCACTTACTGAGGAAAATCGATGCTACAAAGTATGTGTATCTGGGTGGTAGAAGGCTGGACTCTAGAAGGACATTTGTAATTGGTATAACACAGATTACTGGAGTGATAAGGGCAGTGTATGGGGGGTGGAGGAGCCCTGTGAAGGTGTGTGACGTTGGTGGGTTGCACTCAATGACACCCCCTCATGGGTCACCCCTCTCCCTCGTCTTGCCTATGACTTTGACGGAACTCGTTATTTAAAGGAGGGGTTCAGTGGAGATCTTAATCACTAGAGGGGTCTCCCGCCGAGGAGTACACATGATTGCGACGTCCAATGTTCCACGGGGCTCCACCACCCCTACACCCCATCAACTTGCCAACCGGTCACTTGCTGGTTCACTGGGGTCCCGTTGAAGGACCCTGGTCCGTTGGTCAATTGGCGCTTGGTGGTCCCTGAGTTTGGGCTGATGTTGGTACCCCGTCCGTGCACCCTCAGACCCGGCTGTAATTTTTACTATTGTGGGACTTTCTCCTTTCTTCTCCCTTAGAAGAAATATTCTTCAGCCCCCGAGGGACTTCCTGGGGCTGAGCCTTGCTCTGGACAATCCCTGAGAGTAAGCCCCTCAGGAGCGCCTTGTGTTTCAATTGCCTGATTCAGCCTCTGAGCTGGAGGAGTACTGTTTGTCTGAGAGACAGTCTCCCGAGGAGCTGCAGCAATCCCTTCTTGCTGCCTGCCTGCTCCTCCTCTGTCCCCTGCCGCAAGTCTTGCCAAGGTTTTTAAACTCTCCCATGGCAGCGGGCATGGCGATTGGCTCTGCTGTTCCCCTTGCCGGGAACAGCCGTTTAAATGAGCAGTGCAGGAGCAGCTCGTGCAGCTGCAATGGCGGCGGCTGCTGCTGCTGCGTTCCCATTTCCCGTCTCATCGACCCTCCTGCTGGTAAGTGTGTCTTTTCTGGTTCCTCCCGTGGGTCTGTGGGTCCCCTGAGACCCTCTTCTTGTTTGGCCTGGGCCCCTAATGGTGGCACGCCGCCATCACAAGGGGTCAAGTGATTAGTTAATTTGCAAAAGGACCAGCTGATCTACCTCCCAAGATTTACACCTTTCTTTGTTTTTTTTTCTTTTTTTATATCAAAAGCTTGGCACACAAGTTCCAAAGAGGGACAAACCAGTCCTGGCAGACTAACTGCAACTTACTGTTTGGCAACAGCAAGGACTTCCAAAAACATCTACTATCCATAAAGTGACATAGTATTTATAAATTATGCAATATTGTGTAGAAAAGGTTGACAAATCTGAGGTTTCTGTGAGGAAGGCCATGACTATCTGTCTCAAGTCATGACATTAAAATGATTTGAGAGCTTAAAGACAGAAATGATTATCTGACAAGTTAGTATGAATTCCTGAATATTACAGGACCTCAAATTTCACAAAGCTACCTCTGTGCTGATTCCAGGAAACTGTGTTTTTGCAAAAAAGAAAAAAAAAAACTAGGAAAATATCCAGTCTGGGTTTCAAAATGTCGCAAGACTCCAGAACTTTCTTTGGGAAGTTTGTTCCAATAATTAATAACCCTGGGAGAAAAATCAACAAAAAGTAATTTATTTCTAATTTAGATTTGTCTATCTTCAGACTCCAGCTTTTTCTTTTTGCTGTGTTACCTAAAGCTATATTTTTAATATTTTTTATTACTACACTTGTGGTTAAAAATTGTGGTTTAATCAATACTGGGCATACCTACACGAGCTGTCAACTGCACAGTTGTTATTGAGTAATCATTTATTACTTGCTGATGCTTACGTGTTACTGAGTAGTAGTGTCACCATCATGGTTTGTGCCTGGTGATGCCACAATGTTATAGCAGCAAGATACAGTGTGGTAGCTCTTTGTTATACTACTGTAGCATCTTGTGTAGATGCACCCACTGTGGACTTTCCAAGAAACACAAGCCTTATAATGCAAGATAGTCAGAAGCTTTTTAAGGACCAATATTCTTCCTAAAGATAGAGATTGATCAACTCCACAATAGCCAATACAGAAGAAAAAGCAGGAACATAGGGGCCAAGTACAGACATCACATTTTTACCATTATAACTGATCAGACACTGGTCTTTACCTGTAACAGAACATAAGTTTGGCACACATAAACTGGTTTAAAAATGTTGAAACTCTGTCTAAGATTTGCTACTCTCCCACCAAAGGGTAAATGTGGGTTCTATTCACTAATGATCTGAACTACATCACTTACAGAAAACTATATAACTTAAATCAATTCTGCCTTGGGCTTTTTTGAATTTCTGTACCTAGTAGAGCTGTGTGAAGTGGCTATGTTTCATTTTGAATTTGGCCATTTCAGAAGGAGAGTGATTAGTTTTGGTGTTTTGAATCAGTGTTCTGTCAGCCAGAGTTTGGCACCACTCAGCCTCAGCAGCCCCAGCTCCCAGACAGTGTGTAACATCCTGCTGAGCCATGCTGCACCCATGCCATGGAGCAGCTGCTGCACAAGTGCCTGATGGGGGTTCAATACCTGCTGCCCCCCTCACTGCCCTGTGCTGCATGGGGGGCTCTGCCACAAGGCCTCAGAGGCCCTGATCACTGCAGATACAGCTAATGAGTGTGGGGCTTTATTTTTTTTCCTTTCTTTCTTAAGTGCTGGGAGGCTGGGGCCAGGCAGGGGTGGGGCCAGTCAGGGCAGACATGGGGGCTTCTCCCATCTCTCCTTCATCTGTGCTTGCCTTTCCCCATTGGGGGGATCTGGGAGAGAAGACCCCATGGCTGCCCTGCCCAGCCCCAAACCCCGCCCGGCCCCATCCTCCTGGTACTTTAAAAGGAGGGCTTCAGGGCTGTGGCAGATTCCTCCGAGGGGGTGCAGTCCCCTGGATCTGTGCATGGGATGACAGCAGAGGTCCCTCCCTCAGAGGTCCCTCCCCCAGAGCACTGGGATTGGAAGGGACCTCAGGGACAGGTCACAGACACTGGCCAGCTATAGATGTCAATATTACAGCAGTCCTTCCCCTTTCCCTTCTCTCCCCATCCCTCTTCTGAACTTCTCTTTTCCCACTAGCCCACCTCTGAAACATTCCAAAACATCTGAAACATTTTCAAAACATTTTGGTTGGTTTCATTTAATGTTGGAGAAGTTTTGGCCTTCTGTTTCATTTTGGATTCAGTGTTTCAGGAGCCAAAATGGGCTGAATCATATCTAAAACAAAACAGCTGCCAAAATTTTGCATAGCCCTAGTACCTAGCCACGCACCATGACATCCCAAATGCCTAAAGGGATTCATTTCTCCCATATCTTAAATGCATGCCAACCACTAGCCTATAAAATACTTTGGGTGAGGCCACTATCTGGCTCTGTTGAAGCTGGGCAGCCAGAAATACAATAATCATAGGGCCAGAGGCAGCATATTTTGTATTTCTATATATCAAAAAAATTATGATAAGATTCTGCACATAAAATACCAAATATTTTCAGCAAGTTCAACCCCAGTGCTTTGAGCACCTATGCATGTGTTTAATTTTAGTACTGTTAGTTTTCCCATTAATGCCCATGCAACTACTCATGGTAGCACAATTAAGGCTATGAGAAAATGTTTTCAGAGAATGGCTTTGGAAAGCAAAATTATATCATGTATCTGACAGTGCATTTATTATGTAACTTCATATGAATAGAGCATGGACAAAATCATGAGTCACCTCTTTAATATAAATATTTACATGGACATTAAGAGATATCAATTTGATATGCATCACTGAACTTTCATCTACTTGTCTATGTATATTTTATGTGAGTATTTTTGTACACCTTGATTAGAAATATCATCATTCATAGAGCAATCTCAAGGTCAACAAGTTAGTTCATAATTCATTTCTATTTAGGGAACAAAAAACAGATGCTTTAAATCAATGAAGACTCCATATATTTTCTGCTTCCTGATTTTAACATGCATCTACAAAATATAAAAGCACAAAGCAATTATCTAGTGTGGTATAATTTGTCCTGAAACCTTTTTTTTTTGCTTTTCAGCAATCAGAGAATAATCATTAGCACATTTTTACAAGATAATGCATCTATATTACAGATAAAACATCTAAATACACTAATTAGACAGCAAATGGCAAGATTGAATTTCTTTCCTGTTTAAAATTGAAGAAAAACATGGCAGTTGTTTCTGCTGTCAAAAAAAAGTAAGTTTACATTTATCTATGTAAATATCAATGGGAGTAGTATGTTTACCCATACTTATGATAGGTTTTCCATCTCTGAAAGTCTAACTGGAATCATGTCTTTGGGAGGAATTAATGAAGTTCCAATTCAGCAGAATCCTTTATTTTATGCCTAGTTCAGTTCACTAGATTTCAAGTTGTTTAATGTTAAGCATGGGCATAAATACCTTGGTGAAATAAATCCTTGACAAAAAATTGGTGTACAGCACTTCAGTGGCTCAGTAACTACACTATATTAGCCTAAAAAGATGAGAAGCAATTAAGGTGCCTATAGATCAGAAAAACAGGAACACTTTAAACATAAGAAACTAGTTGAATGGAAGTGATCTATCACCACTAATAATCAAGGCCCAAATATCCCACAGTAAAATGTGACAAACACGCACACACGTGCTGTTAGCATGCAGAAATAAACTCTGGAACTTATTGTGTTGGAGCTTATTGCTCCTGGGCCACCATTTAAATGTAAGCCTGGGACTGTAGCACATTAAGTCAGGTTGGAGCAGCCTCAGCTAGTAGGGCTCCTGGGAGTCACCTTGCCAGCCTGGGGCTGCTCTGACCTGGCTTACCATGATGAAAAGTAGCCAGTAGGCAGCCACCACACTGAAGCGCCCTCATGCCTCAGCCAGCTGAGTCAGCATTTACATACGCACTGCTGTGCATGAAAAAGACCCACAGCAGGGTAGTACTTGAATATACTAGTTTTCTGTGGCCTAATAGAACCACACGTGTAGTCGTAAGATGTTTACTGGAGTATAAATTAGTCTACTCCTCAGTAAACATCTCACATATATGTACCCACTGTGGAATCAAATCTATTCAGCAACTCAACATGTGTTGTTACACTATAACATACCTTCCCATGCTCCCATCCAAGAAAATGTGTCTAATTAATAGTTGGAAATACTCTTTTTGTAGCAAATATTGGGTTTTGTGGAACCACATGAAAATGTCAGATCCCATTGTGTACATCCCTGAATGAGATAGCTGGACATTTTGTATCTGTCAGAGCCAGTTTCAGGTTCTTTACAGATTTTATTGTCTTGTCACCAGTTTCCAGGTGGCTTGCATTTTCTAACTTGTCTGTATATTGCACACCTAAGAACTAGAAACATTGTTTTCTTGAATGAAAGCTGAGATTCAGGTTGGACTCTGCAGCAAAATGGACTCTGTGGATCATGAAATGGGCAGTAAAGGACAATAAAGGGATCAGCAGTAAAGGGATCTTGCTAGAACCAGAGATGATATGTTGCCACAGTGACTTTGGGAGTTTTAATTAAGTTGTCAGATAACCTTGTTCTTCTCCCTAGCTGGACATCCCAGACAAGCTTCATCCCCTACAATAACTGAGAAACTGAGCTCCTTCAGGTAGAATGTAGTTTGGTTAAAGATTCTAGCTTATAGAGAAGAATGATAATATGTGGCACCCAAATAAAATCTCCCATTGGGTTGTATGTTGGCATTTTCTAATATTTTTCCTATAATAGTATTGTTTTCCGCTGAAATCTGTGAAACAGTATTTCTGGCAAAAAAAACCCCAAACTTTTCTATGGAAAACATCCAGGGAAATGTTTTATTTTCATTTTCATTAAACTTTTGTGCTAATAAAGAAAGAACACATCTTCCAACAAGCTTTTGTCAGGCACTCAGGGGGAGATTCTTATTGCAAACTGACATAACATTATTGTAATCAATGAAACTGTGTTTGTTTACACAGACTAAGCATCTGGCTTCAATGTCTCGAAATAAGTTCCAAATAGACTGACCCTCCACCTCATGCATCATTTATACCAGAAAGGAAAATTTAGATAACAACTAATTGGGAGGATCAAGACACTTGATCATTTTTCATTAAAAAAAACTGAGTCCAATTAACTGTCTTATACTTTAATGCTATGAGATCTTCATTTTTTAAACTGATAAAACATGATGTAATAAATGTTTTCTCAATTCAATATGAAATATATTAAAACATGTCCAGTCAGGTCTAACATAAAAAGTCAAAAGAAACATTTTCAAGTTTACTATATCAATACAAACAAAATGAATCATACTATAACTAAACAAAAATGTTCTTAGACATTATCTATCATTTTGAATACAGTTATTATGTCATATACAATACCTTTGTATTCTGAAATGTAACTGTCCAACAACATTGATTAGTTTTAATTTTGATGAGAGATAAATAAAACGCTCACCTATTTAAATATTAAAGTCTCCAAAAGAGATGGTCCAAAACAGTTGTTTCAAAAATAATTTAAACCCCAACTATTAAGAAAATAGAGGAAATGGTATAAGAAAATATATGAATATGTAAAATTCATAAGTACTCATGAAATTTCATAGTTTCATAGTTGGAAGGGTCAGAAGTGACCTGAGCAGCTCATCAAGTCTGACCTCCAGCCATGGCAGGAAAAAGTACTGGGGTCAAATGACCCCAGCCAGGTGTTCATCTAACCTCCTCTTAAAGACCCCCAGGATACAAGCCAGCACCACTTCGCTTGGAAGTTGGTTCCAGATCCTAGCCACCCTGACAATGAAGTAGCGCTTCATGATATCTAGTCTGAATTGAGCCCCTGCCAGCTTGTGACCGTTGTTTCTAGTCACTCCTGGTAGTGCTCGGGGGAACAGGCACTCCCCCAATGCCTGCTGGTCCCCCCTGACTAGTTTGTAACAGGTCACTAGATCCCCCCTCAGCTTTCTCTTGTGGAGGCTGAACAGGTTCATATCCCACAGCCTCTCCTCATAGGGCCTGCCCTGCTGCCCCCTAATCATGTGAGTGGCCCTCCTATGAACTCTCTCCATGTTGTCCACATCCCTCCTGAAGTGCGGCACCCAGAACTGGATGCAGTACTCCAGATGCAGCCTGACCAGTGCTGCATAGAAGGGGAGGATCACCTCCTTGGACCTGCTGGAGATGCATCTGTGGATGCATGACAAGGCATGGTTGGCCTTCCTGACCGCATCCCCACACTGTCGGCCCATGTTTATTTTGGCATCAATAATGATTCCAAGATCCTTTTCTGCCTCTGCATGGACAAGAAGGGAGTTCCCTAGCCTGTAGGTATGCTGCTGGTTCTTCCTCCCCAGGTGCATCACTTTGCACTTGTCAGTGTCGAAACCCATCCTGTTCTCATCTGCCCACCCTGTAACCTGTGTAGGTCCAATTGCAGCCTATTCCTTCCTTCTATCATGCCCACATCCTCCCACATCTTAGTGTCATCAGCAAATTTGAATAGGGTGCTTTTTACCCCATTGTCCAAGTCACTGATGAAGATGTTGAACAGCGCGGGTCCAAGGACCGAGTCCTGGGGGACCCCACTGCCCACATCCCTCCAGGTCAAAAATGACCCATCCACCACCACTCTCTGGGTACAGCCCTCCAGCCAGTTAGCAACCCATTTGACTGTGTAGGTGTCAACAACACAGTCCTCTAGTTTTTTTAATGAGAATGGGGTGAGAAACAGTGTTGAAGGCCTTCCTGAAGTCCAGAAAGACTAAGTCCACTGCTATACCTGCGTCTAAGGATTTTGTGACCTGGTCATAGAAGGCCACCAGGTTGGGCTGACAGGACCTGCATCTAATGAACCCATGAATTTACACAAGACTTAAATATACCTATACATATACATATATTTCTCAAGAGCTAGTAATTCTTTTTACCCACAGGGATCATGTTATTATCTTTACAGTATTTTCTACTCACCTATACCTCTAAGATGACATAGGTGTTACATCCCTGGAATGCTCCTATCTGGTACCACTTCTTAAACTCAGTCCTTTAAGCCTACCTAAATCTTCTGTAGAAACAAGGGCATTTATCACTCCAAGCCTGTTAATTTGTGAATCAGCAATAACTCTTGCACTATTCCTGAAAGAGAATGTTTTGTTTTTCCAATTTTACTTCTCCTATAGGTCAAGTACATTTTTAACTGTCTAAGTCTGTATCTTGAGCATTGAGGCCTTTTCAGTCATTTTAAACTTACATGACTGAAATGCACAAAAGTTTTTGTCTATCAAGATAGCCACTATGAGGCTTACTTTAGAAAACAATGGGAAATTTAATATTGCTTAGTTGTGAATTCATAATACACTATGTGCCCTTTTCAGTCTTTATTTAGATGGGAGGGAGAACTCAGTGGCCATATGCAGGTGAGCAGGAGAATGTGTTTGCAGCATCACAAATAATAGCATAAATCTCTGCTGCTACTTTGTGCCACAATAGATGCACATGCCTTTTGTTGCGGGCCATTCCCAGCTTCTCCCAGCTCCTGGCCCCTGCACAGGCTCCAGGTGCTGTGGGCTCCAGGTGCTATGCACTTCAGTCAACTGAGCATAAAGAAACAGGAGAGCACCAGTCCAGGGCTGCCTGATTCCCTCATCTCCATGTGCTTCCGTGTGGGGTCTCCACAAAGGAGCCTCCATGCTCAGGCACAAGTAGACAAGGGAGTACCAGCCCAGTGCTGCGTTATTCCTCATCTTGAGGCATACTGCACAGCTGGCTGGAACAGGGTATCTCTGAGAGTTGGGGCTTCACAGTGCATGGGGATGTGGGAGCAGGCAGCCCTGGGCTGCCTACTCCCCTGTCTCTGCATTTGTCCTGGAGTACACTATTTTGGCATGCTTTGCACCCCTTCTTTTTTCTGGTTCTTTTTTTGTTGTTGTTACTGGGAAATTAAAGTAAAAAATGTTGCTCCTGAACTGCAAATTGGCAATACTACATATGGTTTAAACATCCAGATACACATCCGGAAGATGGTGAGACCCACGGACTACTATCCGCTAGTGGTAGTCCATGTGGGGACCAACGACGCTTCGAGAGGCCGGCCGGAGGACATCATGGAGGATTTCAAGACTCTTGGA
>JAGPOW010003642.1:78502686-78533596 GCA_030014935.1 Caiman crocodilus
CCCAGCACTTGTTTCCTGCCATTGGCAGGGGGTCAGACTAGATGGCCTGCTCTAGGCCCCTTCTGACCCTAGTTACTATGAAACTATGAAACTATGTAATAAGTGCAGTTTGTGGTACCACAAAGAATGCGTGCCTGTATGTCTGGATGCACCCGATATGTTCAGATTCTGTTTCCCATTGGTGATGTGTAGACAGTCTTTGGGGGACACGTCCTCCCCTCCCCCTGAGAGCAGTGGTGCTCTCCCTGACAGTGAGAACTCAAACTAGTAGGGAGGCTCAGGGAACATTAGTTCCCACCCTGAAATTGACTCTGCTAGTGGGACGCCAGGAGAAGAAGTCCTGCTATTTCTCCTCTAGTTGCCAGTTGGCTGCTGGAGGACCCCTCCCTTAGTTGTGCCCTGCTGGTGTCCTCCCAGACTTAGGAGACAACAGTTGCCCATGCTGTGCCTGGAATTGTTAGGCCAAAGTAGTGTCACTAAACAGGCCTAAAGAGTCTCAGAGGTGATGTGAAGAACTATGTATATATATGCACAGTCAGTACAATACTTCTAAGAGACATATATATTTTTTTTTTTATAGAATGTGAATTAAAGACATAAGAAGCAGATATACACAGTTTTGGCATACTATGAAATACTGACAAACCAAGAAATATAGGCAGCTGCTGTAACTTCATTGAGACATGGTAATTTTGAGCAGTTGATTTGGGAAGCGTGTATGTTAATTTGCTTTTTTGCTTTTCACTTATGGCATTTACAAACAACTCCTATAACTAATCATAAAAGGTTACAATTTAAAAACAACATTTAGCTACAATTTTGGCAAGTTGTGCAAGATCATTAACAACTCAGAGCAGAACAGTGCTTCTTTACAAGGTAAAAAAGTCTCACCTACAAAGGCTATAGAATTTGAAGCTTTGGGGCTTTGAGGAACACTTTAATCCTTGTCTGGTGTAAAGGATAATTGTGGTTCTGTTTATGGACTTCAGTGAGTAAAAGTAGATAAATGAAGGTTTAAATAATTTCTGAGCATGGCCCAAGGACTGAGCACTTTTCTACTTCTGTTCAAGCATTTTCATTTCTTAATATTGCCATTTTGATTGTGCCTGTTTCATCCATGTATTTTGCTATTGCATTTCTGATAGCTGCAATTTCTGATAAATTACAAGTAAACAACACAGGTAGCAATCTTATATTTTATTTCAATTATTTTGTTTGCAGAAAATTGTAGTTCTGTCTTTCCATATTGCTATCTAATGGATGCAAAAATGTTGAAGTCACCATTAAAGCCTATATTACATTCATACAATAAAGCAAGAAGTGCTTTTTGTCTCCATATTTACCAGAATTATAAACAATTCAGGTAAAATTCTGTCTATATTTTTAGATGCCACAGCTCCAGGAAGATGAGAGCAATCTAAAACAGAATTTTTGTTCTTCCATTAAATCTTTATGTTTATAGAGTAGTGAAATCTGCCAGCGCTGTAACAAGAGTCACAAGAAGCATTTATAGCAGAAATTAAAATGCCAAAACTTATGACTTAACTAGAGATCAAAATCTACCAAAGTCAGATTTGGCTTTGACTCCCAGGTGGTTTTGTGTGCCTAGCAAGATCTGCTAGATATTCTAGAAATATTTTGATTCTACTAAAAGAGACAATTTCCCCCTTTCCCTCTTCCCCCCTTCCCCAGAGCATGTATGTAGAAATAAAAAAAAATCTCTTTTTCCTTTCTCTGAAAATAGCCAGTGCTATTCTAGATGACCTCCACCCATTACATGTTCTACAATGGTAAGAATGATGTAAAAATGCTGTACAAGCCTCAGATCCATTCACAGAAAGAGTCTCCTTGTGCAGAATGAGATATCATTATGGAATTTGCTAAGGATCATCATACAAGCCTTGTCATTAGGATTTATGCAGGAGATGGTGATGGGTTGAGGCATCAGCATGTGGCAATGCAGTGCTGTGGCCCTCAAGGCAGCCTGGAACAGTTCTTATAAAACAGAAAGGTTCTCAAGTCTAAGCTATTCTGATGGTCTCTCCAGTTCCCACAGCACTGTAGGGTTAAGAGGGCCACAAACACAGCTTATAATCACAAGAGCCTTCACTTCTTCTTAGTGTATTCTGTGCAGTACCTCTAGCAGGTACGTTACAGAAACACGTCCTAAATCCTATGAACAAATTATATATATGCTAAAGAAAAGAATAGCAGTGTCACACGTTTATTTCCATAATTTATAGGGGAATTCATGTACACAAATGATATATTTTTGTTTTGTTTCTGTTTTTACAAGGGCCACAAGTAATATAGTTGCAGTATTCAAAAAGTGATGATTTTTAAGATGATTACACAACAATCATTTTAAACTAACTTGTGTCAACAGTAAAACTTTGTTTTTAGCAGGGGTCCATCTTTTCAAGTAGTGATGGCAAAGGCACTGTCTGCATCACACCATGCCTCCCTTGCTTTTCATTCTACCTCTTTCTGAGTTATTATAACACTTGAACTCAGCATGAGATCCATCTCCTGTAATTGGAGCATTTGCAAACTTGCCAGTTCCCCATATGTATGGAGTGAGCTAGCCTCAGTCCCTGGAGTAGTGTAAAATTCATTCCCTTGAGCAACAACAGAAGATGAGTTGCATCTAGCCAGGTATCAATTTTAAAGAAAGACATAAAATGCACTGCTAAAAGTTCAGGCTTTCTATATTAATAACAGGAGGACTTTTAGAAGACATTTTTTTAGTGTATGTTAATTTCTTGTTTCTAGATTACTTCAAACAACCTACAGTTCCCATGGCACTGATGGTATAGATATAATAAAAGTCTTATTTTCAGTCCCTATCAACCTTTCTAGATTTATATAATCCTTATGTTTATAGAAGAAAAGGAAACTATAAAAGTCTGTCTGAACTAAGGATCAAACTTCCAATGAAAGAAAAAAAAAATAATGGAGCATTTACTTAACATAATTCTGCTGACTGTTTTGCATGTAAATTGGCTGGAACACATTATACCCTACAAGGCTTTCCATAGCTAGATAGTGTCAAGAGTTCTCTTACAATCAATGAAATCTGTTTTCTGCTGCTTAATTGACTAAACTGAATGCCTCTCGACTGTAATGGTATCTGAGTCACTGAGACAGTGCTGGTCTTCCATTTTCTTATCAGCAGGAATCCATATTCTGTATTTTTTTCAAATTCATGTGATAGAACAAAATGCTTATAAATGTGTTCATGTACAGATTTCTGGCTAACTGGTATTTTTCAACCTTTGCTGTTTATCACATAATTGTTACGCATTTCAGTTTAATAATATAGTTATAGATATAAGGCAACCTTTGAAAGAATATATTACAAACTCTAAAATTTATTTGTCTTTTCATTAGTAATTGTTCAGACAGTACAAGACATGTGAAAATAAAGAATAGAGTAAGGTGACCCCCGCATGTTTATTTCTGAGGCAAACACGTCTCTTACCATATTGGTGACACCAGTTCCTCCTTCTTGGGAGAATGACAGTAGGTATTTCCATTGTTGCATCAATTCTCTTCCCAACTAGAAATACATAATAAAAGATTATATCATCTTTCACATTGTATAGGACCTGTTATAAAGTTGTAAACATGGCCAATATTATGAACAACTCTGCTGGACAGCTAGGAGTTCAAGAATAATGTTGAATCGTACATTTTGGGGCCCCACTGCAGAAAAGATATGGACAAATTAGAGAAAGTCCAGCAGAGGGCATTGAAAATAGTTAGTAGGCTGGGGCACATGACTTATGAGGAGAGGCTAAGGGAACTAGGCTAATTTAATCTGCAGAAAAGAAGATGGAGAGGAGCTTTAATAGCAGCCTTCAACTACTAGGAGCTAGACTGTTTTCAGTGGTGGCAGATGACAGAAAAAGGAACACTAGTCTCAAATTGCAGCACGAGAAGTTTAGATTAGATATTAGGAAAACATTTTCACTAGGAAGGTAGTAAAACACTGGAACGGGTTACTCAGAGGAGTTGAAGAATCTCCATCCTTAGATATTTTAAGATCTGGGTAGACAAAGTCTTGGCTGGAATGATCTAGTTGGGGATGGTCCTACTTTGAGACGGCAGTTGGACAAGATGAGCTCCTAAGATCCCTTTCAATCTTAATTTTCTATGATTCTATCATTAAGTTAGGGCAGCAAAGTGTCAGAACAGGTATTCCAAATAAGAAGAAATAGGTGCTCACTGGGTTTTAAACCCTAGTCTCTTCAGAATCTTGTGTGTGAATTAGGATTTGTAAAGGAGGACATTAAACAGCTGGGAATGACATATAAATCCTACATCAGCTCCATGACAGTAGGAATTGTGGCATCAGTAGTAAATTAGCATTATATATGCATTCTGTTTACATTTATTTTTAAATATAAATTCACAATATAGAATTTTAAATTTGGCTACAAGTCGATGCATGTTGTCTTTACTGATGCTGTTATACTATTTTCTGAGTTTCTTCTGGTTAACACAAGTATCATGAAAAATAGATTGTAGAAAATAGAAAAAAAACCCAAAATTTATTTTCTAACAAGTGATTCATGTAAGTTCAAACAGTCAAGGATAAATGTCTATAGCAGGAGAAGAAAAGGAAAAGCCATTTATAGCAGTGAGCTCTGTTTTCAAGCATAATAAAACAACCTGATAGGTGTAGCTCCTTTCCCATAGATCATAGACAAAACCCAATAGCCAAATATGAAAGCAATAAAAAGGAGTTGAAATAACTTATGCTCCATGTTTAACAGGCTGGTCAGTTTCATGCCTTTTAGCCATGTTAGATATCTTCAAAGTTTACTTGATATGCATGGAGACTTGAAGTATATGATAAACCACAGAACTCCACATGGTTGTGTATTGGGTTTTCTTCCCCCTTTGGAGTGAGTACTCAACAGGAGTGAGTGATATAATTAGAATTTTAAAATGAGTAATATCAAGCTTGTGATGCACCAAATAAAAGGGAACACAATAAACAGGTCGTTCCATCAAGTGATTTGGAAAGAATGAAACATGATGAAATTGTGAGATTCAGAGGAAGCTTTACAGTGGCTGTACACAAGTTGTTTATAATGGAGCTGACTAATTGTGGAGCTCTGCAGTAACCTCAGTGTGTATACGTGTCACTGTTAGGTTACAGTAAATTAATAAATTACAGTCATAGGAAACTACTTGTAAACACAAGTACTGTCCTGCAGCAGCATTATTTATTGCACCATAACACACATGTAGATGCTGGCAGGGCTGGCTGGGGCCTGAGAGTGTCTCAGTCTGAGGGCTGCCTGTCAGCTAGCCCCTCACTGGAGCATTCTTGTGTCCCAGCATGCCCCTCCACAGCACTTTGAGCTGGATGCAACATCAAATTTGTGGGTCCATTCAACAAGGACTGGTAGTGCCCAGGTATGGATCCTCTTTAAACTGAGGACATTTTCTGAGTGATGCATGAGTGGTCCAGAAATTCTAAAAATATTGTTCCTGCTCTACCTCCAGCTACCTGAAACTGCCCTCCTGGGCTACTAAAAATAGCTGTCACATCAAGATATAATTCCTGGGTATATCATAAAGCCCAGGAACCAAATTTTGAAGACCTAAATCCTGATTTCCAATAGAAGAAGGGAGAAACAATGTTTGCCACCATTGTGTTTTATGTCTTTGTGTGAGTTTGCATGCTAAACCTAGAAATTTCTTTCTAGGGTACCTAAGGTACCTAGGACTGTTCCAACCCAACTGAACATGCTGCAGAAGAGTTGGTTGGGACAGGAGGGTGCTCCAGTACAGTGTTAGCCAGCAAGCAGCCCACACCGAAGCACCCTTGTGCCCCAAACAGATGCATCAGTATCTACACATGTGCTCCTGTGCACAAAAAAGCTCTGAAGCAAGGTAGTACTTGTATTTATAAGTATTACCCTGCTGCAGAATGTATTTGTTTCTTGCAGCCTACTGGGGCCACATATGTAAATGATGAGACATTTACTGTGGAGCTAATTAGGCAACTCGGCAGTAAACATCTCATATAGATATGCCCACCCAAGATGCAACTGGACTTGACATCTTGACAGTTTGTCTCGTAGCAGGCATCAGCACTCAGTGACTGCTGTAGCTATTGTTTCATGCTTCATTAATTTTAGAGACTTTCCATTATTTTGCCATGTAAATGGAAGTATAGGGGATCTGAAGAAGAATCTAGAAGAACTTGTATAATTTCTGCAAGTCCTTTTGCCCCGTATCTATTCCCTTATAACTCCATATAGCTTAAGCCAGAAGGAACCCTCATGGAAGATATGCTGTTACAAAGGGACCCTGTACTTAAACAGCCATGCTATTTTAAATTTAATTATGTATGTAACAAAACAAGGTGGTCTTTCTGTCAGATTCACTCTCCTAAACTGTAGGAAATTAACCACTGTAGTTCACAGCCATTGCACCATACCAGAAACCAATAGAAAGCATTTGTATTTTATATTCTCACACCCCACTCAAATGACAGTGGAATGGTGACACACTGTAGCTTTAGATCTTGCCTCCTTTTTGGATGTATCACTTTTCACATGGCCAGTGCCACTGGCCAAGGCTGTCATCTAGCTAGAGATTCTAGCAGAATAATGTTCTTGGTTTACACTTTTGAAACATTTGTTTTCCCTTATGGATCAGGGAAAAGGTCACTTTAGTTTGGGGGTCTCATTAGAGTCCTAGCTGTAATCTTGTCTTGCTCACAAAATCACCACACAATTCAACACAAAGCTGACAGCTTCTTCAGAGGGGATACATAGGCAGCCACTACTAAAACAGCAGAGGTGCTATAAGTTAGGACTGAAGTACTTGTGCAGAGCTGTATAGAGATGTTAATCCATAGCACCTGTCAGTACTGTGCTTTGGACCAGCCAATGTTATAAATCTCTCATTTTCATGAACACTAAAATCCTCCAAATGTACAAAGAAAAATAAACGCAATAAAAACTGTTTTCCCATTCCCAAATACAGTTTATTTGTTATGAATATACATGTGCTAGTTTACAGCCTACTTTAAATCTAGTGAACTGTCAAGAATTCTGTAAGTGTGAGCTAGAATTTATGCAAGTTCCCTTTTGGAAAAAAAAAAAAGCCCAAACAAATCCTTAAATACAATCAAAAACCACTTTCTATGACCCCTGGAATGCAGTATCTTGGTTCAGAGGATCTTTGATGTTCCCTTGAGCGATGTTCTCCCCAGCCCCTTCTCACCTCACCTCCTTGGCATTGAAACAAGGGGGAAGTCTCATCTATTAATTACAAGAAAAATATCTACCAGGGCAGTAAATGCCCTGGTTTACTATGCATTCAGCAGAGCATCTTAAGAAGTACAGTGTCATTTCAGAAATGGACAGATTAATAAATTAACGTGCCACTAACATTGATATTTTATTTATATTTTCCACAATTTTTGAAGGAAATAATTAAATCATATAAAATAGCTAAATTCTTCAAAATGTTCTTCAAGGTAGAATTATCTCTTTTTTTGGTTTTGGGAACTTTCTAGCCATGTAAGTGAAATAGAACTACTACAGCTGTCAAGTGTATTAAAAGATTTTTAAACAACAAAACATGGAATAACATAGCTGCAAAGCATGACCCGGAAACCATGTTAAGAGGGTTTTTTATTGATATACAGTTATTTTAATCTGATTTACACACTATTATTCAAATAATTATTTGAAAACAAGCATAGCTACCCTTCTGCGTTTTCTGGGGGGTAGATGTAGGGCATGGTAAATTATATACCAAAAGTTTTCGGGGAAGAAAAAGAACTTGTCATAGTATAAGAAATAACAATATGGCACTGGCCTGCTGTCTGCTTCCAGTTCCAATGCATTAAACACATTAGTATTCTAGTCGTGCATATAGCTTACACCATTTCAAAATGCATATCATTATTTTGTTCATATCCACACTCTTGAAATGGGCTTGATAGATAAGGCTAAGTAAGACAAAGAATAGATTTGTTTGTGTAAAGATTATTTTAAGCCTGCTAGAAGCAGTGGCGAAATCTCAGGAGAGGAAATAAAAAGCAGGCAGGCAATCTGTGTGCCTCTCATCTCCCTGCAATTCCTAGAGGTTACATATAAGAAGATTAGGAAACAACACACAGACACAATTGAAAAGCTTCCTAATGAAAACAAATTTGCCATGTTTGATGGTTTATATTTATCATCATTCTTTGACAGCAACATAATGTGGAAAGACAATTTAATGCAATAAAATGATTTCACTTTATAAACAAATTGTTTGGGATAGTTCTCTTACGAAGAAAGAAGGCTTTCTAATGACATTAGAATATCCCAAACCAAATAATCTAAAAAGAAAGAAGGCATTGATGGAAGTGACTGTAGTCTTCTACCTTCTGCTTGATTTTCTATAGGAAATGGGAATTTAAGAAAGTAAAGCAGTTTGGATCCTTCAGTCAATAGCAATACATTAACTGCAGGGCCATTCCTGAATTCTTTATTCAGACAAAAAACAGATTAATTGCATATGCATCAGATACTTCAGGAAGTAAACCATAAGAGCCCTACCCATTCCATAACTCTGCCAATGAAGATTAATTGACCTTTATTTAGTTAGGGGGAAGAAACCTGACCCATTTGCTATGTAATAAAATGATTTTACTGGTGAAAGCAGGGAGGACCATACAGCCCTATTACATAATAATTTCCATCAACTGCATTACCCCTTGATAAATGTAAAATTATTTACTCTGTAAGAAAATTACTTCTATGGAATGCAGTAAATTTCATCTTATGGTAACTATTTGCTCAAACCAAACTGGTTCCTCTTCCCCCTATGGCTGACTATGTACTTGGTCTTCTCACTGAAGAAGAGCAAGTGTCTTCAGTGAGAAGCTAACTTGGGAAAACTGGTTGTGTATCTGCCCCTTAATACAGAGTAAATGCTGTGGGTAAAATCTGATGCAAATTACTGGAGTAATCATTGTTTTGTATTCACAAGCTCAGCCTCATTTTCTTTCTTCCTATCAGAGACAATATAAAGTTATTTTCTTTTCTTAATATTGATGCATATCAGATTTTTGGTAACCATGTGTTCGGTATAGCCTTTAAGCTGGGATGTATGTTTCAATTTTTTTCTAAAATAATAATCTTTCTTGTGGCTTTATAGCATCTGTTGAACTTCTCCAGCTACCTTCTATTTTATATCTTCTTTTCATCAACTGAACAAAAAAAACTCCAGAAATCCTATTGTAGTTAATACAACTACAAAAACTCTTGCTTCATTAGATTTTATTCATTAGATTTTATTCAAAGGCACTCTCTAAAAAGAAACACTATTACTTCTTTAGGCTACAGAGTTTTCCTGGAAAAAAAACTAGGCCAATCAGTAGTATGAAGAGGTGTGATTTCTGACTAGTAAAGTCGTATTGGCAGATGCCCCTAATATAGATGTAGTTCTAATGTCAAAATCATGTGTTTACTATCTAGCTTATGTCATTTGAGGGAAGCGATGTCAGTAAAAATGCAGTTATGTCAGTATTAGTCATGTCCATGTCCACATTAGGAACATTTTTAACAATATTGCTGTGCCAATATAATTCTAGATGTCAGGGAAATGGTGGGGAGGAAAGAATAAAATAATTGCTAAAAAACTACAGTTGCAAAGTATTCACAAATTTAGATTGCACTGCATTGAACATTTATGCCCCTCCACCTTGCAAAATATAGAAAAATATATATATTGAAATCTTGAGAATGTTTTAAACATTTCTAAAAGTAACTATGTCTAATTTTTCTGGCTAATTTAATTAGGGAATTAAGATGTTATTCACAAAAAGTGTGTTGGGTAGTTTAGGCCTTCCCTTCTCACTCCAGTGGTTTAGGGTGAAAACAGCTGTTTGCAGCATGATCTGGGTTTAGGCAGTTTAGTTTAAGCTGCCTAAACCTGAACTAGGAGCACCATGTGTAGCCCTTTGCCACTTCTAAGAGCAGAGTGAGCAGTCTGAGGTAAATAACATGGCGTGGGAGAAGTGGCTGGTGAAGTGGGATTAGGTGAGAGAGCTAGTGGATATGCAGTGGGGGGCTGGCAGGTTCAGGGGAGAGTCTAGGAGTGGGGGGACTGGTGCGTTGGGGGGTGGGAAGGTGTTGGTGCCTAGTTGTGAGACTAAAAATAGTCCTGTCAGGGGAATAGGAACAGCAGAGCCCCAGGGCTAAGGCAAGTCCCTAGGCTTTCCCAACCCTGAGGCTGTGCTGTGAATGCATACAGGCATTTGCTAGATTGTATAAAAGTCCTTATCATCCTTTCTTGCTCTATGTTAGTTTATCTCCTGAGGTAAACTAACATAGGTGGATGGGGCGTTTTTTGATTATGTTGATCTATATGCAGCACTTGAACATACCCGAAGGCTCTTTCCCAAGATGTGAAGTCCTAGCTTCAAATCTTCTCTTGGATTCAATTCAGAGCAGGATTTAAATCAAGATTGTCACAGGGTATTCTGGGGCAGATCTTTTCCCATCTTTTGTTTAAAAAACATATTATTGGAAAGGAACTCCTTGGCTATAGAATACAGTCTCATTCATTTTCAGACAACTTTTTGTGCAGAAGTATCCACAAGAACATCTATTGATTGATGAGCTAGAGGGTATGATGAGGGTTGGATTACACTAAACATGTCCCATTTGTGCTGGAGACAGGCCTGTTAGATATGCCATAGGTTCATGAGCTTAGGCACATCACAAAATACTAGAAGACTCCTTTAATAAGGAAAGCCAATGGGGATGCATCATCTAATTTCTTGGGACAAATAACAAGACAAAAGTAATGTGAGGGAGGTTAGTTACAAGGGATCAGGAGGGGGACACCAAGCAGAACACATCAGCCAGCACCCACTGCCCTCTGAATGAATCAAAGGAGACTGTGGATGCCAACCAGTAAAACACTGCCCAGAAACATGAGCAGAAGAGTGACAGAGAGACACCTCCATATTCACCTGGGCTGTTCCTGAGCCTCCTTCCTGATCTTGTAGATGAGCAGCTTTGCCAGATCCAGGAGGAAATTAACCAGGAGGTCCCAGGGCCTGGTAGGGCCACAGACAAGGTAAGTATAACAAAAAAGGTGTGAGAAGAAGTGCAGCCAGAACTTCAGCAAGAGGTTCTAAAGGAGGTGAAGAGGGGCTGCAAACTGGTACACTCAAGGTATTGTTGGAGACAAGATAATGGGCTGGGTGGACAATTGGTTTAATCCAGTACAGTGCTTCTTATGTTCTTACTCTGGTACCTCCTGCATGTGACAGAAACTCCCCCCCCCCCGGTTTAAAAAGAGAGCTGTACAATGGGTAAAAAGGCAAAAAGACAAAGGGAGGGGAGTGGGGGGAAGAACACCACTGATGATACATTTCCACTAAGTGGTAGGAAATGATGTAGGTTATAACATACTCCAATGATTCTGTAAGACTATTTCCCTTGATACAAAGGGAGGAATTGAAAAGCCAGTGTTACTTACCAATCTGACCTAGGGAAAAATATTTTCTTGACTCCAGGTTTAGCAGCCATTTTGACCGTGAGCACATGAGCTCCCAGTGATGTATCTGACAAGCACTGGTAGGAACATTCATGTACCCTAGCTAGACTTTCCTTTCTAGATATGGATAATGTCCTATACTTTAGAGGAAGAAAGAAAAAAGAAAAGATGAAGAGCGGCATTAATGAAGTTCTTGTCTTCACTACAGGGAACCTACATAAGTCCTTGAATTTGGGATTTCAGAGATCATCTACATGGAGATGGAGTTTGTATTAATTTTCACAGGGATACCACATGCTCAAATCTATTGGTATGGGACACTCATATTAATACACTGAAAACATTGCTAACTGGTCCTTTTCTACCTTTCCTAAATGTATGTCCATTGCCCCACTAGTAAATCACTATTAATGCTAAGTGCAAGTCAGCATAGTTTTTGGAAACAGAAATCCTACCTCACAGTTCTGCAGAATTCTTTGAGTGTGTTAACAAGCACATAGACAAAAAATATCCAGTAGACATAATATATCTGGACTTTCAAAAAGCTTAAAAGGCCTCTCATAAAAGGCTTTTTAGAAAACTGCATTGCCACAGATTTGAAGAGAAGATTCTTTTGGGGACTGACAGCTGGTTAGGTGATCAAGAGGCCTCATAGATTCATAGATATAGGATCAGAAGGGATCTATGTAGATCTTCAAGTCTGATCCCTTGCTCTGGGCAGGAGTGAATACTGGGCTCATATGACCCCAGTTAGGTAATTGTGAAGCCTCCTCTTAAAGATCCCCAAGGTAGGAGTCAGTGCCACTTCCCTTGGAATTTGGATCCAGATCCTAGCTGCCTAGACTGTGAAGTAGTGCCTTTTAATGTCCATCCTGAATCTACTCTCATACAACTTATGGTCATTATTCCTTGTTACTTCAGGAGGTGCTTGGGGGAACAGGGTCTCTCCCATTCCACACTGGTATCAAATAGGGGCCATGCTCTTCTTGACCTAATTCTCACAAGCAGGGAGAAATTGGTTGGTGATGTAGAAGTGGATGGCAATTTGGGCAGCCATGACCATGAGCTGATTGAGTTCAGGATCTTGATAAAAGGAAGACAGCAGAATATGGACCCTGGACTTCAGAAAAGCAAACTTTGATTTCCTCAGGGAACTAGTGAACAGGATCCCCTGGGAGGCCAGCCTGAGGGGGAAAGGAGCCCAGGAGAGCTGGTTGTTGTCAGAACTGAACGGTTAACAGGTGCCTCGGCACAGCTGTGTTAAGCACATTGCGAGTCCCCGGTGCAGGGATTTTCCCCGTAAGGTGGGAAAAGTCCTTGGTGCAAGATCAGAGCCCGCCAAAAGTTTGCAGCTGCACCATCGAGTGCATGCTTATGATTGGCTTAGTGTAAATTATGCATACCTGGCGGTCAGCAATTGGCTCGCTGGCCATATAAAACGCTTGGATGGTACCAGCTCAAATAGAAGGAGTGCTCGAACACACGTAGGGAGAGATCCCCATGTGTACTTTGGAGCCATGAAGGAGGCCTGATCACTCACCATCGACTCCCCGTCACAGTCGCCACAACGTATCCCATCCCTGCGTGAGTGTGAGCATTGGTGTACCTGTCTACAGTTCTGTTTGTCTGTCTATGGATTGTGCCTACACTGTCTACCTCATGTATACAGCTTGTAAGTAAAGTTTTTTTGTTTCAACCACTGCTGCCTCTCTATAGAGAATAGGTCAAGAAGAATTAGGTCAATTCCACTCTATAGGCAGCCCCATTCCGCCGGCGTTTCTCAGCCCCCACAGTTGTATTTTAAAGAATCCTGCTGGAGGGCATAGGAACAAACTATCTCAATGTGCGGAAAGAATTCCCAAAGTGGCAAACAATGAGCTTAACTTAGCAGAGAATTCTTCCGTGAGCTTAAACACACACACAAAAAAAATCTTACAAGAAGTGGAAGCCCTGGCAAACAACTTGAGAGGAATATAAGAATATTGCTCTGGCATGCAGGATTTAAGTCAGGAAGGCCAAAACGCAATTGGAATTGCAGCTAACAAGGGATGTGAAGAATAACAAGAAGTGTTACTGTAAGTATGTTAGCAACAAGAAGAATGTCAGGGAAAGTGTGGGTCCCTTACTGAATGGGAGAGGCAACCTAGTGATAGAGGATGCAAGAAAAGCTAAAGTACTGGGCCTTCATCACATGCTAGGTCAGCTTCCAAACTACTGTATCAGGCAGCACAGTTTTGGTAGAAGGTGAGTTGCCCCCAGTGATGAAAGAACAGGTTAGGGACTGTTTGAAAAATCTAGATGTGTATATGTTTATGGGGCCTGATGCAATGCATCCAGGGTGTGAAGGGCTGGCTGATATGATTGCAGAGCTGCTTGCCATTATCTTTCTAAACTTGTGGTAATCAGGAAAGGTCCTGGATGATTGGAAAAGAACAAATACAGTGCCCATTTTTCAGAAAGGGAAGCAGGAGGATCCAGGGAACTACAGACTAGTCAACTTCACCTCAGCCCCCGGACAAATCATGAAGCAAGTCCTCAAATAATCCATTTCTAAGCACTTGGAGGAGAAGGTGACTAAGAAAAGTCAGCATGGATTCTCCAAGGGCAAGTCATGCCTAACCAATCTGATTGCCTTCTATGATAGGAAGACTGGCTCTGTGGTTGTGGGAAAAACAGTGGATGTAATATATCTTGACTTTAGCTAGGTGCTTAATACTGTCTCCCACAGCATTCTTTGAAGCAAGCTGAGGAAATGTGAGTTGGATAAATGGATTGTAAAATAGATTGAGAGAAGGCTGATTTGTCAGGCTCAATAAGTAGTAATCAGTGGCACAATGTTTAGCTTTCAGCCAAATGGAGGTCAGCCCAGGGTCAGCCCTGGGGCCATTTTTTGTTCAATATCTTCACCAAATCTGAAAGATGGGGTGTATTGCACCTTCCTCAAGTTTTCAGATGACACCAAGCTAGAGGGGTGTAGTAAATACACTGGAGGGTAGGTCTAGGATTCAGAGTGACCTAGAGAAATTGGAGGATTGGACCACAAGAAATCTCATGAGGTTCAAGAACAAGTGCAAAATCCTGCACTAAGAATGGGAGAATCCCATGCATTGCTACAACTTACAGCTCTGCAGAAAAGGACCTGGGGGTTACAGCAGACAATAAGCTAGACATGAGTCAGCAGAAGGCTACCAGCATACTGGGCTTCATTAGTAGGAATGCTGCCTGCAGATCGAGAGAAGTAATTATTCCACTCTATTCTGCACTGGTGAGGCCACATCTGGTGTACTGTTCCTAATGTTTAGCCCCTCCCCCCATGTCAATGCTGTACAGAGTAAACCATAGTGCCTGGTGACTCTGTGTCTTGTTGGACTGTGCCATGGAGGGAATGGACCTACCGGGTTCATACAGCCAACAGAAGTTACCCGATTCTCACCTGCCATGTCTTATTGGGTTTGTTTTTTAGTCAGGAGGTGATCTACTGCTGTGTGCGATCTCAGATGAGTTGATTCTAGTTCTCCTTGAGATTCCAAACTCCCCTACACCTATTCGAGCATCACCCAATTTTTATAGTGTCTGTTGTCAGTGTATTGCATGTGTTGGCTAATCATGGGGCAGCAGCCCTCCCCAAAGGAAATAGAAAATCAGAGAAAAAGAACTGAATGAGCCTTCCAGCCTCCTTCACTCCCAGCTGGGGAATTGTTGCTCTCAAGACTTTTCTCACAGTCAAACCCTAATGGCACCTGCCACTTCTCAGTGTGGCGGGTATCTCTGGCTGCACCTTACACTGGGCTCCGGTGGGTCCCTTGAAGCCAGTTCCCTGGCCAGTGCATCTCGGCTGGCTCTGGCTGCTTTACCTCTCTCCCTTCTTCCAGGGCTACAGCACTGCTCCCTGGGCTGCTCATCAAAGAAAAG
Organism: Caiman crocodilus; assembly: GCA_030014935.1. Taxonomy (NCBI): domain Eukaryota; kingdom Metazoa; phylum Chordata; order Crocodylia; family Alligatoridae; genus Caiman; species Caiman crocodilus. The sequence continues at coordinate 78,518,128 of JAGPOW010003642.1, forward strand.
AAAAATATCAAAAATAACTAAGATGTGGCAGCAGTGCAACACTAGCTCTTCAGGTCACACCTTCCCTCAATGCATCTTCTGACAGGCTTTACCTGTAGTTCCCACTCAACCAGTGTGTGAGGTGGTGAGTCTCAACACTGGAGCTGCACCAGGCTCTTGAGGGACATCTTCACTAGTCCCTCAAGACCTGAGGCTCCTTTACCTGCACCCTGGAACTCTCTACTCCATTCCTCCATCCAGTGTTCATCTCTTTCTTTCCCTGGTCCCATCAGTGGACCAAAAACAGCCACTCTGACCCGGGCAGGGATAATCTTAATTGAGCTGTTGCTGACATAGCATTGCAGATGCCGGTGCATCTCTCACTTTGGCTCTGGTGGTGAGACTGGTAAGTCCTCCCCTGCTAAAATCTTGAGAGATTTTTTCTTCACTCTTTCTAACTTGTCCATATCCTTCCTATAGTGGGGGTATAAGAGTCCACCAGAGAGCAACAAATATGGTTCAGGGGCTGGAGCACATGGCTTATGAAGAGAGGCTGAGGGAACTGGGTTTATTTGGTTTACAGGAGAGGAGACTGAGTGGGGCTTTGATAGCAGCCTTTAACGACTTGAAGTTTGGTTTCAAAGAGGATGGAGCTAGACTATTCTCAGCAGTGAACAGGTGACAAAACAAGGAGCAATGGTCTCAAGTTGCAGCAAGTAAAGCTTAAGTTGGATATTAGGAAAAACGTCTCACTAGGAGGGCACTGGAATGGGTTACCTAGAGAGGTGGTAGACTCTCCATCCTTTCAGGTTTTTAAGGCCTGCCTGGCTTGTCAAAGCCCTGGCTGAAATGATCAAACTGGAGATTCAACCAGATGATCTCCTGAGGTCCCTTTCAACACTAATTTTCAATGATTTTATGATTCCTTACAGCTGTCCTAGGCAAGTTGCCAGTCCTTCCTTATTACCACCACTATCTCCTACAGGGCCACCCTCCTGGCCTGCACATCCTCATGGTCAAGGGCCTGATTGCTACAAAATCAGTAAACCTCATCCAGGGCCTAATGGCAGAAGGCCTGGGCCTCACAGAGTCACATCCACCCCACTCAGAGCAGCTTCTTCTGGATTCAGTCCCAATGTGCCCATCACTCCCAGTACAGGTGGTACATCTGGAGTGCATGACAGCAGGTGAGTGGCTCCCAGGCACTGGGCAGTGACCTTTCCCCTGACAGATGGGCTATCTTAGAGGGAGCAAATGGAGGGTCAACGTTAGCTACAGCAATATGACATGAGGTGAGAACAGGCCCTGGTGAGGTTTCTCAGGGAATAGTCTCATTCCCAAGTGTGGAGCCAGATAGACAGCCCCCAAGCTACAGCAATGTGGGGCTGGCACCACAACAAGGATCACGCCCATCCTGTGGCCTGCCCATTCCCAACCACTCTGTCTGGGTGGCCTGCTGCCCAAAGGGGGTCCATGGTCTCCATAGAGCCCTGCCTTGAGGAATCCTCTTGGGGACAATCTTCATAGCCAGCCCAGCCTGAAGTGCCCAGTTTCTCCTCCTACCTGGATCTATTTGGTGTTCCACAACCACCGGACCCTGAGCCACTGACTCCAGTGGGTGTGGAGTTACAGTCTAATGAGCACATGGCCCTGGTGACACTGGTAGCTGTGACAGATGGCAAGTGGGGGAGGTCTTCCTGATCCTGCTGTGATGGGGGCCCCTTGCATGGCAGAAGAGTGGGGGTTAGCAGAGGAGGGAGTGAGATGGTGTAGACAGGCTTGGGGCACATGAAAAGCAGAAGATGGAGTGGAACACTGAAGGGGAAGGGGTATTGGGGAGAGCCTCCCAGTTCCCCATGCACTGTGTGGGACTTGCCAGGCCTCAGCAACAGGAGGTGTCCTTGGCCATGAGACTGTGGTTCCTGGACCCTGGGTTGCTGAAGGAGCTAGAGCCAGACCTGGCCAGTCATGGGAATGAGGCATGGCAACAAGGTTGCCAAGGAGCAATGTGCTGGAGCGGCAGAGGCTCAACCAGAGCATAGAGATACTCTGGGAGGCACCAGAGCATCTCCCTGGAGGATGAAACCTCCATTTGCTCTGGCGCACACCCCTGGTTCATGCTTTGCCCTGTTGTTCTTTTCTTTTCTTTTCTTTTCTTTGCTTTTCTTTTCTTTTCTTTTCTTCCAGGTAATCCTGGTAGCAAAGTTTGCCACTGCACTGCAAGTTTACATCATGGTGCATGTTTGGATTGCACGTGCCTTTATATCTGAATGTGCCTCTTCTATGCTCTCCTGGGCCTGGACTGGCACCACCTCCTCATTAGAGCCTTGTCAGGCTACAGGCAGCAATCACTCACCAAGAAACACTCACCACCTGCTCAGAAGACTGGCCTAAAGAAACAACCCAACAGACCAAACTCACCAAACTTACTCTGTGACAGCCACCATAGACAGCCTTGTTCCAACCCTGTGAGAATGCCGCCCTGCCCCAACCTACCAATCAGCTGCTGGGCAGGAGGAGGGCATTTTCCCATGAGGAAAATGAGAAATCTTCATAGTTCTTCCCTGAAAAAGAAAACTGTGCTGACCGTTACGAATTCAGGGAAGACAAGGGGGCGCTCAGCTGCCTCTGCAAGACTCCAGGAGCTTTATTGCAGGAGCACTGCATCCTGTCTCACCTCATGCTGCTCGAGGCTGACCTAGAGCAGTGCAGGGCAAGGTGGGGAAATTTCACTGTGAGAGCAAGCCTGTAGAGTCTTGCTGTAGGACTGTAGCATGGTAGCCTGCCTTGCTCTGCACTGCTTTAGGTTAGCTGGATGAGAAGTGGAAGGTGGCATGGTCAAAAGATGGGTGTGCCTTTCAGTCTGGTGGGTGGGGAAAGCAGGCAGGGTCAGTCCTTGATGTGCTTAGTGTCTGAGCTCAGTAATTAAAAGTGCCTTGGCACAGTAGAGTTCTTAGCACTATGCGAGTACCCGGTGCAAAAAGTTCCCCGATACGGTGGAAAAACCCTTGGTGCAATGATCAGTCCCCGCCAAAGCTTGCATCTGCACTCTTTGCATGCATGCTACCAATTGGCTTATCATAAATTATTCCTACGTGGCGGCTGGCAATTGGCTCGCTAGCCGTATAAAACTTAGGGCAAGTTTCTGCCCAAGTTGGAGAACTCCACGAGCGCATCAGAAGAGACTGCCACGTGTATCTCGGAGCAAACTTGGAAGCCTGATCAACCACCAACGACTCTCTGTCGCCTTTCATCCCAATGTACCCCATGCCCTGCATGCTCGAACAATATCAGTGTGCCACCCGGTTTCTGCTTTTCTGTTTGTTACGGAGCGTACCTACACTGTTTGCATTGACACGAGTCCCTGTACTGCAGTTTGTAGGTAAAGTTCTTTTGAACTCAACCAACAAGCGTCTGTGCCTAATTCCACTCCATTGTGCAGACCCATCTGGCTATTCTCGGCCCCCACACTTAGTTCCAGTCTGGAATCTGAGCACAGAGGGTGGCACTGCAAAGCTTCTGCCTGCTTCTCACACAGGAAACTGTAGAGTAAGAAGCAGGTGAGGAGCAACTGGAACTTCTTCTCTTCCCTCCTGGTTTATGTCCCACCATACCTTTGCCTTCTTAATAATAACTCCAGTCTCAGGAAGGCATGGGAATCTTTCCATCAGGTCCACTTCTCTGTCCCTGGGAGGAGTTAAACCAAGAGAAAGTGTGCATAGATTCAGTCTCCCAAGAGACAGCTGATCCTCCCACCCTGTAACCCAGGAGGAAAGAGAAGAAGCAGCCTCCAGTTGCTCCTCTCCTGTTTCTCATACTACAGTTCCCTGTGTGAGAAGCAGACAAAAGCTTTGCCATGTCATTATATAGTAATGTTACTAATAATATAATATTATTACATAATAAAATAAGAAATAATATATAATAACGTATGTAAATAATTTATCATGTTGTATATGGTCAAGAAGCTAGAATTAAAATTACATATATATTTGCCATATTTATAATTCTTGACTCTACCAAAAGCAATATTTTTTTAAGAACATGATTTTATATATCTAATAACAAAACCACCTAATTATATATAAAGAGTATATGACTAAGAGAAAATTACTACCACTTTGGAAATCCCAGTGTAGGAAATGCTATTATCTTCCCTAGAGCAATATCAAGTTATCTGGTCTACTATCAAACCAAGATTTTCTTGGCATTATTACTTTTTAAGTGCTTCCCACTTATGACACAACATCCTTGTATCTTGGATAACTGTTGTACAAGTGGAGGATTTCTGTTAGAAATTATATTTAAAATACAACTAAATTTCCAGATTGTAGAGGTCATTTTTTATTTACTCACTATTTTTGCAAGGGCTTTCAGTAGATTTTGGTTTAATATTGGTCCTGAGTTTAATTAATGTACTTCTTCAGTTCTTTTCTAGATCATTAATGAGGATTTTAAAATCAGACCCAAAATGCTGCTTTCTTATATCCACCATCAGTGATGAAAAATTACCAGTTAATCAGGAGCAATACTACATACCAATTCCTACAATAATTGTCATCATGCTTGCAATAGCTCCTAATTACTTGGAATGCCAATTTTTTTTCTGAAATATGGTAGAGAAATATGTATTAATATTAAGTTAATCCCTAGATGATGTTTAAAACTGGTTCAAATTGCTAAAAGAACCTCTTAAAAAGTAAAATAAAATTTAACCTGCAATAAACAAGATTTCATCTTCAGGTAGATTTTCAATGATTTTATAAAAAAGAAAAGAAAAGGAAACATAAATGTGCAATAGCTACATAATATTTCTAGAGCTTTAGATTTTTAAAGATCTTTAGATTATGCTAACTAAAAACTGTGTTTCTGGGTTTTTTTCTGCTAACAAATTAAAACAATAATGTTTATTTTATCCTGTTTTTCTGGTTCTTAATAATATTTGAATAGTGTCATCCATGGTTGCTTTAGACAATTTTAAAGTGACAGACTATAAAGGGTATGTTTGTTTGTTTCTTAGTTTAAAATGCACAAGAGAAATGTGCATTTTTTTATATAGTTTTGTTGTAAAATGATTATTTATTTTATTACCACTATCACCAAACATTCTATTTCTGGAACAAAATAGAAGACAAAACACAGTAGAAATCTAAAGAATGGGATAATAGGTGGTATCATTTCCATTGAAATTGGATGTGCACACATAAGTAGGATGAAATTTTCAAATGAGAGTAAGGAAGTTAGGTTGGATAGTTAACTCCCTTAGCTCCTTTACACAATTCCAGCAATAAAGTGCAAGAGTCAGTGTTGCTATACACCTAAGATTTCACTTATTTGATTATGTAACCAAATCTTGAAATTGTAAGTTTTCCAGGTAAAACACAGGCTTTTTATAAGACATTAATTTTCTCTCAAAAGACTTGCTGCTGTCCCTGGAGAAAGTATGAGTGAACAGACGTTCAGGTTTTTTTTTCTCCCGAAGTAAAAATGGCCACTCCAGAAGCAAAATAATCTCAGAACAACAAGAGTAAATGACACTTCCAGTACCAGATCCAGATATGCAGTTTATGGAGCTTCAAACCTCTTTGCATCACCACAAATGACAAGTGTTGCATTTTAAATCACGTGGGGGGTTGCTACAGACTTTCCAGTAGCAAAAAGAAAACCCCTGGAAAAAAAGCAGCACAAAGCATGCCAAAGTGTTGTGTGCTGGGGCAAACACAGAGACAGCAGAGCACAGTTCACCTTGCGATAGGGGGAGTAGGCATCCAGGGGCTGGTTGCTCCCCTGTCTTTGCCTGCCTCTGTGCGTGGGCTTTACTGTGGAGCCCACACACTGTGGCATGTGGAGTCCCTAGGCTGAGGCATACCGCTCAGCCAGGAAGTGTTTGCTTCCTCCCCCATCTCCATGTGCCACTCCCTGGCTGGCTGGGCCATGGAATGCCTCAGGTACCCTGTGCCCCACCCAGGCCCTTACCCCTACCAGGACAATGAGTCTCACTGCAAGCCACACAAGTAGAGGCGTGAACTGCAACACAAATTTGTCTTATTACTATTTGTGCTGCTGCAAATGCACACCTCTGTTCATGTGGACACAGCCCAGGACTGTTTCTCTGGAAAAAGCATATGTCTGTACATGGTATGCTCTAGGTAAGTTTTTTCTACTAGGAGAACACACTTGGAAGAAGTTTCCCAAATTATTGGAATGTGTGTATGCAGCCACAATATGGGACCTCCAAAGTAGTATAGTTTTAATATTACTCTTAGTCACACACCTTCAGAATAATCTGGGGCAAGCCACATAGGGTACATGCTCTGGGAGTGTGGAGGTTGGGGGGAGGGAAGAGAGGTTGCGTTAATTAAAGTGTCTCTTAGAACTGGTCTAATTAAAGCACTCAGCACATTTTGTGTATTAGCACCTCCACACTTAAAGATGGTGGTGAGGGGTGCTTTAACTAAAGCTCATCTAGCAAGCTTTAATTGAAGAACCACTGCTGCCATTTTTAAGCACAGGCATGCTGATACACAAGATGCTGGAGTTGATTAATCTGTTAAATACAGCATGTCAGAGAAGCCTTGCTGTTCATGTATAGACACCCATTAGGCTTACATCTTCAAAAATATTTTTAGGTGACTAACTTAAGTGCTATTAATTTCAATGTCATTGAAAAATTTAAAAGACCCCTGAAGAACTGGGCTCTCCATGCTGAACATTCCCATGTGTAAAGCTGAGATAATTCTAGTTCCCTTCTTGTATGATCCACTTAAGCTTTTCTAGGCATATATGCATAGCTTTTAGTAAATTGGGTCCTGATTTGATCTGGGCCATGGGGTATGATTATAATACAAATAAAAAATAATAATGGGAGTTTTTTAGAGTATGATGTATGTAAAACATATTTTATTCAGAAGGGTCTATTGCTCAAAACATTTTTCTTGTCCTGTACTTAGATAATCTTAGATTTTCAAGATTATCCATCTAAGTACCATGTTTGATATTTGAATTCATAGCTCTCTCTCTCAAGATTTTACAGATAGTTTAGACTGGCATGGAAAAAGTGGTTGAAAACCAAATGTTTTCTACACAGAGTGCACAGAGTAATTAGCAATTGTGTCACTGTAGGATCAATGTTAAAGTTAGGATACTTTTAAGCAAAAACTTTGCTGTTTCCATGTATCTCAAAAGCATGTTAAAATTACATTTAACTCAATAACTCTTTCTGCCAAGGAAGCAAGCATACAATATTTCAGAAACCCCTCCTTTCTACTTCTCGTCTTGCCTGCTCTTACAACATGCGCTCCCTGGGGTCTTTAGAATGTCTCCTTCACCTCATCCTAAAATTATGGTCCATTTTAGTAATAGGGCGAAGGAGCAAAAATTGATCATTCCCCCGTGAATACAGGTCTCTTTTAACAGCCTACCATTATGATACAGAAGGCTTGAACTCCAGTTGTTTGCTCTATATCCTATGGTTTTAAATGATTACTGTCACTACCAAAATTAATTATTCCTTAAAGAAAAAGTAAACTAAAAAAAGTAAACTAAATGTAAACTAAAAAAAGAAAATCATAGTGGAAAAATCATAGTGGAAAATCATAGTGGAAACATGATTTCTAAATTCTTAAAACAGCTAACTGCCTTGAGAACAAATAAAAGTCACTGGATATTGCCAAACTTATTTTTCTTCTAGGTGTCAAGGTTGAAAAAGGGTTGTTGGTTGTTGCCATGCTGGTCGAAGGACATAGGCAGGCAAGGTTCTTTGGTTAGATGTGATAGCTTTTATTAGACCAACTAAATAGTTTGAAGAAGAGAAGAAAAACTTCTGAAGTATTGCATGGGATGCTGGTTACAGACCTGAAATTAAAAAAAAAAAAGATAAAATACTTGGCCCTACCTGCCTACCACTTTTATTAAAAAATCAATTTCAGTCCTTTCCTCTGTTGCATTAAGGAGCTCAAGATTAAGATTAAGTGCAAGCCATATCTCACTGACATTCTTGACTGTGATTTTTTAATTTAAAATTTAAAAGTGAATCATGGAAGCAATTCTCCTTTCTCTTATACCAGTGCACATATTGTAAAAGCTGGTAGGAAGAGAAAAAGAAAGGAGGGACATCTGAAACACTGTATGCTTGACTCCTTGGTAGAAAGATCTTTTGAGATAAATGTAATATTAACATGTTTTTGAGACTGACTTCAGTGATGTCACTCCAGATTTATAACAGCACAAGTAAAAGCAGAAGCAGGGTCTATGTCTCTTCAATCTTCGTACTGAACACACAGTATTAAACCTAGAACAAACCTGGTGGAGTAGAGATATAAAGAAGTATATGTTGGAAGCAAAAGATCCAATAATCTAATATCACACCTTGCCTAGAGAACAAATAAAAGTCACTGGATCTTTTTGGCAAAGAAAGAAAATCAATAACATCTCACAGCTCTCTAGCTAAAATAACTCTAACCATTGGAGAATGCCACAACAGTTTGAACTAAGGAAGTGCCTCAAAGATATACAATGCCTTGAGGTACAATAGAAGTCTGCCCTTAATGAGCATGCTAATTTAACATTCCAGCAGGATTGCCACATCTGAGTTTAAGAACACGAGTTTGAAAAATAGCACAAATGACTGAGACCTCCTCCTGTATTTTGTCCTGTTACAGAAGACAGATGATCAGTTCATCACTTTTTGAAAATTAGTTTTTTATACATGGGCATTCTTTATCCACTAACACTTGTGTCACAGGAACAGCTTAAATCAGATGACACATTGTATTAAGAAATCTATTGTCATATGCACCAGAACTAGGTTTTTGAAAGCTCTGAGAGCCGTTAGAAAGAGGGAACTTGGACTACAATACATGTGAGATTGTGGGGCTTGTTTTAAACCCTGTTCTCAATTCCCTTACAAAAGAGAAGTGTATACAAATAAAGACATATTGGACCAAACCAAACTCTAAAAAAAAGGTCTGTTAAGCTTTACTCACTAACAGGGCATAGTTTAATTTTTAAATGGAAATTTGGGGTTTTTTAAAGAAATTGTAAACCAAAAAATGGCTTTTTTTTTCCCTGTGGAAGCAAACCACTGTTTTCTGACAAGTTCAACTAATAATCCCCTTCACACACAAAGAGGTCTTCTTTTGAGTTTACTTCACTCCCATAAAGGGGGCAATAAAATCTTACTTTTTTGCAATTATAGTAATTATAATTTAGAGATAGTGGCCATGTCTCCATAAAACACTGACATAGTGGTAGCCTGTGACTTCTGAGCAGTAGTGTTATGTGGCAAGAAGCTTGATGTGATGCTACTGCACAGTAGTCTTGGGCTACTGCACAGTCAGCATCAGAGCAGCATCACAAAAAAGTAACCTTGGTTACTGCAAGTTTTTTAATACTTGTTGTGAAGAAACAGGGGTAATAAATAAACACTCATGACAGGAAAGGAGTCCAAAGAAGACAAGGACAGGAGAACAGGAGGAGGACGTAGATTCTGGAGCAGCTATTCTGTGAGGATTAAGCAACTGGGGGTGAGGAGGAAGAAACGGATGCCAGAAGAGGGCAGATAAAAAAAAAAAAAACTTGTCAAGAAAGCAGGGAGTAAAAAAAAACATAGGAGCAGGCTCTAAGGGGGTGAAGAAGACCCTTCTCTAATTTGAGGTAATGGGACCAGCTGCTGTTTATTGTGGTCCTCTGTTTTGAGCCAATTGGGCTCTAGATAAAAGAAAAAAAAAAGGAGATTGGTAAAAACACACTGCAAGTGCTCAAGAAGAGAGACGATGCCCGGATAGGAAAGAAAGAAAGAAAGAAAGAAAGAAAGAAAACCCTGGGCCATATAAGCCAGACCGACTAAAAAGTGTTAGATAAGCAGTAATGCTGTTAAAGTAAAATTATACCCGAGTTGGATTCTCTTTAAGTTGATATTAGTACTTAATTGATGTAAACAAGTAGCAACAGTCATGCAAATAGCAAGTTCATTATGGATGTAAGTTTGAATATGGATAGATAAAGAACATTGTTAATCTAAACAATTTAAGACTGTGATTTCAACTTGATGGTCAGCATTAGTTATCCTACACAAGAATTACCAGAAAGTAAAGAATAACTCAAGAAGATCCGCTTCCCCATTACAAATTGTCAGATTTTTGCTGCAGTAGATAATGAATAACACCTCCTATTTTATAACGTTGTATACTAATGGCAGGTAAGAGTTGGGAAATACTGTTATTATTCTAGACAATGCAATCTGAGAAAAGACCTCCTCACACCTGTATAAACACTCTGCAGTCAGTGTCTCATGTAGATATGGTCACTGTCTAACAGAAGACTGAGGGATCTAGGAATTTAGAGATAGTCTCTTAGTTAGGAAAACCAATAGGGAGTGGAAAAGGTCTTCAGAGGTTGCCTACTGACCCATAACTAAAGCCTGTTGCTTAGTTCTTCTCATTCATTGTCTGCCTATATTTACTGAACTGAATAATCACTACATCTACTACAGAAACACCAGAGCTATTCCATGAAGAACTTTTCTGAACTAAAATCATCTTTAAAAAATATTAGCTTCAGGAGTTTCAGCAGAACAATAACTAATCTTCTGGTAATAAATAGTTAAGAAACTATTCAGTACTATTCACGTATATATGCTTCCCATAATAAGATAGTTGATGGACAATGTACATTTAAAAAAAAATGATACTGAATATATTTATAAAGCAGAAAAAATCTAAATCATAGGTTTCCTCCACCTCTAATTTCTATTTTCTTAATCATTATATGTCTAAAAACTATTGATTATTCCAATGTATTCCCTTTCCTCCCTGAAATATAACATTAATCAGTTCAAACAACGGGAAACACCATGTCATACTCATATTTAGCACATTCAACATCAAACTGAGAAATTTAAGTGTGAAAGCTCAATTCTGCAGTGAATATCAAGTTGGCAAATCTGTGCTCTAGGAGGGATCAGGGACTAAATCCCTTAATCCCATAAATGGATCCACAGGGGTGGACTCTTGCAGTTACGGAGAAGCTAATGGGTTCTTTGTAGACAGAGGGGGTCAGGCTTTGTAAATCTGATTAATTAAAAGAAGCACAAGGAATGGTAGACAAAAGGAACTGACAGAACAAGAAGGTATAAAATAAAAGGTAAGAATAAATATTCTTAATTTTACATCCCATTTTCTCTTCTCTAGTAGCATTTCTAACACTCAACGAAGGTCAAGTCAGAGCACTGTCACATGGGATATGTTAGTATGTGTTAAGTCTGTGAAATGATATGTGGTATTAAACTTAGAACATGTTCTGAGCAGTCTCATGGTAATGTTTACTAAGAACCCTCAATTGACAGCCTATGCTCTACTGCTGGAGGGCCAGTGAGCAGGCCTCCAAAAATGCCATAATGGAGTAACATTTGTCCATATTTCTGATACCAGCTGAAAACAGGCAAGTGAAGATGAAAGTGCTAATTGGATGAGCTGAGATAAGGACATGAATTCCACTCCCACCTGGACATACCATGTCAGCTGGTATCAGATCTCCAGGGACTTCCTGAAAAAGGATGAGTGGTGGAACTGAACAAATCCTTGCCATGACCATTGTAATCTATAAGCACTCTGTGCTTTGCTGGCATAAGCACCTGAGCCTGGTGAGGCACTACTTTGGAGACCATGATGCTTTCATAGGCATAATGATGGCCCACCTGCAGAAGTCATAACATGGTGCCATGCAAACCAAGGTGTTGAGGTCCTGTATCAGATGCCACCTGCCAGATGTCATATCAAATATCACTGGGCATTAAAAGTGAGCTTGGACTGTTGGGAGTGGTTTGTGTTCAGAACATGGGATGATGAGCAGTAGTGGCAAAACTTTAGGGGGCCCATTGGCACATCCATGGACATTACACTTATCTGCCCCTGCCCCCCCACTCCCGCTCCAGTCCCAGGGAGTTGAACTTCAGTGCCCCCCATATATTAACAGTTGCATGACTCTGGTGATTCAGAAAGTGGCAAATACTAACAGCCTCTGTTCCATCACCCATCAGATCATGTAGGACATATGACAAAAATGACAGCCATACATGAAGGTGTAACACTATATTTGAGGAGTTGGAGCCTTAGTTTATCTTGGAGAACCACAGGATGGCATTATGAGGTGTGAACAGATGGGCTTCCCCTACTTCATGAGTCCCATCAATAGGACCCACAAACCTATTCTGTGCCCCCTTCTCTACACCATTAAGGAAGGAATATGAGGTGCTTCACTGACATAAATGTTGTATAGTTGGACTGGGTACATGATGGCCATGTAATCATGAACTCATTTCCCGGAGATGATTGAGTGAGAGAAGTTTGCCTTTGATGCTCCCACCATGGGTTTTGGTGGGTTGACTGTTCTCCCAATAGATCATAGGGGACCTATTGTCTCTGTGCTGACTGGGAAGGTCACTGGGGTGTTGTAGCATGGAAGCATTTCCTCCACCCACCTTCCCCCCCACCCACAGTCTAAGCTAAATGACTCCAAGGAGCTCAATAGTTGTATCTCCATGGATGGGTCCAACACTCCACTCCACATCTGGCGAGATGTGTGGAAGTATATAGCAACAGATCATATTCTCCTGTGTCATTACCTAAGTTCAGGTATATTTTTGTAGTATTGCCCCTTTGCTGCTAGGTCGCAGGCATCAGGAAGGGAGTGGCATTTCCCATGAGTGCAGGGAAGGGCCACCACTGACATAGTTTTCAGTGGACCTACCACTGAGACCTCCACTCCCTACTTGGTGTCCAGCCACATTAAGAATATGAAAAACTTCAGGCAGCAAGAGCACCAGGAGAATGGGAATGCATGTACATGCATCTGGTCAGCCTTACTTTGTTCCCACTGGCTATCTGATGATGGTTGCTTGCTAAGAAAGAGGGGAGGTGAGGGAAGGGAATGAAGCAGACAGTCTTCATGGCAGCCTGATATGGAATGGATAGATGCCATTGCCTCTGGTCAGGTATAGAAAGGTTGACAGTTACAGGTGTCTGCTGCCTCACTGTTGTGGCATGGGCATAGTTCTCCACAGTGGTAGTCACCCTGTCCAGAAAAGATTTACATGACTCTGAAATGGATTGGAGAAGCAGCTGGGTATTGAAAGCCAATTCCTGGATTCTCTCTGAGCCTCTTACCAGACCCTGCAGTGGTTCCAGGAACTGGAAATCCTGACTCACTGAAGTCTACTAAAGAGTTTTTAGCAGGTCCTCTGACCAGTCCTGCTGGTGCTTTCTGCAGTGAGCTAGCTCTCAATAGTGTTCAGCTGGCATGCGGAGGACTCTTACAAGGTTCTCCAGAATCTGATCTCACTCTTCCTGCTGGCATTTTAAGCTATGGGACATCCTCTTAGTAGGAGTACCCCTTTGTGTCCTTGGGGAAGCATGAGCACTGGAGCCTCCTGAAATATCTTGGGCTGACCTTAATTCTGATCAGTAAACAGTAGAAACTATCTTGAGCATGTTTCCATTGTTTGCAAATAATGTATGTAAGTTCTGGAATCTCATAAATACTCTTACATATATGTATAATTTATTCTCTATATGAAATGTGCATTAATAGCTTCTTTTGCTTTTATATATATATATATATATATATATATATTTTCCTCCTTAGAGAAGGGGAAGGCATATAACATTTCAGCCACAGTTGTTCCTATGGAAAAGATAAGAACATTTACCTGATATGACTGTTCTTTCTGAAAAGACTGAAACCATCTGGAATGGCTCACACCTTATGATTCAGCAAGTCCAGCTGCCTGCATTCCCAGTCAAACTTTTTCAACAGAGCCATCTGTCTTTTAGCCTCCATAGCTGCACTGGGCTTTCACCTGCAATGTGCACAATCTCTCCCTGACTCTGTCTGTACTTGGGTAATTTGGAGCTCCTCTTTCTATCATTTTCCTTTTATTTTCTTAGAAAGAGGGATCAGGCCTACTTCTGACACTATAAGTGAGACAGAGACACATGTAGCCATATTGTGAGTTGTAATCTGTCTCCTGCCAGGCAGTATCCAGTCCTTATTACACTGACCAACACAGCTTGTCTAGTAGGTGTAGAGGATCAGGAAACTGTAATCATTCCACAGAAGGGAATAGCTATACAAAAGGGAATAATATCTCATGGATGGCTCCTTGAAAAAGGTGGCAATTACAAGAAACATACATGAGGCTTTGGAAACCATCCTCCACCTGTATTATAACTTCTTAGCTCTGTTAGTTCTCTTAGCATTCAAAACAATAATTGATCATGTCCTGAACTAGGATCCCCTCACCTTCCATCCTACAACCTGTCTCCTGAAGAATGATATCCTGTCCCATGGTTTTAGCCTACTGTGACCTGGAATCCTGAAGGCTGACAGCTTTAACTGTCACAAAAAATGACTGAGCTTTATATCTGCAGGGTGATGGAGGTGGCTGTAATGCTTGGACTTAAATGATGACAGCACTAGACCCCAGTGCTAGATCCATATGTACCTGGCTCACATACGGGGCTGCCACTGGCCACACCAGCAGTGTCTCTGGGGAAGGGGCAGAGATTCAGGGCTTTGTCTACTCTACCACCTCTCTGCTGTCATTCAGATACATCTAAATTAAAACATTTGTGTGTATGTGTGTGTATTTTGATTCTGCAAAAGCTGTCCAAGGTGCTGAACCCAAGTCATGTGAGTAGGAGGTCTGCTGAGTCCACCCCTTGGTAATGGCATGTGGAATTCAACCCATAGTAACTGATACCTATGGGCCAAGGCTTTATAAAGTACTCCAGTGCATAAAGGATATCCAGAGAGGGAGGGCGGAGGGAGTGGGGTATAGGTTGGGGGTGAGCAGGGCAGGCACTGAACTACCATTGCTAGGAAGGGCAGTTTGGGTGTGAGGCAGCATGGATGGACTAGGTTTGCACTAATTGCTTCACATGAATACATTAATCATTATAGTGAATCCCCATATAGTTAACTCCTACTGGCCCAACCACTGAATGCCTTACCTGATCCATCATACCTGTGCACAATTGTCATGGTCCAAGTATGGGTTTATCACCAATTTTCATGTCCTTTGCATTACATGGAACACAGTGTCCCCTCTCTTCTGGTGCATCTCAGAGGCACGGGAAAAGTTATACTTCTTGCTACCTCTATACCTAGACATTTCATTGATCCATGTGTCACACCCTAGCACTTGCCAGGTGTGTGGGGGGGGGAGGGAGGAAAGCGGACCTCAGTGCCTCCTAGCGCCTGCATTAAGATAGCATCCCTGCTATGGTTTGCTAAATTCCTTGCTTTCCGTGGCTTGGATATTTCCGTTTCTTTGTATCTTAGGAAACTGACTTCAGAAAGGGAGTTAGAACTTGATCATCACCAGGCTACTCTTTCTTCCTAAGTAGGGACCAGAACAGCAGCCTCCCTGCTGGGCCCCCCTCGGGCCCCGGGAGAGGCATGTCTGGGCCAGGGGTTAGTGAGGAGCTAGTTA
>JAGPOW010003642.1:78540929-78553724 GCA_030014935.1 Caiman crocodilus
TCCTGTGACCCTGGCACTCATTCCTGCCATTGGCGGGGGGTCAGACTAGATGGCCTGCTCTAGGCCCCTTCTGACCCTAGATACTATGAAACTATGAAACTATGAATCTTTCTGCAATACCCATGATTTGGTGTTAGTGTCAATGTAGTCCCAGAATCCTAAGATGAACAAAGGTAAACCCAGTCCAGTCCTTTTGAAAGTGCTTTCTGACCTGGCATGAGGTTCCAATCCCAAACCCAGTCATGATGATTTCAGCTTTATTTAGTGGTCGGGGGAAAATAATAATTATAAGTAAAAAACAAACAAACTTCACATGAGTTGATTTAGTCTTACTGCTGTTCTCTACAGATTCAACCAAAAAGAAACCAGAAGTACATAAGATTGTTTGCTAGTCATTTTGCACTTATGCAAATTAATTAGTTTTGCAATTAAGCTCACTTGAAAATGGTCAAGTACAGAATTCTGGATACTTCTGCCTGTAAATAAATAGATGGTGCCAGAAAGGCCCTTCCCTTCTGTAGCACAGATAAAATGTCTTATGCAAATCAACTACGTGGCTGTTCTTCCTCTATTTACCAATAGATAGAAGTTGAAAGCTTTTTATTGCTCCAAGTCAAGTGATTTACACTTCTTGATGCAGAACTTTTTTAAAACCGTATTTTGTTTCTGTATGGTTCTAGTTCTTATTGCTTTTTAGCTCAAATAAGTTTTCCATTGAGACTGCTACAGTGGTGTCATTACCAAATAGCTGTCTAGCCCCTCTGAAACCATCCACAAGTACTTTTGTAAGTTTGGTGAATCTGCAGCATTACTTGTTGTATTAACTGCATTGCATGAAATTTATAATGCATATAAATCGAATTGTTATCAAGATCCATGCTGTAGCAAGTACAAAATTTGACAGACTTATGTTAGTTAGATTGTAGTATACTGGTACACAGCTTTAGCCAAACTGCATTCAATTCAAAACTTATGTGAGAAGTGGAAAAATGTGGGAATCTTTACCTTCCACTTGATCTTGAGACCAGGTCACTCTCATGGCATGTTATAATATTTCAGAGGCTACTTAAGATAGTTCTGGTTGCTTACATCCTTCAGTTTCCATTATGCTGCACTTGTTTGGTATACCTTACTTTCATTATGTACCTTAAGTTGGGAGCTGTTGTACAGAAGTTGAATAAAGCCAGCAAAATCAGCATCCATTCTACCAAGGAATTCCTTCATTTCAAAGTAGTCTTCATGTGATAACAGTCACTGCTGGTCTCTGAGATAAGTGCTTATGTGAATCCACAACTACCAAAGCTCTTTCTCAGTTTCTCACTTATAAAGGAATTTGTGAACTAGTAGATTGAACTATCAGCTACTGGGGATGTGCCTTTTATTTACCCCACTGCTTAATATGTGAGGGATGAGTGTCCTCAATGTAGAAGCAGGTGAGATTCTACAAGTAGATGTAACATCTTTTATTGAACTGCCTGCCTATGTCCTTAGACCAACATGGATACAAAAAAACCCTTCAATATATAATGCTTTTTAGAAAATCTTGAACATATCACTATGTTTTTTCCTCACTAGTGTGTGCAGCTTTATAAATGAGACTGATGGACAGCATTAAAAATTGACAAGGATCACTAGTCATCTTGACAGTATTCACACATACCACCACCTTCTTTTTAGATACTTAGGCATGTAATGTCTATAGCTTAGAAAATAATGCTATCCGGACAACTGTAATGTATTGTGACTAATCAGATATATTTAGTGATCATGTCTGCATTGGGGCAATTTTGATGCCTGCCACTTTAAGGCGCTTGAGCAGGTGGTGGAGCAGCCAGCATGTGTGGCCCAATTAGATGTTCACATGAATGAAAGGGGGCCACTGGATTGGAGGAAGGCTGGGCAGCCTCAGTATAAATACAGGCCCTAGCAGCAGAGCTGGCAGTTACATCTAGGGAGCCAGAGGAACAACACTCATCCTGCATATTGCAGCTCCCAGAACACATGGAAGCTAGGGTAGGAGCTATGGAGATGGAGGAGGTTCCTTGTCCTGGGTATGAGCTGAAACTGAACCCTGCTAGGACTGGATGATGTGGTGGGGCTGCCTATGGTAGGGCAGTCTCCAGGAAATGCCACACCTGTGCCTCCCCAGTGAAAGGTGAGGATGAGGTACTGGAAAGCCTCAGCCCCCACAGCCTGATGGGTAGCCCCATAGAGGGGAGAAGCTTGGGGCCCAGGCACATCAACAGATACCTGAGGCCTGAGTGGACCATAGGTTGAGTTTGAGAAGCCCAAGACCAGAGAGGGCCAGGGGCCAGAATCAGCATATTGTATGGGACGGTAGACCTGATGTCCATTTGTAATGTAGGGTCTGAATTGGGCAGCCTGAAGGCCTGTGAGGATTCAGGACCAAGAGTGAAAGAGGTGAAGCCTGGTGGACTGTATAGAGCAGGAAACCTGGGTGATCCTGAAGGGCTATACAGGGTAGGACAGTGAGACTGAGGCCTGAGAAAGGGGCAGAGTGAGTGTGGCTCTGCTAGGAGTAGTATGAGAAGCTCAGCATGGGATTGAGTTGAACCCAGTAAGAGGCCAAGAGAATTGTCACCAATATAATTGTCACCAGTACGTGATGCCATCTGTGAGGCACAGGACATGGTGTAGGAGTGGTTTGGAGCCATGTATTATGCCCTTGGGATTGGGGCATTAAATGGGCAGCCTCCTGCCTATGAACTGCTTTTCAGGTACAACAAAGATATGTCAGGTGAATCAGGTGGATGAACTGTCCTAGACACATGGGTAGGCGGATGTGACTGGCCTCAAAATAGCCCCCTGTCACAATATCATTCTTCTTAACATTAGCAGATCTCTTCCTTAGTAATACATCATCCAGGTGTTCTTGACCGTAGCCACAATCTCATGACTTTTCTCATGACTCAGATAAATCAACCTTCTATAACCTTGCCATGCTAAAAGGATGTTGAGTTCTTGCTTTCTCATATTTTTGGTATTTCAAATCCGGAACAAAGCATAGGAGAAAACTAATTTTAAAACCAAATGAATCTATGTGTATATTTATCATTTCAAAAGTATTAGCATGCCATAAAAATGGTCTACATCATCTAAACTTCTTGACACCCTAGCCAGGTCCTGTGTCTGTATGAGTCTCTTTGCTTCTTTCAACTTTCTTGCAAGATGTATATCCTTTAATTTATCACACTTTTACCCCCTATCTTTCTCAGTTATTTACAACTGTATTTAGGTGCTGCTTCACCACAAGTTGAAGCTGAATAGGTCGGTGTGCTACTCTGGGCTGCATCTACATGAGCAGGGGCATGTGTTTGCAGCAGAACAAATAGTAATGGCACACATTTGTGCCACTACTTTATGCTGCATGTGGTTTGCAGCAGGACACATTGTCATGCTTTTCCTCTTCCCAAGCCTAAGTCAGCCTGCTCCCCTGGCTCCATGTGCTATGAAGCCCATGTGCTGAGGCATCCTCTGCCCCAGCCAGCCACTCCCCAGCTGGCTGGGGTGCAGTGTGCATCAAGATAAGGGAGCAGGAAACCCTGGGCTAGCTGCTCCTCTGTCTCTGTATGCCTCAATATGGGGGCTCTACTGTGGAGTCCCCACAATGAAGCACGCAGAGACAGGGAAGCAGCCAGTCCAGGGCTGCCTTCTCTTGCATATTGAGTTACATTGTACCCCTAGGCTGCCAGTGCAAGCTCCCCTTTCTCTGCATTTGTCCCAGCGGATGGCACTCTGACATTCTTTGTGCTACCTTTTTCTTTCTATTTGCTACCAGAAAATCAGCTCATAGTTTCGTGTGCAACACTGTTCATGGTTTAACATGCATGGCTTAAACATCACATGGTTGAACATGCAAAACATGAAGTTTGTGACTCCAAAAAAACAGTTGCAGGGCCACAAATCTCATGTGCTTGTACATCTCGATCTGGGCCCAAACAGCAAGCCAGAGCATTAAGTCTAAAATAATCTGGTATTATTTTTAATGATCTTTTAATGCTTAAAAAGTCACTACTAGCCTGCTATTAGAAAATATTTCCTCCTTCCAAACTTAGGAAGGTTGGCTGGGCTACTCAAACAAACTGGAAAATAACAAAGTTCATTTGAAGCCTAGAGAGCCCAACAGGCTGTTTAAAGTATACCAGTTTCTTATAGCCAACAGCACAGAAGGAGCATTTCATCCAGCCACTTTGACTTCCTAGCACAAACAGCCAGGTACCTATTTATTGCTCTACAACTGCATGCCTGAAGCAAATGGTGCACCTCTACAGCAGTAATGAAATGTGTAAATCTGTGTGCTACCAAACTCCTGGGGTGAAATATAAATCCCCATAAACCATGCAGAAACACAGTTCTTGTGATAGATCCAGATTCTGTCTAAGCTGAAAGAACCATTCAAAAAAGTACATGTGCCTTCTATTTGCAAAGAAAACTGTCTTTAATGTTGTTATATACAGGTAGGAAATTTTTCAGAAGCACGTGGTAAGAATAATTAGAGAGCAAACAAACAGAACCAATGTTTGCCCTAAAGAAAATTGAGTGATTACATTGTACACTTTTGCTCAAATACCAAAATGATCTTGAAGTTTTGTGACCAACTCCACAGGCTGGTGAGAAGTAGAACAAAAATCATCATATTCCTGTGCAAGAAAAGTACTTTGTGCCTTTGATTTAGTTTTGAGGTCTTCTCAATAGGTCACCTACATATACTGTAGTTCAAGTAATTCAATTATCAGTGCCTTGCATGGCTCATGCAATATCATGGATACTGTGCTGAAAAACAGACCAGCGTGCGCTATATTCCAAGGACATGTCATCAAAAGAAAGGCACAAGCTATGATATGGCCATATTCCCTAATGAATTAGGAATCATTAACTCTACTCACGTAGCTATTGTGTCAGCCATAGACAATGAAGAAATCTGTTGAAACAGAAACTATTTTCATAACATGAATATGCAAATGCAAAAATATTATAACAAATTAAGTTTCAAATTACCTGGGTTCTAGCTACAATCTTGTTATTGCCACAAGTTAGAAGTGAGACAGCATCATAAATATTGGTAACAGATATTCCATAAGGTGTTTACTTAGAAATTCCAGCACTTGGCAAAGTCTGAGAGTTGTTCTCTTGAGGCTTGCCTATGCAGAGAAATAAAGTAGAATGAGGTGTTCTGCAAAAGTTTATTCTCAAATAAAATGTGGCCATGTCTAGGGCACAACCTTAATGTTCCTGATAGTGGTGTACTGCACTACCCCATATGTGCTACCTCCAGGTCCCCAAATCACAAGGATAGCTATATCTACATGATAAAAGGGTAAGTTATTTAGCTCTGCTGAATGACAGTGCCAATTATTCTACCCCAAGCATTACAAGACATAGACAACATCATAGGTAGAATAATTCATTTTTTCTTCTGTTTCAATAGAAAAAGAAAACCTGAGTGGGTTGGTAGATTTTCTCATAAGGGAAAAGACATTTACCTTGAGACATCCATATTGTTTTATTTCTAGACTTCATGTCTTCAGCTGTGCCTAATTATGTGAGAGGCTCCTAAGGGAGAGCTGTCTGGAGCTGCAACTATCAGTTTGCTGATGATATTGAGCTATAGTAGGTCAAACTCAACCCTATCATAAGTGGTTACAACCCTATAACAGTCAGCAGAGTTACACTAAGGCAAAATAATTTTATTTTTCTTCTTAGACACAAAGGTAAAGCAGGGTGAATACTTGTACCTACAGCAAAGTCATGCCTAAATCCTGGGACTCTTAGTACATTTGCAATGCATTCAGTTGCTCAAAAACTTGTGCCCATTTTTTGGGGAGGGGGTTTTGTTTTTTAACAGGATCTAATTCATCAGAATGTAAATCCAGAGGAGCTCCCCTTAACTGCATCGCAACTTAAATTAATCTTTTGTCCCTATAGTTTTGTTTTGTTTTTTTATTTAGATCCTAGTTGGAGAAAGGCACATCTCTCAGAGTTACTGTCCTTCTCAAAGAAAAAAAATATTCTGAAAACTCTCAATGGGCAATAGGTAATAGACCTTTTGATCTGAAATACAACAGAGAAAAAGGAAGAAAATTTGGGCTGGTTTCCTCTTAATGCTCAATTCCAGTCCCATTCAGTACTCTTTAACTTTCCTTTTTAACTTTAACTTCTCTTTGACTTTCCTCTGGTCACTATGGACAATATATAGAAAGTGAGTTCCTGTGATTAACATTATTTAGAACTTCTGTAGCCGATGTATGAACATCTATTAAGAATAAACTGTAATGAACAGAAAGTTTCCTTAAAAGTCTCTAAAGAGAAAATCTGATGACATCATTTGATTTTGTCATCAAAGCTATTCTAAGTAATTTCATGAATGAAATCTATGTTCAGGGCATTTACAAAAAAGCTAGACCTTTAATTCCTCTAGATTATGACAAGTAGAGCACAGAAATATGATGAGCATCAATAAAAATATGACTTTCTTGTCCTTGTTCCATTTGCTTTCCTGGAAATTACATTTCTTGAGATTTGTTTTGAGAAATCTCTCTATGCATGATTAGACACTATAGAATAGGTTCTGGGTATGTGACAGAGAGTGGATCTGCATTTGGTATTAAAAAGCTATTGGATAAAATTCATAAACAGATGTACTGAGATCAGGAGCCATAACGCAGGCCTCATTCCATGGCAGGGAAAAGCTCTTTTCACTGGGCTACATAATGAAGATCCTCCTTTCATATTACTCCTCTTTTGGGCTCACACTCAAACACTCATGGCTACCCAGTTGGTCATTTTCTACAAGAGGGATGGAAGTTACTTTCAGTCCAACCCATTGTTTGGTGCTTAAGATAACCTTTTTTCCTGGGAAGTAGGATTCTACGTTTTTTGCTTATTAGCTCTATTTTCCAAAAATCTATCATCAAAATTCTCTATGAAAATTTAGTTATTGCAGTCACAATAATATTACTTTGTTTTTCTCAGGGAGTAAATGCAAGATTTATCTTGAATTCCTAAGCAGAGTTAGCAGCGTTGCTTAGTCCTGCTTCTATTAGTATCATAACACACACACATATACCCCAAATAATTTAGCTCAACAGTGAATTTGTATTCAGCAGAAGCACAGAGGATAGCAACAACATTTCTCATGAACTCTAAAGGGGCTGATCCCCGAAGGTCAACACTGCAGTTCCAAGTTTTACAATGTAGACTCTGACAGACTCATACCTTTTTTTTTTTTGGCACATTGTTATTTTATTAAGCCCACAGGATCAATTTTGGCTTATGGCTGCACAAGGCAATGTGCCATAGAATTGACTGAGTAAAGTAAGGTTTTCAATTTACGTACACTGGGTTATATTTTAGCTTTTAATCTTTACAAATTGACTTAGTCTCATTCCCTTTACCTTGTGAAAGATATACTACATGAATTTCATTGTAACAGTAATAATTACTTGTACAACAAAATAAATTTCCACATAATATGGTTATTCTGACAACAAGAAAGAGTCATTTTTACTAGTAATTACTTGGAAATATATATATGTATTCTTCATTTTCCAGATTCTTATTTTTTTCACTCTAATAGTCTTTTATAAGTTTTAGGTTCCGCTTTCCAACAGTACATTGATTAGGGTTTTATATTTAATTAAAGAGTGCCTGATGTTTATGTCAGATTACATTGACTGGCTTCATCAAACCTATTTTAGTTGTTAGTGGTGTCTCATTTTAAGTCAGCTTAATGCTTGACTTTTTAAATAAGGGCACTAATCAACTCTCCTGGAGAAACAAAATGTTAGCTGATTCAATTTTTTTCAGCTTTCAAAACAGAGTAAATATCAGCCTGAAATGATCTATTCTAGTGGCAAATTATGCTGGCAATTTCGCTTGAGAGACAGCTGACAGGTGCCAATCAGATCTGCAAAGGGTTGTTTTTGTTTGGCTGCTCAGCATTGTATCTCTTGGGAATTCACAACAACTAGAGAGAACATTAACTTTGACACATCAAATTACTAATTTTCCTCTACTTTAAAGCAAAGATTTTACAAAAAAACCCAAAAAACAAAACAAAACAAAACAAGAAAAACAGAAAAGAAAAGAGAGAACAATATGAAACAAATAGTGTTTCAAAGAATTAAACATTTTCCAATATGCTGTTAGGATGCAATGGCTTTGTTTGTACTTAATTCTAGTGCACTGATAGTTTAGGTTGAGAAAGGATGAAAAATATTATAGGTAGATATATATTTTATATTTGGTAAAACCACACTGCAGTTTATATTTAGCTTTATTGACATCTGGGATAACACAATTTAAAAAACAAAGATGGAAAAAGAAAAGGTTCACTTCTTTGGTCTATTGTTCTACCAAAAAAAGAAAAAAAAAGTGTTAGTGGGAAGTAAACTTATTCAGGAAAATGAAATATTATAAGCATTCTGCAATATCTCTTTTGAGGGTGGAAACATTCATCCTGAGAACAGGTCATGCTCAGTTAAAATAACACACATTACTGTGATAATCAGAGTTCTTGTACTGTTTACTGCTGTGGCCATGTTCTACCATCTTTACATTAAGTGGGACACTGTGCTGAGGTCCATTATCCTTGGCAGAACACATCTGAAATAAGTCAGTACACATTTTGAGTAAAGATGTGTGATCAGGCACTGGATCAGTAACACTTCAGTACCAACACTTGATATAATCTTTATATGATCAGCTAACAAATGCCTGCTTTCTCTTCCTTTGAGCTTAGTGTCTGCCCTCCCTCCTTCTGCATTATTAATAGTCTTTCTTTTCTCCTGCTCTTGGATTGTCATCCTCTGGTTTTGCTCATATTTGTCTTATTTCAGCTCCTCAGGATAGGGACTGTGTCTTTTTCCATACTGCACCATTTAAAAATAATAGAAAATACAGGGCATTATATTCAAAGATTCAGACTTTTATTGATGTTTATTTGGGATTAGATTCCTAGCTAATATTTGAAAATCTCCCTCATATGTATTGTAGGAGTAATATCCAATCCTAACCAGCCTGCTTGCTGCAATTTCAGAAAATGTGTAAATAATAGGGTTTTTTTTTACTTTGTTCTTTTAACTTCTTTTTGTGTTGTGTGTTCAGTTCATTGAGTCAGGAGCCACTTTAATGAAGTGGTTTCTTTATACCAACAGCACTCAGCCATGAGAATCCTTTTCCCACTCTCTTTAAAATACCACCCATCTCTGGCTATGTGTAACAGGGGTATCCTGAAGGGCAGCTGAGTTACAGCCTACCCCTTAAAGATATACAATCCTTACAGTGGAAATACATCAAGGGATAACACTCTTTCAGTAGCAGTTTTACAGGGTCGTTCTGTGGTTGCTGAACATTGGCTCTTCACATGGGGTGGGACAGAACCTTGCACTTACTGAATGGCCATATCAGACTAAATGCAGTATATTATGTGATCCCTAGGTTCACTGAAATGGTACTAAAATCATGATATCTCCTAATCTCACAATATAAAGAGGAAGGGCATTTCTCCTTGCCTAGGTGGCATTTAGTCATCCAAGCAAAATTGTAAAGGGGCTATATTGTCAGAAACCATTTTATATATCGCTGTGCCAGACCCTTATCTGAGTGTGGAAGAAGCAAGGAGCATAATGACTCATAAAACTGAGGTGGGGGACATAATTCATCTCAATCACACCATAAAATCAATACATAGGAACTGAAAACTTGTTCCCTCTCTGATTGTTTTAAATATTATATCTACATTTAATTGTTTTAAACACATATCTACATTTCCAGATGTTGTATGAATTGCACAAGAGATTCAACAAGGCTTGAAGACTATATTGTCCCCTTGGAGTGAAAGAGTGACCTACAAAGTAGGAATAATGAAAATAAAGCACAGAACTCATCCAGATATTCCCATCTTCATACTTCAGCTGTGATACAGCTACTCGCTGAATCAAACTGTATACATTTTACCATCAGACAACAGGCTGATGTTTCTCGTGCTTGTGTTTGTGAACAGAACCCATGTCACTCTGAAGTTTAGGTAAAACAAACAACTGTATGCATTTTCTGCTACATGGTGACACATCAATATAATTTTCTAATTTAGGGAAAATCAAAAAGTAGGTGTCGGGAGATAACAAAACCAAACATTTCAACAATATGAGAATGAGCAGAAAGTCCCAAAGAAAGAAGTTTCTGTATGTTCCCTTTTTATGCCAACCTCAGTTATAGAATTAATAAGGAAAGCATATTATCTGAAAGGAGACATTGACCTTTCCCTTTTACCTTGCCAAATGAAAACATACTTATCAAGAAACACTCTCTAATCCTTCATATCTGATACCCTTATGTGCTGTATACAGACTTTCATTGAACTCTGCATCTTTTTAGCCATATCATCACTCCTGAACTTGAAAATTCTTGGCATAAATCATTGAAAGGATGACATTATTTACATCTGTACTGACATCTTTGAAGAGGCTACTTAACAAGTGCACTTTGACTTGCTTTTCAATCTATCTTCTGGCGTGTTTTATAAGAATGCAAAGTGACTTTCATCTTGAGATAAGTGAAACAAGTAAATGCCACATGACCATTGATATTACAACTAAATATGTTCGGTGTTTTAGAGAAGGCCACAGCACTTAAATGCTATGTAAGGTAGACATGAATGTCTGAACAGTAAACTGAAGATATTGAAAACAGCTGTGCCTTGAAATCAGGTTAGGCAACTAAAATATTTAACATAGCTTCAAGATGAAAAGGTTCAGTGATTGATTCCACATGCAACATGGAAAGTTTGAGCTGACACTGCAAGGTTCCCAGCCAAGCTTGCCATTAGGTATCAACCTCCTCACTTTCACTTTCAAGATCTCTGGGTCCTGCCCCCTCACCGCTATCTTGTCTGCCATGACTTGACATTATAGGTTCTTCAGGAGGCTGCCCCAGGAAGCAGTTGCAGGCTTTGGGGTAGGTCTCTGTCTGAACTCAAGCCCTTCGGGGTTTGTTTGGCTCACTTTTACACTGTCTGGGTCCTGCAGCCTGTGGTCCACCACACAAGGACCCTAAATTATTGAATCCTATCTCAAACTGAGTTTTCTGTGGGCTCTGGGCCATTTAACCCCTAGGTCCCCTTTGGTGGGGTGGGGTTTAGACTCCCCCACAGTCTTGCTTTCAGATACTCAGTCCCCTGACATGGCTCAGTCTTCCCTGTTGCAATGTATTTGGGCTAGTGCCCACATGTAACACCCCAGAGTGCAAGCCCCCTAGGAGTGCTCTAAACTGAGTGCCTCTGTTGATCCCTATTGGCCCCCAATCCATCCCTTAGAGCCATTCCAGTTCTTCAGTTCAAACGTAAAACGAAGTATGAGTATCTTGTCCCAAGCACAAGGCTTTTCAATCACAAGCTCCCATCTCAGGGTTAATTCTCATCCCAGGGTAAAACAAATGCAAAACGGTACAAATTATGTATCAAATGTCACTTGCAGTATAGGGTCTCTTCAGCCCTTCTGTGACCCACAGTCCTTTCCTTGCCTCTTGGCTGTCCTTTCTTCCATGGCTTTCCTCCGGAGCTCTGCCTCTGGCAGTTCATACAGTCAGATTGCCTCTTCTGGGCTAAGCTTTTGGGCTTCTCTCTGTATCACCTGACCCTCAACTTCTGCCCCAGGCCTACCAATCACTGTCTATATACTGCCTGTGGTAGGTGGCCATCTAATTTAGGTCCCTGTCACCATTAAGTCTGCTCAAAGAGGCTGGGCTGGCCAGTAGGCCCTGGGCTTCCTCCCCCTTCTAAATAATGAGGCAGGGTCCCTATTACTGTACATATCAATGTTTCCTTTTGAAATATAGTGTATTTATTGACACATTAGCAATATTAGCAATATGCTTAGTAGGAATCCACAAGCATTATGATTTTTTTAAATGTAATCTTTTGACTAAAAATAGATAGGGTTCAACTGGTGCTGCAGGAGAGATCAAATAATTTTGTAAGCAGTAGATGTTACAAGTAGGCAAGGCTTATTCACTTTTTTGTAATACTTAAGATCTCTTGAAGTTAACATTCTACAGGAACTAGGAAGATGCAAATTGAAACATGGTGTAACTTTACATATCGAGAAGCAGTTTTGTAAATAAAAGCCTACTGTGGTAAGAAAGAAGGTATAGTATACAGCAAAACCTAACACTTGAACTTACATTGATTTAAGTGTAATCTAGGCCAAAAGATACAGCATTGTCTGTATTTGTCTCTTGCTTTATACAACACTGAACATCTTCCTGGTGTTCACAAAATAATAATTTTATAAGTAAATAAACATGATATAGTTTGTTTATTTTGCACTTATTGATTGCTCTATCATAAAGGACACCATCTTTTCAATTAAGGTAAGTATAAGCATTACATACGTTAGGGACATGTAAATGTCCCAGTGTGCAAGTGTTCGCAGGGTTTACGTCATAAAAAATGGCAAGCCTGATCGAAAGTTAGTTCATGACAGAGATTAACTCACTTTAGATTGGCTAGGGGTTGACCTGATCTAGTGAGAGTTAACCCAGGCTAGTGAACACTTGCACATATTCACAATGTTTAGGTTGGACATTAGGAGGCACTACTCCACAGTTAGGGTGGCTAGGACGTGGAACCGGCTTCCTAGGGAGGTTGTTCTTGCTCCTACCTTGACTGTCTTTAAAAGTAGATTAGATAGGTACTTGGCTGGGGTCCTGTGACCCTGGCACTCGTTTCCTGCCAATTGGCTGGGGGTCAGACTAGATGGCCTGCTCTAGGCCCCT
>JAGPOW010003642.1:78563613-78579804 GCA_030014935.1 Caiman crocodilus
TGTAATGTATCAAAAATCCAATGTCTATGTTTAGTCCCTGATCTCTAGTATCCAGCAGGTTGATGAAATGGAGCTCATAGGCTCGTCTCTGGGAAGTGTAGTGTAAGTTTCCCTTGAGGATCAGGACTGAGAGATTGGAGAGAGAGTGGCCCTGCTGTGAGAAATGTGCCCCCACCGGTAATTGGGTGTTTTTGTCTTTTATAGATTTCCAGTGTGCATCATCCAATGCACCAAATGCCCTGAGCGAAGATATGTAGGAGAGACCAAACAACAACTGTGCACCAGAATGAGTGCACACCGCATAATTCTATCTATCTATCTATCTATCTATCTATCTATCTATCTATCTATCTATCTATCTCAATAGGATTTGTTTAGGATGAAGCATGGATACTAGTGATTGTTACATGTCTCTTATCATATAACAAACGTATCATAATCATCAAAGAGTCACCAATTTATTTGGATAATCTTTCAAACTTAGGGTATGCACAAGTGTTACATTTAGATCATCCTAACCAAGGTTAGGTCAATCTAAATTCATCATCATGCAGACATTTACAGATCTTAAATCACCCTAAACTGGCATGCCTGATCTAAAGTTAGTTTACTTCAAAGATGAACTAACTTTAGACTGACTTGGGTTAACCAGATTTAAAATGCCTGTATATGCTGGGTTAACCCAGTCTAATGAACAACTGTATATATTCACAGCACAGACCCAGGGCTGAGAAAGCCCAGCCACTCACAACAGCCCTGGGGCTGTGCTGTTTCTACCCTTTACCCTATTTGAGCTATTTTTAGCCTGCAGTCATTACCCCTGGATTGGGCAACCTTCCCTTCCCCTCTCCCTTCTGGACCCACCAACCCACTCCCCAAACCTGCCAGCCTCTCCTGAACCCACTAATATCCTCTGAATTTGCCAACCCTTTCCCCATGGACCTGCTAGCCTCCTTAAATCCTGCCAGTCCCAGTCCGGCCCAAGTAACTTAACTTAGGCTACCTACACCACTCATGGCAGTGGTGAATGCCTGCAGGAACTCTTCTGGTTTAGATTTAGGTGGTAAGCAGCCTAAACTTATACTGGGTTCTCCAAATGCTTGTTTACATCCTTAGATGCCAAGTTTAATTGCATAGTAAAGTATCTCCAACTCCTCTAGACTCCTCTTTAGAACACTCAGTCAAAAATGTGTTTTCTGCAGCAACTTCATTGAGATGATTTTTTAGATTTTGGTGAGAGTGACAAAGTTAATATTATACTGCTATAATCCCTATCAGCCAGTGCAGTATTCCTTTTGCCTCTACTTTTTTGCCATAGTATTTTGGAGTATTCTTGCTTTCCAAACTGCTGTATTTAAAAGTCTCATTCTCTTATTACTTCAGTCATGGCCACTGGTTCCACTGAATTGATACCTGCTGCTTTGCTGCTAAGCTATCATCACAGGCCTTGGATTCTAACAATAGTGCACAAATTGGATTTTAGTGAAGAAGATTTGCATAAAGCCAGCTTTACTCTTTTGACTTCCCTCCTCTGAACCTGGTTGCAGGACAAAATCAGAATATCTGGAAAAGTCACCAAAAGTGGACAGTGCTGCCAAATGCACCCATAACTATTACTTCATCTTTCCCTGTAGCTTGGAGAGATTTACATAGCCTTTGTTATTTCTTGTCTTAATTGCTTTTGCTAAAATACTTGATTATCTGCTTCTGATATTTGTATCTGAAACAGGTGATTGTCTATCAACCAAAGATTAGTTGTCAGAGAAAGAAAGAATCTTTTGTAAGTAAAGGAGACAAATATATTTTTCTACTTTTTTCTAGGATTTTGATTATAATTAAAATCTCATATAAATCATACTTTGGGAAACTTTCTTATTTTTTAAAAAATGTTTACTTAAATTAAATTAAAACTACTCACATTTGGCTTCCACAAATGCTCATATCATTTAGATATATAGGGCACATAAAGACATTACATTTAGGTTCAGTTTAAATGAACATAGATAGATCTAAATCCATAACCATACAGAAGTTCAGTGCATAGAGACTGGTCTAAAAATGTCATAAGTAATCTAGAGTAGACTGATTCAGATCAGATTGATGTATCAAACTTGTGTACTGTTCCACTATCAATTCAAATTAGATAGCTACCCTCTTGTATCCCATCCTGCTTTACATCCTTCCCTAACTGTCCCTCACAGTGTGGTATGCTAGCACTCAGCTCATGCTCAGCTGTTGTGGCTGAGCACCCAGTAG
This sequence comes from Caiman crocodilus, assembly GCA_030014935.1. Taxonomy (NCBI): domain Eukaryota; kingdom Metazoa; phylum Chordata; order Crocodylia; family Alligatoridae; genus Caiman; species Caiman crocodilus. Next base: position 78,565,870 of record JAGPOW010003642.1, read on the forward strand.
GTCCCACACCTGGGCTGCACAGCCTCTGTCCCTGGACCTTTCTCCAGCCATATCAGCACTGTTGCCCTCCCACATCTGATCCAATCTCTGAGGAAAGTCTGTGGGAGCTAGGTAACTCTGAATCTCACAGCACAGGCTGTCTCACAATAAAGGCCTCATCCCAGTCTCAGACAGTGCTGCCCCCCACTCCAACTGCTGAAAGATAAGTAACCCCTACCTCCATCCCTCCTGTGCATTTAAAGCAGAAGAACGATGCTGGAAAGCCAAGACTAGCTGGGTGTGGGGAACTTCACTTGTTCAGGTCACAATAGGTTAAGCATCATGTCAATATATGTAATGATCACAAACTTATCTGTGGGTATCATATCAGCACAGCAGAGACACAGATAATATGAGAGCTGATCTCCCATATTGAATGGCAACCCATGTTTCCCTGCATGTGTTCAAAGCAGACAGCTTCCATCCAGATGTCAAACACTGCCCAGTGTTCTGTATCCTGAAGAAGGAGCAGTGTATTGGCTGGTGTTCCCGCAGCAATAATGATAATGCTTATCCTGGGCTCAGTTGACTTACCAGAGATATGTTGGGAGTGAGAATGGATACAGTGCTGAACCATCTCTCATGTAAGGGAAGGACAGGGGTGAGGGGGCGTGTTTCAGTCCCTGCGCACTTTGGAGATGGTCTGAGTCCCATTAGGACCCCAGATGCCTGGATCCTCTAATGGCTCAGAGCATGTGTACACAGCAGTTCCTAGACAGAGACCCAGGTACTTCCTCCCCAGAAGTCCATCTCAGCACCACTGCATGGCCTGCTGCTCACCTACAGCACAGCCAGGACCCCAGTCTTTGTTGTGTCAGGTGGAAAGTAGCAGTGTGGTTCCCATCCCCATGGCTGGAAAAGGACCAAGATAGATAAATTATCATAACTACTTTGCTGTCTCTGTGAGTACCCAGGTGAGTGCTGGAAGGGTCCAAAACACTTCCAGGAGCATGGGAAACAAGCAGAAGGAACTTGTACTCCTGCTTGCAAGCAATAAATTTGATTTGGTTCGACTAAATGAAACCTGGTGGGACCCTACTCATGATTGGGCAGTAGGCACTGAGGGTTACAGGTTGTACAGAAGGGACAGAGGAAGTGGGGGGGGAACTGGGGAAGGGGATGTTGCTCTCTGTGTTAAGGAACAATACACATCCTCTATAATCAAGATGGGATCTGAGGAAGGCCAAACCTAGATACTGTGGGTCAGAATACAAGGGGGTCGGGGGGAAAGGCACTTTGTAGTTGTGGGTCTACTATAGGCTGCCACACCAGGAGGATGAACTAGACCTGGAATTCTTCAGACAGTTCTCAGAGGCCATATGATCAAGAGGTATGGTTGTCATAGGTGACCTAAACTACCTTGATATCTGCTGGGAGAAGCAGTCAGTCAAATCTAACTGTTCATGTAGGTTCTTAACCTGTATACAGGACCTCTACCTAATCCAGGAGATATACAATTCCACTAGGGGAAATGCTTTCCTGGACTTGGTGTCATCTACAGGGTATGACCTGGTGGTGAATATACAGGTACAAGGTAACCTATGGGATAGTAACCATCATTTAATTGAATTCACTATCCAGTAAAGGTTGGGTAAACTAACCAGCAGAGCTGAAGTGCCAAACTTCAGAAAGCCTAACTTCAGTGTGCTCATGAAATTAGCTAGTGAGGCATTAAAGCTCAAGAGCACTGGCAAAATGGGGGTCCAGAAAGGGTGGTCATTCCTCAATGGAATGATCCTATGCGTGCAGAAGGAGACAATCCCATTGTGCATAAAAGGGAGCAAAGGGGGCAAGAAGCCCTCTTGGATGAACAGGGAAATCCAGGAAAGCCTAAGGGCAAAGAAAGAGGTATACAGTCTGTGGAAACAGGGTGTAGCTACTAAGGAGGAGTATACCTCCCTGGCTTGCACTTGCAGGGAATCAGTTAGGAAGGCCAAAGCAGGATTAGAACTTAGGCTGTCAAAAAAATTATGAACAACAAAAATGCCTTTTCAGGTGTATAGGGAGCAAAAGGAAGGCACAGTGTAGCATAGGACCCCTACAGGACAAACTAGGGCAATTGGTGACAGAAAGGAGGAACAAAGCTGAGCTCTTTAATGAGTTCTTTATGCCTGTATTCCTAGACACAGACCAAAACAAATCTCCCAGTTGGATCATAGGTAGACATAGGAGGAACACAGGCCTACCAACTGTTAGTGCAGCCATAATGAAAGGTCACTTGGAAGGGCTGAATATGTTCATATCAGTGGGCCTGGATGAATTTCATCCAAGGATGCTGAAGGAATTGGCCAGTGTCATAGCAGAGCCACTGGCACAGCTGTTCAAGAACTCATGGTGCTCTGGTCAGCTTCCATAGGACTGGAAAAGGGATTATGTGGTCCCTATTTTCAAGAAGGGGAAGAGAGATGAACCAAAAAACTATAGACCAGTAAGTCTCACTACTATCCTTGAGAAAACTGTGGGAAAAAAATCATTAAGGATCACATTTGTGGGAGCCCAGCAGGGGAAATAATGCTAAAAGGAAATCAGCATGGATTCATTGCAGGTAGATCCTGCCTGACTAACCTTGTTTCTTTTTTATGACCAGGTCACAAATGCCTTTAGATCCTGCTTAGATGCAGGAGTCAAGGGAAATGTCATCTGCTTAGACTTTAAAAAGGCCCTCGATATGGTATCTCATTCTGTTCTCGTAAATAAACTTACAGGCTGTGATGTAGATGATTACACGGGTGAATGGCAAATTGGTTTAGGGGTTGCACCCAGAGAGTGGTGGTAGATGGGTCAATATCAACTGAGAAAGATGTGGGCAGTGGAGTCCCACAAGCCTTGGTCCTTGGACTGGTACTATTCATCAGTGACTTGGACAAGGGTTTGGGGAGCACCCTGTCCAAGTTCATAGATGATACCCAATTATGTGGCCAAGTTAACACCCCAGAGGGTAGGGCATGTATCCAGGGAGATCTGGATAGGCTGAAAAAATGGGCAGAATGAAGTAGGATGCAATTCAACAAAGACAAGTGCAAAGTGCTGTACCAGGGCAAAAAGGACCACCAACACACTTACAGAATGGGGGATGACTTTCTCAGCACAGCTGACTCTAGAAGATAAGGGAGACTTCAGATGTGAAGAGGAGACATCCTCAGGCTGGGATGAAGTGCAGGAATACGGGCTCAAGATGGCTACCTGCTGTTTTAGGAGGCAAATTGCACCTTGGTGGAGCTGGCAGAATCGCAGTACCAGAAGGGGGAGTTCATGTACCCATTTGTGAACCATTTTTGGCCACCTACAACACGCCTGACTGATGACAGCTCTGCCTCCTTTAGAGTTCATAACCCCATGTGCCAGGAATGGTAAGAGAGGTCACTACCCAGCACCCTGATGCCATGCCTTGCCTCCATCCAGGGAGTCTTCCCAAGGGGTGACATGAATAGGGGCCCTGTGGTGAGGATTCCTAGTGTGCCCTACATGCCAAGGTGCTGGGTGGTTGGGGGTGGGGGGATGTCCTCACTATTACCTGACTGGGAGCAAGTGGAGTGAGAGGCAGAACCCAGATAGAGGAGTGGGGCTATAGACCTGGTCACCCATGGTCCAGGGAAACTAAAAGGCCCCAAGCAGAGCCTACTGTAGTGTGAAGTGGTGGGAGAAGGGGAAGAGACTAGTGTGCCTTGGTCCAAAGGCCAGGGCCATCCAAGACACTTCTTCTCCCTGACCCAATCTTCATACTCCTCTGCCCCCCTTGAGTCCTGGCACTTGTCCCATCTATGCAGGCCCCTCAAGTTATTCCAGGACAATCTCAGAAGAACACAGGGGCACTTGTAACAGTGGAAGAGGGCAGCCCATGTGCCCACCATGCCAGGTAGTTGCTGGGATAGCAGTTGGCACTGGGACCTGCCTGCCTCACCTCATTTACCTGTCAGGTGAGAATCCAAATGGAGAGCTTTTCTGGTTACTGCAACCATTCCCCTAGATTGGATGCCATAGCAGAAGGGTACCCCAGCCATGGTGGGGATGGCAGCCCTTGGACTCTTTCTTATCATGTGAGGTGAGCCCCAGGTGTGACCAAGCATCACAGGGTCTGAGGCCCTACAGAGGGTGACTGGGACCTGGGAGCAGGGGGCAATGGTGTGGAGATACCATGAGGGAGCACCAGGAGTCCACAGCCCCTGCTATGGTGATGCCTTCTGCTCTACAGCCATCTGCTCCACCCATTCTGTAGCCCTATAACAATGATGCTTCCACACAAGATGCTTTACTCAAAATTAGAGCAAATTACTGGGCAGTAACTGTCACTGTCTCCACATGCATATGCTTACTTTGCAATAATTTGATCTAATCATGAGTAAATTTGTTACTGTTAGGGTGACAATATTTGGATCTTGGGGAGCACTGGATTTGCAGCTGAATAAAAGGCATAATCTGTCGCCTATCAGAGCTGCTAACCACAAGGGAGAATGATATCTAAAGCAGCCATTTGCTTATGGTAAGTAATCATCTTAACTGTCAACCATTTTCAAGTGAGTCTGTGTGCTGGGAATGAGGTGAAGTTTTAGGAATATGGAAGATGGTACAAAGTGAGACAGAAAAACAGTGGAATGTGAAAAACAGTACATAAGTGGTAACAGAATCCAAGATGACCATATGCAAAAAGGGTGACTGGTGACTGGTGAAGAAGCCTCCAGAAGCTTTCAGATTTTGGTTAAAGTCTACCCATTGACTGAAGAAGAGAAGTCAAGATCTTAGACGTGCACTCATAATAAAAAGACATGTAAGTGAATAAAATGGATAGGCAGTTCCATGCTAATGAAGCAAACAGTAAAAAGAGGCAGAGCTTGAGATGGGAGGAGAAATGGGTGGAATAAAATGAGAGACAGAGGTGGAATAAATGTTAATGAGAATAAACCAAAGTGTATACATGTGGAAAAACTATTGTTCAGTGCGGCTCCCCAATTTGTTGGTTTTTTGGGAGCTAGTCTGAAGCTGTCTTCATTCTGAATAAAGCTGTTGTGAGCAATATGTGTTGGTGTTTTCTCCCTGCTTCCTCTAGCTAATGAGTAACAGGATCTATGAGCGATTGGATTGTTGTCTCCCTAGTTTTTGGGCATCACGCGGAGTCAGGGTCTAACAGTTACCTGTAAATACAAGTAGCAAATTTACTCCCAATTACTTGCTGCTCAGTAATTCATCTGTAGAGGGTTGAGTTAGAGCAAATGTGTTCTCTGTCAGGTGAGCCTCAGGGGGCAGGAGATTGCTTTCTTCCCCCAGCAGCTGCCTCTGCTGGGGCAGATTCCACAACCAGAGCTTGGGCAGGGAGGATAACCCCGTGCCCCAGCAGCATGGAGCTCCCAGCCCCTGCTTTGAAATCACAATAAGAATCTCTCATCCCCAGTCCTGTGATGATGAAGCAGGGGTTGAGAGTGCCCTGCTGCTGGGGCTGGGGGACATTGTCCCTGCCCACGCTGTGGTGGCAGGGCCTGCCCTGGTAGCAGGCAGCTCCTGGGAGCAATATCCTGGCTATTGCAGGGGGCTGGTACAGGGCATGAGGGGATGGGAACAGACTGCTGCCATAAGCAGTAAATTACTTTAGAGTAAACCCACCCCAGAGCATTTGCACATGTAGATGCACCCAGTGGGTTCATAATCACCAATCTGTCCAGCTTCTACCTAGAGAAGTTCCTGGTTTTCAATTCTGAGTCTGGAAATTAGTGTGCAAGATCTAAAGCCCCCTTCCGTATGCTTCCCCTCCAAGTATCTGTGTTGAATTCTGCATCTACAGCATTTCCTTGATCCTGAACCCCTACCCACTCCCTATCTTAACTGCTCCTCCAGGTTATTTTGTCCCTTTAACACACTCCGCATGATTCAGCAGCAGGGCTCTGGTGCTGGTGAGTAAGGGGTCGGTGGGGGCTGGAGGAGGGTGGAGGGGACCATGGTGGGGACCTCTGATGGCCCTGCCCATTTTCCCAGCCCCCACAACCACTGCCACAGCTGGCTTCTCCTCCCACCAGCCCCCTAAGGCACCTGACCCCTGCTGCAGATTCCTCTCCCCCCACTAGCCCTCCCAGAAACCCCCTCCCTGTGCTGCAGCCAACTCCTCCCTCCACCAGCCCCCCTGAGGTCCCTGACCCCTGCTGCAGCCAGCCCCACCCCCTGCCAGCCCCCCCAGGCCTCCAACTCCTGTCCTGTGTGGCCCCATCCCCCCAAGGCTCCCCAATCTCTGCTTCCCCACCCCATAGTTTAAAAAAAAAAAAAGAACTTACAGGCAGAAGGTGATGTCTAGCTCACTGGGGCCCTGCAGGCTGATAGCCCCAATGGCCCCAGCCGAGGCCCTCCTGCCCACCCCACTCTCCTGTGCTGCCCAGGAGGCTCTTCCAGGAGCCCCTGGAGCCCCCACCCCTTCTTCTAAGGTAAGCAGAGGCTTTTTTACCATTTTTTCTGTTCTTTTTCTGTTGTTTTTTTAAGTGATGGTGCCTAGAGTTGTGGGGGTAGCCTTGGGGGCCTAGGAGTGCAAGTTGGTGGGTGAGGCTGGGTAGGCAGCTATTTGGGAGTGTGGGAGAGCAGGGGTGGGACTGGGTGAGGCAGCCATTGGGGGGGCTGCAGCAGCTGGTGGTGGTGGGGCTTGGTGGAGCAGCAATTGGGGGGCTGGGGGGAGACATGTGGTCCTTGCAAGGGGGTAGTAGCCCCTGGAGGGGCCAGGTGGCCCCCATTGGGGGCTGTAACACTTGTGTGGGGGTCAAACCCCTTATGTAGGGGCTGAACCTCTTGTTGGGGGGTAAACCCCCTGTTAGGGGGCCGTAGCCCTTGTGTAGGGGATGAACCCCCTGTTGGAGGGGGCAAACCCCTTGTGTGGGGGCCATCACCCTGTAGGAGGGCATTGTCCAACTGATTGCTGTCTCTGTCTCTGTCTCATTCTCTCTCTCTCTCTCTTTATAGTGGTCTTTTGTTTTACTTGTGGAGGAACATGGATTTGGGGGTATCTTACAGAGTGACTTGGGGATTTTTTTTATCAGGAATTTTTCAGTTTTCCAATAGAGAACACCAGAATTCCTGCTAGGGAGGCCAGTGGCAGGACCCTGCTTGCTGAGAGCTGGCATCTTGGACCCATCTGGTTGTGGCTGACCTCATAGTTTCATAGTTTCATAGTAACTAGGGTCAGAAGGGGCCTAGAGCAGGCCATCTAGTCTGACCCCCTGCCAATGGCAGGAAACTTCCCTAGGAAGCTGGTTCCAAATCCTAGCCACCCTGACTGTGAAGTAGTGCCTCCTAATGTCCAACCTAAACCTGCTCTCCAGTAACTTGTGACCACTGGTCCTAGTTACCCCTGGTGGTGCCCTGGAAAAAAGACAAATGTGGCCAGGAGGACATGCTTTGACAGTTCAAAGCAGGCCACCACATCCAGAACATCTTCCGGGCAATAGCTGCCCAGATGGCTAGGCAGGGGGCACGTGGGTGCACACCAGGCCAACCCTGCAACCACAGTCCACTGTCAGCTGGCCCAGAGAGGCAGATGCCTCTACTGGCTCTACAGTCCCCATCCATGTCTGGCAGGTGCACATCAGGTCACAGCCAGGCAGCAGCTCCCACTGCCAGACTGCTGCAGTGGATAGAGGGTGCAGGGAACTTTCAGGGCTGCTTCAGCAGTCCAGCTGGCACAAGGGGTAGCATCCCCAGGTACCAAGTGGCTGGGCCCTAGGAGCTTCTGAGTTCTAGTAGCCCTGAGCTACTTGCCAGGGTCATTTTTTATACTGCTGATGCCAGGGCAGGGCAACTTTTTATATTGCTGGGGACAGCACAGTTGCTGGCCCCAGGCTCTAGCTCTCCCTGGCTGCAGATCCAGGAGAAGCCAGGCAGGGTTATTTTGCCACAAGTGGCACAATTTGCTTTACATCAAAGTGCATATCTGAGCACGTGCGCTGAAGCAAAAAGCCCTGGCTCATATATGCACCACTTCTATTTGACCTGCTGCAAGAGCATGTGCTTACATGTGTGGATGCACCTAAAGGTGCATCTTCCTCAGCTGTAGATTTAGAGGCGGCAACAGAATGGTGGCCCCCCAGGAAATCCAAACTCCCCCAGACTCCCAAATGGCGGCCCAAACATGCTAAAGGCATATGGAGAGCCCTCAATGCAGCAGCCCAACCCTGCCATGGGAATCCACACAGCCTTTTTGTGCAGTATTATATTTGAAATCTTTGATTCAGGGCATAAATACAACTCAAGAGAACAATTAGTATTAATCATGTATAGTTTAGGCTTGAAACCCTGTAGCATTATTTCTTGATTTGGTACTGGTGACTAGTACGGGCATACTGCCCTATGTGAATGTAATACATATTTGGTTTTCAAATATCATGTTTTCTTCCAAAATCCAGAGGTTTGGGTTCCATTTCAAATTCTATAACAGATTTCCTGGATTCTCCTTTTCAAAACATTATTCCTTTTGTTCTCAGCTTTCTTCTCTTTCTAATGGAGACAATGATTCCTGCCTCTTCCATACATATATGGAATACAATTGAAGAAGCCTTATACCAAAATAGCTTGTTTCGTACTGTACTATCAGCACTGTTTAGTAATGTACCTTGTTTCAAAGACACACCTGACAACACTAGTGCTGTTTGCTAGTTTTGTTTATTTTACTTATATACAGTGTATTTTAACATAAAGTTGAGGGTTTTTTTTTTCCCAAAGAAACCCAAATGTGCTAAAGAATGCAGGAAGCAACACTATATAATAACTTTACATCTTGGCCAACTAAAGCAAAAAGATGCTGTACATTTCCTCAAAACACACAGTAGTTTTCCCAGCAACTCAGATACATTTTTGTGTTCTTATGCACTAGTATCCTTACAGTTTATAAGAGAATTTACATTAATAAATAATAATCAAAAGCCCACAACTTTTCTTCAAGTTACACAAAAACAAAAATGTTGTTGGTATTTGTGTATCTGTATATGCACGTACGTAAGAGAAAGCGAGAGAGAGAGGGAGAGAGAGACTACCATTCCAGCATATGAGTAACTCTGAGATAATTCCTTTTTAATTTGTTAGCAAGTGGATCATAAATTATTGGCCTTAAATTATATTTAGCCCAGGATAGCAGTATTACTTCATAATACTAGAAATCCTTTACATAAGTTATAAATAACTCACTACCTAGTAAAGTTCTCTGCAGTGCTTTAACCTGATTTTATTAGTTCCTCCCAGAGGAACTATTTATTTCCATGCACTGAATCACATTTTCTGTTTGTTAGATAAAGAAACATTAGTCTGGTCATTTAAATTCTTTTTGAACTTAAATATTGCTGGCAATCCCACCATATATAAAATGAATAAAAAATTGGGATTTGGTCCCTGATATCTGGAATACTTCTCATAATTTATCATCACATTAATTAATAATATTGAATTATTAACAAAAATAAACTTATTCCTAGGATGAAAGAATTCCATTAGTAGTTCCTTTGAATTACCCTTTAAATTTCAAATTCTTGAGCTTATTTTCAGAGCAATATAAAACTTTTTCCAGTTATTTCATACTGGGAGTAATGTTCCTTAGAGGTTAAAATTTAAATAGGGAAAACATTTATCTAATTTATGAGATATCTTTGACCCTCCATCCTCAGGGAATTACAAAAATGGTTAGATGAGATTTAAAATGCATTAACTTTGTTTTATCAAGATGCTTTTTAATGTTCATGCATTTGATATTTTGACCAGTATAAACTAATAACAGAAATGACTCCTATTACTTCTAACTGAAGTATTAATTGTAAAGTGTCAAATAAGGTGCATCAGGATTTCCAGAATTCCCCTATCCCACATCCTATCATTTCTGAAGTGAAAACATTTGCTAAATTTGACCTGAATTTGAAAATATTTGAAACTGTTCCTTCAAAAACAGTTTTCATATAATTTATAGTTCCAGTTTGAATTTACAATTTATAACTGCATTAATTTACAAGTGCTGTCAGGGCTCTACCTTCTAAGAGGGACGTAGAGAAGTTGGAGGGGGTCCAGAGGCAGGCAAATAAAATGATGGTAGGTTTTGCAAGAAAGTCAAAGAAGAAAAGGTTGAAAGGTCTAAGTATGTTTAGTTTGGAGAAAAGGAGACTGGTGAGGAAGGAAATGAATGTGGGAACACTTTTCAAGTTTTTGAATGACTACCGTAAAGAAGAGAGTGAACAACTTCTTTCCTTTGTCCCAGAAGGCAGGACAAAAGGTAATGGCTTCAGATTGCAGCATATCAAATTGGATCTCAGGAAAAAAAACTTCATTACTTGAGAATAATAAGACATAAACAGCCTCCCTCCTACCCCGCAAATTATAGAATTGTTTTAATATAAAGTTTTCAAGAAGTAGGATGGTGAATATTTGATTGAGTTAGTTTAGGAATAGCATCCCTGTATTTGTGCATGAAGTTGGACCTCATGATCCTTGAGGTCCCTTTTATTCCTATATGCCTGTAAGAATCATTTAGCTGTACTTCCAAATAGCTTTTTAACTTTTATTTATATATATAAAAACAAAATCACATCTGTGTATTAGACGGTTTTGTTGTGCAGTTCAACATGATGATCAAACAGTTCACAAATATCTCATGTAATATTTCATCAAAAGTTACATTTCCATTTCTATTACCACTTCCCATAGCTCCTCTGCTCACCATGCCCAATCCAATCCTCCAACCTTCAGTTTCACCCAACTCAAACCCCACCCCTCCCCTTTCCCTTCCTAGTCCACATCCAAGTGTCTGTGCAGTACAGACACTTTCTTTTCTCATCGCTTCATATCCCATTTCTTGCTCTTCCAGGTCTCTTCTGCCTCTCTCTCCCCTTCATCTTCCTCCATTCTTAAGTACAGCTTAGGTTCTTCAACTTCAGTTGTAAACAGGCCTCTACTGGAATGCCTGTATCCTCATACAGCAGGAAGTGCCTAATTTTCCACAGACCATTTTTCAAGTAGAAAACAAACTAATTAAATTGGACCATTGAGATCCCCTATTTTTTTTTTGTTTTGTTTTGTCAAGGGGTCAAGCAACATGGTCTCCCTGGTTGGGTTCATCACCCCTGTCACCAGGCAGAGGAGCCTACTGACTTTCTTCCAGACCTTTCTGTCATATGCACAGTTGTAGCGCAAGTGGTCAGTCATTTCTGGCCCTGGAAAGTTCTCTCTAGGGCATGTTGGGAGCCCCCAAACTCTCTCCATGATGCACTTTTAGCATTGAGAGTAGTCAGTGAACTATCTGCCAGTTGAAGTCCATATGCTCTTTCTGTAGGCCCTTGTTAAAGATCCATTCCCACACAGCCTTGGAGATGTTGCTGGGAAGCACATACAGTGGTGATAATCTCCTTCACCCTTACTACTGCTTGCAGCTTGCCATAGTTCATGAGGGTCACTGGGGCCTCATTTTTCATCTTGTAGCAGTTGTAGAACATCTCCAAGCTCTGGTAAAACAATGGCAGTTCCCAAGCCCATGGGAGTCTTCTGAGTGCCCTGAAAATATGAAACAAAACAGGTCACTTTGGACCATCATGTATTTTTCCCAGGTAAACAACAGCACTTCTAGAAATTCCTATTTGAGTCAGTTTTGTCTTGGACAGGGTAGTTCTAGTCAGTTTTTTTTTCCCCCACCTGGAGCCCCCCAAAAAGATACACATGTCCCTTTGGATCCTGCAGATGGTCTGCCATGAGGGTAGGAAGACCAGTGTTGTGGAAGAAGCCTTGCTCTCATAAGAAACACACACTTACTGACAAGTGTTGTGAACTCTACAGTCGTAGCCTGTGCTTGATTGTGGTCTTGGCCTTGTCCCAAGTCTCTGGTCTGACAGTTGTGGGTCAAAGTCCAGTCCTAAGATTTTTATACCCCCTCAGGGCAATTAAGTTCCTAATTTCTACTAACACCAGGGAGGTTTTCTTGCTCACATTCAGTTTTACCCCTGCTCCTGCCTCATACTATCCATATGTGGATAGCTTTATGCTGAAATGGAAAATTCTAAGAGCACACATAAAGTTAGTTTTAACTCAAGTTTTTAATTAGGACATTTTGTAAGATACCTTTTCAGTTTCATCAAGTTTTAATACAAGCTCCAGTTCTGTTTAAAAAAGTCAAAACTATCTTACTTTTCATATAAAGCTGTTCCTACTCTCAGAATAGTCTTTTTAAACTCAATTAATTCTTAAAGGGCATCTTTAAACTTAAATAGTCATAAAAAAAGCCATTGTCCTTTTTTTCTTACCAACCTTTAGAAAGGTGGATCTCACATTACAGAGATATGTAGGAAAGATAAGAATTGCCAGAGAGCTGGTTTCACTGTTACTATATCTATTGTATACTCAGATGGCTGGTTTCATTAGCCAGTCTAGCAGTCTAGCAAGGTCATTTGATTAATTATATAGCATTGATATTAGGAAATTAGTACAATACAAGCTTTGCATTTAGATGAACTATTTGCAAATACACATTAAAAGGAGCAATGCTACTTCAAGCATTTAAGTTAGCACCATCAAGAAATACTATGATGTGAAGAGAGGTAATATTATCTATAGTGAGCATCTTTCAACCATCAGTATTTTTCTTGGAATGTTTTATGACGTTGATAGAAGGAAAAAAAACTTTTAGTAAGAAAATCTTTACCACCTTTTGAGTAGGTTTAAGAGAAAAAAAATCTTTTTTAAATAAAAAGGGATGAAAGGAGATCCACTATAAAGCATAGATTAGGACTTATATAACTTATTCTTATATTCTTTTTTCCCACTTAGGAGAACATGCTTATTTAAAAAACAACCTTCCCCCACTTTTCTTTATAAAACATAAATATTTCAAATTTTACTTGAAATGATATCATACCCGCAACTAACTGATGTTTTGTAGAAGCAATAGATATGCTCTCCTTTTAAAAGATAGTTTATTGGTGGTCTGCTTTTTGACCAAATGGCTCTTCATTTTCTAATCTGCCATTTGTGGTTTATTATTATTGCAACTAGAGGGTTTTATTAAATATTTTACACAATCATGAATCCCAATAACCAAACCTTCTACACATTTCCCAATATAAGGCATACAAGGGAGGATTATAAAAAGTTAAAGATAGATGGATATGATAAAAACTACTTTAGAATCCACATAAACATATTTTGGGTGCTTTATGGCTGACTGGGTTATAGACTATGGCACTTGAGGCTTGTCCTTGTTTTGCAGAATGCAAAAAATCCTGGAACACCTAAATTATCTTAAACATGTCAGTTAATAAAATAAGCATTCAAATATATGCAAGGGTTATATTCTCAAAATGTGCATATGCAATACATTATTTTGATTTTATTAATAAACTTATGATATCACTAATGACTTTTGTCTCTGAATTGTTTGTGGGGGGAAATGCTTCCATTCTCCCACCAGGCCAGTGGAGGGAGGAATCCAATAGCATGCAGTATCTGAGATTCATCACCCATAAGCAAGTAAAATTGAAGTAGTCAACATTTCCCCCAGAATTAAACATTGGAACCAATAACTCCATCAGCTAATCTCTTCATCCACAAACCAGGTTCCTTGAAGCAACCACCCATGTGTGTATCAAAAACTCTTGACATCTCTGCAATAATTTTACTAGAATGATGCATCACATCCATTTTATCTGTTCTCTTGTTTTACTTTATTTTTTACTCCAGCAGTAGGTTATGAGTGGCAAGAAGCTAAAACCCACATAATATATTTCATAATATTTTATATTCATAGTTTCATAGTATCTAGGGTCAGAAGGGGCCTAGAGCAGACCATCTAGTCTGACCCCCCGCCAATGACAGGAATGAGTGCCAGGGTCACAGGACCTCAGCCAAGTACCTATCTAATCTACTCTTGAAGATGCCCAAGGTAGGAGCAAGAACAACTTCCCTAGGAAG
>JAGPOW010003642.1:78579904-78590251 GCA_030014935.1 Caiman crocodilus
CAAGTACCTATCTAATCTACTCTTGAAGATGCCCAAGGTAGGAGCAAGAACAACTTCCCTAGGAAGCTGGTTCTACATCCTAGCCACCCTAACTGTGAAATAGTATTTCCTAATGTCCAACCTAAACCTGCTCTCCAGTAACTTGTGATATACCACAAAATAGTATGTCTTAAATTAGTCTGTAATTGTTAAAAGGGAGAAACCATATTATATGACAATAGCATGTGAATGAGAAAAGTGGACGGTGTGTGTGTGTATATATGTGTATGTGTATGTGTGTGTGTGTGTGTATATATATATATATATATATATATATATATATAATCACTTTTACCAAAGAACAAGGTACCCCTTCGACCCCTTTGCAGGTGTATCACAAACTAGGCTGTATGGACAAACTAAGAATTAGGCTCAGAAACACACCTCAGCTACTTTAACAAGTGCTAACCACTCTGCTAACCGCAGTTACAGCAGCTCAGTACTTATAAAACAGCTCTTCCAAAACCTAATATATCAATATATTAAACAGCCTTGCTGTCAAAATGAACTTTCATGCATACAGTTACATAAATTATGACTTATATATTTATTCCTAAAATATATATCCTAAATTTATCATTTGTATATTAAATATAACAAGCTGTATCATCTTAAATTATGTTGAAATATTGCACTGTAATCTTACATTTGTCTGGTGGAGACAGAAATGCTTAGTTATCACCTCAACAGTCCTTTGAGCAGACCTCCTGAATTAGTGTCAGAAAGTCAATGGCAACCTAAGCTTAAACCTCAGTTTGATTTCGCTATCTCTGGATTAGCTGTTTGTCGGGAAATGTAATATATCTTAGCACTGCAATTGATCATGCCCTCTGGTGACTACTGCCTTCCCAATAAATTGTTGACTTGATATGATTAAATCACTTGACTAATTATGTTAATTTGATAACTTGCTATTAATCAGTTTTCTTTTGATCTGTTTTATTTGGCTATATTTGATGCTTCTGTTTAATTTGTTTTGTTAATAAAATATACGAGCTTGTAGTTATGCAGAAGTTTGTATGCTTCCTTCCCAGAGGTCAAATTCTAAACATGAAGAGCCTGCAAAGTAACAGAATGGTGCAAAATTTCCCTTTTAGTTCTCCTACAACGGGTGCTTGAAATGAAATTCTCTTGTTGGGGTTTGTTTTTTTTTGGTGGGGGGTGTGGGTCTGGAAGAGAGAGAGAGAAACAGAGGGGACATTTTTCAATTCTTTCAGTAAACAACTCGGTTTCTAAAATCTTTTCATGACTTGCCATAGTAAACAGGAACTGATCAAAGTAAAAGTTGATACCACAATATGTGTATACTTCTAACTTTCTTCTTTACAGGGAGGTTCATTCATCCACACTTCTAATTCCAATTTCCAGAAAGCTCACTCCTGTTATAACAGAAGGAGTGGGCTGATTTATTTGGTTGAATCAAGAAACCTGTAAGTCACCCTTTTCAGTAGTCTTCTGATGAATTATTCACACAAATTGTAAGGGTTATCTTAGGTTTAGAAGCCTGTGTTCCATGTAGTACTAGACTATCTGCTTCATTACAACAAAAGTATCAATCCTTGTGTAAAATGTATGAGGGTTTTCAAACTTCCAAACACCAAAGTGCAATAAATATCTCCCCTGCCAAGCCCCCATTAAAATATATAGATATACCCTGTATTTAAATACAGTATTTAGAAAATAGTTGGATTTGGGTGGGAAAATCATTGAACATTCTCAACCCTGAAGAAAGTGAATTGGCGTTCATTTAAAAAAAATGTAAAAGCTTTGTTAGAGGGATAAAGTATTTGTTTGTTTGTTTGTTTGTTTGTTTTCCTGAATCCTTATACAATAATATGGCTGTACCCCAGTCAAACACATTTCTTTGGCAAAGCATGGAAAACAGAGTTGTGAAGAATGTATAGTGAATGTATAAAATTTGCAAGATAGGACTGTTTTCCATTAAATTATAACAAAACCTCATAATCTGCAAGAATTAAGCCGCTTAAGTTAATTTGTAGCTTGTCCTAAAACATCTGGATCACAATATAAAAAGTGAGATTTATATTAAAAAAGTGACATTATTACTTGTTCAAAAAATGCAAAAGACTGTTGCAGTTATTTACAGCTAATATTAAGATAGATTTGCACATATCCATTAGAGAATTCTACTCAGGCTGGAATTTTGTATAAATATTCAGTCTTAAAAGTTAAGAGATGTAAGAAAGAAAAGAGGCAGCAAAGGTAAAGATTTAACTGCTCCAGTTTTTTACAGTTTTGGAGATACCCATTATACTATATGTACAATTTAAAGATGTCTACTTTACAGTCAAATCATTCTGTAATCTCATCATTGTCTGAATCCTGCACAGATAACTGCCAGCTATGATCTGGCATATGGGATTACTATGGCAGTCCATATGCTTTGTAACAGTTGGTGCTCAAATGAGAATTTGCAAAGTCAAATAAGACTGTGGCCCAGGAAACAGAGCCTAATTATTAGCAGCTATAAAAGCTATAGGTTCTCATTCAAAATATTTTCTTGTTAGTATTTTTAAGTAAATTGTATTGCCCTGCTGTCCAGCTTCAAAATGTGCTAAGAGGACAGCCCTGTGCGGGTGCAATATGCTTTTGATGCAAGTAAGATTGAGTTGGTATTCTATAAATCAGGTTTTTATCTAACCCATGTTTTATAATGTTATTTGTACACACTTTCAGTGTATACGATGTATTCATGAATCTGTCGCCCAGTTTTCAAAGTACTGAGCACCCAAAGTTCTCACCAAAGTCAGTGGGTATAAAATGATCAATATTACAATCCAGTCCACTACAACCATTTATAATTATTAGTAATTAGCAAGCAAAGCCAATCACCTGGAGTCTCACATCCTGCCATGTGAACTCATTCTGGGTAGTCTGCTTATTTTCTGCAGTTTGGGATCTTTACGGCACACACTCACACACATTTCTTCTCCAGCATCATGCTTTTCAAAGTTTGATGCTATCAGTTTTTGATACCTTCTGAGAATCCAGTTGCTTGCATGCATTCCCCCCACTTCACCCGCTACACATTTCTAGTTTAATCACTTTGGGAACAAGAAAAGGAAACAAATAATGGACTTGGCAAAGGCATTTCTTAGCCACCAGAAATTTATCCTTAATATTCAAGAGTTACAGAGCTTTGACAAAACTGAAATCTTGATGTGCACCCCCTGTTCCTCATGTTTGATCCAAACTCTTCTTACAAACCTGAGGTTTTTCAGGTTTAGCACAACCTTCTAAAATATCTCCTACATGTACTGATAATGCCCTAGTCAGAGCAACAGTCCACTTAAGGATTTTCTATACCATGTGCTCCTACCTGTTATGTTTCAGTGCCCCCTATTACCCACCTTTTTGTACAACTCCACATCTGGGGATTAAAATGTGTATATGTCACCAACTTGAAGAATATTACAGCTGCATAGTTAAATTGAAATTGAGACAACCACAGTTGAGGGCCAGATTGCAGTCTTCAGAGCTTATCAATAATAGCCCTTCCACTAAGCACTTTTTTTGGGTAGGAAATGTTTTTTGAACAAATTATAATAGGCTTGTCTCAGACACACATAACTTGATATTGACATAGCCCACTGGCACTCCTCTTCCAATCAGAAAATCTTACCACTAATCTTTAAAGTGAACTTCCCTATGCCTATTGCTGCAAATGAATGTTTTAACAGTGACAGCAGGATCGGGTCACTAATCCTTGAAGGAACAGAACATAAGGGCTAGGGAAAAATATATCTTTTATCTTCTGTTTTCTTCAAAAAACCAGCTGGCATGATTTGGACTGTTATAATACCATGTCAGAAAAAAAAATAAGCAAGAGGCTTTAAAGCTTCCTAAGTAAAACAAGCAGAAACTGAATTGACAGTTACACTCTGATAAAAGGTTTTACATGAAGAATTTGATGGAAAAAGAATTCAAAGTTGGCACCACCTACATCAGCCATTATTCCCCTTTGCTCCCATGGTAGCCAGAATACAGCCTTGAAGCTCAGGTACTAAAAGAGCATGGCCAGCAGTTGCCCAAAGAGATCATGCAATGCTAAAGACCAACTGAACAAAAAACAATTGGATAGAAATCTGATTAATCGAGATGGTACCGTTCCACAATGAAACCTACAAACCTTCTTCTTTTTTTTTAAATAGGAGAGTTACATTGTGTTCCATATTGTTTAGATGTAGATCTTAATCTTCTGGCATGCTATCGGAGTGGTTCAGGCACAGGCATAATGATGTGGCTGTGTTCCTGACACAGTAGCCACACACAGGGGTAATGGTGACTTCCAGTTGCCACGAGAGGTGGCATGAACATGCAGATGCAGCAACAACCATTTTTTTTCTGTCCTGCCTACCCTCCAGGTCAGTGCCTAGGTGGGTTTCCCTGGTCACTCCACCTTAGTTACTCCACTGCATTCTAGCTTAGGAAGAAAAACAGTTATCACTGGTATAATTAAACTGGTATTTGGTGAAATATATTCACCTAACTAATGATGCCTCTGTTTTCATCTTCATCTGCAAATGTCACCATATTTGTAATATTAAGTTTATAATTTCTCAGAACTTTCCCTAATGTTTCTTCTGAGACTTATTTTCCGGGAAATAGACATAGGATCCTGACAAAAGCTCCCAGATGCAAAGAATCAGCAGGGACATAAACTGCATTGCCTCATCCAGAGGTTACTCCAGGTAGTAGATTTGCAAAGCTTTTCCCCTATCTGTGTGTAGGCATGACCCATTAAAAAGTTAGGTCCTAACTTCAAAAATATAACATCTACATAATTGGATTTAATAGTGAAAACTGGAATAGCTAAATCTGAAACAGAGAAGCCAGTCACCATGGTTTTTTTCTTAAGAAATGTCTTAAACTTTATATGTGGTGGACCAATGACAGGAGAAGAATGTGGCCTAGGGACATGTAAATATCTCCACATGTCACTTTTCAGTAAGCCTGCAGCAGACTTCAGGCTAAATGACAGTACCAGGCACCTGGAGTTGTGTCGATAGATTTCTGACAGAAATAAAACATGGCAATGTACATATCTCCTCTGTGTCTTCTCTGTCAGAAGTCCAGCATGTCACTCTGCAAAGATTGGGGAAAGAAAGCTTTAAATAAGTACCAGCACCACCAGCAGCTTTTTAATATGTTTTCTGAAGAATATTCTGAGCAATAATGAAAACAGCATGCTTGATTTCTAATGGTTTTATGTTGGCTATGAACAATTACACTGTAGACTGAATTTATTTGAATGGGATGTATTTTTCTTATGGCAGAAGGGTAGTTCAACTACTTAATGACAGTCATTTATTCAGTGTCCATTATTCTAGTCTCAGTGCAACAGCAACATCATCAATATTTTTAGACAATCATTTCTTTAGTAACATGCAACACCAAATGGATTCCTAAGATTCTCACATTCCCAAAGTCAAGAAAGAGAAATGACGTAATCTCTGGAGAAACAGTTGCCTAGTAATGAACATGACTGGGTTACAGCTTGCTATCTTTCCAAGTTCTGGTATAAAGAAAAGAAAATATTATCATTTTGTTTGTTCTGAGGGGCTGCTGGAGAATAAAAAACATCAACTGAGTCACAAAGAATGAGAGTGTATTTTTTTACCACAGATGGTAAAACAGTTACCATTGTGTTTTGGTATTATTTTGTAGAACACTTGCATATACTGGTAGGTCTGCTCTCTATTTATATACATTTGGTATGAAAGATTGGATTTCACAGTCCTTACATACTCCTTTAGCTAAATGTTTACATAGCTTTTAAATTTCTTTTTGGAAGAAATTTCTTCAATCTTCTGGCCCCAATTTCCCCCAAATGCCTTCCCTGTTAATTTCTTCACCTGCCCCTTTGTCTCCCCAGTACTTTTTGACCAGGGCTAGACTTTAACCAAGGAAACCCTGATTGGTAATTGCCAATAAAACATGTTTAACTTCATTTGTGTTGCCTGATCTTTATCAGAAGTGTGGGTCCCATATTTACTTCTGAGATTTGTCCTTACATACCATTAGGTGGTAACTACAACAACAAACAAAGCTAAATTGATGTTTGTTTGTTGATATAATTATGTAACATAATATATGTTGATGCATGTATATAACAAAGCTAAGTTGATGATAATTTTGATGATGTATATACATAAAGTCTAATAATAATATATATTATTCAACATTTTCTTCTTAAACCTGTAAGTTACTGTAAGTTTTGTGATTTTCCAAGCTGAGGATCTTTGGTATTATATTTATTAGTTTGTAGAATATAAATCGATTCAATGGTGCTTACCCAGTTTTCAATAAAATAAACCATTCTTGCTGGGAAAGAAAGATATAAATTCTACATCTCTGCACCAGTCTATCCTACTATGTTCTGGATTTAAATCAGCTTTAATTTTCTATATCAAGTGCACACAAGAGTGCAAGTAAAATGCACTGAACAGAATGACCTTTTGCTGCTTTAGCAATATCCACTCCCCAGCCAGTCTATGCACTGTTATAGCAGAAAGATCTCCTGTTAGCTTCACGCTGACATGGCCTCACTTCTCAGGAGACCTTTTGCTGGAGGTCAAATGGGCATACGCTTGGATAAATCTTAGCTTTATTCAGGCAAAAACCAATTATATACAAATGTAGTTGTATATGAGCAAGGACTTATCTAATGTGATTAAGTGTTGTATATTGTTTATAACTCTTTTTTTTATTGTGCAATAAACATCTGATTTAGAGCTCTTAAATATTAAAAGCAGGAGAACAATCAATCCTCATACATCAGGACATAAACTGTATACTGATTAGGAAGTGGCAATTTTTCCCAATGGTACAGCACTAGGTGATTTACAAGGCATATAATTTAGGTGGGTTTTGCTTTCCCTCAAAATAATAACCTGTTATTTTTATAACAATAGAGACCAAAATAAAATGATGGGCAATGTACACATGTGGAAAACATAGGCACTTATTCAAAACTACACCAGAAAAACAAATGGAGATGGTAGGAAAGGAATGCAGGAACTAAATGGCCAGGGTTCCAAGGGTAGCTGATCCATCAGGCTAGAACAGCGGTTACCAACCGGTCAATCATGGCTGATCGATCAATTGTGATCAACTGATTAATCATAGAATCTCTTGGAGTCTTTCTAAAGCTAGGCTGAGAACACGTGCATCTATGCATGCACCTTACCCCCAGCCCAGCAGGTCAATCTTTGGAGGAGGGAAGGGGCAGGGGGCAGATCAAGGCTCCCACAGTGAGGGACAGAGTGCCACAGAGGCAGCAGCAGGGGTAAGGTAAGTGGGGTACTGCCCAGGCGGGTCATGGGAGGATTAAGCCTGGATGGCTGGTCCAGGGGGCACAGGGGGAAGGGACATTCCCAGTACAATCTAGTGGAGGCCCCTGGAGGCATGTGCCCTGCCATCTGTGTGCAGTGGAGGCAGTTGCCATTGCAGGCTGACCTTTGTGCACCATGCCCCACTGCAGCTGACCCAGGAGTGGCTTGACATCACATACAGGATGTATGGAGTTGGTAGGAAAGGATCACATACAGGATCTGTAACCAAGTTCCAAGGGAAGTGATGCTGGCTCCTACCCTGGGGGTCTTTAAGAAGCAGCTCAATGCCTCCCTAGCTGGGGTCATTTGAGCCCAGCTTTCCTCCTGCCGGGGCAGGGGGTCAGACTTGAAGATCTACAAGGTCCCTTCTGGCCCTACTTCTATGATTCTATGATACATCCAACCTCCAGGCAGATAGGGGATGAAGCTCAGCCCAGCAGTGGGACACATGTGGCATTAAGTCACTCCCAGGCCACCTACAGTGAGACACGGGGTGCAAACCCCAGCCCACAATGGCAGACGCTACTGGCATGCACAGATGGGGGGGCACATGCCTCCCCCAATGCCTAGAACATGAATGGCTGCAGCAGCTGTGGGGGAGGAAGAGGGGATGGCATAGGGGCAGGTTCTGCACAGCTGGGGCAGGGCAAAACATGGTACAGAGCTGTGAGCAGCTCATCCAGGGGTCATGGGTGCGTGCCCCCACCTCCCTATACCCTGGGTGAGCCACTCTTGGTGTTGTCCCATGCTCGACCCATCCCTGGCTGTGAAGGGTCTGCCCCTGCCCTATCACCACACCCTCCCACACTGCTGTGGGGTGAGAATAGATCAAGGCCCAAGTGGTGATGAGGGAGCAGAGCACAGGCAGAAGCAGGGGATGGGGGTAGTGGAGGACAAGCAGAAAGTCATGGGGCATGTGACCCCCAGGTCTCCAGTGGCCACTTCTTTCTCACCACTAGGGCATCGATCTGCCCCCGCCATGGGCCTTTCCTCTTCCCCTACCCATTCCCCAACAGACTTACATCCTGGGGGCAGGTGTGCCCCTAAATATTTTTTTCTCCCTCTGCCTTGATCTACTCTCCCCTTCCCTCCCCACAGACTGACTTGCGAGGGTGAGGTCAGGGGAAAACAGTGGCACAGGGTAGATCTTGGGTTGCTTTTTAATACGACAAGCAATCTCCTAATTAAAAAGGTTAGAAACCACTGGGCTAGAGTGATAGACCTTGATTGAACTATTTGATTGATAGATCTTGATTGAATCACCCTCAGAAAAATGTTTGGTTTTGTTGAAAAACTGGAAAATTTCAACCCAATATCATAAGTTTCTGTTGGAAAAACCTAAAGAAAACAATTCAGTTTGTTAAACCAAATCCAAAACTTTTAGTTTGGAATCAGTTTGAGGTTATAATATGTCTGTCTACATTAGTAGAGTCCAACTTGGGGGTATGTCTCAAGTTTTTTTTATCCTGTTCAGTTTTATGAGCTAGGCATTCTGGCCATATTACATTTTCTGTGCCTACTTCTTAGGAGAAGTAGATCTGTAAGCCATTAATTTTGAGATTGTACACATACTTAAATCTCCATGAATACATTTAAATAGATAAAGTGGAGGGCAGGAAGAACAGAACCATGTGGCCATGGTCCAAAGGTCAAGTATTTAGCCCTGTAAGACATTTCAGTTTCTGTAGCCAAATGCACACACAGAAGTGATATGTTAGCATTATGTCCACCTACCTTTGACTCAGAAGCCTGGATGACTAGATGACAAACTCGTCCATTCTTAGAAACCTGGGGTGCCCCCATATAAAGCAGAGGAAAAGGAAGAAGACCTGTCCAAAGGGATGCAGAAAGACTGATCCAAATTATACAAAGAGAACAAGGAGCACAGAGAATCCAAAGAAAAAAAATGAACTTAGTGCCAAGAAGAATGAAGATGGATTAGACTCCCTGAGATCGAGATAGGAGGGTGTCACTAGGAACCTAATTTGTATAGCTCAGTGCTGGTGGCTCCATGCCAAGTGTCATAGACAACTGAGCTTTTGCCCTAAAGCAATATGTGAGCTCCCCTCCCAGGTCTGCACATGCTCCTACTTTCAACTGTGTTTTACAATTATGCTGCGCTTATTAGCATCCCAGCCTTCATTTGAAAATAGTCTTGGAATCTAAATAGCCAGTAAGTCTATAGTAACAAAATAGAAATTTCCCAGTTAACCTGCATTTAGTAAAAAGGATTAATAGGTTATTTATAACAGATGCACGTAGTGCAGTATGCAATGCTTGCATGCACATTATTTGTTGTCAGCTATTCTGTACTAATGCATATAACATTGCATGATAAACTAATTTTCTTCCTTTGAATGAACGCTAGAGAATGTGGATAAAAAAAAAATTGCATTCTGTATCAAACTTGAGTGCTATAGCTATGCAAATCACATTTTATTCTTCTAAGCATTAATGAGCAAATGTATAAACATAACTTTCTATTTTACGGATATGCTTAAATTAAGCTTTAACAGGAAGCAAAATACTTCCAAATTCCATCAACAAATGCAGTTTAGTACCCCTAATTAAAATGTGTATGCCATAAGGAAATTAGCCTGAACACATGCATATACACACAATCATATTTTGAAGCTCCTTCAATATAATTAACTCTTAAATCTCTATTAGCACCAGTAGGCAACTCTGAACTAGTTAATGATTCAGTTACTTCACTCTGATCAAACTTGAATAGTACTCTACTTTTGAGGCAGTTCTGTTATTAAATCTGCTTCTACAATGCCCTTCCACCCTTTTCCCAATGGTTATTTGCCTCTTCACCTCTCAAGCATGTTCTGTGAACTAACTCTTGTCGCACCTCCGGAGCCTTAATTCCGACAGGCCCCTAGGGCAAGAACAAACGGACTCTAGCTTATTTCTTTTTCCCACGCTAGGCTTTGATTTCCCCTTTTAT
>JAGPOW010003642.1:78590351-78606995 GCA_030014935.1 Caiman crocodilus
TCTATTCCTTTTATGGTATGAAACTGGCCTCAGGCATTACTACAAGAGGTTTGATTTCACTACGGGGGTTTGGCTTCTTAGGTGGTGTCATGAGTCACCACCTACAATGCAATCTGCACAACTCTCCTGTATAAAAGTAGTTAATACATCACCTACTGTACTGTTATCCTTTTGGGCTGCAGCATGTTATTAAAATACAAAGTGAGATTTCACTAAGAGTACTTGTAAGGTAAAAAAAAAGATGTAAATGAGTAATGGTAAAAGATTTTATTCCTTTGGATAAGCATTGGCAGTTGGGTTTTATTCCTCCAACCATAAATACCTTTTAGAACACTCATCAGCTCCCCCCTGCCTATGTCCAAGTGGTCTCCTTTCAAGCTAAATAAGTCTAATTCATGGGATATTCTGCTCCAACAAAAAAGGACCACCACTCTGTCTGCTCCTGTTAATTCATCATTGGTAATCCTTCACTGTTGATGATGACTGTCTTCCATGATTGTTTTATCTGTGAGTCAAAGATGGCTGACAAAGCCTATCTAGGATCAACATACTCTGTTGCAGCTGGGGTACATATTTCTGTGGGGGTAGGTGGGTTTGAGTTCTTGGTTTGGTCTGTGATACGTTTTTTTCTGCTGCTCCAATTTTTCCATCTCTTGTAGTTGTTGTAAGGTTTTAAAGTACTGAGATCCTTGCAGAAGACTCTTCCTCCATTGGTAGTGGTCCTGGATGATAGATTCTCACAAGTAAATGTTAATGTCACAATATTGGGATCTTAGAGAGCACTAGATTTGCAGCTGAATACAAGGCACAACCTGTGGCCTAGCAGAGCTGCTGATCACAAGGCAGATTGATAGCTAAGCCAGCCATTTTCTTATGCTAAGTAGCCATCTTAACTTTGTCAACCATTTTTCTGGAAAAAAACAGCAATTAAGCCTGTGTGCTGTGAACCCGTTACAGCGAAGAATGAGATAAGAGACACGGGCCCAAAAAAGGGTGGAAGACGATACAACATGAGACAGAAAAACAGATTGGAATGTGGAAAACAACACGTAATTGGTAACAGAATCTGAGATGAACATATGAAAAAAGTGAATGGTGATTGGTGAAGTAGCTTCCAGGTTTTGGTCAATTCCGTCCATTGGCTGAAGAGCAGGAGTCAAGGTCTTACACGTGTGCTGACAGCAAAAAGACATGTAAATGAATTAAACGCATAGGCAATTCCATGCTAATGAAGCAAGCAGTAAACAGAGGTGGAGCTTGAAATAGGAGGAGAAATAGGTGGAACATAGGAGGGGCGAGGGTAGAAAAAAATGAGCATAAACTATGAGCATAATGAGCATAAACCAAAGTGTATAAACTTGGAAATAAACTATTGTTCAATGCTGCTCCCTGCGTTCATAGACTGGGTGTTTGTGAGGGAGCAAGCCCAAAGCTGTCTCCATTCTGAATGAAGCTGTTGTGAGCAATGTGTGCTGGTGTTTGCTCCCTGCTCTCCTCTGGCTAATGAGTGTTAGGATCCACAAGCAATTGGACCATCATCTCCCTGGTTGTTAGACACTGCATGGATTCAGTGTCTAACACTAAATATCAATGTTGCATTTTTTAAAGTTTGCCTTGAAGATGTCCTTGAAACACTTTCTCTGTCCTGCTCTTGAGTGTATGCCTTAACTGAACAGGAAGAATAAAACTTGCTTCAGAATTCTGGAGTCATGGCCATCCCAGTGAAGCTAATGTTGGATGATCTTTGCCCCAGTGTTCATGGTGTTTGCATACTAGAGGATGTTAATGTTGGTGCATCTATCAACATACAGCAGACACTGCAAGTCACTAGAGAAATATCATCTATATTGCCATCAGAAGATCCTTTGAATCGTTGTGACTATACACTAAGCAATACTCTATGGGTAAATCAACTCTGAAATGCTAGTACAAAGAGATTACTTTCCTGGAATGTTTGAGGTGTTCAAGATCTTTGCACTCTCTTGTCACCATACAGGCTTCTCTGGGGCCTACAGTTTTGGCCTCACTCCCTACATGACACTATACTACCCCACAATTCCTAAAGCCAATTCATGCAGATTTATTTGCTCCCAGTAACTTCTAATTTGCCCACATTTATCTACATTGCCTTTTCAAGAATTGATTGAGATATTTCTGTCTTTCAGAACTGGGCAGACCAGTCATCCCCACCTCTCTTGTCTTACCATTCCTGGAATCCAGCTGAAGCTCCAAGCACCCTCTGGCCTTGGGCAGTTAGCAGCCCATCTTCCATTCTGTGTGAACTTAAAACTGCCTCATTTGCACACCCTTGCCTTTTTTATCCCTCTGGACCATGCTCAACTAGTGGAAGAAACACTGGTGATAAAGCAGCCTCACTTCAACCTACAGTTTCCCTTGAACTGATGGGAAGGCACTAAAAGAGTTTATTGAGCTTTGCAGGCAAAGAGTAAAAAACAGGTACAATTGATGACACTTTGCAGCCCAACCCATTTAGTAGTGCCAAGTGGCAGAGAGGACACTGTTACAGTATAGCAGGAATTAAAAAAATTCCCCCTTGCCAAACAACCCTCTCCCTTTCTTCCAGTCCAAGGAAAGCCTGGATTAGATGGCAGGCGTTCCAAGTGGGAACTATTTCATAGCTTCATAGTTTCATAGTTGGTAGGGTCACAAGGGACCTGACCAGATCATTAAGTCTGACACCCTGCCATAACAGGAAAGAGTACTGGGGTCAAAAGACCCCAGCTAGGTGTTCATCCAACCTTCTTAGCACTACTTTTTTTGGAAGTTGGTTCCAGATCCTAGCTGCTCTGACAGTGAAGTAGCACCTCCTGATATCTAGTCTGAATCTACCCTCTGTCAGCTTGTGACTTATTTCTTGTCACTCCTGGGAGTGCTTGGGGGAACAGGGACTCTCCCAATGCCTGCTGGTCCCCCCTGACCGGTTTGTAAATAGCCACTATATCCCCCCTCAGCCTTCTCTTGTGGAGGCTGAACAGAGTCAGGTCCCTTAGGCTCTCATAGGGCCTGCCCTGCTGCCCCCTGATCATGTGGGTGGCCCTACTCTGGACCCTCTCAATGCTGTCCACATCCCTCCTGAAGTGTGGTGCCCAGAGCTGGATGCAGTACTCCAACTGCAGCCTGACCTGTATTGCATAGAGGTGGAGGATCACCTCCTTGGACCTGCTTTTGATGCATCTGTGGATGCATGACAAGGTGTGGTTGGCCTTCCTGACCACATCCCTACACTGTTGGCCCATGTTCATATTGGCCTAAATAATGACTCCAAGGTCCTTCTCTGCCTCTGCACTGACAACAAAGGAGTTCCTCAGAGTGTAGGTCTGCTGCTGGTTCTTCCTCCCCAGGTGCAGTACCCTGCACTCGTCAGTATTGAAACCCACCCTGTTGTCATCCACCCACCCTATAGCCTGTCCAGATCTGATTGAAGCCTATTCTTTCCTTCTAGTATGCCCATTTCACCCTACATCTTAGTGTCATCTGCAAATTTGAACAGGGTGCATTTTACCCCTTTGTCCAAGTTGCTGATGAAGATGTTGAATGGTGCAGGCCCGAGGCCCAAGCCCTCTGGAACCCCACTGCCCACATCCCTACAGGTTGAATAAGACCCATCCACCATCACTCTCTGGGTGCAGTCCTCTAGCCAGTTAGTGGCCCATCTGACTGTGTAAGTATCAACACCATAGTCTCCTAGGTTTTTTTTTTTTTTAATGAGAATGGGGTGAGAGACCATGTCAAAGGCCTTCCTGAAGTCCAGAAAGACCATATCCACTGTGACACCTGCATCCAGGGATTTGGTGATCTGGTCATAGAAGGACACCACGTTGGTCTGACAGGACCTACCTCTAATGAACCCATGTTGGTTTCCCCTAAGCACAGTCTCCCTTGCTGGCCCCTTGTGGACATGAGCCAGGATATTTTTTTCAAAAAGCTTCCCCAGGACCAAGACTAATGGGCCTATAGTTTCCTGGGTCCTCTTCCCTCCCTTTTTTGAAAATGGGAACCACATTGGCCCTTTTTCAGTCTTTCAGTATATTGCCAGAGCAACATGAGTGCTTGTAAAGCCATTGCAGAAGTCCTGCAATAACCTCTGCTAGTTCCCTCAGCACTCTGGGGTGGAGATCATCAGGACCTGATGATTTAAATATGTCCAGTCCCTCGAGAAGTTCCCTGAATAGGTCCTTGCTGACCCTAGCCCTGGGTGTACCTGCCACGGGACCTATGGGGGTCCCAGTGAGGGAGATAACCAGGTCCCTACTCAGAAAAATGGAGGCAAAGAAATTGTTGAATAGGTTAGCTTTGCTGCCTGGTGTGATGACCAGATTTCCTAGCATGTCCTTCAGAGGCTCCATGTTACCCAGTACCTTCTTTTTACCTGCTATGTATTTAAAAAAGGACTTCTTGTTGTCCTTGATCTGAGTAGCTAGTCCCAGTTCCATCTCTGCCTTGGCCTTCCTGACTGCCCCCCTACAGTCTTGAGCAGCAGAGATATAGTTCTCTCTGGTGATGGTCCCTCCTTTCTGATGGGTGTATGCCTTCTTTTTAGCTTGGAAACATGTCAGGATGATTTTGGTGAGCCATGGGTGCCTTTGCACCCTCTTTCCCCCCTTGATTCATGTATGGATCACCTTGCTTTGGGCTTTTAGGATCATTTCCTTGGACAACAACCACTGTCCTTGGACACCCAACTCTCCCACTCTCTGGGACCTAAGTGTCTCACCCACTGATCTCCTTACCTCATTGAAATTCACCCTCCTGAAGTCCAGGGCTAATGCCTTGCTGCAGGCCTTTGCCACCTTGCGCTGGATGGTGAATTCCATCAGGCGATGTTGCCCAGGTGGTCAAGCACCCGCAGTCCCCCAACCAGGTCATCGCCCATAACCAAGACTGGATCCAACAAGGCATCTCCCCCAGTGGGACTGTGGACCTCCTGGGTTAGATGGAACGTACGTGAGCTAGGAACCTACGTAAGCGGTCAGACCTGGCAGACTGCTTCTCACAGCAGTTGTCTGGAAAGTTTAGGTCACTCATGATGGCCACATCCTTTGACTTAACTGCCTCCATGAGTTGACTTAAGAATTCCTGGTCTAGTTCTTTTCCTTGGTTGGGTGGTCTGTAGTAGACCCCCAACATTAGTTGCTTTCTCCCTGACCTCCTTGTATTCTAAGCCAGAACATTTTGGTCTGCCCCTCCTCTGACCCAGTGCTACTCACTGGGTATGTGCATTGCTCCTTGACATAAAGTGGCACACCCCGACCATTCCTCCCTGTCCTATCTCTCCTGTACAGCCTATATCCCTTGATGTTCCCCACTCAGTCATGCGTTGGCTCCCACCATGTTTCAGTGAGCCCTACCGGGAGAGATGTCTGGGTTGTTAGCTAGCAGGAGGGCAAGTTCCTCCAGCTTGTTCCCCATTCTGAAAGCATTAGTGTAGAGGCATTTTAGGCCTACTGAAGATTCATGCGCTTCCCCCCTAATCCCAGTACTACCCAGGCCCCTGTTACTTACCTGGGTATTTATTCTGCTCATCATCAGTCTAGGCTGGGCTGCTTTTGAAGGTGACGCTTTGTTTGGTGGTCCAAGGCTTCTTCCACCCTCATCTTTCCCCTCCCCCAATGAGCCTAGTTTAAAGCCTGCTGGAAAAGATCAGCCAACCTAGAAGAGAACACATGCTTACCTTTGGGGGAAAGGTGAAGCCCAAACCATCTGAGCATGTCTTTCATCCTGATGTGTGAGTTGTTGTCTAAGAAGCCAAAGCCTGCCTTGAGACACCATTTCTGAAGCCTCAAGTTGACCTCTCTGATGCAGGTTTCATGTTGTCTTCCATATCTGCTCACTGGTAGGACAGAAGAGAATACCACCTGTACCTCTATCTCCTTTAGCATTCCCTCCAGAGCTTGGTAGTCCATCACCAGGTGATTGGGGCTTCTCCTAGCCGTGCCATTGATGCCCACATGGATTAGGACCATGGAGTAGTATTCAGTGGGGCAGATAATGGCTGGGATCACCTTCATCGCATCCTGGATCTTTGCTCCAGGCAGACAGTAGACCTCTCACGTATCAAGGGGTCCTGGTGACAGATGGGACCTCTGTACCTCTCAGGATGGAGCCACTGATGATGATCACTCAATGTTTCTTCCTTCAGGTCTGCTTAGCTCCTTCAGCCTGTTCAGAGTGTGGAGAACGTGGAGTGGCCTCCTCTCCAGAGGTTTCTTCCTCTCCTGCCTTCTTCTGCAGTGTCTCCAGGGCCTCATACCTGTTCTCCAGCTGGACCGGGGGAACTGGTATTGCTCTGCTGTGAGCAGCCCTGGCTCTGGAGGGGACCATCTGTCACTCTGTTGTGGACAGCACCTCCCAGAGTGATTCTCCCTTGGACGCATGGCCCTGAAGGGAGAGAAGATACCCAATTTCTTCCTCTGCCTCTCTGATTCCCCTCAGCCTACTAACCTCTTCCTGGAGCTCCCTCACCTGTGCCTCACCTGTGCCTTTAGGCACAGGTGCCTGCAGGACAGGTGTGGGGGCCTCCATTCCTTGCCCCCTCCAGCCCTGATGGGAATCCCCCACAGGGCGGGGGGGGAGGGGAAGGGAATGCCAGCCCTTCCATGGGCTCTGTCTGGGTGGAGGCCTCAGACAAGCTCCGGGTAGGCAGTGTCCCACAGGCAGGGGCCCTAGCAGTACTCCACGTTGACACCATTACATACATTGCTATCATTTATATTTCTGTGTGGTGCCTTTTCCCTACCCTTGTTGGAGTCTCCTGCCTGGCCCTTCCTGCTTGCCCGCCTGTGCAAATGCCAGCACAAATGCTGGTGCGCTCTGTTGGCATGCAGCTTGGGAGCACAGCTCCCTGTTGGCTCAGTAAAAAGGGACCTGGGGGGCTTCCCCACTGGATCTGGCTCCGCTGCACCAGTTCCCTCCACCCCCACTTACCTTAGGATGATCAGCTGCTACTGCCCTCACTGCTGCCTTTGCTGCTGTTGCCTCCAATCAGGTTAGGGGTTACACATGCATGTTGGGATCCAGGTGTGCCGGGTCCCTGCTCAGCTCCTGACTCCTCTTATCTCAGGTGATCTAGTCCCACTTCCAGATGGACTCCTGAGTCATGTATCTGGAGAGGCTTGCAAGTGCCACTCCAGTACCCTTAACCCTCCACATCTGATCTAATCCTTGGGGAAAGTCCATGGGAGCCAAAATACTCCAAATCTCATGGCACAGGCAGTCATTGGATCAACCCTTAAGGCAACACCCCCCTCTCTCTCCCACAGTGGTGACTCCATCCTGGTCTCAGACAGTGCTTACTCCTCCATATCTCAACCCCTGAAAGCATGAACATTGCATGTCTCCTGAGGCTGGGAGGGGCATGGAGACCACTCTCAGGTGGAACTGGTAGTGGCAGCAGCATGGTGGTGATGAGCAGGGAGCTTCCACAAGTGGCGACTGCAATGTCGGTGGTGAGGGTGGGGCAGTGAGAACTGACCAGAGACCACCTGCAAACACTGCCAGTGGTGTTAGCTGCGAGGGGTAGGGAGGGTGGCAAGTGGTGACTGCCCACAGATGCCGTTAGCCGCATCAGCCAATCTCAGGGGGTGCACCACCAATCTCAACAGGTGCATATGCACCTGCATGCACCCCTTAGGCATCACCAATGCCTGATAGCAAAGTAACCACTGCTCCCATCCTCTCCTTCTGTATTCAAAGCAGATGAATGGTGTTGGGAAGCCCACAGCAGGACTCTTCTTAGGCAAGTGGATCCTGGGGACCTCCTTTGGTTAGTTCACATTGGGATAAGCATTGGATCAATAGTTGTGGTGATCATGAGCTCATCCATAGGTGTCACCTAATCACAATAGAGCCACAGGCAGCACACAATCTGGACTCTTATGTTGAACAGCAACTAAGGCTTCCCCCATATGTCTTCAAAGCAGAGATCCCCTATCCAGTTTTCAAACACCTCAGAAAATGTCCTGCAGCAGAAGCAGGGCATGTTGGGTGGTATTCCTCTGGTAATAATGGTAAAGCTCATGCTTTCTTCAGCTGATTTTGACCAGAGAAATATCAGGAGTGATGCACTGCTCTTCCATGGACACAATGCTGAAACATCTCTCATGTTGGGAAGGACAGGTGAGAGAGGGGGTTTAAGAGCTCTGCCAACATTCTCCAGAGTGGCCAGTCCCTGACAACTCTAGGAGTAGTCCAAGTCCTCAGGCCTTCTGATTGCCTTGTTCAGTGCTTGTTGCAGTTCCTTGGCAGCGACCAGCCCATCCCTCTCCAGGAATTTATCCCAGTACCACTTCAGGGTTTGCTGCCCACTCATAGCACAGCTGGGACCCTAGTCTCTCTTGTGATAGATGCAAAGTAGTGGCACAGTTTCCAGCCCTAGGGGTGGTAAAAGGCCAAAACAGAGGACTTACCATAACTACCTTGCTGTGAATGCCCAGACAAGTTGGGGCAGGGGAGAGGTCCAAAGTGTTTTTCCTTATACTTTACATTATCAGTAGAAGTTGCAACATCGCACTATCAAACTGCAGAAACAATACCTGTGTGAGGGAGGACACTGTATGGAGGATATGATGGTGGCTGAAGGACAGGGTGAAACACAGCTGCTAGGCACATGAGGGATGTCCATAAGAGGTATTGAAGAACCAAGGAGAAGATGCTGCAGACCTTGATCACTGCTTCTGAGCACAGTTCATGTACAGATGACTCCTAGCACCAAATACGGCTCCATATCTGGAGAGGCACATACTCAGGATGGAGGATACCTACATCCAGGCTGATGAAGTTCAGGAATGGGGGCTTCAAATAGCCACCCACTGTTTTCATGAAGAAGCAACCTGTTCCACTGCATAGTTGGCAGAGTCCCAGAGCCAAGAGAGGAAGTTCATGAGCAGGGCCATGGATCACTGCTGCCACCTATATCACTCCTGACTTGTGCCAGTGCTACCTCCTGAAGAGAGTCCCAAGCCCCCAAAGCTCTAAGCCAGGGGTGCCAGTGTTGGCTTAGAAACAGCATTTAAAGGCCTGTTTTCTGGGAATTTCAAGATGGGCAGCAGGGGTTAATTGATTTGTAAAAGCCTGGTTTCACACAGTTTCTCATGGCCCTGAAAGCAGATCAGCTGTCTAGCATGACAAGGTCAACAGATGGACACAGCCTGAAAATTAAGGGGGGCATACTATAACACGAGATCCTAGCTTTCAAAACAGACATGTTTTCTAACACAACAAGAACACACAGCCTGGGAACCTAAAAAGTATGTACCATATTGTTCCATAACATAACATAAACTAAGTGACACCAGCTACAAGGTCCCAAAGCAGTAGAAAGGCCTGAGTCTCAGTTTGGGGGGAACAAACCAAATTAGAAAAGGCCCAGGAGGCTACATGAATGTGTAACCACAAAAAGACAACCAACCAAAAATAACCATGAAGAGTCACCAGGAGTCATCAAAGAGAAAGGAAAATACAAAAGCAGAGATTTCAAATTAACACAGGGTCCTCACATGTCCCTTCCCATTTTGTTCCCTAAAAGGGGTCCCCATCCTCATCACCCAGGAAGAATCCACGGAGCCACCATGAACCAAGAACATACCAGTAGCCCATCTCATGCAACCCACTGAAGAGGGACTGTAGGTCTAAGCATCCCACCTCCAGACTGCTGACACCTAAGAGAAAAAGCCTCAAAGTAAAACCTGCATCCTAACCAGATGTACTTTGACTCTGATAACAGCCCTAAAACTGGTAAATACAAAATTGTTTAACTTTTTGTATTGTTGCTTTTCTGTTATTACTGTGTATCAATAAACTCACCTATTATCAATTGGCAGGTGTTGTGGTTGGTGTAAGGGCTGTGCCTGACAGAAACAAAGACATAAGGGCTGGGTTCCTAAAATCGAATGTCAACACCAGAAGAGGCTGCTTTCCAGCTCCAAGTGGCATGATGTGCTTCACTCCATGGAGTTTTCCCAGGGGTGACGGCAATGGGGGTCTTGTGGGAGGTACCCCTATATACTGAGCAGAGGGCAATGGCCTCCGATATGCCCTGACTGGGAGCAAAAGAAGTGCTAGGCAGACCCCAGATAGAGGAAGTGGAGCAATAGAGCTAGTGATTCCTGATCTGGAGAAACAGAAAAGCCCCTGGCAGGGCCTGCTCCAACAAGCAGTGGTGAGTCAAGATGGTGAGACTGGATGCCTGGGGTTGAAGAGCCAGGGCCATGGATGGCCCTGTCCTCCAAGAGCTGATCTGTGCCCCTCAGACCTGGGGGCTCACCCTGTATATCACCCCTCAAGCAGTTTCAGGACAGTACCCCCTAACCTCTCCCTTGGACAGGAGCACAGGGCAGGAGATCCATTGCCCAATGCCAGGGCACAGGAACTTGGGGATTCTATGTTCTCTAGTCCTAGTCATCTGGATAATTCCCCCCAGTCTTCATTGGCCATAATGACAGCTAGGGCTTTGAAGACCCTGGCTCCCTTTCTGGTGTGCAGGGTCTGTGCTTTCAACATCAGTGGGGTGCTCATTCTTCCCAGCTTCCCTGCAGCACACATGCTCAGCACGCCATGTCTGGTATGTGTACCATGCCTCCTCTACCTATAATTTCACTGATCTTGTAAAGAATTCATGAAGTGATGATGAGGTACAGCAGGTATTCCTCCACCACCTCAGAGAACATGCTGAAAGCTTGCCAATGTACCCTGAGGTGGCTGATGATGCACTCCATAGTCATGCATCACCTGTTCAGGCAGTAGCTGAAATGCTCTTTGCAGTGGTGCTGGTGGCATGCAGCTTGGGAGCACAGCTCCCTTGTTGGCTCAGTAAAAAGGGACCTGGATTTCGCTCTGCTGCACCAGTTCCCTCCATCCCCACTTACCTTAGGATGATCAGCTGCTACTGCCCTCACTGCTGCCTTTGCTGCTGTTGCCTCCGATCAGGTTAGGGGTCACACATGTGTGTTAGGTGCAGGGACCAGGTGTGCCTGGTCCCTGCTCAGCTCCTGACTCCTCTTATCTCAGGTGATCTAGACCTCATTTAAGGCTTCAGAAGTCAGGGTGGATGGAGTAAGTCAGGTCCCTGATGATGATGGAAGGGATAAGAATGGTGCTAATGATGCAACTGGAGACTCTTGGAGCATAGCACCCATCCTCTATCATTTGGAAGAGGAGGCAGGGGGTAGCTGCAGAATATGTGGGCAATATGGGCACTGCCTGCTGATCCAGAAAAGGTGAAGTAGCCTTGGTGGTCAACAACACCCTACAGGATAGTGGAGAAGTAGCCCTTGTAATTGATGAATGTCCAGACACCATGGGGCAGAGAGAGAATAGGTATGTTCATTCCATCCATGTCCCCCACACATCTGGGAAAGTCCATGCAGCAGAAGTTGGCATCTACCTTCTGTAAGTTGACAAGGGAGATGAAGCGGTTGACCAAGATGTTTTGGATGACCAGACATGCCTCCTGGATGGCCTCTCTGGTTGTGGACTTGCCTATGCTGAATTGATTGGCCAGATAGGGGAGGCTGCCAGGGCTGGCCAGCTTCAAGATAGTGAGGGCCACTCCATTCTCTGGAATGAATGTGGCTGCCTGGTGATGTTCTGGAACATGATGTGGGGGACCACCTTGGCAATGATGTCCATGATGGTGGATCAGAACATGCAGAAGGTCTAAAGCCACTGTTCAGTGTCCCAGATGTCCAAGATGATTCACTCCCTCCAGTCACTGGTTATGGCACAAGCCCAGAACTGGTGCTTGGCAGAGTAGAGATGGTGCCTGGATGGCCTCATACTTGTTGGCCATGTGGAAGTCAGCCACTTAGTCCAGGATGCTTGGGTGGCGCAGAGTGTGGTAACCCAGTTAGAAGCAATGTCCCCCATTTTTATAATTTGCTTTTTCTAACTGTTATCTAATTGTTTTATCTATTTGGGTTTTTTCTAATTTGTTTTATCCAGTAACCTTGAAATAAGTAGACTCATCAGTAACACACCAGTTTCCTTTAATGTATGACTTGTCAGGAATTGGTCTGACTACTTCCTTGGCCTAAAATTCTTTTGTTTCAGGCCACAGACTCTTTAGTTATTAGGCTTTGGTTCCAAATCCTTAGTCACCTCTGCCTGTTGAGTTATTTGATATTCTATCATAGTCTGAAATGGCTTGGTGTTAAGATATCAATTTTCAGTGACTTTGGTTTTATTTTTCATCTTTCTGACATTTGGTTGTCACTAGGAAAAGAAATAAATACTGTGGGATATATTACTGCATTCAAATAAGGAAGTAATAACTTTCTGGATGGAATCCCATATTGTACTTTCGAAGTGGTGGTATGCCCAATGCATGTCTGTGATACAGTTATGGTCTAGTTATTCTTGTGATTTATCATCTATTTCTGAATTGATGTTGTATAGCCAGGTATCAGGTGATACTTAAAGATACTCCAGTCTTCATACCAAATAACAAGTGGCTTGGTTTAACTGGAAAGTTGTAAGAATATGCATGTGAATTGATCTGTCATAGGAAATAACCCAGTTAATATATGACTTAATGACAGACGGGCCTGCAGAGCCTGGGAGTAGTTGGCTTTAAAGGACAAAGGAGAAAGGAGAAGAGGAAAGGGGCTTGCCTTGTTTCCCAAACATTTGGCCTGTTAAATGTAATCCTATAGGATGGAGACCTTCAGAAGGACCTAAGTTAAGGACATACACTTTTGGAAAAATATATTGAATCCCCAAAAGAAAAAAGTGTGAACCCTATGGCTAGAGAGTGTTTTCTGAGATATGGGCTATTATGTTTTCCCACTGATTTACAATGGACATTCATGATGAATGACTTCAGTAGATTGATCCTGTTTTGATTGTCTCCCAATTTGGGTCGCTTTGATTAACTATTTGTCTTGCATCGGAGACTATTTATTCATTCCTACATTACTTTCTGCTCTCACAATATTTGCATGTATATTTTGCTTGACAGAATGTAAAGTCAGTGTTTTTTAATAGTCAGTTTGATACATGTGGTGATACATGTTTTCAACTGGAATGAATGTCCAGTTTTGAGGCTACCATTTCAACAGCTCTTTTACTTTGCTACCTATTTAGGGTTGCTCTCCATTGTCTCCATATTTTTTACTATTCAACTTACATATTAAAACATGAGACCAGCAGGTGAAATCTTTAAAAAAATGTCAGTAACTTCCTCCTCTAATATTTTTTAAGCATGAGGACATTTTTTATCATATGATTTAACTATTTTGTGGTTCTACATAGGCATAGTATTTCAAAAAACAAAACAAAAGAAAAGAAAAACAATAGCATCTGTAACAAGGACAAGCATTTTCATACCGTTATATGAGAAATCAATCTGTCCATTGAGTTGTATAGGTTTCCATCTTCCCAACTTGATTATTACAAACGTATTAAAACATTGCCTGTCTGGATCAGAACTGAGGCTCAGCAATGTATCTATCCTACTTGTGACAACAGCAAATAACAAACTGGTGTAACTTCAGAGAAAGACTAACATCAGAATCTTGAAGTAGGTCAATGTACTGTAAGCTGCCCTCACCCAAGCAGAAACTTGGACAAACTACCAGGGAGGAGTATAAGAGTACTGCTCAGGCATGCAGGGATGAAATCAGGAAGGCCAAAGTGTATTTGGATTTACAGCTAACAAGGGACATGAAGGGTAACAAGGGTTTTTACAAATTAGCAACAAGAGGAAAGTCAGGAAAAGTGTGGGTCCCTTACTGAATGAGGGATGCAACCAAGTGCCAGATGATGTGGAAAAGGGTGAAGTACTCAATGCCTTTTTTACCTCAGACTTCACAGGCAAGTTCAGCTCCCAAACTGCTGCACATGGTAACACAGTTTGTGGAGGAGGGGAGCAGCCAACCACAGTGAAAGAGTAGGTCAGGGTCTATTTGGAAAAGCAGGATATGTGGATGTCCATGGTGCCAGATGCAATGCACCCATGGGTGCAGAGGGAGTTGGCTGATCTGATTGATTGTAGAGCCATTGGCCATTGTCTTTGACAATCCATGGCAACTGAAAGAGGCCCCTATCCCATAAAACAGTGCATATTCATAATGGCACTTATTTGCAAAGAAGAGAAAAAAAACCCACACTTGCTACCAAAATAAAATGCTAAAGCTTACTCTGTGTCTTAGCTATAGGGAGTAGAAAGGGAGAGAAAAAAAGTCCAAAATAGTTTGGGAAGGGAAGGAAAGGGAAGGGAATGCAGCTAGCTAGATAGATAGATATAGATCTCTTTTATGTATCTATATCTATCTATATACATACAGATACACAGAAGAGATCTATATTTATCTATCTAGCTTCATTCTCTTCCCAAACTATTTCTGACTTTTTCTCTCCCTCTCCATTTCCTATAGCTAAGACATAGAGTAAGCTTTAGCATTTTGTTTTGGTAGCAATTTTTTTTTTTCTCTTCTTCTTTGCAAATAACCGCCCTGTTGTGGCACTTATATCTATCTACCTATCTATCTAAAAGAAAAAAATGGTGCTTATGTTACACAAGCTTTGCTCTCCCAGCTCTGCTCTTTGATCTTGCCACCATCTTGCAGCTCCTGGCTTCTCCTAGCTTCAACCTCCATTCCCAACCTGCTTCCTGCTCACCCAGCTCCCAGCTTCACTCCCTGCTCTGCTCCTGGAATCTCTCTCTCTTTCTCCCCCCTAGTCACCAAGCACCCCTGAACATTAACAAACTGTTATCTGACTGTGTGAGTGTGTGTGTGTGTGTGTGAGAGAGAGAATCGATAATTTTTGTATGTGCATTGTGTGTGTGTGTGTGTGTGTGTGTGCATTGCATATAATTTTGTGTCACGCCCTCCTGCCTAACAGAATACTGAGATCTCAAGCATTGATCTTGATTGTCAAGTCAACAGTTTTGGGCTCCCCACTACAGAAAGGATGTAGACAAATTGGAGAGAATCCAGCGAAAGGCAGCAAAATGGTTAGGGGGTTGGGGCACATGACTTATGAGAAAAGAAGACTGAGGGGGATACGACAGCATCCTTCAACGCCCTTAAGGGGGTTCCAAAGAGGATGGAGCTAGACTGTTCTCAGTCATGGCAAATGACAGAACAAGGGGTGATGGTCTCAAGTTAAAGCAAGGAAATTTTAGGCTAGATATTAGGAAAAATGCTCTCACTATGAGGGTAGTAAAACACTGGAGTGGGATATCCAATGAGGTGGTAGAATTTCCATCCTTGGAGGTTTTTTTAACATCTGGGTAGACAAAGCCTTGGCTGGAATCATATAGTTGGGGATGGTCCTGCTTTCAGCAAAGGGTTGGTTCAGATGATCTCCTGAAATCCCTTCTGACCATAATTTTCTCTGATTCTACAATTATGTGTAGAATAATTTAAGAAGGGAAGTCCCTTTATATCACTTCCTATTTTATAAGCATTAACCATACCTCAGAATATTCTTGTTGTACAAAAAAATCCAGATTCCGCTTAGACCTGTCTGTGCTCAGTGATTGAAAGTGCCTCGGCACAGCAGAATTTCCTGGGCACAGGGCGATTGTTCAGTGCAAAAGTCCCTCGATACGGCAGGAAAAACCTTGGTGCAGTGATCAATCCCCGCCAAACTCAGCGATTGCAGCACTTGAATGCATGCTACCAATTGGCTTGTTGTAAATTATTCCTACCTGGCGACTAGCAATTGGCTCACTAGCTATATAAAATCTAGGGCAGTTTCCGCCCAAGTCGGAGCACTCCGCGTGTACCTCAGAAGAGAGTTCCGTGTACACCTCGGAGCAAAGGTGGAGGCCTGATCACCCACCAATGACACCCCGTCACTGATTGTCCCGACATACCCTGTATGTACCCTGCATGCTCAGAAACTGTAGAATTCTACCCGGTTTGCAATCTACGGAAGGCACCTACACTGCGTACATCGACACAAGTCCCTGTACTTCAGTTTGTAAGTAAAGTTATTTCCAAGTTAACCAATACGCGTCTGTGCCTAATTCTGCTCCATCGGTCAACACACCAAAAACCCCATCCAGCTATACTTGGCCCCCACAAGACCCTTGTAAGAACTTGGTCTTAACCTCTTTATGTGGCCACAAGTTTCAATTTCATTTTACATTGTCTGAAATTTTACATTTAAAAGATTTAATCACATTTGAATTTTTCACCATTCACTTTAATTATGTACCTCCTCCTTTTACTCCTCCTCTTCTGTCTACTATAGATCCTCCCAGTCTCTGGCTATGGGTTGAGGAGGGAGAGGAGGATCCATGTGGTCAGCCAAAGTGCTGGTGCTGGTGTCATCTGGAAGACTTTGGCTTTCATGACCACATACCACTCTTTGGTGAGAGAGGCAGTGAGCTTCTGGGAAGAGATGGCCTCCACCTGTCTCCCCTAGGGAGGAGGCTCTTCTCAGCCAGACTGGCTGACCTGCTCCACCAGGCTTTAAACTAAGCCCGCTGGGGGACGGGGGGACTACCACCACTGCTGGCCCACTGAGCAATCTTTGCAAAGCCAGCAGGTCAAGGAACTTAAGGGAGCCCACCCATGCCCCAGCCCTGGTAAAATCTGTGGGCAAGGAAGGAGCCTCTCAGGGGACACTTGCCTGCCTGTACACAAATGCCAGGAGCTTGGGGAATAAGCAGGAGGA
>JAGPOW010003642.1:78607095-78626469 GCA_030014935.1 Caiman crocodilus
GTGCCTATCTTCAAGAAAGGGAGGAAAGTGGATCTGGCTAACTATAGGCCCATTAGCCTGACTTCTATCCCAGGGAAGATCTTAGAAAAGTTTATTAAAAAGGACATCCTTAATGGACTAGCTGACACCAACATCTTAAGGGATAGCCAGCATGGGTTTGTTGCGGGTAGGTCTTGCTTGACCAATCTCATTTACTCCTACGATTTAGGTGACCTATCACCTGGACAAGGGAGAAGAGTTTGATGTCATATATCTCGTCTTCAAAAAAGCCTTCAATCTGGTTTCCCATGATCACCTCTTGGAGAAACTGGCCAATTGTTGCCTTGATCCATGATCCACTGACTGGAAAAATCGGCTCTGTGGTCAGACCCAGAGGGTAGTAATTGATGGAAGTCACTCATCATGGTGTCCTGTGACCAGTGCGGTCCCCCAAGGTTCTGTCCTCGGACCCATACGGTTCAGCATCTTCATTAATGATGTGGACACTGGAGTCAGAAACGGACTGGCCAAGTTCACCGATGACACCAAACTTTGGGGCAAAGCATTCACATCAAAAGACAAACAGGTGATCCAGGCTGACCTAGACAGGCTCAGCAATTGGGCGGATGAGAAATGCAAGGTTCTCCACCTTAGGAAGAAAAACCCACAGCATCCTTATAGGCTCGGCACTGCTATGTTGGCTAGCACTAAGGAAGAAAGAGACTTGGGGGTCATGGTTGACCAAGAGATGAACATGATCCTGCAGTGTGATGCTGTGGCTAGTAAAGTGACCAAAATGCTGGCTTGCATCCATAGATGCTTCTCAAGCAAATTCCGGGACATCATTCTCCCTTTGTACTCGGCCTTAGTGAGGCTGCACCTGGCGTACTGCATCCAGTTTTGGGCTCCACAATTCAAAAAGGATGTGGAGAAGCTAGAGAGAGTCCAGAGAAGAGCCTTGCGCATGATCAGAGGTCAGGGAAGCAGACCTTATGATGACAGACTGAGAGTCCTGGGGCTCTTTAGCCTGGAAAAGCTCAGACTCAGGGGTGATCTGATGGCCACCTATAAGTTTAACAGGGGTGACCACCAGTATCTGGGGGAAAGTTTGTTCACCAGAATGCCCCAAGGGATGATGACTAGGTCGAATGGTCATAAATTACTACAAGACCATTTCAGGCTGGACATAAAGAAGAATTTCTTTACTGTCC
The DNA here is from genome assembly GCA_030014935.1 of Caiman crocodilus. Taxonomy (NCBI): domain Eukaryota; kingdom Metazoa; phylum Chordata; order Crocodylia; family Alligatoridae; genus Caiman; species Caiman crocodilus. The sequence goes on from JAGPOW010003642.1 coordinate 78,608,286, forward strand.
GAGCCCCCAAGGTCTGGAACAGTCTGCCGCTAGAGTTGGTTCAAGTGCCTACATTGAACACCTTCAAGAGCAAACTGGATGCTTATCTTGCTGGGATCCTCTGACTGCAGCTGACTTCCTGCCCTTTGGGCAGGAGGCTGGACTCGGTGATCTTCCAAGGTCCCTTCCAGCCCTAATGTCTATGAAATCCATGAAATACTACTACTTTTTTTCAGTCCATTAGTTTGGACATGAGACATGATTTCCTTTTATGGAAATCATGCTGCTTGGACAACATCTTATCATGTTCCTCCAACTACTTTATATTCCTTTTCTCTAATTATTTACTTACTAATTGTTTAGGAATGAGGCCACAAGCCCTGAATAAGTTCCAGCTTCCATTAGTTTGAAATGATAGAGAAGCCAATCTGTTTAGCAACAAAGGTCATCATGAATGCATCACTGGAATTCTTTCTTGTACTGGAACCCTACTAAATACAGAATCCATCTCTAAGACTATACCAAAGTCTAGGTTCTTAAATTATATTCACATCCCTATGTGGGGCTGGTCATAAGTTCATGAAAGATGCCTCACCCTACCTTACCATGATTTGTAACTAAAATAATGAAAGTGGAGATACTTGTAACTGCAGAACCAAGAACATAGGTGTAATTATGCATCTGGGTACTTAGGGCAGCTGCCACACATGGGGCCAGTGGCAATTTTTGGTAGCCTTCACGCTATCATTGTGATGTGTGGCTATGGCAACAGCCATTCCCCTCTCTTCACCAAAACCAGCACCCAAAGCAGCTACCTTGGTCACCCCATCCTATTTATAATATTGAGAAAGAAATAGAACATTACCAAAAGTACAGCTGATTGAGAATTATATACAAAAAAAGAGATTTTTTTTTTCCAGAAGATTTTAAATTTTTTGTCAGCCCATCTATTTAGCCCAGGGGCAGACAAAATATAGCCCACAGGCCCACAGGCTGGATCTGGCCCATGGGCTCCCATTACACAGCCCCTGCACCTTACTAACACCTGGTGCACACAAGGGCCCCTGTTCAGCCAGCAACCAACTCCTGGGCAGGCCCACTGCCACTGCTGCAGCTGCCAGAGGACCTGCTTGGCTTTCCCAGTGTCCAGCAACTCCTCCTCATCTCCCTGCTTCAGTGCTTACTCCGGACAGCAGCTAGGGAAGCAGCAGGGGTGAAGGGAGGGGAGCTGCAGCTGGTTAGGGGCAGGGTGCATCAGGCTGGGGTTGTCAGAAGTGCACATCTTGTGCCCAGTGGGGCAGCAGGAGCAAGGGGCATGGAACTGGGGGGTGGGGGGTAGGGAGCTGCTGCGAGGGAGGGTGGGGGTAGTGGGGATGCCACACACTTCCCAACATGGTGCACAGCCCCCACAACCAGTAGCAAGACCAGTAGCAGATGGGGGCTCTCAGGGCACTCATGGCCCATGCAGGTTCTGTCTCCCTGGAGCACAAGCCAGAGCTTCACATGGCGACAAGGAGCCGGCCAAGTCAGCCTACCTGTATTTCACGGGGCTCTGGGATGTGCTTCTCCCAGCATTTTTGCACCACCAGGGGAAACCCCACACAATGGAGCTGGATGCCTTCACCACTCCCTGCTATACAGGTCCCAGGACTCCAGGGGAAGTGGCAGGGAGCCTGGTCCCCTGCTTCTGTGGTGGCAGGGAGTGGGGAAGGCAGCCAGATGCATCATATGGGACTTCCCCTAGTGGTGCACAAGTGCCAGGAGCTGCATGTACAACAACTGGAGCCCCATGCAATAGACATGGGTCAGCCTGGCTGTGCCCCTCATCACCATGTGCAGCAGTGGCTAGAGCTGCATGTTGATTTGGGGGGAAGCACCTGTGTGGGCCATGACTGCCACAAGGGCCCCTGCCTGTTGCTGCCACTAGTTGCTGGGCTGTGCACCATGCTGGGGAGTATGCGGGGGGGGGGGGTTCCCCCAGTGCTCCCAGACTCCTTCAACTCACAAACTGCACACACCCACACCATGCCAACAGAACTTCCCACATATATATACACCCCACAACATACCCTACACCTCTCTACACACAAACAGACACCCCCCCTCACAAATCCCACACCACCTACACCCCACCATACACACACACACACCCAGACACATCACAGACTCCCCCACACACAAAATACAACAGCAAGATTATATTTTTGATCTATTATACAGTCACATCTATATAGACTACACAAACATAAATCATGACAAAAATATTTTTTGTAATAAAAATAAAATATGTTATAGTAGATGTTCAACATTAGTATATGAGTTGTTTTGTTTTGTTTTGTTTTTCTGGTTCAGATGGGAACCCACTGCCATCCCAAAATAAGTAGTTCTGGGGGCAAAGGGAGGGGCTTCCAGTGGCAAAGGTCAGGGGGTAGGGGCAGGACTTCTATAGCAACCAGCAAGCGAGGCACCAGTTAAGTGGCAGGGCTACCCTTGCAGCCCTTTACAGTTCACCAAAATGAAATAATACAGTTTACCCTCCAACTGAAATAATTTTCCACACCTGGTTTAGCCTATCTGTAACTACTAGAACTGATCAACACTCATAACTTCTGAAACTTCATGAAATTGGCCTGGTGAAATGTTTTTGGCTTTTTTTCCCAATCATAATAAAAAAGAAAATATTTGAAATTGTTGACAATTCTAATCTTTATCTCATAAAAATGGTCTCAAAGTATATTTTAAAATGGAATTTGTTTCAAAAATTAATTTTTCTAAATATTTTTCATGGCATCAATAATATGTATTTTCAGATAATGCTATACAATGAAACACATTTAGAATATATATTTTTGTATATGTTAGGGATAGGTACTACAGAAGACTGATTGAAACATCTTGTATTCCTGCACAAAAAGGCTCTGATCTGTTTTGTAATGAAACAGTTTGATGCCTTGACACTTTGAAAACAACTTCCCTTAATTAGTACATTCAGTGCTTATCTTATTTTCTAGATCAAAACGTCAAGGTGTCAAGCTGTTACAACACAAGACACTTTGAACTGGAAAATAAAGGCCCTCAAGGAATTTAGGAGAGGTGTGTGTGTGTGCGTGTGTGTGTGCGTGTGTGTGTAAAAACTTTAATTATCTTTGTATATGGCATCATACTATGACATTATGCAATACTGTTGATATGTCAAAGGATAAAGTAAATATATATATAACAAAATGTATTTTGAAATAAAATTGCAAAATATTTATGAACACCATTTTTGGATTTTTTTTTTTTTTATTCCAAGTTGATTGTAAGAGCTTATGTTGAAATGTATACAGCTTTGGAAAACAACCAGCCAAAAATATTGTTTTTCTCTGCAACTACATATTACAAACTTAAATGTGTTTGCTTGTGGGCTTTTTATTTACTAATTTTTAAGTATTTGGTCTTAAGATACTTTACAATTATATTTATGTTTGATAATAATATTAAACTGCTTGGTTAGTGAAATGGGAAAAAACAAGAGTATATTACAACCTATGTATTGTGAGGAATTCCAGATATATGTATTTAAAAAGTAATACCTTGAAACTTCCTGTCTCTAGCTGAGTTTCATAATCATATAATTCACCATTCATTGACATATATATGATATATAATATTAATGAATAACATTACATGCATTCATAATATAAAATTGAATGTTACTGTATAACATTGATTGCATACATTATGCATATATATATATATACACACATAAATATATCAATATTATACAATATTATATATGATGCAATGCATATTAGCATGATATAATGTAATATAGCATAATATAATAGTACTAGCCAATTGTCCGTCATGAATGATGGATTTCAAAGGAGTATTTACATGGCCAGTCCTGAAGAGTGGCCATGCCTCTGCCCATTCTGTCACTGTAAGAAGAGAGGATGGGAGGCTTGTGGCACCCCCTGCCTTGGGATGAGGCTGTCGTACCACAGTCTGTCCATGGGCCCCTCCCTGTCCCACTCCTTCTTCCGCCCGTCTCCCTCCCAGCATCTCATGAATGCTTAGCCCCTGTAAGCACAGGCAACGGCCCCTGTGCTACCCTCCTGGCCACAGAGTTCCCCACTGCCCTCAAAGCCCCCCCACCCTTTTCCCCCACTGGATAACAAGCAGTCCTCCCTTCTCTCCTTCCCACCCCCCTGCTGTCACAGATGCAGCCCCTGCTCCCCTGTCTTGACCAAATGTCTGGGTTTTCCTTTTGCTCCATGGTTGGGAGCAAGGGGAGGGTTATCGGAGGCAGCAGGGAGCAACACATGGCTCTGCATACCTCTGCAGCTGCAGGCAGGTATACGTGTGCTCCCAGCTGCCTCTGATCTCCTCCCTCTGCTCCCAGCAGTGGAGCTACGGAAAATCCCAGACATTTGGTCAGATTTAACAATCCTGCCTGGATGAAGAGCAGAGGGCTTAAAAAGAGGACGTGTCAGGGGAAACCCAGATGTATCCCTCCTATCTTGGTGGCACATTTGCACTTAATCAAAAGCATTAGAGACAGAATAAGCCCTTTATGATATTAGAATTATGTATATGTTATATTATATTGATAATATAATCTATATTCAGATATCTCATTCTTTCCTAATGTTTAAAATATATTTGAAAATTTGATAACAAAATACAAATCCAGTTTCTGTATATTATTTTTTAAAGGAATCAGCTAGATCCATAATTGTAAATTATTAGAGCTGAAAGTCATTTAGTGCTAGCTTTGATCCAGGAAAAACTACGGTAATCCCTAGCCACTGTTTGAATACCCTCCACTGAAAATACTCACTGTTTCTTTTGATCCAGCAATTGACAAAAACAACAACTTTGCATTTTAACTCAGGTTATATGATAGAGAAGCAATTACAAACGCTGACAGTTTTTGGCTCTAGATCTATGGTTTTCCTGCCAAGAATATAATCCCAAGAAACAGCATAATTATCCTCAAAACTTATATATGCCAATTGTATTTCCATATGAAAAGTGAATTCTTTGTTTCTTTTTCACTTATTTAAACTAAGCAAAAACTCAGAATCTGTAGTAACTCAGATAAGGTAACCAAATTATTTATCCATCATATAGATCCTCAGACATCTGATGTAGTCAGATGATGTTTATGAAAGTTTGGTTAAAAATACTGTGGATTACTGAAAAATGAAATGCAAAGTCATTATTTACATTTAAAAGGATAATTTACTTTTTAACCATAACATATTTCTAAAGCAATTTACATAAATAGTCATAGCATGATACCAAATGGAAAAGTAATTGAAGGTCTCTTTTATATATATTTTATTCTTAAAATTCTTAAACACTAGACATTTCCTTCAAGGTCATGTAAAGTCTTTTCTTCAAAATATTAATATATTGCAACATACAAATAGGTCAATAGTTCTCAGCCTTTTTAGACTTAAGACCTTCTTTGTTAAGTTCACAAAACCTCTCATTAACTCAAAGCAGTCCTCAGAAAATGCCAGCTCTTAACTTCCACTTGTTTCGTTTTGGGGTTTTTTTACTATGGAAAAATAATAGAGAGTTTTTTCTATTGCAAAGAGCTCAGAAAGACAACATTAGGTCAGAAAGTTTTTGACGCAATGGATTCCTATTTGAAATCTCTGGGTTTATCTTGTGAATGGTGTAAGTGTTGCATACCTTTAAAGGATCATTAAAAGGATCTTGTGGCACTCCAGGGATTCTGACTGGGAATCATGGAAATGGATGTCTCCTTGCAACTTCCCTAGGCACTCTATTCCAGTGTGTCATTGCTATAATAAGTGTAGGCCTCCATCATATTAGTTATCTGAGTCTCATAATATCTAACCCCCTCTTCTGGCAGAGGGGGAGGGGCTAGATAGTACGGTCACGTCTGGTTTCCTGGGTTTGGATGGTTTGTGAGAGTGATATCAAGATACCATCTGTGATGCCATGTCCCTTAACAAGCTTGTTATTCCCAGAAAGAGACCACAGGCTTCATTCAGTTCTTAAAAAGCTCAGGCAGGCTTACTGTCCACAGACAAGCCTAAACACTAGCAACCATGGGCAAGTGATAAATGGTGCTAGGTAGTTTATTTGCAGCCATGGTGCACACATGAACATAACCCCAAAGCCCATTATTCAAAGTTTTCATGCCACTTTGTGTAACATGAACTGAACTAATGTAGCTAACATTAACATAAATTATAATAATAGTAAAATAGAACCATGTTAGTGTTGTCCTGTAAGCAACTTGAAAACTGAAATCTTCATTTTGCATCCTTCTGCTTGACATAAGTGAATGAACTCTGCATAGCCTTTATGTGTGTAAAAGGGTGAATGATGAGAGAATGGCATAGAGATGAGAGAAGATTTAACTGTTTATGTAAGCAACAAAGCTCCAAATGTAAATTACCAGTCAGTAAACTAATTAATGAATAGCTGAAAAATCCCTTTGAAGCTGGAGGGCACAAACAAAATAACAGAAAAAGAAATTCTGCCAGATGGGCAACAAGAATACTCCAAGTCTAAGATAAACTAAAGACAAAAGAAGAACAACCGCGAAAGCAGAAACTGAGTATGGAAAAACCCCAAAGCACTATGTAACAGGAGGGAGGTCAGGGTCGCCATGCTCTCCCCTGCTGCCTCCTTTACCATGTCAAGCTGCCGAATGTCACCCTCCAATTTTCTCCCGCCACGACTTTGATCTTATAGATATATTTTATAGGTAGGCTGCCTTTCGTCTTCTGGTCCATGGTTCTCCTGTTATCTCTAGCTTCTATACGATAGTGAGTGTTCCTGTATACTCCAGCCTTATGGGCTATGCGTGGCTCCAACCACCCCTGTACCACGCCCCAAGCCTCGCAGATGTAACTGACATTGTTAGGTCTCTCTCTCTCTCTCCGCGCCCTCGCTAGCACTTGGGCTCCGCAGTCTCGTCTCTCTCTCTCTGTGCCCTCTCTCTGGGGCCTTCTCTGTAATGCCACCCTCTCCCCGGGGCCTTCTCCATAATGCTGCCTTCTCTCTGGGACCTTATCAAGCACAGTCCTCTTCCCTGGAACTCACCACAATGCTGCCCCCTTTTCCAGGGCTCACCACAATGCTGGCCCTTTCTCCAGGGCTCACCACACTTGCACTGGGGCTTCTCAGCAATGACCCCTTCTCTGGGGCTTCTCAACTGCCCCTCTCTGGAGCTGAGGTCAGTGCACCCCAAATGCTGCACCCTGGCTGGCGTTGGGGTTCCCACCCTGCTGTGAGTCCCCTATGGGGACTCCAACCCTTATTAGCCTCACCCAGACCACCGTAACAGCAACACAAACACAAGCCCCTGGGCTATAACACAAACAGAAGCCACCCAGCTATAATCATGCTTAAGCCTACTGGGGTTTCCTCATCCCACAGCAGTGTCAGATGTTGCTTCTGCCTCTGGCTTCTCCTCTCTTCCATGACCGAGAGCTCCTTCTTCCCTAGCTGCTGGTAGGGAACTGCCTCCTGGCTTCCTGCCTGTGATTTATATAGATGCCAGGCCCTGCCCCTTCTTGTTAGTTGGCTACACAGGTGTGGATCATTAGTTCCCTCTAGTTGCCTCAACAACCGGCACCTGAGGAGTTATTCTGCCTCTCCAAGTAGCAGGCACCTTAGTGCCCTACTACACACTGAAACAAAGGATGCCAATCCCTATGAAAGAACACTTTAAAAATGCCAAGTTGGGTGAGTCTCTTTCTCTACTGCTGTTTCATCAGAGCACAGATCCATCTGTTCACCCTGCTCCAGCTATTATCTTTAAATCTGCTATCTTTAAATCATCATCATCTACTCAGGAAGCCCAGGTTAGCACCCTAGGCTGATATTGAGCAACTATTGCTGATAACCATATCTGGTGTATGTGTGGATGAAATAGTTGTTTTGTGTATGTGTATGCCTGTATGAAATGATGTGTATGATGATTTGTGTGCTTTTGTATGGTGTGTCTGAACCTCTATGTCTAACTCATTTAATCAATAAATATGGCACCTTGCTTTATCCTCCTTTATAAAGTCTCACTCATGATTTGAGCAATTGACAATTTGTGTAACATTAGTATACAATCATAAACAATTGAATGTTTATAGCATATTACCAATTACTAAAACAGCTTTAGGTAACATCAGCCACACTGTATTTCTCACAAACTAGTATAAACTTCCCACTAGATACAGACACCTATGGCCAGGTCACTGATCTTTGTTTTGGTGTTCTGGGCTGGTCCTACCAATTCCCTCTTAATCAGTTGGCCTTGAAGGCTTCTCTAAAACTAATGAGCCATTTTCCCAGCACATATGTGTAAGCCATATATGGTATGCCTAGTTCTATTCTAACAAGGCCTACTTCAGTTGATGTTAGTAGGGCCTCTGTACGGTTTCTATATGCACCAGTCATTAATTGTATTAATTCATACTCTAGCTACCAAAGACTACATTAGGATGATGTAAGATCTGGAAACTTTAAAATATTACCTTACTTTCATAAATTTCAATAAATAGAAAACTTTAGTGTGAGGCTTGTGGAGATTAGGTGTATAAAGCTGAAATTAAAAAAGCGTCCTTTTTAGTTGCAATGTAAACATACTTGCTAGCTTATTCTTTGCCTTGAAAGTTCTCTGGGAGTTTAGTAATCTGCTTTAGAGTGTAGTTCTTGGAGAATGATCCCAAAACCCCCACCAAGAGTTAGCCAATCACAAACATTAAGCATTGAGGTATGTCTCCAACTCTCTCCCAAATATAAAGCACCTGTGTCAGGGTTGTAAGGAGACACCTCATTTCACTTGGTGTCCATAAATTGCAGTCTGTTGCTGCAGAGTTCTGTAACAGATTGACCTCCCCTACAGCATTCTTGTGGACTATGAGGGGCATCCTTGAAGTCCCTTAATGTTTCACTTCTATCTTTTGTCTTGTATCCCACCTTTACTTACCTGCCACGTCTTGATGTAAATATTATTTAGGTGCTCTTACAAATGGGAGAGTGCCTATTGTACTTCTATGTTAGGGTTCTCAGCCACCACGGGCCTTGCCTAGCTAGGCCTACCAATCTAAACCCACCAGGTAGGGTTTGACTCTGAGGCTCTAGCTCCTTAATCCTCTCTGGGCCTGTGGCCCTACTTTTTTTTTCATTATGGAGCCAGGTCTTCTGACCCCCCCTCACTCCATGCCCTCTGGACACCAAGCTGTTGGGTCTTCTGCCTCAGGCTTGGCCCTTTCTTATACTAGCTAAGATCACCCCACTGGGACCCAGCTTCAAAGTCCTACCGCCAGCTCTGGGCTATTGGGCCTATATGGCTGCACTCACTAATGCACTAGGTCCTTTGGCCTTTTATGACTTTCCCCCAAGGTGCTAATGAGGCCTCCTCCTCCTCTATAGCTTTGACCACAGCCTGTCAGTCAAAATACAAAAAGCAAGTCTATTAGCTGTAACCACAAACACACACACACACACAAAATTAAAGAAGAAAGTGTTCCAGCTTACATTTTTTTATGGCTCTGTGTTCCCACTTCCCACCATCTGTTATGCTCCACCTTGTGGGGCTTCCGCAGCTTCTCTGGGAGTCATCAGGAGTTCTCCCTACAGCAACTGGACAGGCAGTCAACCATCTCTGTGGAGCTCTTATGCCCAAACTCCTTCTCCCTTGGCTGCTGCCCCCAAACTGCTTCCAAGCCCAGGATTTTTATAGTTCTGACCTACTCCCTTCTGGTCACCTGATTAGCTGGCAAAGCTCAGCTTTTAACCCTTACCCTGTCATCAGGCAGTGGCTAGAAAGTTCTGGTCTTAAAGGGACCAGCCTGCTTTCTGGTAACAGGGTTAGTGTTCCCTGTTAAAGGTTCACTCTTTCTTTCCACCTCAACTTTCACCAAATACAATTATTAGGTTAATGCTTATGTTATAAGTTGGGTGCAGATATTGATGTTTTATGAACACAAAACATCTAACACCTATGAATTACAATAGCTACTCTAAGCTGCATTTGGAAGGTCATCAACCAGGAAATATATTCTATATCAACAATTTTTATATGACAAGTGCTTTGCTAAAATGGAATCTATCTTTAAAAGGAATCATTGTAATCAGTTACCTGCCTTAAATACAGCTACTGATGTTCTTGCAACACCAACCCAAAATTATTCTAACCAGATTATTTCTCCAAACCTGTCCCATTTGTAGACAGCTTTAAATTATATATAAAAATGATCTTCAGTTGTTTACAAGAAGTAGATAAAAATATGAAAGCCTGAAAAAGTCCTGCCCTTGGTAAATGATGAGCTAAGTATCATTTTGTGATGTTCAACCGAAGAAAAGTAAAAACTAATATAAAGAAACTAATATAAAGACATTTCTTGATATAAGAAATGTATCAAATGAATAGCTAGATGGCTTATTTTGTGTTAAGGTTTACATTGGTTGCACTAATTAACTCAGTGGTTATCCTCTTAATATTGCTAGATCTTTAATTTAAGCTGTATTTTAACATTTAAATCTAAAGAATTACTCTAGCTTGACTATGAAAAAATATTCATATAAATTGATGTATAGGCAAGCAGGTAAGATAAAAAATAGCATTTTAGCTTTGCATCATAAAATTGATTTATTTAAATTTACATAATTTAGTGTAATAATAGTATAATTAAAAATAAAATATGACCTGCTAGTCATAAAATGGTATTCCATAGGACTCAAACATTTATTCTCTTTTGTTCTCACTTTAAATAGCAGGAGGGAATGTAACTGAAAACTTTTGACCTTTGCTGGCTCATAGTATTTCACATGGGAAAAAATCTGCTTCAAAATAGGAAAAACAAAGTTAAAAACAGTTTTCCAAGATGATAATTGTAATTAAATTTGCAACAGGTAGTCAAGAGCACATCAATTGGATGTTCCATGTATTTTTAAATTCCACTACTCCCCTGTAGTACTTCAGGATTTTATCACAACCATTAATGAAAGATCAATATATGAAGTTTTGTGCATCTCCCAAGACAAAAATTCTCTTAAGGGTTGTTCAAAAAACACTAACAAAAGTTCAGTTGGTGGACTATTTACTATTTAGAGAAATCCCTGATTATCACAGAGATGCTGTCACATTTACCACAGCATATCTGCTACCTTCTTCTACATAGGAAATAACTCAGGATGAAAAAAAAAAAATTGCATCCAGAAATTTCCCTTTACTCTGGACATGGTTTCCTGGACAGACTCAGAATAACTGGGATGACATATAGCAACTCAAATTTATACTAAGCCTTACGGCCTTGTTCCACAGTAATTTTGAGCAGCTCTTGGAGCTCTTAACCTTTAGATTGTCCACACATTAATACCTTAAAGTGGTTTTAAGTACTTGTTATGCAGCTCTCCAGTTACACTTGTCCAGGACAGGATTGTCTTTGATCAACACTACCCAATTCCTATTGGCCGTTCCCCACAGATGTGCTGCTCATATTGAAGTCCTCCAGTATCCCAAGATCTCCCACACTCCTACCCACAGAGCAGAGATAGAAGCCTGTCCTGGCTTACCTGCCCTCTAGTGACAAGTCACAGCTGTACACATGGGTGGCAGTTAGAGAAACTAAGGGTGTGACTGCTCCAAACACCAAGACAGCACTAACACCAACCAACATTTGTGGGGCTTACAACATAAGATATAACATGAGCCTTAGAGATCAGGATAGTAGCTTATGATAGTTTAAAGAAATCTTTGTACCCCTCTCTTCAGTTCACTGAGCATAGATTATTGCAGTGCTGGATCTGTTCCAGGAATAGCTTCATATTTATACTATTGTAACTGAGAGAAGAACTGGGCTCTATAATCTTTCAAATAATTATGTATTATTCTGAGACATTACTCTGTAAAGCAATGAAGTCTGAAAATTTGCAGGCAGTACACTTCTAGCTACCAGTCATAATCTGCTCTATGACCAGTTCATACAACGAGCTGAATAACTTGAGGGAAGAATCTGGCTATGTCTATAAGATAAATAAACCAAACTTTGAAAAGAGTAAGATTACACCCAATAAAAAAGCTGTATGTAAGAATTATTAAAGGAAATAAAGTGTTTCCATAGTTTAAGGTTCCCTGTAACTAGTTGGGTATGTCTACAGTATGTTCAAATTGCAATCTCACCAAGGTAAGGTTGCGTGGGCTAAGTTTCATATTGCAGAATCTATACTGCTACTGGCTGCTGAATTTATTAGTTTAAAGAAGTTTTGATACCTCTTCACTCCACTGCAATCTGCTTAGTCTGGTGAGACCCCTCCATGACAGAGCAGAGAGAGAAAGATAAGTGGGATGGAATAGTTGGTCGGTCATAGGATTTACGAATGAACAAATACTGACCTAGTACAGTACAGGTTATTGGCATTCTGTCTCTTTGTAGTTGCTTACTATATTCAAGATGCTTGATGGATATGTTTTTGCCTCTTTCCAAGCATATCATCTCTATGTATGATCAACAATAGAAAATGTTGTTCCTACATTCATACTATCTCTAACATTGTATCTCATTTCTTCAGTGTGTCATTAAAAGACACCTCAAATTTCCTCCCAGATACACTGTCTATAGTCAAAACATTTAAATTATCTAGCATTTCAGATATTTAAGTGTATGTGAGTATTACCAAAAATAGCATCAATGTATCAGATAGAGGTGGCTGGAAAATATACAGCTCAGTATTTAAGTACCGTCAGTTCTAAACGTTGAGTAATATTTTGTGAATATAGCTGCCCCCTAGAAACTTAGCCCCATGTCTGGCATCTGCTATTCATTGCATGACTGCTTCCGTTTTATTATACAGTACTCTGAAGTGATTGCATTATGGTTACTATGCGAAATAAAGTGATTGTCTGACTGATTCTGCCCAGCTCTACTAGACAAAATCAGGCTATGCAAATGATATAGTTACCAAAGTGAATTCTTTCCAGATTGTAAAAAGGACCTATTTAATTGAGAAATCCCTCACATGATAATTTAAAATTGATGTATTATTGCTGGATGGACAAATTATTTTACTATTTACTACTAATTGATGGGTTTTAGGGGAGGATTTCAGATGAAAATTAAAAACTAAATGGGAACTATTAATATTACTTGAATATAGCATGGGTAGGTGTTTGAAATTTAACAGATCTCTTTGCAGCCTGTCATCTGTCAGTTTTGTAGGATGAAGCCACAGGAATAAGATGAAAGGAGAAACTTTGAATAAAATATTGATTATAAACTTCACAGAAGCAATAGATAAACAATTCAGGTTGAGAAAAAGAATGTTATATTATCCTGATCCGAACACTTTTTATGTTACTTATAATGCCATAATCTGTACTTTCTTACAGTGATTATTCTATGAGACAGAAGAGCATTTGCACCTTGGATTAGTATTGTAGACTACACTTATCTTCTGAAGAAAATAAAAAAGGGGTGAACAAGGAGATCTCAGGAAGTTATGTAAATTAATTTCAGGAAAGTGAAATGCTCAGCATCTTTAAGAAGGGGTCTTTCATTACCAACAGTGTCAAATATAGCTCTAAATATGCAGCCAGAATACATAATCAATAAAGAGCAACTCAAGAACAGAATAATAATATCTGGCAAACTCATACAGAGATGCCTGGTTTTTTCTCCCCAATAAATTATATGTTTAATGGGGGAGAAACTTATTTGGAATTATTCCCAAAAAATGTTGGCTTCATTCAATGAAGAGATTGCAATCACTGAGATTAGACTTCATTGTGGTTTTCATATATATAAATAGTTCCTCTTTATATTCCTGACTTTTCCACATGTTCATTGGTCAAGTATGATTGTCAGTGCAGTTTGCCATGCTGGGTCTCTTAAATGGAACTTTGCATTAAATCAAGGTATTTCAATATTCCTAGAAAGAGGACATTTTTTTCCCTTTATATCATGTGCACAAAAGAACCAGGAACAAGCCTGGTTTCAAAATGAGTTTCTCTTAAACTGGTTACCATTAAAACAACAACAACAACCCACACACAACTAGCACTCCTAGCTTGTTTAATAGTCAAATTAGAGAAAACAACATTCTATGTACTAAGTGTCAAAAATGTTATTTTCTAAAAATGGTAGCAAAGTGAAGTGCCTATATTTTGTTTTGTTTTGTTTTGTCTGTCTTATGGCATCCTGTAACATACATTTAGATATGTAACAGGTTTTTGACATTTTACTTTTAAAGTAGGGCTGCTGCCAATGTTTTTCCTGCAATATTGTGTTGCTAAAGCATATTAGATTACACCATCTAATGGATTAATTGCTCTTATTTCTTGACACTATTTTATGGCTGAAAAAAATGGGCTTTTTGGTAGATATACTTCGCCCACACCAGAGGGTTATTTTGGAGTGATAAAAAACAAAGCCTTGCATTGTCAAGATCAGTTTCTCATAGCTTTCCTCAATGAAATTAAAGGGTAATAAATCAGCTAAGAGTTTCTCTGTTACAGAAATGTGCAAACAAAAATATTACTGCCCCCCTTGAACATATATGGAAAATCCTCAAACAATTACAATCCATACCAGAAGAGGACACAATTCTTATGGAGATCTTCCCAGAACCACCCATCTTAGTCTTCAAACAAGCACCAAACCTCACTAACTTCAGGACCAGAAACAAACTTTCTACAGCCCCAAACACACTGAATGGATCCAGACCATACCATGACAACAAATGTAAAACCTCCCAACATATCTCCACCACCCCCATAACTACAACACCCCACAATACAACCATCAGCATTCCTACATCTAACAGCTGCACCTCCAGAAATGTAAGATATCTCATTCAATGCACCAAATGCCCTGATGGAAAATACACAGGAGAGACCAAACAACAACTGCATACCAGAATGAATGCATACTGGAAATCTATCAAAGACAGCAATACCCAGTTACCTGTGGGGGCACAGTCTCTTACCCACTGACTCCTCAATTTACATCTTCACTGACTGGCTTTATACATGCATACCGGATTCTGGCTTTTTTACTATTCATTCCATCGAGGAAGAGCACACAGCAACTGCAGATGCTTTCTCAGCCTGAGGAAGGTTATTTATACCCAAAAGTTGGTAAGAAGATTTTTTTCCAACTATTTGATTTTGTCTAATAAAAGATATCAGATTTACCAAAAAAACCTTGTCTGCCTTAATTAACAAAGGCATAAAGTAATTATAATTATAACAATCTGCTAAATAAGCACCTTCAAGCTAACTCTAAACTTAATTAAAACACATTTTATACAAATTATCTTTTTTTGGACAAATATCAAAGTTATAAGTATAGATACAGATTAACCAAAAGAACAATTTCTAACATGAAAATGTCACTGTATGACAACAACATAACCACAGTGAAGTAATTAGAAATTTCATATTCATTTCCTGTCTCTTCATCTGGCATAGAATAAACAGAGCTCTGAGTCCTACATAATTTATAACATTTTGCAATAAAACACCTGAATAATAACTTTATATAAAACAATTCCTGATGCTAAACAGAATGATAAATATGTAGCAAGATATCAATCAATACCACATTTCTGAGTGCCCAGCATTGGGGTGAGATACCCTTATGTATAAATCTTCAGTACTATGAAAAGTTTCTTTAGATTCAACTATGATGAACACTGTTGAATTGTCCCACTACTGAGGGATCAAAGACATTTCCATTACAATACTTTTCCCTGTAGTTACCTACTCAGAAATGTTGCCAAATATTCAGGTCTTTTCATTGTATTTCTGTCTGTCTAACCCTTTCCCCTCTTATTTTACCATGAATTAGTGAGTACTGAGGAACATTCATTGAAGCACTGAAACCATTTTTGTCCTTTAACATATATGGGATTTTGAAGATAAATTTATCACTAAAATAAGTTCCTTCAAAGCTGCTTTTTTGTTACAATTTTAGATCTTTGAAGCACAATTTATTTAAGAAGCAACTTTGTACACTCACTTTTATCATAATGCACTCAAAATGTAGTAATTTCAGTTATGCTTTCTTTTAAAAAAATGATTACATTGATTCACCTGGCCCCACATCAGTCTTAAGGATAGTGGTAGGGGTTCCAGAAATAGTGGTAGGGGACAGAAACTATATGTAATGGTTCTCTGTATCTTTAGAACCTTGGAAGCCACCATTTTCAGGGCTTCTATCAACACTACATAACAGTTTAGTTCTGGAGAATACCCAACTGAAAATTCAGGGGTGGAGAATTAAGCAAAATATAGTCCAAATGGACTATATATCCAACTGGAATATAGCGAAACACTAAGATTAAAATTTTAGCTTTAAGTGTCATTAAAACTTTAAAAGACCTCACATATGAACTGAGCTTCACATCTCACGGGATAAGCAACACCTCCAGAAGCAGGGGACACTTTAGTATCTTGTTTAGATATATGTTTCATACCAGTTCTAAAGAAAAAGAACCACATGACAATCAACAAATTGTGACTATGTTCAATTTAGGTGCTCACCCTGTACTGAATTTCTTTGCCTATCATATTACTACATGTAACCTAGATATATAGAAGATCCCTCCTCTTCAGTCGAAGGGATGTCAGCAGATATGTGTATTCTGTGCGGAGTGTGGCTGCCTAGCTATAGGCCAGCTTGTAAACAGTATGAGGCCTGGCCTGGTCGTGCCACGGTCATGCGTGCATACAATGGCTAGAGGTTGGAAATCTCTGGAACACATAAACTTCTGACCTTGGTGATGCTATGACCCACTTAGAAGGATTGAGCATGTGCAGTTTGGAGCAAGTTATGTAACCACAGAGAGGGAACTTTATGTTAATAAGTTATGATGTGATAATGGATGTGAATGGTCTATGAAAGTGATACTGTTGAGTGGCATTGATTGATTGAGATGTACAAGCAGTGACTGGGCCATGAAATGATTGGCAGGTGGTGTAATGTGGCCACTATAAAAACCAATGTGAGGCACCATCTTGGTGCATGCGTGCATGCATGCCTGTAGAATGAGTGTGTCATAACTGGGAGTCTATATGTGACTGGTCTGCACGCGTGCATGGGTGTACACATGCTTTACTAAGTCTGCATCATGACTGGGAATCTGAATTGGTATTTGTTCAGTAACTGTGTGTAGTGTAGAATCTGCTAGAGCATGTTGAAAGTGAGGTATACCTGTATGACTAAGGAGAGTAAGAGTTGCTCGTGTAGTGTGTTCAGGGATAAACCCAATAGAATTCCCCTCCACCAGGGTTATACTCAGAGACTTACCTGAACTCACCTGCCTCATCCCAACAGAAGGGTAATCTGTCACCCACCCTCTTATGGTGCTGAGTACTCTCTACATGTGAGGAAAAGTTAGAAATCCTCAGAGTGTTAGGGGCTCTGCAGCAGGCTTTTCCACCTGCCAGGCCTAGGGTGCAAGGGATCAGAGTGATCCTGCCTGTATAAGTGACGTGAGCACACAGTAGCTAGGGTAGCTGAGGCCCAAGGAAGGGTCTCCATATTTATTAGATTTCATTGCACAGTTTTCCTTGGTCATTGGTTTTAGGTACAAAGACTTGGGATGCACACACAGTCATTGTTGGTTTGAATGTTTTGAGCGAGACACTGTTGTGTAAATGTCAAGGCAGTCTGAGAGATCAGGCATGGACAGTGTGGCAGAACAAACTGAAACTCCTGTTGTAAACACAGTACAAAAATTTGAAGAGTGGCTGGAGCCACGGCTATGGCAAAAGCATGCTTGGTCATTTTTGGCCAGAAAATCATGTTCTGGAAAGATACAGACTTATGTGACACGGAATTGGCATATGAAAATTTCATAGTTTCATAGTTTCATAGTAACTAGGGTCAGAAGGGGCCTAGAGCAGGCCATCTAGTCAGACCCCCTGCCAATGGCAGGAACGAGTGCTGGGGTCACAGGACCCCAACCAAGTACCTATCCAATCTACTATTGAAGATGCCCAAGGTAGGAGCAAGAACCACTTCCCAAGGAAGCCGGTTCCACTTCCTAGACACCCTAACTGTGAAGCAGTGCCTCCTAATGTCCAACCTAAACCTGCTCTCCAGTAACTTGTGACCATTGGTCCTAGTTGCCCCTGGTGGTGCCTTGGAAAAAAGAGCCTGCCCTATTTCCTGCTGATCACCCCTCAGCAGCTTATAGGCAGCCACCAGGTCCCCCCTCAGCCTCCGTT
>JAGPOW010003642.1:78626569-78661745 GCA_030014935.1 Caiman crocodilus
TCCTCCGGCACTTGTCCAGAGCTCCAAGAGAGCTCATATAACCAAGCCAAGGGCTCAGCGATCACCCCCGCCAGCTCCCTCAGCACCCTCGGGTGTAGGATCCAGGCCCGCCGACTTAAAGACATCCAGCCCTTCCAGAAGCCCTTCCACTAGGTCAACCCTCACCCTCGGCCCAGCAGCGATTCCTAAGTGGGAATACAGTCCTCCAATGGGAGGGATGTCCCGGTCTCCTCTCAGGAAGACCAAGACAAAGAACCCATTGAAGATCTCCGCCTTCCCATCAGCCGCGAGCACCCGGTTGCCTGACGAGGCAACTGGAATTTGTGCAACCACTGGGCTACATTGATGGCAGAGAAAAAGCGTGTCAAAAAAGCATGCAAGAATCCAGTGATGTTGGGCATGTTTGCTTGTGTGAAGAACTTGTCAGTAAAGGTGAACAAAGAGGTAGTGGCTAAGGAAAGTTTAAGTCAGTGACCTATAACCTTGGAAGCTGATAAGGCCACAAAGTTGAGTTTTTGCAAGGCAAGATTAGCGCTTTGCAAGGGAGTGTGCTAAAGGGTATACAGGAAATTGTTAATTTGAAAGATTAATTGAAGGCCACCCAGAAACAGCTACAGTTGGAGGTGAGCAATAGGAAAATGTGGAAGAGAGAGTCTGCTGGGCTGGAAGCAGCATTCAAAGTTATGAGGAAGCAGCACCTCTCAGAAACATGAGAGATGGAAGCTCTGACCATGCAACTGAATGAGTGTCATCTTGAGTGTGAGAAACAGATTAGTGAGTTAAAGGCTCAAATTAGATCATTGAGTGCTAAGGTAGTCAGTAGGCCAGTAAGGTACAAGAGTTCTGAGCTTGAAGTCTTTGTGCAGCAGCACATTTAGTTTTAAGACAGAAACAAATGGTGAAAAGGCATTGAACAGGTCAAGGCAGCCCACTGCCCCACTTGAGGAGCCATCACTCATGGCTCCAATGCAGGTAAAGGAGGTCTTTTGGACAGATCCACAAGGGGGTCACCAACTAGGGTCAATAGAAATGGCTATAGTTCCCTTAATTGCAGAGCAAGTGAGAGCTGTAGGGAAACAGGACTGTTAAAGAAAGAGACTGCCATTGCTTGGTTAGCTCAGTTAGCCATTCTCAGAGAGAATATAAAATATGCAATTTCAGATTTAATTGACATAGTCCAAGAGTGTATAGACAGTTAAAATGTCATGGCTATGTCAATGTACAGTAAAAATAAGAGAGCACAAAATGCAGCTGTAATCCAGGATGAAGTGCTAAAGCTATTTTTCCTTTCAAAGCCAGTTGTAGTGCTATTTCACAAGGAGCAGCAGGCTTATGGGGAAAGACCAGAAGCTTACACAGAACACAAAAATATGTACTTACATCAGCAACCCTTTCATGGCAAAGGAACAGCTATTGTGACTTTAATATACCAGATTTTAAACAACCCTTAATTTGCAGGCTCATTCCCTGGTGGAAGCATCATGGGTACTATGCCAGATGAGATCCTCCACTGGGCCAAGGATGGCCACAAACTGGATGCGAATAAGAATTTGGATAATGAAAAGGGGGAACCTCCCATGGATACGAGTGCCAAGGAGGAGACCTTAAGACAGAGCAGGAGGAACACACAGAGAGCAGTCAAATTTGAAAGCAACAGTACTGAGAGTGACTGGAAGGCCTGGCATGGACATCAAAAAGTGCAAATATATGCAGGACATAATGCATCAAAGAAGGACACTAAAGTTAGTGATAAAGAGAAAAGTAAACCTGTTAGACAACA
Source organism: Caiman crocodilus (assembly GCA_030014935.1). Lineage (NCBI taxonomy): Eukaryota > Metazoa > Chordata > Crocodylia > Alligatoridae > Caiman > Caiman crocodilus. Next base: position 78,628,350 of record JAGPOW010003642.1, read on the forward strand.
GACATGGAGTAATATGATATAGATATGGGGGACCCTAGAGCCTCAAAAATTGAATAAAGAGACTCCATTTGGAAGGAGCTGCTAAGATACACCTCCACAGAGTTAATAAATGGGTTACCACTTTGAGACTCTTGGAGATGCTTACACAATATAAGCAACAAGGCAAGCGAGTAAGGCAAAACAGGAGAAAGGTGCAGAGGGATTGCCACCACCACCAGCAATCTACAGTTCTTAGTAGGCCAGCCCAATGATTTCTTCACCCCAGGAACTGGCACCAATTATTTTTGATTCTTGGGGGTGGCCATTGATTTTAGTTAATTTTACAGAACCAGACAGGAAAGTGCTGCAGCAATCGTAGAGATTGCTCGTGGATGCAGGTGGTTCTTTCTGCATAGTGAGTAATGAAATAACACCATTTTCAAATTGAGCACCCAGAAGTGTAAAATCGTTAGAGGGCTTTGAGGGCTCTGAAAAAGTGGTTGGCTTCTCAGACCCCCCAAATTGCCAGAATTTGTATGAAAACGAGCAAGTTTAATTTCGACTTACTAAACTTGGGTGACATAGGGATAATTGGTATGGATCTGCTGGACAATTGGGATATCATTATTGATTTACTTAATAGAGTAATAAGGTGTGCAGGTGAAGCTGAGGGCTGCCATATTGTCCCAGCAAGGCTTCGATGTGCTGCCTTAAAGGTAACAGAAATACTGACCTTTCTCAACTGGAATCATGATGTTAAAGAGCTTCCCTCTGCCCCCTTGACAGGGCCCTCTAGGCAGCAGGCAAAGGAGCACTTAATGATAAAACACAAGTTAATCAACAAAACAGTGACAGGAATATCTGGTAGTGATGAGACAATAATTGAATATACACGATCAAATTACAGCAAATGAGTCACAAATATGTACAGATAACCTATTCAGTGTGTTCAGATATAAAACATCTTATAATCCTCTCCTAATACAACAATAAGGAAGCAGGGTTTACAACAAGAATCCCAACTGTGTAAGGGAACAGACCACAACAATGGCATAGCAGCAGTGCTCAAAGAAAAAATGGTACCTGGGGAAAGATCTCATTACCTAACAGAATAGCATTACCCTCTCCTAGGTTACACAGCTAGGAGGGGTCCATAACCAGGAAACTACTCTTAACAAACAGGGGCCCTAGATGCCTCTCTATGTCCAAGGGAGAATTCTTCCCCCTTCCTTAGGGGCTTCCCACTGATTGCCCACAATGGGGGAAGGCCCCTCCTCACATGTGGGAATCCCCTTCCTGGGTAACTCTTGACTCCCAGAAGCTTTTGGAGGGCTGGGCTCATCTCTACCAGTGGTTTGGAGGTGGGGCATCCTCTCTTGCTGAGGTGGTCATCCCTCCAGTTGCCACACATGACGGCAAGGCCTGAACTGAATCCTGCAGCCACTGGGGCCTGTCAGCCCTCTCTTGCCCCATGTACCACCCTGTGCACTGAAGGGGTGACTGTCTCATGCACAGAAGGGAATCCATGCTGACCCATCAGCTCCACTCAGCTCTCAGCCCTGTGCACCACCCTGTGCACTGAAGGGGCTCCTGCCTGGGCCTGGGGCAGGAATGGAAACCCACACTACCTCATACAGCTGTGGTGAACCATCATCTCTATGGCCCTGTGCACTGATCTGTGCACCAGTAGTCCAGTTCCTGCTTCGTGCAGGGTTAGGGACCCATGCTACCTCATACAGCCATGGCATCCCATCAGCTTTCCAGCCCTGTGCATGCTCCATGAATGAAGGGCCTTGCTCCTTCCTCATGCAGAGTTGGGGACCTGCACTGCCTCGTGCAGCTACTGCAGTCCCTTTCAGCTCTACCAGCCCCTTGCACTGATCCATGCACTGAGGGACCTCTGCTACATGCAGATTCTGGGACCTAAGATGCCTTGTGTAATCCCAGGGTCCCGTCAGTTCTCCATCCCTGTGCACTGATCTGTGCAGCAAGTGTTCCTGCTTTGTGCAGGGTTGGGGACCTGCACTGACTCATGCACGTATGGTGGTTCCTTCAGCTCCACAGGCTCTGTGCACCTATCCATGCAACAAAGGCTCCTGCCTCATGCAGGGTGGGGGGCTTGTGCTGCCTTATGCATCCGCCAAGGCCTATCCACTCCCAGACCCTGCATGCACAGTTCTGTGTACTGGAACCACAGCTCCCTCCAAAGCAGGGCTGGGATGCAGCTACTTGCTGCTACCCATTCAGTGGAGGCCTCTCCCAGGCACTTTTGGGGCAACTGTTCTGCTCCACTGGTCAGCTATATCAGCTTTTCTCAAGCCCCATCTTCATCATTCCTCACTTAAAGCTGCCTGTATCCTTGGCACACAGGTTTTTATTCCCTCCGGAGGCTCCGTCCCAGGTTGTGAATAGACCAATGAGGAAGCGCAAGGAGTTAGATCCCTCTCAGGTCCTCTCTTTTACATTGCCCTTGGGTCAGGGTGAGACTGCCTTTCTTTGGTCTTCTCCTGATTGGTGGGGAAGGAAACTGTCACCACCAATGGAGCCTGAGTCCTTTGGGCTCAAGCTAACAGTCTGGCTCTACCGCCCAGTGAGCTTACAGCCCAGTCTGCCACATATGTAAGGTGGTATTGCTACTGTGATAAAACTGTGTTAAATAAACATATGTATCCGTTTACTGTGTCTTGGCTTTCATTGGCTGCTAAACTATAAAACCAAAGCCATTTTTGCATTCAATCACAGAGGCCATAGAACTACCCTGAATTCATTCAAATTTTAAGTAGAACACTGTTTTTCAAACTGGAGAACACATACCCCTAGGGGTGCATGGTATTTTGCCAAGGGGTACATGCCAAAATTTTGAAATGACAATGAAGCTTTTAATTGGTCAGCACAAAATAAGTAATAATATTTCTGAGAGTTGACATTGGTGTCAACATTCTTCCTAAGGAATGAACATGCAAGAATGTGTTTGGTATAGGGGTGTAAGACATAATATGTCATAGTTTCATGGTACGGTCAGAAGGGACCTAGGTAGATCATCAAGTCTGACCCCCTGCCATTGGCAGGAAAGGATGCTGGGGTCAAACAGCCCCAGCTAAGTGATTGTCTAGCCTCCTTTTGAAGACCCCCAGGGTAGAGGTGAGCACCACTTCCCTTGGAAGTTGATTCCAACTCCTAGCAACCCTCACTTTGAAGTAGTGCCTCCTGATGCCTAGCCTGAATCTACTCTCAGTAAATTTATAGTCATTATTCCTTATTACTCCTGGTAGTGCTCAGGGGAACAGGGACTCTCCCAATGCCTGATGGTCTCCCTTGGCCAGTATATAGAGAGCCACCAGATACCCCCTTAGCCTTCTCTTGTGGAGGCTGAATAGGTTCAGGTCCCATAGCCTCTCCTCATACGGTCATGAGTGTGGCCCTCCTCTGGACCCTTTCAATGCTATCCACATGCCTCCTGAAGTGCAGCTCCCAGAACAGGACACAGTACTCCAACTACTGCCTGACCAATGTCACACAGAGGGGGAGGATCACCTCCTTGGACCTTCTTGTGATGCATCTATGAATGCATGACATGGTGTGGTTAGCCTTCCTGACCATGTCCCCACATTGGCAGCCGATGTTCATCTTGGAATCAATAGTGACTCTAAGATCTTTTTCTGCCTTTGTGCTGACAAGAAGAGGGTTCCCCAGCCTGTAGGTGTGCTTTTGGTTCTTCATCCTGAGGTGCAATACCTTGCACTTGTCCGTATTGAAACTCATCCTATTCTTATCCACCCACCTCTGTAACCTGTCGAGATCTAGTTGTAGCCTGCCCCTCTCTTCTAGCGTGCTCACTTCTCCTCACATCTTAGTGTCCTCTATGAACTTGAACAAGGTGCTTTTCACCCCCTTGTCCAAGTCGCAGATGAAGATGTTGAACAGTGAGGGCCCAAGGACCAAGCCCTGTGGAACCCCACTACCCACACCCCTCCATGTTGAATAAGACCTGTCCACCACCACTCTCTGGGTGCAGCTCTCTAGCCAGTTAGTGACCCATCTGAGTATGTAGGCATGGACATCACAGTCTCCTAGTTTTTTTTTTAATAAGAATGGGGTGAGAAACCATGTCAAAGGTCTTCCTAAAGTCCAGAAAGACTATATCCACCGTGACACTTGCATCCAAGGTTTTTGTAACACAGTTGTAGAAGGCCTCCAGGTTGGTCTGACAGGACCTGTCTCTAATGAACCCATGGTGATTGCCCCTAAGCATAATCTCCCCTACTGCTCCCTTGCAGATGTGCTTCTGAATAAATTTCTCAAAGAGCTTCTTCAGGACTGAGACAAGACTAATAGGCCTGTATTTTCCTTGGTCCTCTTTCTTCCCTTTTTTGAAAATGGGAACCACATTGGCCTTTTTCCAGTTCTCTTGCACCTCACCAGAGCACCACAAGTGCTTGTAAAGCTGTGCCAGGGGTCCCGCAATGACCTCTGCCAATTCCCTCAGTACTCTGGGGTGGAGATCATTAGGACCTGCTGACTTGAACACGTCTAGTCCCTCCAGAAGTTCCCTCACTAGGTAGATAAAGGCATACATGGGAAAAAAAGTTTGAAAATCACCAAAACAGAGAATAACTTTTCAGAGGAAAAATCCATTCTTTATTTAAAGGGTGCCACTGATAGAGAATCCACCTTGGTAAATTGTTCCAGTGGTTAATTATCTTTACCATTAACAATTTGTGACTTACCATTAACTTATTTCTATCCTGGTTTGTGTATCTTTGTGTTTTAAATCATTCATCCAGCCCTACCAGAGGGCGAGGGCAACTTTAGCAGAAAGTATTGTGAATTCTGTTGGGGAAAATCAACGACAGAAATCAGGGGATTGGATCAGATGACCTTGTAAAGTCCTTTCCAGCCCTACTTTCTTATAATCCTTTGATTAAGGGCTAGAGTTAAAGCATGTTCAGTTCAGGGGATCTGACTATAGTATGCTCTTGTGCAAAAGATCCAATGAATCTAAAATTTAATTTCCTTTTTGATAATTTTCCCATATCTTCTTCATTTCTTAATTTTTTTTCCATCATATGCCTCACTTTTTTCCTCTGTCCCTTAAGGCAACCCTACCCCTTTTTATAGCTAATAAAGGACCAAGACTTCATGATGTCACTTACAAAATTTGCTGTCATCAATCTTTTTTACATGGAAGGAATTCATATACTAGAGGGGTGTGCAGCAGTACAAACCTTGAAATATATTGAGGACAAATAACTATTTCATTCTTAGTCAATGAAAATAATGCATGGACAAACATAGAAAATATGATTTCTGTTACTTTCAGTTAGCTTTCATTCTAGGATTTGAGCAAGTTCCAGCTTTGATTAAAGAGTTATTGTAATGTGATAATTTAGCATTCATTGTGATTTATAAATACTGAGACTAAGGACTAAAATACCGCATGCTTCTATAAAACAATGTACATTCCATGACTACTTTTTACCTTTAGAAAACTGACAGAGCTGTACTACCTGTAACATAAATTATGTAATGCAGGGGTTCAAGTTACATTAGACCATGTCATTTCAGACAGTCTGACATATGTAGTAATGTGTTCTAGTTTGACATTTGGATTAAAATCAAAAAGGTTATTCTTGCTGTACAAAAAGCCCAATGGAGAGAGTGAATTACATTCATCCTGTTAGAAAATCTCTCTAATGTGAAGTTGCTTTTCTTTTAAAGTACACTGAAAGCTGCATGACATTTTCCTTGGTACTTTATAAAAATAGCTTTTCTTTAACCAAGATAATACTGCCATGCTATCCTGGAACACTTATATATTTTTTTAATATTGGATATAAGGCTCTTCCATTAGATGTACTATATTCTCCCCCCTACCATTTTTAAAACATATTTCAAATAAGAACACTGGCTCTAAAATCAAAATTAAATATATACATAACTTCAAATTACATGCAGTTCCAAATAGAAACTACAGGACAATAGGGGCCAGTCTTTCAGCGGATTTCAAAAAATATTCTGGGAGAGCTGAAGATGTGTCCATATGCATGCATAAATCAAGATTATCTGTCAGCTTCCTACACTATTTGAACTCATGGCTATCTTGTTTATTGTAGCTGAAACATAAACTAAGGCAGCTCAGAGTGATGCCAGTTCATAGATTCATAGATTGTTAAGGGCTGGAAGGGACCTTATAGATCATCAGGTTCAGTCCCCCTGCATTAGGCAAGAAAAGACAACTGGGGTCAAGTGACCCCAGCAAGGTGACTGTACAGTATCCTTTTGAAGATTTTTAGGGAAGGTGACTGCACCATCACTGGAAATCTCGGGATGAGATTTATCTGTACAAGTGTATGTATTAATATTGGGAAGAAAAAAAGATATTCTAACAAGTTCAGTTCAGTTAACCTGTTCCACGTGGTAGATAGGTTGATCCATCCATGCTTCATGTGTGTATTAAGAAAGCTAAATTTTGTTTAATACAACCTTTCTTTTCCCTTCATGGATAAAATTGCTAAGAGATAAGCTAAGCTTTCATTACCCCTGAGTACAGAACTGTGTCAGATAAGACATGTTTGGCCTGTCATCATGGCAGAGAAACTGGAAAAGGAACTAACGTTGTCCAGTGGCCACATTCAGATGAGGGCAGACATTTGGTTCCCTGGAGACGATTAGCAGTGGTACACCTTGCAACACATCTACTTGTCCCCAGGGAATACCTGTGTCATGAGTGCTTTGGCACGCAGCAAGTTATCCTGGGGGGTGGTAGTAGAGGCTGGGGCAGCTCTGTGCTGGCTCCAGAAGCCTTACCTGAGGTCCTGGGGGCTTCCCAGGGCTGCAGCAGTGGTCATTCTGCCACATGGAGTCTGGCTGGAAGCTGCAGCACAACTTTGGGCAGCCTGGCTCCACTTTTGAGTGGACAAGCCCTGCCAAACTGAAGCATTGGGGGGTGGAGGGAGTGTCCCCTTGCATTGTAGAGAATACCTGACCATACAATATGTGGCACTGTAGATATTGTTGCAGCACTACATACTGCATGGCTGTGCTTACCAGGAAGAGACAGTGTGTTCTATGGGGAAACAGGAGTGAGTAGGAAAAGACATCATGTTGAAAAAAATGACACTTAAAACTCACCAGCAAGCTATAAAATACATATAATTAGGAATCTACCAAATTTGGGATGGCTGCCCTTTGATTTTGCAATCCAAGCATAGTGCCTAGTGCCATTTTTGCACTCAAGTGCTATGCCTCTCCCCTGACACCTTTGATTGGTCAAAGGGACCTGGAACTCTGACCCCTTTCCAAAGATTGACATATGATGGAACTTTTGGGCCCCTCTGTCAATCAGAGGCATGGAGAGGGGCCACTGGACTTCATGGCAAAAATCCCTCCCCCTCCTACGTTCCCAATGCTTCAGAATGGCAGGGCACCTTTTCTGGTTTGACAGGTCTCTCTCTTTTTTTACCTCCCTACCTGCTCACTGCCAACATTTTGCCTTTTCACAGTCCCTGCACTTTTTTATGGGGACCAGGCTTTTTCCCAGAGACCAACCACATTTATGATTTCTGTAAAAATCACAAAATTGTGAATTCAGTAGTTCCCCACAAATAATATGGATATTGCAAGACTAGTTTTACTAGTCTTCAGCTGAAGTCAGTATAAATATGTAAGTGGAACCTGTGACATACAAAAAGAAATAATCTCTGTTTTAAAGATTCAGATGAGGACTTCAGTAGCTTGAAAATGCTGTGCCTGCAAATAAAGGGAAACCTTTTTAGTGGTCTAGTGAAAGATATCATGTTTGGAAATTGTTTCTGTTAGCTTTTTCTCTGGTGACATAATAAACATATCTTTACCAAAAAAAGCCTCTCAAACCACCTTATAGATAGAGAAATTGGAGCCTAACTTGATTTTGTTTGATTATCTTAGAACTGTCAGCAGAAAATAGAATGAGGTATAAATGAAGTGCCTTTGGTTCTTGATGGTACTGTTCCCCCTGGAATAAACAGCTCTATCGATTGACATTTTCACTCTGATCTCAATTTAGCCATTCCTGCTAATGACAGGCTCCCCTACCTGCACCTGATACCTTTCTGAATGCATTTATTCCACACCTTTGTGAAGATCTCTAAGTTGTCTGAAACAAATTTCTCCAAAACATTTGCAACTGGTCTCTCCCGGACTGCCAGGAAAACCAAAACAAAATACATAATAACAGTGAAAACGCAGCTACTGGACTGCTTTCATATGAACTGCTTTTATAAAAAGCATTTCTGACAACCTCCATTCTCTTATGTTCCATCAGAGTGTTCAGATGACTATAAAATCCATTAGATAAATTTGTTAGCAAAACACAGTGAAGACTGGAGGCACAGTTCATGTTAACATAATAAGTGCCACACAACTAATCCAGCAAATACCAGCAAATATGGTTTTAAAAGATACCAGCTACATAATGCAGTGTTTCTATTGCACAAACTGGTAATGTAGTATCTTTCAGCATATGCAATAAAGTGAAAGGAAATTTTATTTGAAACCTTTACTCATTTTTTTTTCTCAGAAAAAGCTCTGTTTCCCAGAGAGGTTATTTTAAGTGGGTTCTGAAATTGTTGTATATGAATCAGTCATTGGTTTTACATAATCTACAGCAAAGATCTAACCAGCTTGGGCTGCAATGCTGGTCTGGCAAATTGCTGTGAAGAAAAATAGCCATGAGTCTCTCTCATTTTTTCAGTGTCTGTAGTATAAAAGTTCAGGCAGACCAATAAAACTGGTGGCATTTGCTTTCACCAGTCCGCACACAAAGAAGTGAATATACCATCATTTGTTCTGAAATTCTAGCTTGTGGAAAGGAAGGGAAAAAGTCATTTTTTTCTATAGAATAGTCAAATTGTTGAATCAATTGTGACAAATTGGTATTGCCATGTTGATTGAAACTCTTTGTTTAAATGGATATTTCAATTCCCTTGTCTCTTCAAAATAATTCCCTTTGGACAATATTTGAGTAAGTATCTGACTCAAAAATTACTGAAGGTAATGGAAATATTATTATTGATTTCAATGAATTGAGGAAAAAGATTCAGACTTAAAATTCTATTAAGTCCTTATTAAACCATGTTTTTATTACTCTATGAATGTGAATTGCTGGAATGGAAAGTGCATTGTCATATCTATGTATATTCTACTGTTATTCCCTATTGTTTAGCTATCTGTTCCTCCCCATAAAGAAGTGACATTTTAAAATCTCTATTTTGACTTGCTATCTGTGAATCAGATTAATGAGCCATATGATGCAGGGAAGGTAGTGTATCATTTCATAATCAGTCCATGAAACAGAGAAAAGGAGAAAAATGCAGGAGAAGCACATTCGGAAAATTTATGGTACTGGGCAGTGAACTAGAAATGGGAAGAGAAACTAGCCAGTCAAAGACAAGGTGTTAACTCACCTGTAGTAGAATATTATTAGTTATACCCATGAATAGCAAGACAAAAAATGTTACAGGGTACCGCTGATTATTTAAAATTATTTAATGCCTACACTGTGTTAGGCAATTGATAGAGCAAGTAAGGTATTTTTTCACATTTCAAAGAGCTTAAAATATTTTATCTATCATTAAACACCTTTTTCCCCTCCTTTTTATACAGTTACAAGTCATAAAAAGGAAGGGGGAGAAAGTACAGTGTGTCCCAAAACAGCTGGTACAAAGACCAGAAAATGACTATGGTGCAGAGGTTGTACTTCAAGTTACTTAAAGTAACAAGTATCTAACTAAGCTTGTTACATAAAATCATTTATAAAAATAAAGGGAAAAATAAATTAGTCCAAAAAACTAATCAGCCTATCAATCAAACAAAAAACTAATACTACTGAAGCACTGAGAACATGTATAACAAACATATAGATCAAACATTGGATCAAAAAACAATGAACTATAATGGCTATGTCAGAAATTAGGCCCAAATAATGAATAGAATAATGAGAATATATGATAGTTCACAGATCATTTATTAATGGGGACTGTAATATGATGCTGATGCCAGGGAATGGGCAGGCTGAAAGGAGAAAGGGAGGCTTTACCACCCTTTATCATACTCCCACCATACACTGGGACCTCATTATCCATAGTGACACTAATAGGTTTGTCTTTATTACTGTGATACTGCTCCGGACTCCTCTACAACTCTTGAGTCTCAGTCCCTGACAAGGTGGAGGGAAGGCACTGGGGATAAGCCCAGATATCTTGTTAACCTGTTGAGGCTAAATCATGCACAAAGACTCAGGTGAGTAGGGCATACCTAACACTACAGCTGCCAGGAGCTACTGCTGCACTGGTGTGGAGATGTCAACTGTGACTTGAATCCTAAAACATGACCTCATCAGACTGTAGAAGAAAAAGATTTAGATGACATCACCAAGTCCCCTGACTTTGGCTTAGTACTGAACACCCCCTTAAAATGGGAAATTGATATTCCTGTCACCACTCCTATCCTTGTCTGTCCTTTACTTTTCTCACCTTATTTCATTTCTGTCTGCCTACCTCTCTCTCTATTTCTCTCTCCCTCTATCCCTTTGTCTTGTCAAAACTGTATATTTTGCATCACTGCTATGGGCCTGTGATCAGAGAGTCAGGTCTTGGAAGTGTCTGATAGACCTGTATAGGACATGTTATTCTCCAGCAATGAAGCTATATACAAGAATCAACAGGAGAGACAGAAACTATATTATCTCTCTCAGCTGTCTTTTTTTTTCCTCTCCCTTTTATTTTGTTTTATGTTCAAGAAAAGAGGATCAAATTTTAAGAAAAGCAATAAAAATGTAGTTCATAACGCTTCTTCCCCTATAAAAACAGTTTATCCCATCTTTAATAGGATAAGATTGTCAACAAGAAGGGTTTTCCTACTGTGGCTGAAGGGAAAGGGCTAAGGGTGAAGTTATACATTACACTTAGATAATATCAAGGGAACTTAAAATGTGATATCTGTATGTTAACTTGTGCTAAGTGCCCTCTGAGCATCTCAAAGTTATGCCACTTCAGACATGCGTTAATGCTGAACTGTACAACCTAGCTCACATTGGGGTAACTTTAGTCAGCTTCATGGAGGTAAAATGAACAGTTTGTAGTCCTTCAGCATCCCTACATGCACCACTCCCAGCTCCTCTGCACCCAGGGAAGGAACAGAACCTAGGGGTGTGTCCAGATAAGTGTACACATGCATTTCCCTGGGAACAAATAGCAGTGGTATATAGTTATGCCACTGCTACTTGTACACAGGGAATGCCCATGCACACATGCTCTGGTGCATAGTAAGTTGCCCCAGGTGGGGTAGGGGAGACTGACACCAGCACCTGGGATGGGCCCAGAAGCTTTCCTTGGGGTCCTGGGGGTCTCCTGGGACTCTAGCAATGGCAATCTGGGCAAACAGAGACTGGCTGGCACCCAGAGTGTAGCTCTGGCTGGCCAGGCAATGTTTTCAGATAACGCATGTTGCTGCCATGTCTACCACCCCGCTTTTTTCTCTGCTGAGTACTTCTTTACACTGGAATCTCCCAGTGCAAAAAAACCCAAAAACAAAAAAGCCCCTCTGTGCTGCAAATTAGCAGCAAAGCAAACACGGGCATGTGTGGTTTGTGGTGCCACAGACCTATCTGTAAACTGCATGTTCACACCTATATGGATGTGCCCGATGTGTCCTGGCTCTTAGCCATGCTCCTTCTTGCCAGACCTCTAGGGGCTTATCAGAACTGTGCAGACAAGAAATGGCATTAACTCCTTAATGTGTGACTGTTCACAGCACGTTCTAAAGTTCACAGCAGTTAACATTCCACAGATGTAGTGTGGTCTATGCTTAACATGTAACTTCATCCTAAGGGATGTCATTAACATGAAAAACTAAAAGTTTTATATTTCAGATGCTTAAAGTTCTCTCCTCCTTATTTCTCTATACCCTAATAAAAGGTTAAATTATTGTTAATAGTGATTGTTTGCTCTGGTACTAAACCATGTGTTTATACTCAAACCCCTGAAATCTATGATAAGGAAGAATTGGGATCAGGGTGATAAGGGAGGAGGGTAGTAGAAAAAGCTGTGGTATCTCTCTGGTATTATCATATTATTCACATTGTAGGTTATTTAGTACTTAAATATTCACAAAGAAGCCAGATCATTAATGCATTTGAAAGTGGCAGTCCTGTTCATTAACTTCTCCTTAAGATTTATGTGGCTATATACTGAATGTGTTAACAATGTTATAAACCATTTGTTAATGTTGGTACTCCAAAGGCTTTGTTTGCAAATATGTTTAATTAATTAGATTGATACAATAATTTTCCCCAGGTTAATAAAATGGCTTAATCTGGCAGTATTCCTTACTGCCATACCAAAAGGTGTATGTGCCCAGATTTTCTCTTTTAAATACAGGTTTAAAAAATAAAGACACAATTGTTTTCTGGTGATTCTTAAATTGTTGGATTTTTCGAGGGGTAAGACTTAAGTCTTCATTGGGTTAATTTCAGTGTCATTATAATAGCTGTTTTAATCTCATCAAAATATTTTATAAACAAAATAGTGCAATAAGTTTAATAATCACCATTATTAGAGCTTCCTTGACTATGAATGTAGCAGGCTACATAATTAACCTGTTATGGCCTTAGTGCTACAAATATTTACTGCAAATACATGTATACTATTTTACAGGAGTGTTCAATAGCTCATGAGAGACTTACATGCAAGACTGGAAAGGTGAATTTTCAGAAGCATTGACCTATTTCTGCTGAAAAGCAAGGCCAATGTTTTTGAGACTTTCACCCTAACTAGTTCAGGTTTGCAGTTTTTTATGTGTATGTTTTACTTTTTGTTTTTGTAGAAGATTTATGCTAGAGCTGGGAATACAGTTAACAATGAACAGTCTGTTTACTAAAATTAGCCCTTTTTTCTCTTCATAAGATATCTGAACAGACTACTCATCTGTCTGCTGTTCAGAATTGTTTTAGAGCTTGTGCAAACAAAATTCAGACTATGGTTTGCTGTCAGTGCCTGCTCCTAATATTTGGTATTTCAAATATATCAAATATTGCAAGTATTTAATATTTACAAATGGGTAGTCAATTCATATTATTTACCCCAAATATGCATTAATCTTGAGTAGATCATTTGTATTTCTAATCAAATACCCAAATGCCCCAAAAGCAACTTAAACCCCCAAAAGCACCATTGTTTTAAACAAAAAGAAAAGGAAGACATGATGCTATCAAAAGAATTAACAGTCTAAAAAAGGTAAGACATCCTAGTATTGACCCTGGACTTAATTAAGGCTAATTAAGCACCCACTCAGCAGCTGTCAGTGAGTCCAGGCCAACAAGGGGTGGGTTTTGACCCTGGGTTGGTTAACAAGTTAATCGGGGCATATCTGATCACCGTCTAGTTAACCCAGCAATTAGTGAGCTATGATTAATTAGAACTCTCACACAAGATGTAAACTGACAAGAATAGAATGGTTTATTAAATCACAACAAACAACAGGTAAATGAACAACATACACACACACACACACACACGGTCCCCACAATGACCCTTAGCAATATAACAATATAATTCCTATCTTATGCTGATCCTATCTAAACCTTAATGACTCTAATCAACAACAATATAATGTTCCCTAAAGGATGAGGTAGACTTTATTGAGGGAGAGGGGAAACTTTATTAGGATTGTGTCCTTGTCTCTGGTTTTCATAGCGTGGTCTGCTCCTCAGGCAACTGCTTGGTAGAGCTTACCTTCCCCTCACAAACAAGGACAAGAGTGAGGGAGAAAAGGAATGGGTAATACAATGGGAAGTAGCAGGCCACTGCTTTATGTGATATACAACCCGGAGGGGAAGAAACCCAGGAATCTAACTCTATTTATCTCCAGCAAAGATTCACCAGAACAGAGGTATGAGATTGATGGAGCCTCACAGGTCACAGGAATCCAGCACGGCGTGCTTCCATGATGCAGCATTCAGAAAAACCAGTCACTCTATTCTAACTCTCACTCCATTTTCTCACCCTAGCAACACAATCACCAAGTCCCTCACCAAGTAACTATCTTCAATCTCTCAGAGCCTCTCTACATCACGAAACACACACAGACCTCTTAGCCAAGCTCTCAATCTAGTCACACCGACACCATACACCCATAGTCTCACACACATGCCAATCTGTCAGTCAGAGCCACCTTTTATATGGGTAGTGCACCCCATTCACTCAGGCTCTGCATCCAGTCTGTGGGTGTGTGCATGGCACTCTATTCTAGGGCCTTTGCAGTAGCTTACATCACTCTGAAGAGGTTGGGTTAGGTAGAAGTCATCTGCTGACCTACATAGCCTAGGGTGCCATGATCTAGGCATAAATTTGTTCTCAACACTAGAACATTGCAAGCAAAGGATACTGACAACTACCGTATAACTATATCCAACAACATCTCAACTAGAGCTATTAGAAGGATGATTATCTTTAAAAAAATCAAAAATTGGATTTTGAAATACATGCTTCTATGTGAACATGTGAAATATGTGAATACATGCGCCTATGTGAAATACATGCTTCTATTTACGTACAGTTGTGTGTGTTTGTATGGAATATGCTTCCTTAGAGGGGAGGAGGGAAATTCCTTCAAAAGTTAAAAATCAAAACCCTAGAATCTTTGGATGTTGGCTGAAAATGGAAGTTTTCAGGGTATTTTTTTCTAATGAAACATCAGCATTTTAAGCGGATAGGGATCGAGAAGAGGGGAACAGCAGGGGATGTGGAACTAAATAGGACCACACCTATCTTTACTATAGAGTTAAATCACTTGGATAATTAACTTTAAAAGTTGTGGAAAAATAAGTCCTTGGAATTTTATAGAACAGATGAGTCTAGTATAGCTAATGGAGGTATTTATGGGGACAACAAAGAAAAAAAAACAAATAGGGGGTGAGAAAAATTAAAAAATCTAGTGTCATTTGCAGAATGAAAAATATGGTGGGTAGGAAGGTAGATATATATTAAGGGCCAAAAACAAATAATAAATTATCAAGGAACCCTGAAATGTCCATGAAGGTTTGAGGAAAGAGCTGACTCTATTGATCTAATAGAAATAAAAGGAGCTAGCTGAGACATTGGGGTTCTAATCTAATTCCCTTTGAAGTTAATAGAGAAGATAATGGATGTAACCATTAAAATCTTCAAGATTTGCAAGTATTGTTATTTTAACTTTTGTACTGTGCCTCAGACTGATAAGCACAACAAAACTCAATCTGAATGAATAACATCAAGAGATAATGATACTACTAAATAACCTGATCCAAAGCGCAGTGAAGTAATTAAAAGGCTTGCTATTACTTATAATGGGATTAGTGTATGCTTACTTGGAAGCAGACCTTCAGGCATTCGTCAACGTCTTTATGGAGGCATACGAGAAATTGGGACAGACATTTAACATTCAGAAGACTAAGGGCCTTCATCAACAAGCTCCTAATGAACAGTCCCCATCTCTGGTGAGCCAGATCCACGATGAAACTCTTGGAGAATGTTGAGTATTTCCTGTATCTTAGATGCTCTCTCTCACAGAAGGTTGACATAGATGAAAAAATTCAACGCTGCCTCAAATGCAGGTCTGCTTCAGGGATCTGAATACTTTGAAACTTCACGACAAAAACAAGAAATGCAAAAGCAGGAGTGGTAGAAACAGCATGTCATGGACCAAATCAAGAATCCTGCACTGACCACCCCAGACAAAAACATGTCTGAGCACCAATAGAGTCTGATGATCCTGGATAGGCCTCCTCAGCCACAGGTAAGATAGTCATGGAGACAACTATCCTCAACTGTGATGGATTGCCAAAAAAGAAGAGGGTATTAATTACTTGCAAACACAGTCACTGTGATACAAGAGAAAGATACATCTAGCCTACAAAATGGTGATCTTAATGCCAATATCAGGGTTGCTTGGACCCCGTGATTTAAGTCTATTCCACTTGAAACATAAATGTGCTAATGGAGACTGCACCAAATGGGGCAGGTAGGTTACATTGCACACTCAGAATTCTGGCTGAGATGAATGGGAATTCTGTCTATGTATAGACTGCCAGATCAAGTCCTTAATCTGTATATTTGACCTCTAATGTGATCATTAAATAATTCCAAAGCATTAAGCCCTAAATTTTAATGCATATACTGATTTGCTCATGGATTTTTATCACTTAGAACATTAAGAAGTGAAAGGATAATTCATCTTGAAGGACAAAGCATATGTCTTTTAACAAAGTGTTATCTTGGGACAAAAAAGACTTACTAACAGATGGATTTGTTCATTGTGCACTAAATCTAAAAGGCATTGAGCCACATGATATGGACTCTTCTACATATGTGAGCTTATCTCAAGGTCACATGTGAATAATAAGAATTTATCTCTCACTATCCTGTTCTGAAATTTTAATACAGTTCGTAGTAGAGAAACTATTCTAATTTTAAAATAAACATCCTTGTAAATCCATTTTCCTCAAAATATCATGGCACTATACCTCCTATTTTCAAAGCTGCACAGATCCAGATCCTCTAAGGCAAAAGGCCAGATCCTATTCTATCTAGAGTAATTCTATTCTATCTTAAGTAATTAAGTAGACTTAATTACTTAAGTACGATCCTACTCCATCCTGCTGAAATCCCCCAAATAGTGTTAACATCCCTCTTTTTGAAACTTTCTTTACCTGAGCTTCAAAGTTAAGTTAAAAAATGCAATAAGAAAGACAAAGACCCATCCACTTTTTGTGTTAAGTGTTTTCTAGTACTTAAGCCAGGTAGAAAACAATTTTATGTGGGCACTAAATAGGTGGATAGGATATAATCAAACAGATTGTGGGCAGTTAGATACTTTAGTCTTATTTAAATCATTAAGTCTTGAGGGCTGCATCCACACAAGTGTGGAAGTTTGTTTCCCTGGGGACAAGAAGCAGCAGCACACATGTCCCTGGGGAATATATGTGCCATGCACCTTCTGTAGCATAGTAGATTACCCCAGGTGGAGTAGGGAAGACTGGGACCAGCACTGGGCTGGTCCCAGAAGCCTTACCTGCAGCCACAGCGATCATGCCACTCAGAGCCTGGCAGGCAGCTGGAATGTGGCTCCAGCTGGCCAGGCTCCAGTTTTGAGTGGTACAAGCTGCCCTTGCATATGCTACCCACTGTTTTGTGTATGCAGTGTGGAGCATATACATGCATTTAAGCACAACTAAATGTAATGTGCATTAAGCTAAGGTGCATTAAGAGATTTTTAGCAGGTGTCTACATATGCAGAGGCTTGGCACTAAAATTAATGCACTTGGCACTTAAGTTAGTGCCAAATTCCTGCAGCCCTGCCATGTTCCCTTTGTGTCTGGGCAGATCTGACACTAAAATTAGTGCTAGGTCATGTTGACATGTTTTTTAATGCACTTTAACTAACTGTGCTTAAATCTGATACCCACATTTTCAGGTGTCAAATTTAGGTGTGATTAGCCTAATTTCACTGCTGTTAATATGCATTAATGACACACACATGTAGGCATACACCTGTAATGTACATTAAATTAAGCTAATTCGTGTTAACGTATCTCGTGTAGACATGTTCAAAGTGTGGTGTGTGACACTGCAGATGTGTCTGTGGTGAGTGACACATACCACATGGCTGTACTCATCCAGGTGCAGCCAAGGGGTATAGCTTCACATACACTTTACTGTGGAGCTGACTAATTAGCTCTGCAGTAAAGCATCACCTGTATTAGGGTGCAATAAATTAATTAACTCTGCTGTAGGATAGTAACTGTTCAGGACAAGTACTATCCTAAAGTGGTGTAGTTACTTACATGCACTGAAACACATGTATAGATGTTGACTGGGGCTTCTGGCTAGCCCTAGCTGGCTGGCTGCTGGCTACCCCAGCACTGTGGCATCCGTGCACTCGCCAAGTCCTCCACAGAATACTCAGCAAGGGTGCAGCATCCCTGGTCTGGCAGGCTGACCTCCCAGGCCCTCTGCAATCCTGGGGCTGCTCTGCCCTGGCTCAATGTGCTGCAGTCTCAAATGCACATGTAAATACTGTGCCCAGGAGAAATAAACTCCAGCATAAACTGTACCATAGTTTATTGCTACATGCTAATTGCACATGTAGATGTACCTTTATGCATCTACATAGCAATTTCTGAGTCACCTAAGTGGCATTGTTGCTACTTAGGTGCAGGTTGCAATTTTATTGCCCCCAAAGAGTATTGTGTAAGCACATGCACATAGATTTGGAATGCAGAGTCAGCTATGTATTGTCAGCTACCTTATGTGGCATGTACCTTAGCATAAATTCTAGAAAAAGTAGTAGAGTAGTCTGTTCTGTTCAGCCCAGGAAGCTAGAGAGTTAGATTACAGTGATACTTTTGAGGCATAGCCACTGTTCCTTGCATTTGATAAAATAGATAAAGAATAATGTAGAGGAATCATGCTGGAAACTACTCTAGGGAAGGGACTGTATAAAGCCTAATCTGTGATTAAAAAACCACTATGCTGGGTAATTAGAGACAGATTAAAAAGTTTCTCTGGACAAGTGGGAGGTGTGTATGATCCTAACAAGCCTCTTTCTCCCATCACTAAACTCACACCAGGTTTGTCCACAACTTCTACTCCTTTAACAGAACACTACAAGAGCACATTATTACCAGGTGGACTTCCTTTACTACGCATTATTTTTTTTTTTAAGTCGTTCATTTCTCTTCCAGCTAAACAAGTACTTCTGCAATCTCATGTATAGTTCATTTGTGTACGTTGCCTACAGTATCAGATCAGATCTGGCTGCCCTTCCATAAAGTTCAGCCACATCTGCTTACTTAGAAATAATAATAATGTTTAAAATGCCCACAGCTCCTATTTCCTTTTTGCTATCTTTATTCAAATCTTGAGACATTGACCCATTTTCCCTGGTGTCTCTAGCCTTATTGAACACATCATTTGTAATCACTGCTTGGAGTTTATTTCCTCCAGTTATATCCTATACTCTGTCTTCTGGTGTTGAACACAAAATCTATAATGACCTCTTCCAAGCCAGATCATAGAATCAGTATTGCATTCTCATTCTCCTTGACCTGACAGCTACCTTAAACATCATCATCATCATCATCTTCAAATTTGGTCTTTCTATGGCTTCTCTGACTCTACAGTTTTTTGGCTGTCCTCCTACCATCCTGGTTTCTCCCTCAGATAGTTCTTTGGATGAACCCCCTTTTCTCCCAGCTTACCGACTGAGTTCCACCAGACTCTGCCTTGCATTGACTTTTCCTGTTATGTACAGTTCATCTTAACTCACGTATCCTACTTGCAAATCCACACTCAACTATCTACGCTGATGACTCAGATATAGCCCTCTGATTCCTTTCTGTTCAAATTAAAATCTCAGGCTTTCTTTTTGATCTACCTTTCTGAATGTCTTACCATCAGCTCAGGCTCAACATGACTAAAACAGGGATCTTCATCTCAACCCACCCTCTGCAGCAGAGACCTCCCTACTATCTCCTTTCCCAAGCACTGTGAACAACAGTATCATGTATCATCCAGGGCTTTAACCTAAGCATCATCTTGCTTTTGACATCCTGACATCATGGCACAGTAAGTCTTGCAATTATTTTCCATATAAAAACTCCAAGGTATGTCCTGTTGTATTCCACCACGCAATTTAGCTCTTCCCTTCCCATATCCTTTTATTCACCACTGGAAAGTCAAATACCACCTCTGAGCAGTTTTCATCACACATTCATTAAAAGAGAGCTCTCATTCTACTTCAAAACCCTGATTTAAAATCTTCTTTGCCCTAATAGCTGAAAAAAAGCTTGAAAATAGCTAGGCCTCTGCTGTACTGAGCCAAATGCCTATTGTTTTGACTAAGACTGCCTCACTGCTCCCTTGTGTTCCTTCTATCTGCATCAGTTCGTTGACTTTTATTTTCTACTTAGATTTTACACTATTTGGTACACTTAGAGCATTTCTACACAGCACAATAAGCTTATTCAGAGATACCTCAGGTACTGGAAGCAATATAGCCACACTGGAGGAGCCCTCCATCCTGAAAGAGATATTCTGCTTCTCAGAGATTCAGAGTTAGCTTAGTTATCTCCGCATGGGCCACATTGTACGATGCAGACATACCTTCACTGTCTTTTTGTTCCATGTTTGTACAGTGCCTAAGCTAAGCACAGTAGTGCTCAGTCTTTGTCAAGGATCCTAAGGAGTACAGTATTGCAAATAATAAATAAAACCACAGAACAAAAGAAGAGCCTTAATTTGCAACATCTAACTCTGCAAAAATAGCTCTTCCTTTTTATCTGTAAGATGAGCAATTTTATTTTTCAAGTACTTGAAAGGAAGAAGCATAAAGCAAAACACAACCACATAAAGCAGGAAATATTTCTAGGATAATTTTTGGAGCTAAATTTTTTCAGTGACTTGACTAAAAGTACAACGAGATAGTGGTATACCCATGTATATCACTAAATATTGTGTGAAAGAAACACTTATATTATTAATCTTTTAATGAAGATAGACCCATAATTAATATGTTCCAAATAGTTAATATAAAGCTTTCTCTAAAGAGGCCACTCTGTCAATACCTATTTTTTCTCTAATTTATATTCAACTCTTTTATAGAATAATGTAACACATTCACTCAAGAAGAGAGGAATCTTATTTTCTGAGTCATAGGAGTAAGAAGGTGATAAATTGTGAATAATTTGAGAATAAAATAGAAAGGAGGATCAAATGAGAAAGAGAGTTTTGGAAATAAGATATGAAATAAGATCGAAGAAGGGGGGAGGAAAAGATCTAGGATGCCTGCCAATAGGAAAGGTATCAATTATATAATACTTTAAAAATGAATCATGAATTACAGATTACAGTAGTGTGCTTATTGAACATAGCTTCAATCCAAAATCTGGGAAAGGCTATTAAATAGCAAATCTTATAAATACAGAAGATTAAAAAAAGATAGGCATTGGAGGAACATGTTTGTGCATTTGACATTTATCTGAATATATGTTACATATATATAGATATATGTTTTGATTTTCATTCAAACATTTTCTTGTTTGAATATATATATATTCAACATATATATATTTTGTTTGAATATATATATATATTCAACATATATATATATTCAATATATATATGTTTTATATATATATAAAACAATTCTCTCTTCCTGGGCCATACTCTACCACATAATGTTTATACCATGCCTAAGCTAAGCGTAGTAGCACTGTTAAATACATACACTCATAGAACAGAATCAAAAGTGCACCTGGTAGAAAATTTAACCTAAAATGAAAAATTAAACCTAAAAGACTAGAGGGAGAGAGGGAGGTTTCAGATAGAAAAATAACATTTTAAGATATACTTTGGTTCATTTGAACCTACTTATCTCCTAAATTCACACAGAAACAAGTAGAAAAGTAGGGAAATGAAAATAGATTTGTGACCTTAACCAGAACCTTAGATAGTTTTACCCCTGGGTTGTTTAAAATGGAGTTCTCATACTGAATTTTCCAGCTTCTATCCCTCTCTACAGTTAACTAAAATTCATAGAAGGCCATTAATCTTTTTTTTCCCAAACAACATCATTGTGTGGCTCATGACTTTTGACTTTTACCAAATTCTTGTTTAGAAAATAATCCATATACTTTTGCTAAGAGTTTAAAAAATGACATTTGAGCATGTTTAGAGCTATAGAATATTTTATTTCATAAAACCTTCATATGTTTCTAGTAGGGCATTTTCAGGTGCTCAAAAATGAGCACCGATACTAGACTGTCTCAAATGGTATAATTTGACATACTTGTGAGTCTCATTAGTCATACAATGATTCACTTTGTTTTTAAGAACATAATATTTTAATAGCAAAAATACAGAAAAAATGATTTGCACCATTTGCTTTGTGATAGGTTGTTGGAGAAAACCATTAATTTAGAATGCAACATCAATAGGAGAGATTATATTTTAAAGTAATAAATGAGTTTAAGATTCAAACTAGTCTCAGGACAATATTCTTCAGTAACACTCATTAAGGATCTTTAATATGGAGCTTCAGTGAGACATTCGCCAGAGATTTGAACATTTAAATGCTTATTTTTTCTTAGAGATTTCTCCATTGACATTAATTAAGCTCTCCCTTGACTCAGAAACTTTGGAGCATTATTAAAAGAACATGCTGGCCAGATGGAGTTTTCCATGCTCTTTGAATTTTAACCCCCTGTATACTCTATCAAGTATGCATTTAATGACCACACATTCTCCACATATAATAGATGAATTAAATAGAACACAAATACGTTGGGACGAATTTTCAAAAGCCTTTAAGGAAATTAGATAGAAACTCTCACTGATTTTTAACAGTGAGATTCCTTTTTCAAAGTTTTTTTCCTTTCAATTTTCAACAGAAGATTCCTTAAGCTCTTTCAAAGTATCTATGAGGCCTGAATTAAGTATATTTAAGGGAAAAAATAGAGTTATATAATATCAGTAGAGGAATAGCTCAATAGAAAACTAAAAATAAATTTATATTTACACTTATAAATCAATATTGTTTATAGCAAACATTTAAAATCAGATTTTCCTTCTAATTTTTCTCTCAATCTGAACTCTGATGTTTTGGAAAGATATGAGTCCAAAAATCAAAGGTGTACAAGATGGTAAATAAGGAATTTAAAGAAGAAAATTCCATTTTGCTTATGTGTTTCTGTGAAAACAAAAGCAATGAATTTTAAGTGACAAACTACATTTCCTCTTTGTCCTTAGTTATTTTCAACCTTCGAGCATTTTCAGCTGTTCCCCGACACTGCTCCCTCTGCAGATTAAAGGCTCTGTAATACTAAAAAATACTTTGTTACCCAATGAGAGAAAGAAGCAGTGGATTTCCTCCTAATACTAATATCAAGTCCATATTATATAATCTATGAAGAGAAAGGAAAGAGAGGCTTTTCAATGAAGATAAGGACTGCATTACCATAAAAACATAGCCTTCTGTGTTTCCTCTGAAAGTGTAGCCAAAATATCTTTACAAAAGCTGATTTACCCTACAGAGCTCACAGTGAGATAATGGTGGGCAGAAAAGCTGGTTAGAAAGTAGGGTTTTCTGTATATAATTACAACTTTTATTCAAAACCACCAAAATATGAACGTTTAGACAAAAGCTAATCATTTGCATTGTGAAAAATTAAAACCAAACCATTTCAGTTTGACAAACTTAATTTAAATGTTTAATTTTGTCTCAAAAAGGCAAACACCTTATTTCAGTATTTCATAGGATGAGTGCTTCACTGATGATGAAGTACAGTAGGTCAGGAAAAAGATAACCATGGAAAACATAACGTGGACAGATATCATAAAATGCAGGGGGATAGAGACACTTAAACCAAAATTCCGATAAAGTATTGTGACAGCCCAGGAGGAGGTCATTTCATGTCTTGCTTAGACAATATAAAGCGATTTGGAACATGATGAGAGGCTTCTATTGGTAACATCAGAATAGAATGTTCCCACATTTGCAAAATGAAATATTCAGGTTGGATCTGGGGGAAAAAATGACTTACAGGTATTTTATTTTTCCACCTACCCAGTGTACACACATCAGGATACATTTCTAGGATACATAAAGCATGTATACCTAATAGACCCAAAATAACTCAATTTCTTTTATATTCAACTCTTTACTGGAATTTCAGTTGCGCCTTGGTTTTTACAGGTTGTAATCACTATAAGAATAGGTTTGTAGTGTGTGGTGGGAAGAATTGTCTACTCTTCCTCAAGTCCTGCATAATAGGGATTCCAGGACATTAACATCTTTAGTTGTTCATTCTTCCAGATCAAACATAAGAGGATATGGAATTTCCCCTGCTCATAAGGGAAAATAAAATTCTTCCTCACTGCTATTCGTGACCAGCAATAGCTCAGAGCATGATGCCTTCTCCACTACAATCACTACCTTTATAGAGATATAAAGATATATAAGTGGTCCCTCCTCAACAAAAGAACCATATGGCTCCATCTGAAACGCATTTTATTGAGCCAGATTCCCCATCCTTCCATATTATCTCTTCCATAAAAATAGTTAGTTCAGTCTTAAAGAGATGTTGATTTTCTTACCCCAACTTCTTTGCTTGGAAGACCATTTCAAATCCTTGCTCCTCTGATATTTACAAACCTTTAATTCACTATTTAAATTTATCCAAAGACAATTTCCAGACATTTGCTCTTGTTTAGTGTTGTTTTTCAGCCTAAAAAGCCCTTATCTTTCCTAATATTCATTCCATGGGTGTATCTGTAAAGACTGATCATATTCTGTCTCCTCTGTTTTAATAAATTTAACAAATGAAGCTCTTTTATCTTCTTTCATAAGAAAAAGTCTCTGTTCTTCCTTTTACCATCTGAATGGGCCTCCTTTGAATTTCAATTTAAGTCCATCCCTTGCAGACTGGTGACTGAAACTACATATACATGTCTTTTACAGTGAAATTAAGATTGCATATACCCAACCTAAGCTACCATATATTTTCATTAGCCTTTTTTCATAGTGCATCACACTAGTTATTCATGGTCAGCCAATGATCAGCTAATAATCCCAGGCTCCTGTCTTCCTCAGGTATCTTATGACCGTGCATTTCCATTTTATAGCTGATATCCTTCTTACGGCTACATTATGCCCCTCTTGTGTTTTCTTTACTACTGGATGGCTTTGTCTTCTAAACTCCTGGATGTAAAATGTTGGCACTGTTGCAGCGTTACTTGGATAAAGTGGACTTGTTTAAGTTGGCAGGCCTGAATAAGCTGCATTTGAGAGTACTGAAGGAATTGGCTGGTGTCATAGCAGAACCACTGGCATGGCTGTTTGAGTGCTCATGGCACTTGGGTCAGGTCCCAGAGGACTGGAAAAAGGCCAATGTGGTCCCTATTTTCAAGAAGGGGAGGAAGGAAGATCCAAGTAATTATATGCCAGTCTGTCTCACATCCATCCTTCCAAGAGTCTTTGAAAAGATTATTAAGGATCATATTTGTGGGAGTCTAGCAAGAAAAATAATGCAGGACGGCAACCAGCATTGATTCATAGCAGGTAGATTATGCCTGATTAATATGGTTTCATTTTATGACTAGATCACAAAAAACCTAGATGCAAGAGTAGAAGTGGATGTCGTTTTCCTGGATTTGAGGAAGGCCTTTCATACGGTATCTCATTCCATTCTCATAAATAAACTAAGAGCCTGTTACTTAGCTGTTTATGTGGTCCAATGGGTGGCAAATTGGCTTGGGGTGTCACACCCAGAGAGTGGTAGTAGACTGATTGGTATTGACCTGAAAGGAGGTGGGCAGTGGGATCCTGCAGGTCTCAGTCCTTGGATTTGTACTCTTCAATATCTTCATCAGTGACTTGAATGTGGATGTGATGTGTACTCTGTCCAGGTTTGCAATTGATACTAAATTGTAGGGTGACATGAACACTCCGCTGGGTAGGAAGTAATTGCAGGTGGACCTGAGCAGGTTGAAAAAGTAGGGAGAACAGAATAGGATGCAGTACAACAAGGATAAGAGTGCTGCACCTAGGGCACAAAAATATCCAGCACACTTACTGGCTAAGAAGTGACCCTGTCAAGAGCACAGAAGCAGAAAGGGATCTTGGAATCATAGTGGACTCCAAGATGAACATGAGTCATCAGTGTGATGAAATCATCAGGAAAGCTAACTGTACTTTATCCTGCATCAACAGATGCATGACAAATAGAACTAAGGAAGTGACACTTCCCTTTTATGAGGCATTGGTCAGACCACAGTTGGAGTACTGCATCCAGTTTTGGTCACTGTACTTTAAGAGGGGTGCAGATAGCTTCAAGAGGGACCAGAGGAGGGCCACTTGTATGGTTAAGGATTTATAGGCCAAGCCCTATAAGGAGAAACTAAGGGCCCTGGACCTCTTCAGCCTCCACAAGACAAGGCTGAGAGGAAATCTTGCAGCTGTCTACAAATTCATTAGTGGGGTGCAGCAAGGTACTTGAGATGCTTTGTTCACCAGGGTGCCTCTTGGGATAAACAAGGAACAATGGTCACAAACTGACAGAGAGCAGATTTAGGCTAGACGTCAGGAAAAAACTTCTTCACAGTGAAGGCGGCCAAAATTTGGAATGGGTTTCCAAGGGAAGTGATGTTTTCCCCTATCTTAGGGGTCTTTAAAAGAAGGATAGATAGGCATGTGGTTTGGGTCATGTGACCCCAGCACTCTTTCCTGCCCAGGCAGAGGGTTGGACTTGATGATCTGTTGAGGTCCCTTCCAACCCTAGCGTCTATGAATCTATAAAATTTTGACTTATCCAAGACAAAGTCAGCTAGGAAAAAGAAAGAGAGGAATTCTAACCCTCCCCCATACCAACTTTAGCCTGCAACAATACAGTTTGCAAACTGTGGTTTTATAGAATTTTTCAAAATGCATATATTTCTCTATTATGCAGCTCTTTCTGCTAGTGATGGAAGTGTATAGGCATATACAAATGATATATGCACACATAGATTTATACATTTAGATATATACATATACCTGTATACACACACATGCTGCAAACTCTCTGGCAGATACCACAGGTGGTGGCTAAAGGGAGGGTTGGACCTCAGATTTCTCACTCTTGTTTCCTTTTTTTCCATTTCTGGCATTTTTCTTCCTCCAAGGTGAAAAGGTTTCCCCAAAAAGAAAGATGTATCTTCTCTCACAAAGCATTTCCATGTAGCCCTGTCTTTGGCTAGTGTTTTCCCAATGTGATGTTAATGCCACACTTCTTAATATTTGTCTTGAGCATCTCCTTGAAGCATTTCCTTTTGCCCCATGTGTCCTTTGCCTTTGTCTGGCTTGGGAACATAGAAACTGTTTTGGTATATGTACGTCAGGACTACTTATACAACACCCTGTCACTGCAACTTATGTGGAACAACCAACACTTCCATACTGGTGGTGTAAGTGTCAGTGAGGACACTGGTATTTGTGTGATGATCCTTTCACTTTATATCAAAGATCTTTTGGACTTTGTTCAAGTCCTGATATCATGAGCATTGAACATATGATGATTCAGTGTTCCAAAGGGAGAGTGGGCACATTGGATCCTATAGTAGATATCCTTAATGGTGTTGACCATCTTTGAAAGGTGGCTGCCAAGGTATGCAAAGTTTTCAACACTCTCCAGCTCCTGTCCATTAATGAGGATCTTTGCTGGGGGGGGAGGGGAAGGAGAGATGTTGATTGGCCCAGACCAGGTTGGTGGAACACCTTTATTTTTCCAATGTTAAGGGTCTGGTCCAGGCACTGGTATGCTGGAGAGAAGCAGTCATGGGCTGTTTGTAGGTCCTCCTTAGTATGTGCAGTGACAGCACAACCATTGGCATGCTGAAGTTCCACAACTGAGGCCAAAATAACTTTGGTTGTCTTTGTACATGCTTTTGGGTGTCTTGGGAGGTCTTAATTAGAGAGGTTGTCCTGAGTTACTGTAATTAAAACATCTGCAGCAACTTGTGTTTCCAGTATCCCACATTTCAAAATGTTGAACCTTGTGTATTCGGCATCCCACACTTCCCATCCATGCATACTTTATGCCAATGCTATGTGGCAGATGGTCATGGATGAGCATCTTGATGCCCACAAGAAAGATGGAAACCAAAACTGGGGTGATCACAAAGCCCTGCTTGATGCTAATTCAAATGGGAAAGGGCTTCATCCACTAAATAGGATGGAGGCAGTCATCTGGACATGAAGGAGTCTTAGGATGGTGATAAATTACCCTGGGCAGCCAAACTTTGATAAAATCGTCCATAAGCCTTCACAGTCAATAAAGTCAAAGTCAAAGGTTTTGGTCAAATCAATAAAAGCCATATACATTTCCTGGTGCTGCTCTTGGCATTTTCCCTGGATATGCTGGGCTGCAAAAATAACGTCCATGGTGCTTTTCAGTAGTTTGATGCCACACTGTGACTTGGGAAGGATTTTCTCAGCAAAAGGAAGCAGTCAGTTCAGCAGAATTTAAGCAAGGATCTTCCCTACAATGGAGAGGAAGGAATACCTTGATTGTTTCCACAATCAGGCTTATCTTCCTTTTTAAAATTAGTGGCAATATTGGCATGCTTTAGGTCATTGGGAATTTCCTCAGTGTTCTAGATTTTGAGAAACTGTGGATAGAACTTGTTAGTTTAGAGTTTCCAGACCAAGTTTGAAGACAGAGTTTCACAAACATGTCATATACATATTATATAAGCACACACAGATTTATACATCTAGGATGCAGACAAATGTGGTGGGCAAAGAGGGGGAAAGCAGCACTACACCAGAAGACGAGTCGCATCAGTTTGACTTAGCTCACCAGCATCTGTTATAGATAGTGTGCTTCAGTGGGGCTTTTTGGCACTTCTATCGAATAACCAATTCAGTAATAATTATTTGTCATTCTTATAGTCTAAAGGGCTTGAAGATTATGAAAAAGATATGGTATAGAACTGTATCTGAAGCTTTAAGACATACTGGCTTTTAATGTGTAAAGAAAGGGGTTTTTATTCCATATTTTCCACGTCTCCCCAGTTTATCTATGCAGACAACCCTCTTTATGAGAAATGGAGCAATCTCTGCAAAACTTTCCATCCCATAGCTTTGTTGTTATTCCCAAGAACTGTTTGATTCTGCAAGATATATTTCTCTTCTTCTCAAAGAAACTGCGTTTCCAATTTAAAAACAAAACCAAACCAAAAACAAACAAACAAACAAAAACTTTTAAAATTAGGCACCTAAATCTGTAATTTAGTTTCTAAATGAGTAATCTACTAATATCAGAAATGTTAGAATATAGCATTTCTCATTAACTTCTACAAAATTATCATGTTCAAAAGTCAGGTGACTTTTTCCACAGCTACATTTTCAAGTGGTGTTACAGGTTGGTTACCTTTAAACAATCATAAAACAGGAGCCAGGAAGAGGCATTTTTAGGTCTTGCCTTAGTAAGTACAACAACAGCACAATCGATTGGTGCACTGAAGTTCCATAATTGAGGCCAACATAACTTTAATTTTGGGACAGACACAGGAAAGATTGAAACAGTTCCCATCCATCCTATATTTGATGCCAACGCCATGTGGAAGGTTGTCATGGATGAGCTTCTTGATGACTGTAAGAAAGATGGAAAACAAAACTGGTGCAATCACACAGCCTTGCATGATGCCAATTTGAATGGGAAAAGACTCTGTAGCAGAGTCACTGAATGAAGTAGTCTTAGGATGATGTGAATTTCCCTGGGTAGTCAATCTTTAATAAGATGTTGCATAGACATTCACAGTTAAAAATTGAAGGCTTTAGTTAAATCAATAAAGACCATATACAGTTTCTGGTGTTGCTCTCAGCATTTTTTTCTGGATCTGCTCGGCCACAAAAATCATGTTCATGTTGCCTTTCAATGGTCTGAAGCCACACATTGAGCCTCAGGAAGGATTCGAGTGAGGATTTTCCCAGAGATGGCATTTAAGGCACTTAAAACAGGAACATTCACCCATGAAAGGATGTTAACTCATGCTAATTACCTTCTAAATGTTTTAAAATTATGTCACTTCAGATGAGGGTTATCTTTGAAATATTTTTTTCAGGTCATTCCAGGGTATTGCTAATCTGTTCTGGGAGAGAAAAAAAAATTTCTTTTCATTCCTTTAGCATTCAGGAGGCACCATTCCCGGGCCTTCTCACACCTTTGCTTCATAGGCAAACAAACTCAACCCTTCTGAACTCTACTTCATGGAGTGTGAAGGGATTTGCTGGCCCCAAGCTCCAGGGTTGCAATCCTGACCATTCTGAGCGTACAGGTGTAGCTCACCAGTTTGCTACCTGCTCTAGCACCCAAGTGGAAACAGCAACAGCAATCCTACTATCTACCTGCATGAAGAGAACAAGGCAAAGAATGGAAACCATTCTAAGGTGGGTCTCAGCCCTGACCTGATGTTACATGCATGCAGTAAACCTACTGTCTTGCAGCTCCACTCTGGTGTGAGTAGTAATGCAAACCCTGCCCCCGACCTCCTTGAATCCAAATCCAAATTCGATGAGATACATATGAGATTTTAGTCATGTATTTCTTTTTCATTTCTTTCTGTGTACTTCTTTTTACTGCTTTCCCCTGCTTGTTCACTGTTTTGTTTTTGTTTCCCCCCGCAGCACCCCAAGACTTTTCCTTTCCCACCTGTGGCTTCACCTGGTTCCTGGTTACAATGCTTCTCCCTGGTGGCCAAACAGCCACTGCCTTAACCTGATTCTAGGTTGCCACCCCCCTGCTTTCTCCTGCCACACCTTGATGTCATTGTTAAATTGTGAAAGAAAAGTTAGCTTTTAGTCCTATAACTAGTTCTTATCCTTCCTTTGTCAGTAGATCCCCTTTCAGACCCCACTAACGTGAACCAGGTTGATCCACAGTTGGGCCTGCCTGGCTCATATATGCCTCAAGGCACCTGTTGCCTTAAGGCTTAATAAGAGGCTCCAAACTGCCCCTTACATCACATGCCTGCTTTGCAGGTGTTATTTGTCCAATCAGTTCTTTGTAGGGTTCACAGGCCTCCACCCATTTTCTTTTCCTGGGCTGCTTACCTTAGGTTCCACTGGGTTAGAACTGACTTCTGGGCCCCATCATTAGCCTTGCCCTATTGGGTTCTGGCTTAGCCACTCTTAGGCTTTTGGTCCCTGGCCCTATCGCTGCCCTGCTCTGGGTGTTTAGTAGGGCTGTGGAAAGCTTCAGGTGGTGATTAAATTTGGAGGAGATTTGGCCCAATTCAGTGGCTGAATCTCTGAATCCAAATCAAAGCAGGGGACTGATTTAAAGGTCTGAATCAATTCAAAGCTCTCCAAACTTTCAAAAAAGATTTGGAGAGCTTTGATGATTCGAGCAGCCTTTTAGACTATAAGGATGATTCAGGTAGTCCCTAGTGGAGTGGCTGCAGCCGGAAGCTGAAGCTGACTCCGAGCTGGTAAGTACTGGGGGGAAGCGGGGCTGGGGAGGGTGCTCCTGCCCACCCCAGCTTGAGGTTTTAAAAAGAAGCCCCAGTGCTTACCGGGTGCTGCCGCGTGGGGAGGTAATCCCCACTACCCTCCATTGCCACACACTGTGTGGGGGGCTCTGCACAAGCCCCCTGACTCCCGCCTTGCTCTCCTAGCTCCTGCACAGGTGCCCTACCCAGGCCAGCACTGGCCCTCTAAGAAAAAAAAAAAGCCAAGAAAAGCCCCAGGACTCACCACTCCTGCAGCAGCCTTGGGGCGTTCAGGGGCTTGTGCTGCCTGCCCTCCCACATGGCATAGGGCACTGGGGTACAGTGGGGATCCACCCCACAGCTGGCAGGAGCAGTGATTCCTGGGGGGGGTTCAGTTTGTTTTTTCTTAAAGGGGCAAAGATGGCCTGGGCTGAGCAGCTGTGGGAGGGCTGGGGGAGTAATAGGTGGGTCAGGGGCCTCATGAAGAGCCCCCCATGCAGTGTGGGACAGTGGTGGGAAGCAGGAATCGCCCCCTCCCCCACCCAGCAGCACCTGGTGAGCACTGGGGCCTTTTCTTTTTAAACATATTCTGGGTTCTGGGGCAGCTGTTGCCAGGCTGGGAGAGGGATGGGAGATGGGCCTGGCTTGGCTGATTTGGCAGCAGCTGATGCTCCAAATCATATTCAGCTGAATCTAATTGGGACAACAATTCAAATCACCAAATCAAATTACTGTCCCCCTAATTGGCCAAATCCAAATCCAAAGTGAATACTAGCTGCTTTGCACAGGCTAGTGTTTAGGTGTTGGGCCCTTGGCCCCTTTCTCAGGCACTGGGCCTTCTGGCCTTAGGCTCTGCCCCTCTTGGCTTTCTGCCCTCTTGCATGCCTACCTATACCTTCAGCCTGCCCCCAGCTGAGCTCCAGGTGATCACGTGCCCCATTAGGGAACTGATGGGACCTCCAAAAAACACCCCTTACAATCCCACCCAGACTGCGAGTCTGAACTGTAAGTTACATTCTGTTGCCTTGCAGCAAGATTTCTCTTACTGAGGCGTAGCAGGATCAGTATCATTCAGGGAGTCATGAGAGACTAGGGTCAGCTGGGTGCTTTTCTGTAACTCTCCTGGATAAGATCTCTTCATCTGGTGGCCTGCAGGGCTAGAATCCTTGGTTTAGCTCAATCCTAGGCTTCTATGACATCTCCAGGTATAGCATGTTCATAGTCTATCTTCAGCAGGCAGTCCCCCCATGCAGGGCTGCTTTTCCTTCTACTTCCAGAGACAGACGGTTGGCTCTGGCTCTGGCCCAGAGCTCTCTCCACTTCTGGTCATATGCCTTATCAGCTGACCTGCCTGCAAGGTTGCTTGAAAACCCCAGCCTGGCTGGCTGCCTTTGTCTAGTTTACAAAAACCTTTCCCTTAAAAGGGACATTCTGTTTTTCTGTCACGGGGCAATGATCTCTTAAAAAGTCAGTATGACAGTGTGCTCTGTTAACAGAATTGTGTTAAACAAAAAGGGTGAACACACTTCTTTGAGGCAATGCTATTTAAGCACGATTATGAATTTTGTTCATGGGTCAAAAACACAAATGCAAGAAAAAATGAAAACAACACAGACACAGGTACCTGCAATCCCTTAAAGTGAGCACGACAATTCATTTGTAAGAAATATGAGTGAGAATCCAAATGAAGCTAGCTATATCAGAAGAAATGCTATGACATTTGAATTTTCTAGTTTATCCTTAACTGGAAATATTAAAAATACCATGGTGCACACTGTCTTTAGTATTGAAACTTCTGTTTAATTTCATAGATACAACTCTTGAAGGGACCTGTTCATCTAAGAAGAAGGGGGAATGATTAAGGTGAGCAAAGAGATATTCTCCGTGTGTTCAATACAAATTAATATTTCATAGTATCATAGTATCTAGGGTCAGAAGGGGCCTAGAGCAAGCCACCAAGTCTGACCCCCTGCCAATGGCAGGAACGAGTGCCACAGTCATAGGACCCCAGCCAAGTATCTATCTAATCTACTCTTAAAGATGCCCCAGGTAGGAGCAAGAACAACTTCCCTAGGAAGCTGGTTCCACATCCTAGCCACCTTAACTGTGAAGCAGTGTTTCCTAATGTCCAACCTAAACCTGCTCTCCAGTAACTTGTGACCATTGGTCCTAGTTACCCTTGGTGGTGCCTGAAAAAATAGAGCTAGTCCTATTTCCTGCTGATCTCCTCTCAGCAGTTTATAGGCTGCCACCAGGTCCCCCCTCAGCCTCCGTTTATTGAGGCTGAACAGGTTCAGGTCCCTCAGATGCTCCTCGTAAGGCCTATCCTGCTGCCCGCATATCAATCTAGTGGCCCTCCTCTGGACCCTCTCGAGGC
>JAGPOW010003642.1:78679703-78703492 GCA_030014935.1 Caiman crocodilus
TCTTTGGAGGCTGCTCCCTCCTTCCAAAGATAGTATGCCTCCCTCTTTGCCCTCAGGGCCCCCCAAATATCCCTATTGAGCCACGGGGGCTTCCGGGCATCTTTGCCCCTCTTGTATCGGGTAGGAACAGTACATTGCAAAAATAGATGTGTTAATGGATTCAGGGACTGGAGCAGGGTGGAATACACTGAATTTTAGGGCCTAAATTCTTAAAAGGCACATACTATGGGTAGTAGGATCTAACCCTTAATATTCCCCAAGCAGAATAATAACTAGCTCCTATATAGCATTTTTCATCACATTTCATCTGAGTATCAATCTGCTGCTCTATCAGCCATATAATATTTCCTGCCTACATTCATACAATCAGGGTATGCTGACACAGTGGCTTCCAAACGTTTCCATACCCTATGCCAGTGATTCTCCCACTGCACCTTTGGGCAGCTTTGAGAGCCTTTCAAGGGTGCCATGGGGCACAACACAAAATTAGTAGTTAGCTGTGCAAACACGAAACGTAAAATAAACCCAGATATTCCTAATATGAATCCACAGAGTCAAAAACATTCTGGCCTGTTGAGGTATTTCTGAGTTCTTTACAACAGAACATTTGTTCTATTATTTTTCCACAGTCAAAAAAGTGAAAACTAAGAGCTGGTTTTTCCAAAGTGTGCCTTGAGACTAGTCAGGTATGCCTTGAGATTACAAGGTCAAGAATCACTGCTCTAAGCTATATATTTAAACAAAAATGCAAAAGAAACAGCAACTCCCAGTTTGAAAAACCCCATACTAACAGTTCCACAAATAAATGCCCTCCTTCTGTATCCCTGACTCTTGAATGCACTTTTGGCTGTCCAGTTGACTAAACACGATCCAGAGATGGTCTAGAGGGTGCTCTCTACTCTGCCTAGTTTATAATATGTGGCTAGGACACTTTCCTGGGAAGTGGAAGAGGTGGGTTCCAAGTTCTTCTGATTAAAAACTTAGGATCTATGTCCTCCACTTCCTAGGAAATTATCTTAACCCTAAGGCTCTTGGACAACACATGGTTAGGTCTCCTTCCTCTAACAAGTTTCACCTTCATGATTAACTCTATGCAACATTAATCTCTCAGTAGAAAAACCTAGCTGTGGATCACTGAGAATATTGTAAATGCCATGGTTGGCCTAAAAACAGCATGCTGGCTGTTGTGAATCCTATTGAAAAGGTATTCAGTGGTGTTCATTTCAGGAACTAAGAATATAATATATTTTATTTTTAATTTTACTTATCGGCCTATACAGTGAAAATTTAGGTGAGACAATACATAGAGTTTTCCCATTCCTAGGTGATTTCTGAAATCCTGACTTAGGCACTTAAAAGTTAAGGACTGCAGTGTTCAACACTGTGGCACTCCCTTTTAGGTCTACCCTTAAAACCACAATACTTTGCAACCCCCTAGAAGTTAAGCATTTCATAGACTCAGGAACGTACTGGTTTAGAAAAGCACTTGATTACCCATTGGGCAAAACCATAACAAAGATCCTGCTACATTGCTCAAACACTTTAACCTACAAATAATCTCTATTTCATGATTTTTTGTTTTTCTTTTTTAAATCATCACCTTCATCAAATTCATTTTATAATGATTTCCTTGTAGGGCCACTAATATTTTCTTTGTAACTTTCTAAGAAGACAAGGAACAAATTGAAACATGTTTTCATGATTCACTCACATTTTAATGTTGTCATTAGCTGTTTATATTGAGTTGCATCATTGATGCATCCATGTATCCACTTTCAAACCCAATCGTTTGTGTTTAAATTATACTGTAGCTTTTTTTCACTATTAGTGTTGCAGCTTGCTTCAGAAAACAAGACAATCAAAACATGAATGATTTAAAAGGGAGAAACAAACCTTCTTTGGAAAATTAGTAGGCGCATCTACATGTTTAGATGCTCCAGGGTAGGTTTGCTCTAAAGTAATTTACTCTGGAGTTAATCAATCCCAGGCAGGCATCTCCACATGTGAAGACAGGAGCAAATTTCCTGCTTATAGCAGCAGTCAGCTTCTGCTGCCACTGGCCCTGTAACAACACCCTGCAGCAGCCAGTGAAAGCTCTAGGCTGTCTCTGGGTGCTAGCCAAGGGACTGGCAGGAAGTAGGAAGTACAGGGCCCAGAGACAGTTGTCTGCTGGCAGGAGCTAGGATATTGCTCCCTGCCCCTAGGAACTGCTTGCTGCTAGGGCGGGCTCTGCCACCAGAGCCTGGGTGGGGATAATGTACCCTTGCCCCAGCAGCAGGGAGCCCTCATCCCCTACTCCCAAATTGTGGAGCTGGGACTGGAAACAAACATCTCCCAGCCCCTGTTCCATGATTGCAGAGTTGAGGCTGGGAGTTCCCTGATGCCAGGACAGGGGGACATTGTCTCTCTACCCTGGCATATCCACTTTATTTATATGCCAGTTCCCAAAAACAAACCTCTAAATGCCATTTTCTAGCTATCAGGTAGTACAGATCCATAAATACTCATTAAAAATACCCATTCCAATATTTGTTACAAGATAGTAACTGCCCCACGTTATATAGCATGATAAACTAAATAGTATTTTAAGAGATGAGTCAGACTCAGCAGTACCTCAGGCAAACAAGATGCTCATTATTGCTAAAAAATGTCCTGTTTCTTGTTTGCTGATACCTATGTGTGTTTTGGTCACTTCAGATCCATAGCCTGTGTGAGACTTTCATACACCTCCTTCTCTCTGAGATACTCTATAGTTTCAATTAATGGTGTGAACCATTAATTAGCAAAGCTCTGCTTGTATAGATTTCTACAAATCTTCCTTTTTAAACTCATTCCAGTCCCCAAGTATCTCCTTGATACAGGAATGTATTATGCTGCCTTACAAAATATGTTGTGAAAATCTTATCTAGGATGAGGAAAAACTTACTGGCTTGGTGAAGCAACATAGGGCTACATACTTAAGTGTATTTTTCAGTCACAAACAAGGGTTATTGCTTCCATTATTGAAATAACTAAGTACTTGATATGGCTTTACCAAATGATCATAGTGAAAATGTAAGGCTCTTTCAATAGTTCAAATTTATATTTAAAAGTGGATTATGCCATACCCTCAGCTGTATAGCTGTGTGGATTGCAAAGATTTAGATATGCAGGTTCAATTAAAAATATATTAGGACAATTCTACAGGAGTTCTCAAAACTTTTTCCAAGAGTTTTACACATGAAAGTATGCCTTCGGCTTCCAATGATTGGGGTTTTTAAAAATGTATTTAAAGCTTTGTCATTCTTCTGTGTTAAGAAACAATCCAGGTTTTCTATCATTTAACATTAAAGAAAAGTTGTATATTATAGGGAAGAGACCAGGAACAGACATCACTTCAAATTGTAAGTAATTAAGGGTACCTGTAGACATATGGGGATGCTACTCCACCATGGTGTATTTATAGTGTGTCGAAGCCAACACAATTAATGGAGTCTGCTGGAGCATGCTAATTAGCATGCTCTAGCAGCCTCTGTGTTTCATGTATTCAGTGTCCCCGCACTTCAAAATGGTGGTGGGGGAACTTTATCTAAAGCTCATCAAACAAGCTTTAGTTAAAATGCCCTGGCTGTCATTTTGAAGCATGGGATGCTGAATACATGAAACGCTATAAAATGCCCTCCCCTACCCCTAAAGCATGTGTAAAGATGCCGTAAGAAAATAATGTCCCTGCTGTCAAAATATAAAATGTTTTAAATGTTTAGCAAAATATCATTCTCCAATAAGTGTTATAGGGCTCTTGTAAGAGATATATTTTTGCATGTATAATGTATAAAGCATTAAAATTATCAACCTAAATTTTTTAATCTTAAATGTGTACTTATAAGACTAAGCTTAACACACTGTAATTTGCTTCTCATTTTGAACTACAAATTGAACCTTTTGTATTACTGTTCTATATCCTGCACATGACATTCTGTGAGGCTGTATTAGTTTAGATTTGTTTCCATGGAAATGGGGAAGAGCAAATGTGCCTGTGTTTAACCTAAGTGATTTGTGCCCCCTTCCTTAATTTTTTTTTAAGAAAAACTCAATGAAAGCCTACAAAAGTAAAGACAAAAATATTATTTGTGTGGAGGGGTTAGAGTACAGAATAGAATTTGCGGAATGTAGAGTGTTTTTAGTGTTCATGAAAGGAGTTGCATCTACACTAAAGACTTTCATTTATATGAAATACAGTATAAATGAAACACTTGCTACAAAAGCCTAAGCTCATCCAGACTGTAATCAACAGACCTTAGTAAAAGATGAGTCTGAACGTCTCTCTGTCAGCGCTGCCAAATTGTGTTGCATGGCACTATATCACAAAATATATGTAAGTTGCTGACCAACACCTCATTTTGCATATGCTCTCAGACACCTCTCTGACATTTGGTCTTTACCAACTTAAGTTAGATTAGAACTAATGATGAAAGGCCTTACATATTTTCCAGTTTCACAACAATAACATACACTTCTGATGTTATAGAAATCTTGGTGACCTATAGGCTATTTCCTTTGTTATATACCAAATAGAAGCTTTCTCTGATTACTTTTAAGGGGACATTTTGTGCACATAATTTAATGTCAAACAAAAGATTAGGCAGAAATTTAGCAGTGAAAATAGCATCTTAATTGCTTGTGGTAAACTGGGAAACACACTGGTCAGAACTATAAGCTTTGTTTTTGTAGAAAGTAACAAAGGAAGTGTATGGAAGAATGCCTGCTCCTCATTTCATCAAGCCAAACAACAGATTTCTCAGTTGGGATTTGATTTGATTCAGGGATGATTGAATTTCTGCTATAGTTTTTTAAATAACATTGTGATCATCACAGCACTTGGTAAAACAGGCGAGGAGCAGAAATAGTCCAAAATTATGCAAGAAAACTAAAGCCTGCATACTTTTATAAATGTCTAAATGTCACTCAGATGGATTTTAGACATCTAAGTGTCTGTGGCTAGGAACAGACTTTGTATGTGTTCCTGAACAAGTTGTATCTGAATTTGTCCCAGAAATCCTGTGGTTTTAGCAAATAGCTGAATGCACTGCCGCTTTGTGCCATGAATTCCATGATTCAGTCCTGGCAGAACTTTTCAGACTTGCCGTAACATGCGAGGACACACTACAAGTCTCATGAAACTTTTGAGGCTTGGTCCTGGGACAATGGGCATGGGCATTTGCATTTGATCTCACTGGTTTCTCCCAGAACAAATGTGATGGCTGTTTGTAGCCAATGTGTAAAGTGACCTCATGCTGCTCATGTGTCTGGAAAATCATTAGCATTTTTTCATCTTAGAATTAAGGGGCATGCCCTAATGAGGGCACACATACAGTTTGTGGAAGAACTGCAACATTCCAGGAAAACTTCATATCTCATGAACCTTGAGGGTTGGTCCTGGGACAATGGACATGGACATTTACATCTGATCACATTGGTTTCTCCCAGAACAAAGCAGACTGAAGCACCTGAAAATAGTTTGAAGCCTTGCAAACTGCATGCAGTGCGTGTGTGCCCATTCACTGAACTACTAATTTGCAGTGAGGCATGTTTTTTGAATGGATAAGTGGGAACAAGAAGCAGAACCCAGGACTCCATCCTTTCTAGTATTGCATCTGAGC
This sequence comes from Caiman crocodilus, assembly GCA_030014935.1. Lineage (NCBI taxonomy): Eukaryota > Metazoa > Chordata > Crocodylia > Alligatoridae > Caiman > Caiman crocodilus. The sequence goes on from JAGPOW010003642.1 coordinate 78,685,343, forward strand.
ATGCCCACGTGTGTCTCAAGTTTGACAATAATAATTAGCTTGGCAGCTAGATCATTTTTAAGTTCCACAAGAATCCATAAAGCAAATGGAGGAACACATATCCTATCTGCAGGTTCTGAGTTGGGTTACATTCTTAGATTGCACTCACTGAATTCTGGCCTTCCCCAGAAGACAAACAGAGATATGTCCCCATTTTTATTATAAATTTGCATTGTCTCTCTGTCTGTCTCTCTCACACGCGCACACACACACACATGAATTGTGTTTTGCAAAACAAAAAATGTACATGGCAGGGGAGATACCACAATCTCAGCTTTTTAGCTAAGATCAAACAAGGCTGGGGCATCTGAACCACAAGGCCTCTAGGCCTGGGGCTTACATGAAGGATATCTGCCTGGATTTGGGGAGTATCCAAAGCCCCAGACTATAGGCCAGAGAAGGAGGATACTTGTCTGGTAGTAGGGCCACACAGACTATGTGATTGAGCTCAGTGACATTTTGGAACTTGACTATTGGGCTTTTCCCAATTGAATCTGGAACTTGGGGGTAATATATATATATATATATGTGTATACACACACACACACACATACACACACACATATATGTCTGTACTAGATTGTGAAAGTGCTGCTTAAAATTGTATTTATGAAATACCCATGTTAAAACTTACAGCAGTTAAAAAAAAATAACATGCTTGTTATCAGTTCTGAATAAACTAAGTCTATGGGTATAATATGCAAAGTGCTACAATAACCACATTTAATTTCAAGGTTACTGTTTTCACATTTGCTTCTCACTTCCATGTGCTCAGGAAAATCAGGGTCTTACAGTAAGGGTAGTGGGAAGGGGCTGCCAGGGGAAAAAGTTGGTGGGAAGCAGAGAGCAAAGGGCTACCTGATTCTCCAGATTTATTTTCCCTTCTCTAGCAGTAGGAGAGGGACAAATTCAAGGCAAACATCCAATTTTTCTTCTTTCATATGATTGACTTGGGGCAACAATTATAAGTCTAGTTTAAGGTTAGTTAACCAATCTAATGCTCTTGAGGAAAGGGACTGTATCTCTAAAATGTCACCATCAAATTTCTATACAGGGCAGAGTGTTGTTTTTTGGCTCACAGTTTGATCAGAATTGCTATAATCACATTTTGCACCACTCCTAATACACCATTTGTGTATTAAGTGACTACAGCTGCCATGCCCAGTTTGGATCTGATTTAGAGTTTGGATCCAATTTAGAGCCTTCTGTATTGTTCATGGAAGGTCAAAACCAGGAGGCTTTATTGTTGGGTTGGAAATTTTATGTTTATTCTTAATGGTAGTTCCATTTTACATCTTCCTCCATGCTGCTGCATTATTGTGTCCTACAAGGGCTTGTACATGTGTCCACAGAGGTTTCCAGGAAACCAGGTGTGCTGGGAGGTTCTTTAAATCTATATGGACGTGGAGGCCTGGGTTGCCATTCATGTAGACAACCTCTCTGTATGTAGATTCATTGTGTTGAATGTCTAGAGGAGCAATAATGGCCAGCACCAGTAACTGTTAAACTGATGTAGTTTTCAGGGTTCCATTGATAGGACACATTGCAGAAATTGATGCATTTGATATGAGTGCTATCAGCCCAGAGAGGTGCACAGTGCTCAGCTGTTGAGAAGACCAATGCCATAGCAGAGATGTGGAGTACTCTCATGGTGGCACCCTAGCTTGTTCTGGACAGCTTTCACACTATGTTCACTCAACTCTTAATCTTCTCAGCTATTTTCGGAAGATGAGTATGAAAGGTTAAGGTACAGCTGAATGTCACACCTAGGTAGGACTGAGTTAAATCATATTGTAATTTTTCTCCACAGAAAGTCAAGTTGTGATGAGCATGTGCTTTGTAGTTGTTGAGGTGAAACACAGGGATAACATACTTAGTTGGATTTAGTTGCAGACTCCACTTGCAAAAATATTCTGCTATTATTGACAGGTCTAATGGCAGCATGTCTTCAGTCTCTTTGAAGGTGCTTGCCTGTGTAGTTACTGCCAGATCACTGGCATAGGCAAATTTCCTCAAAGAGGTAGCAGGCATATCACTTACATAAATGTTGGAGAGAACTGGGACAAGAACATTTCTGTACAGGAGACCATTATTTAGAGTCCTTGGTCTGCTCACTTTGTCCCAGAGGTAGACATCCATCCTTTGATTGTCCAGAAATGTCCACAAAAGATAGAGCAGTCTAGCACATGAGAGAAGGCAGGACAAGTTTAGCAACAGATCATACTTCTAAATCGGGGCAGGCAAAATGCGGCCCGCGAGCCAGATATGGCCCACCAGGCCATTGTATTCAGCCCACGGGGCCCCTAAAAAAATTAGAAAATTAATATTTATCTGCCCCTGGCTGCCTGTCATGTGGCCCTTAATGACTTGCCAAAACTCAATACGCAGCCCTTTGCCTGAAATAATTGCCCGCCCCTGCTGCCCGGCCCTGTTCTAAACAGTATCATATGCTGTGGAAAGGTGAAATCAAATCTATCATCCAATAATTAGATTCTATACTGGGAAAACTGTAACAAATGTTTAAATTTTCCATATATAGAATCTAATTATGAGGTGGGGAGGTCATTTTATAATTAGAATCATCTTCTATTGAAGTAAATAAGGTAGTATCCTACACACCATTAGACTAGATAGTCATGCTTGCTCTCTGTCTGGCCTGATGAATTTTAGTTTTTCCATACAAAGTAAGATAGCTTCAACAAGTAGATTTGAGAGTGCTTCACCTCCAGCATATGCTACAGACATCTTGGTATAATTACTCATCCAGATGTGCAAGTTCAAATACCCTCAGGTGCAATAGGGAATGTGAATGATTGCTCTAATCAATGACCGATTGGATAAAAACCACTTGCCACTTGTTCTACTATTTGTAAGCGAAAACTCATGTGGGCTTCGGGCTCTCAATTGGAAATTGGCACCCCTCGAGACCAAAGTAAATCACCAAAGTCCCAAAGGGGGACTTAAAGGATTTAAAGCAGTCCCCCACCCTTTATGCTTCCCACTGAACTTGCAATTTGTTTTACATTCTGGGCACCTAACTTTTCTTAGGCATCTTATAGGAAGTTTAGCTGCCTAACTGTGGCTTGTAGATTCAATTAGGTGCCTAGTCAACCAGAAGTTATGTTTGGCAATGCCTCTGTGTAAAACGCCCAAGGCTTTTCACAGATTTAGTCTTTTGATCTTGCAAATACTTACAGAATGACTCTTGTTAACTACAGACATATTGCAGGAGCAGGGTCTTAATTAAATGATAAAAACCTACTGGTGAAAAACTGGTTCCATTAAAAAAATAGCCATATTTTCATTACTTCAGTAGTCAAGAATCACCCTATATGTATGACTCATTTTCAAATTATTTAGCAGAGATATCTAGTCAGCCATCTGTGTACAATATTTAAGTACTTTAGGTTACCAGGTTAAGAGGAGATTTTTAATTATTTATGCTCAAGGTATAGACTGATACCTGTACAAACATACAAACAAACAAAGTCTACTTATGTTAAATGATGTTTGGTGGTGGAGAATTTGATAAAATTAAAGGATACAAGTTAGATAAATTATGAAAAAATATTATATTCAAGGCAAAAAAAAACCCAATAGGAAGAACAACTTGACTGTCCTGGCACTTACTAAAGTGAAAAGAACCTTGAAATTATATTTAATAATAAAAGTCCTCTTTCTGTTCCAGTTAGGTGATGTGTATCATCTACAAATTGTTTCACAAACGCTGTATGCATCAGTAAGAAACATTTTAATTTAAAAGAATGCAAAATGGTCACAATGCAAATGGAGACACTGAAAGGATGATTAAGCTATTGAAAACTGTCCAAGTGCTGCGTTTTAGGATGGCAAAATGTATGAAAAATCATTATGCAAGGATGGCAGTTGAGCAAGACTGAATCTAATGCCCAATGCAGTTACTGTTATTATCTTTAAATTTCACTTTAAAACCACAAGACTTACAATTCTCACTTATTCAGGTAAATTACCTTGATATTCAAACATATATTTGGGATAAATCTCTCTTTCTCCTACCCAAGGCAAGCATTTTTTTTTTATTTCAGCTCACTCATTCTGACATCACTGAGATCATATCAATTTTCAACATCAAGGAACATTAAGAACACTCAGACCATTTTGTGACTATACTAGAGTTTTCGATTTCTGTCACCCTTCCAGATTTGGAGACAATACTACTTCTGATTACATGATGTTTGCCTATAGAAATTTCCTGCAGTGTCTCACTTTTCTCAAGAACTGCAAATGGAAATTTCTTACACTAATAAAAGCTTTTAATGGGGGGAAAGGGGTGGAGGTATCCTATAGAAGTCCTGATGGAAGCTATTGGAGTAATTATGTTGTGAGAAGAGTTTGAATTATACCATTCTGGAGAAGAAAAAAATAAAGGAAAATATGCAGTAGAGAAAGTGCCAGAAAAAAGCATTTTCCAAAGTAATTTGACCTTGCCTCACATGTCTGTAAAAAAACACTATTTTTAGTAAAGAAAATGTTATTAGCTTATGTTTTAATGATGTGTGTGTGAAATCTATCCACCCTTTTCGTGTGCGAATGAGTCATTCAAGTACAGAATTTGAGCTAAAAGTCTTGGGTTTTAGATTTTGGTTAGTAACAAACTGTTCTCCGTGGGGAACCAGCTCAAGCAATGTAGTCCTAAAAGAGCTCAGATTTGTTGACCTTCAGTATCTGGTCTGCAGGCTTTTTACCCAGGCATTTAATAAGCAATAAGGATGAACTGGTATGTTATTAGAGACTGAGGGATGAGGAAGTGGTTCAGAAGGCATGATATTATCTGAGATATATTTTTTATAAAGTACTTTTTTATTTATTAACTATACATTTACCGAGAGTTCAATGAAGGTGTATTAAATAAAATAGAAAAAACAAGTTAAAAAAAAAATATTACCATCCAAGTTAGGCAAGGTTCTTTGAGTAGATGTGATATATTTTATTAGAACAACTGAGGTATCATTTAAATTGTGGTAGGTCTCTTTGTTTAGTTATATTTCTCACACCCAAGATTTCTTGCTTTTAATGCTCCCAAAACACCAGTTGTTCATGACATTCATTAATGTAACATTTAGAAAGAAATCTGTAACAGGAATCAGGGGATGTGGATGTGAACCAAAGCTACTTTTATTCTCTATTAAAGTCTTATACACCAAAAATATATAACACATAGCATAATGGATTCCCTTGCTACTTATATTGGAAGAATGTATACTACAGATTGTGTGGCACAGACATTTGTACACATGCACATGCCGTGGTTTGAAAAATGTCCAGTGCTGCAGTGCATGCAGTTGTATAAGTGGTGCAATGTGCGTCCACACTAAGGAAATAGCATCAGTGTGCTTTTGAGCTAAAACACATCAGAGGTGCTTTAACTCAAAAGCACACCACCACCATTTTCTGCATGCTGACATGCATTTCGTGGCTTATACAACTGTACATGGCACAGCGTAGTTCACATCACCTTGCATGAAGCAGCAGATATCCAGCACATTGCAGAATGAAAAGGTATGTGTATAAATGCCTTATATGTCTATTACATAAGTGCATAAGTGACTTACTTGCTTAACATAGTGGTAATCCCAATTTGTCACTTATTGCTTACAGGGCGCAGCTATACTATGGTGCTCTAGTGTCCACTGGCAAAAGATTTGACATCATTGCAGCAATGCATTTCCTCATCATAGTGCATTGCTATGGTGACATAGTGGCCAAAAATAACAATTTGGGGCCAGCACAATGTAGTACAGCCTGTTACGGCGCCACCTTTTAGTACTTCCAAAAGAAAGGCTAAATGACGGCACAGTAACAAAGGTGCTATACGGCCATGTGTAGATGTGCCCATATTGTAACAAATGTCTTAAATATGAGTGATTAGGAACTCTTGATTACCCCCTTTGTACCATGAAGCTAACAGTACTTTGCATTAGACCCTGACTCCATGCAGTGCCCAACAACTAGGGAGACGACAGTCCAATTGCTCGTGGATCCTCGTACTCATTAGCCAGAGCAAGCAGGGAGCAAACACAAACATACATTGCTTACAACAGCTTCATTCAGAAAGGAGACAGCTTCAGGCGAGCTCCCTCACAGACACACAGCCCATGAAACCAGGGGAGCAGCCTTGAACATTAGTTCTTTTCACATGTTATATACCTTGGTTCATACATATTAACATTCGCTCTGCCTTTGTTCCTCTTTCAGTTGCACCCATTTTTCCTCCCATCTCAAGCTCTACCTTTGTTTACTGTTTGCTTCATTAACATGGTATTTCCTACGGATTTCATTCAATTACATGCCTTTCTGCTAAGAGTACATGTGTAAGACTTTGACACTTACCTTCTTTCAGTCACGTGCACTTTCTTGCTGGTTCTTTCTAGTTTTCTTGCTGACTTCAGCACCATCTCCAAGCACATTTCTGTTTTGTCTCCTGATGATAGCTGCAGCCTATTTTTACCCAACACACATATACTTTGTACCCTATGGTTTTGTTAAGAAACCAGTTACTTAAGCATTAGCGAAGTTGCTTTTAATATATCATCGAGCCTTGTGATTAGTGGCTTTTCTGAGACACAGAAAAAATAAATAACTTTTATTCAGGTGCACACCCAGCACTCCCCAAAATCTAGATTATTACCCTAAATACTTTGGTTAAGGTCATAATGTGTCAAAGTGCCAGGGAGCCCTTGTAAAGCATCCTTGCAATAACTAGGGAAAAATCTGGTCTGACTGAAATCAAATGGAATTTTTTCATTGATAGGCCAAAATTTCATCCATAAAATTTAAATTATCCCAATTTAGTTAGATTAAGTTGGACATACCTAAATGCTAGCAAGGACAAGCCCAGGAAAAGACAAAAGAGTCTTTTCTTCCTGTTTGGTTGATACATTATTTCTGTAATCCCATTAAAATTGATAGGCCCATGCATCTTTATCTCACTTTTTTCAGTTTCTGCAATCTGGTCGAAATATTGCACTCAGTTTCAGTAAAGTATAAGTCACAGTTTTTTGTTTGTTTTTTTTTTCCATTTATACATCGTGTCTGTATGCTTTGGACACTTTTCTTTCATTTAATTGAGGTTTGTAACGTATAGGTGTAGGAATAATTTCATAATGGATACAAATAATTTAAAAAAATCCCTCCCTCATGACAAGGACTTCAAAGTAGGGAGTGTATTACATAGCCTTTGGAGTTGTGTAAATTAAAATGAAAGATCACATCTAAAATTGGCATTAACTATTGTGCTTGAATCCAATTTTGTATATTCTATTAGGGTGGCAGTGCATATTAGATCCCTTAAGGTCACTTTTATCCATCTTCTTTAAACATTGTTTGGGATTCTAGTGGCAATCAGTAAACCCAGTAAGTCAACATCTAATAATTTACCTCATGAAACCAATGTTCCTCAACCATAGGAGGATTAAAGTAATAAATATTCTAACAATTACAAGCTAACTTGTGACTTTGTCATAAGCCCTGCAGCCTATGGTACCGCCTAAAGAATCTTAGCAGGGGAGGAGGAAGAGAAGGGGTAAGAAAATGGGACGTGTAGGAACACTCCTTGGACCCTAAACATAATGCAACATACATACCTATATATTGGCCTGCTATGCCACTGAGCACATTGTGGGAAGCATGGTTTCAAAACTTCATAAACTTATGAAGGGGCTGGTGGTTCTGAGAAGTCTACTTCCCAATGCCTAACATAATTTCCCTTCCATCTTGTTTTGCTTTTCCTTTCCATCTTGTTTCCCTTCTCTTTCATGGACATACAATATGGACCACAAACTGTCTTGATTCTTGTCAGGGTAGGTTAAGCAAATGAATTAAACGAGCTGCATTTACTGGTACCCCCCCTCCACATTCTCAGGAATCTACATTTTTGCATAGGTACTCAAAAATATAATTTCCCCGACTCCTTACATGTCTGTGCATGTACATACATGAGCCTGCACAGGTATTATTTCTCTACTCCAACAACTAGAACTTTTCCATCAGGAAAATTCTGAGTAAAAACAATGAATAATAACAAATAATCATTTTTATGGATGAATTCTTTTGCAGGCGTACAAATCCTTATATACATACACTCACAAAAGAATATATATTGTGTATAGTCTTTTCTGTTTGTTTTGCGAGGAAGATTATATATAGGTATGCACAGCAGATAGTCTTGCACACAAAAGAACCCTGATATACATTTTTACAAATAAGAAATGGAGAAAACGAATGTGGTCAAAGCAATAAGCTGTTTAGAATTAGAATTTATGTCTGGGGCACTGAATTTGCAGGGGTCAGTTGAGCACTTCATTCAAAATTACTATTATAAATCTACCAGTTGTGAAATAGTAAGCTGGGAGGAGGTTATTTGTTCTGTTTGCTTTGTATCTCAGGACAGTTCTCTAGACTATACACAATGAATGTATGAGTTCTGTCTACTTCCTGTTCGATGGTGACTACTGCAACAAGTCACCATTGCAACTGAAATTCCACATGCATTCTAATTTACAGCAGGTGGACAAAGGGCTGAACCATCCAATGGACAGCTTCTCCAGTACAGGCAGGCAAGGTGCAGTGGTGGGGAGAAATTTATTCTGTCATTTCACATATTTTGTTCCTTTTGCAAATACAGACCTTTAAGGTCAAATATCTGGGTTAGCACTTTAAAAAGGTCCGCACAGAAGTTAAGTACCCAATTATCAATTCAAAGCCCTTTACAAATCCCAGACCTGATATATTTACTAAACACTTTTAAAATATCATTTGTGAAAAAAGGCTGGAGTGAATCGGAAAAGTAATTTAATTTGAATGTCAAGCATAATTAGCGCTGATATATTTTTTTCACGATATGATAAACATTCATAAATATTTTATATGAATAACAAATACTATTCTTTCTTAGCAACAGCTTTCCAGAATGCTGAGCTTGTTGAAGTAAATACATCTATAGGTCCTGGAAAAGACCATGTCTAATAAAGTGCACCATATACAGAGTTCATCATCTAAGTATGAGGGACAAATATTAGGTATTATAATGTTTAGCTAGTGGTGATTTGGTTAGCATGTTTACAACAAAAAGAAGGCCAAATTCCACACACTACTGGCAAAAGTCGAGCCACAACTAAAATTCGTCGGAGAATAAAATCTTTTTTATTTTTTCCCCCGCTTTGTCTCTTAATAGTGATTAGACTGGAAGATTATCCACTCTGGGATTTTTCAGCCAGCATTAACAGATGGCTAAATTAGTGATAAACCACTAAGGGGACTGAAGAGTTGATTAGCTGGACTGACTGAATACATACATCTACACACTGGCAGAATGCCTAGTAAACAGTGACCCATCACTATCCTGAGTCTTTAAAATATTAAACAGACAGTTCTCTCCTAAAGAAAAAGGAAGTTTACTCAGCTTATTATTTGCAGAACATTTTGATGAGTTAAAAATGGCATGATCCACTTTTTCTTTATTTTTAGCATACTTTTTCTTGATCCTTACATCATCCTAAAGTCTGCTTTAAGTAAACCAAAAGGATAGAATCTGATTTCATTAGAAATAAATTTAAAAGTAAAAATAACCCTCACAAATCTTGGCTTCAGTTATGATGACATGAGGTTGCTTTAATCATCTTAAGAGAAGGAGACTGGCATTGTTTGTTTTCAATATTGATCTCAATGAAGCATTTGACAACTTGTTTATCTTTAGAAAATGCTGTTCTCAATATAAAGTAAAAATGCCACAAGCTGATAAAGAGGTATTCCATAGTTTAAATGGGGAGAGGAGGGCTTAGATCACTAGAGTGGTATGATCACCTACTCCTTTAGGTCAGATTCTGCCACCCATACTCACGTGAGCAGTACTTATGGTATACTTACAGGCTCATTAATTTCACATCGTAATGTACTACTAAGTTTGAGGCTGGCATTGTTATATCTTTTGAAAATTGTAATACTTCCTCTACCTAGAAGAGTTATTTTTGTGGGGACAGGTGATGCGACAGATCTTCAAATGAAGTCAATTGAATCTGCTCAATGGCTTCATGTTTTTTGTGATGTTGTGTCATGCAACGTAGTTATAATACACCATATACAAGTGTTATAAAGCAGCAAAAATGTGCAATTTGATTGGCCTCTCATTGGAGTTTTGCCATTGCATAGTGTTCAACACATTAATTAAAGTAGTATATAATGGGTGTGAATTGATTTTGTTGATGTATCAGTCACCACATAGATTTTTTACATCTATTACTATTTTGGGTTTGGATATACATACATTCTAAATACAAGCACATTATATGACTGACCTCATGGAAATTACATGGAACACATTTTATATTAACTGATCAGGGCTGATGATTTTACCTAATACAGAAGTACCTTAATATTTGCATGTAGCCTTAGTACTCACTCTCTTGTACTTGGGTAATAAGGATGGGATAAAAGGGGTTGTGCCTATTAAGCTCAATTTTGATAAGGAGGTGGTGGGAATAAAATGATCTGTGAGACTATTTTGTTCTCATGTAGTAAAATATTGAACAATTAAGCAATACCAATATTTAGGCAAATTATCAAAATTATCAAATTATCTATCAAGATATTAAAAAAACCTTTAATGGTACATGAAGCTATTCTTATGTGAGGTTTCTAAACAATGCACAATGATTCAGCTAGCCAGGCATCATCATGGCACCTGGGGTCATGGTTCCATCCAGCAAGGTCTCTTCTTGCTTGGTGACCAAACTTAAAGGGTAGGTGAGATATCATGTGAAAAATACAGTCTAAAATTATAGTTCAGGAAAGACTAATTTAAACTGAAAGAGATGCACAGATCTGCTAAAACACTTGGGATTGGAAAGCCTATCATGAGGAGAAACTAAAAGAACTTGTCTTGTTCAGCCTAGCAATGACTAAGAGGGAATCTAATTGCTATCTATAAGTACATCAGGGGGACATACCAGGAAGGAAAAATAACTGTTCAAGTTCAAGGTCAATGTTGACACAAGAACAGATAGATATAAACTGGCCAAGAATAAATGTATCATTATCTGGAAATTAAAAGAAGGTTCCTAACTACCAGAATCACTATTTTTTTTTACTACACATAGTCATTTCCATTATCATGGGAAAGAATTAATGTTTTTTTTTACCATTCCTACTTGGCTCCAGCTTTTGCTGATGAAAATGCCAGCCCCAACATCTCCAGTGAAATGTAAATTCTAGTCTAACATCCAATTGGCTCTTTGAAAAAAATTGAAACAGCTATTTTTACTGCTGTGTTGCTCTTTGGCACTGAACCTTTAAAGCACTGGTTCTCAAGCTTTTTAGACTTAAGGCATCCCTGGATAATCTTGAGGTACCCTTGGATAGATTTAAGGTACCCCTCAGATAATATCAGCTATTCATTTTCACTTTTTTTTTCACTACAGAAAAATGATGGAGCAAATATTTTGTTGCAAAGAACTCAGAAAAGCCATGGCAGGTCAGAATGTTTTTAACACTTTGAATTTCTGTTTGAAATCTCTGGATGTATCATGTGAATCATGTGTGCACATCTAGTAGAACTAATCTTGTGTGGTATTCCACAACACCCTTGAACGGATCTCAAGGCTCCCCCTGGTTGAGAATCACTGTTTTAGAGGAATAGGATCATGGGAAACTGTGCACTTAGTCTAAGACAATAATTTAGGGTGTGTGTAGATGAAATGGGTCCCTAAATTGAAGCATTGGGTTTTTAAAAACACCACTTCAATTTAAGGCCAATTAAACCCCTGTCATGCACACATCCTGCTAACTTACTTGCCTATCCAGCGGCGGTGAGGGGCAGTGGCACACCTCCCACCCTCCCACCCCCTAGCGGCACCTGCCTGCAGGCACCTAGTTTAGGTGGTCGCAGGAAGCACCAGGCTCCATGCAGCTCAGGCAGGCAGGCTCTGGGGAATGGAGGGGAATCAAGCCCACTGCTTTTCTTGGGCAGAGTCTGCTTTCCTGGGCTGCTGCCAGGCTCCCAGCAGGCTTCCTGAAAAGCCAAGGAGCTACATGGAGCCCCGTGCTTCTCTCTGCATCTGTAGGGGCAGCGAACTAAAAGTCATAATGAAAAGTAGCAAATTGAAGTCTGAAAATGCACTGGGAACTGCAACAGGCAAGGTGCCTGGGATTGTCATTATGCCTCTAGTGACTGCCCCTATGCTGTGAGGCTCCCCGTCCAGTCTCCTAGGGTCTCACCATGCTTTCTTTCCTGCCATGCCTTGTTATTAAAGTAATGAGGGGAGACCATCATCAGATGATGGAGAGCCAAGGTGCTCTCTTTCTCCATCCATCTCAATATTCATTCTCTCCAGCCTGAAAGTCTAAATTCATGACCTTTAGCTACCCCATACCCAAGCCCAAGCCTTGCAGATGTTATATCAAGCCACTTCATACTTCTACACCTTTGACAGTGTCTCAGTCTTCCAGGCCTCTGTCCCTTTCCTCTAGGTGGCCTCTTTCCATCTATGCCCCTTTCCATCTATGCCAGGCTCCTGGGTTCAAGCACTGGTCTCACCTTTTCAGGTTCTGATTCTGCCTTCTTGGGTTTTGGGCCCCTGGCCCTGATTTCCATCCTCTTGGGTTTCTTGCCCTTGTCTGGGCATTTGGCTCTTGGCTTTGGTTCTTCTCTTCTCTGGCTTCTTACCCTCTTGGGATATAGACCCTTGGACCTGGTTCCACGCTTCTTGGGCTTTTGCTCTGTCCCTCTTGGCCTCAGGTCAGCTACTGCCCCCTTAGGTTCTGTTCCTTGCCCCTGGCAGGTTCCAGACCTCAAGTGCTTGTCAGATACTAAATTGCAGTGGGGTCCTCAGGTGCCCCATTGCTGCCTAATCATCACCCCTTTTTCTGGCCATGGCTGGTCCACTGGTATAAAACTCTAACCCAGAAATAAGTCCTCTGGCTATAACACAACTTCCCAACTGGGTCTTAGCACAAACCTCAGCTCCTCCCCTACCCTGGGTTCTATTCTCCCTGCAAGTCAGCAGCATTCTATTTGTGTTTCATAGTTTCATAGTGCCTAGGGTCAGAAGGGGCCTAGAGCAGGCCATCTAGTCTGACCCCCCACCAATGGCAGGAAAACACGTGTGTGTTACTGCCGGGATACCACTGGTCTTTTCCACAGGCAACAACCTGGTGAGGGGTATGAGGGTACTGTACCACCTAGGCGACAGTGATCATCAACTGATGGAATTTACTATCCAACGCAGAGTGGTAAACACAAACAGAAAGGCAGATGTTCTCAACTCCGGGAGGGCTGACTTCGATAAACTAAGAAGGTTAATAGAAGAGGCATTGAGGTCTCAGAGCTTCAATGAAATAAGAGTCCTCAAGGAGATGATCCTCCGCACTCAAAGGGAGTCAGTCCCAATGTGCACCAAGAGAATCAGGAGTGCCAAGAAGCTCCCATGTCTTGGTAAAGGCATTCTGGGATGTCCAAAGCCAAAAAAGGAGGTGAACAGACAGTGGAAGCAAGGGGCCATCACCAAGGAGGATGACATTGCCATTGCTCGGGAATGCAGGGAGGTTTCCCACCACATTCTTTAAAAACAAAACAAAACTAGGTAACTGCAGCATCGATGCCTACGCAGTCAGATAGGTGGCAAATTGGCTAGATGGTTGCACCCAGAGAGCGGTGATGGATGGGTCACTTTAGACCTGGAGAGATGTGGGCAGTGAAGTCTCCCAGGGCTTGGTCCTGGGGCTTGTACTGTTCAACCTCTTTATCAGCAATCTGGATATAAGTGTGGAATGTAGGCTGTCCAAATTTGCTGATGACACCAAGTCACCCAGCCACCTGTGGAGGGTTCGGGATTGAGAGTATGGCTGGGGGTCGAAAGTTAAGAAAGGTTTATTGACTTGACAAAAACACAACTACACGTAGTACAAGACAAACAATAACAGACAAAAAGAATTCACATCGGCAACTTATCGGCAGTCCCCTCTGATGCCTGATGTACAACAAGCTTCTCTTTCCACAAAGTTCATCCAAGTCAGGCGTCCCCGATCAGCTCTGTTTGAGAGTTACTGGGAAGGACCCTGGAATTCAGTCCTTGGGCTCCTCAAGGTGCATGGGTCCACTGATCCAGGTCAACAGCTAACTAATCCTTTTCACAGAGCTGTATCTTCCTTCTGAATGATTTCTGGATATTCCAGCTAATTTAAAGCTTCTGAATGGTACTGATAATGTACAAACACTCAGATTCTTTTTACTTCAACTGTCCTTAGACTGACCAATAGCAGTACAAGCCTTGCATTCCTTTGATAAGGTAATTTTAACTGCACCATAGAGCCTTACTATTAAGGCTTCACTAAATTTACTAGGCTTTACTTTATACAAGGCCTCGTTACATTTTAAACTTTAATTAGGCTTTTAGCAACAACTTATAACTTAATATCTAAACAAATACAGAAAAAAACCCACTCAATCTAATCTTCACAGAGCCTTCAGCAAACACCTTTATCACACAGACATAATTTCAGCTGTCACACCAAGTTGTGGGGTGAGGTGGGCATGCTGGATGGAAAGGACAGAATCCAGCTATAGCTAGACAAATTACAGAAGTAGGCAGATGAAAATAGGATGGAATTCAATGCAGACAAGTGCAAGGTACTGCATCTAGGGAGAAGGAATCAGCAACACACCTATAAGCTGGAGAATACCCTTCTTGTAAACATGGTGGCAGAAAGGGATCTTGGAGTCATTGTTGACTCCTGGATGAACATGAGCCACCAATGCAAGGAAGCAGTCAGTAGGGCTAACCACACCTTGTTGTGTATCTACACATGCATCACAAGCAGGTCCAGGGAGGTGATCCATCCCCTCTGTGTAGCATTGGTCAGGCCACAGTTGGAGTACTGAATCCAGTGCTGCACTTCAAGAGGGAGGTGGCTAGCATAGAGGGGGTCCAGAGGAGGGCCACTTGCATGGTCAAGGTGCAGGAGGGCAGGCCTTATGAAGAGAGGCCTTAACTTATTCAGCCTCCACAAGAGAAGGTTGAGAGGGTATCTGGTGGCTGTTTACAAGCTCACCAGGGGTGCCCAGCAGGAATTGGAGGAGGCTATGTTCCCCTGGGCACCATCCAAGGTTACTAGGAATAATGGTCATGAGTTATTAGAGAGAAGGTCCAGACTGGACATCAGGAGACATTACTTTAAAGTTAGGGCTGCCAGGCTCTGGAATGGACTCCCAAGTGAGGTGATACTCTCTCCTACCTTGGGGGTCTTTTAGAGAAGGCTGGGCAGATATTTGGCTGGGGTAATATGATCTTGGCACCAGTTCCTGCCTGGGGTAGCCTGACTCCCTGCAGCCACAGCCAGCTGAGCCTGTTGGGTCTTCTTAAAGGGGCAATAGCCTCCTGGCTCCCTGCCATTGTTCCCTCTCCTCCCTCTCCCTTACTCTCTAAGTAAAAGCATTTAGATTTTCTGTTACAGATCCAAAGGGGAACCTTGTTCCTAATCTCTTCATCATGTTTACTACAAATCAAACAAAGAAAAGGATTCAACAACTGTCTAACATTCATCAAATATTCCATTGCTTGATTTCCCATAACTAGTAAATTGGAGCTAGTTGAGCTGAGTAGAGACGCACACTTTTGTATCTAATAAAACCTATAGCCAAGCCAGCATAGTGAGGTGAAGATGAGAGCAACCAAAGAACAAGAGATAGTTTTCTAGACATTCAAGATTTCTAAACATGCCTTAGCTGCCTACATGAAGATAATAACTCGAGTGATCTTCTCTAATAACTTTTACAACACCTCTTCAACAAGGAAGTTTGTCAAATCTATTATCCTCAAGAGGACTTATTTTTTTCTTTTTTAATGTATCTTGCAGTGTAATGAAAACTATGGTGTTTGAGGCTAGGAATCATTCTAAGCCTTTATATGGTATTTTTACACATGATCATTTTGCTTGATAGGGTTAGTTCACAAAAGTACCTTTCTGACCTTGTACATCTGCTAAAGAGGCTAACATTATAACACAAATGTTCCAGTGTCTAGACAGGGAGCATCTGAATAATTCCTCATTGTATCAAAGTGTAGTGACCCCATAGCAGCTGCGTGCTACATGAGTACCAAATATTTTTAATTTCCATGTTTGTGTTTCCATAAGTTCTAACATTTGGTCTCAGTTGTGGTCCAAACATAGAATTGTCACTTGCTAAAATCAGGTCTTGCTTGCTGAGGAGTCTATCACTCAGCACAAAAGGAATTAGAGCAGATGAGCCAGAATCATACATTCAAATCCTGATCAGCATGAAGCCATTACCTTCCTATACATACTGAATTAATCAATCAAGTTTCCTCTAAATGGCTCATGCCATAGCTGTAAATGTGTTGAAGGACTGGCAGATTAATCTGCTGTATTCTGACCAGACCAAGTTTCTTGCCAAAATTCTTCAAGTAGTTTTCTTCCTTCCCCAGATGCAAAAGTATTTCTCGCCTTCAATTATTTCTACTAGCTTTGAGAAGATGCACTGTTACTGAAACAGTCATTCCTGGTTAAGCCAGTCTTATTCAATTATACAGTAATTGGCACACTCCAAATGATATCCACATCCCCTAAGCTGTGTACAAAGGATTAGGCAACTGGTCAGGAAGGAACTGTAAACATGGTGCTTCACACAAAGTGCCATAAGTTAGAGCACCATTTAACCCAACAGGTATTCACTTGTTGGTGGGGGAGGGTTGGAACCCTTCTGCACTGGCCAAGGCCAGCAGGCAGGAGCATACCAGCAGCCTCCCAGGAAGCTTCTGGATCTCCTGCTCACCAGTTCTAGTCATGCTGCCAGCTAGCAACTGTTAGCAGCAGCTGGGAGGGAAAGGGAGGATGGAGCCCTGCAACAGTACAGTGGATGGAGCACCTCCATGGAACATTCCCCCTCCCAAATACCACTGCTGGAGTCTTGGGGGATTGAGCCAGGTGTGTGCAGTGGGGGGGGATTCTAAGTGTCTTGACACTATTCCTCTTGTGCCTGTTACACCCAGTGGGGGCAAAGTGGCCTCCCCAATGCATGGGCTCAGTTTTGATCCTCTCAAGACCCCAACAAGGGTATCCAGGCCAGGCCTATGATGCAGGGGGTCTCCTTCTTTCCCCCACTCCGCTACCTCAGCTCTGGGTGTGACACCCATGAGGCTGCCATTATCAAAAGCCTCAGGCAGAGGAAGGAATAGAGTCCTCCCACCACACAGGCCAGGCCCATCTACCCATGTTGGGGTCTTGAAAGGAGCTGCATTGGGCCTGTGAGGTAACAAACTTCTGTTTCCACCTCTTCCTCAGCTCCAGGTGTAGCAGCCACTGGGCTGCTGCTGTTAAGTTGCAAGCACAGGGTATGTGGAGGCAGGTGGGGAAGGAAATCCTCCATTGCACAGATCCAGCCTGGCTTCCCCAAGACCCCTGTCATGATCTGACCAGCCAGCTATAGTCAGGACGGACAGGCGGGTTGTTTAAGGTTCAGAACTGACTAGGCAGAGACGTGTGTGGTAAAAAAAAGTTTACTTACGTCGCCAGGTGGCGAGGCTGAAGGCTCTTAGTTACAGTTACAAGTGAAGGGAGAGGGAGTTCACTGGAGCTGAGTGAAGGGAGGGGGAAGGTGACTGAAGCAGCTCGTAGCTGAGTGAAGTGTGACAGCCAGAACCAGAGGGTTTAATAAGCAATAATGTGTGCTTCTTGGAGGCATTTGGTATTCTGCCTAAATAGGTAATATTAGTTAATATTAGCTTGTAAGTTTGCAAATGACTTGTCTGTCGTAAGTTTAACCAAACTGATGAAGTAACTGTTCATGGAACTAACTGGGCCCCAGAGGCAAAGCTGTAACTGTGAGATTAGCTGGCCTAACAGTTTTTTTGCTCAGGGTTCAGCCTTAGAGAAAAAAACCTGGATCTAACTGCCAGGCACACCCAAGCACATTCCAGGAAGGTGCAATCCCAGGAAAAACATATTTAAATGAAGCCTAAAAGAGGCTGGAATTTAGGCAGAGCAATGTCAATTTCAAACCTAAAAGTGCTGTGTCATAATTTGCTGATTGGATAAACCTGAGTCTGGGTAGTAACCTTTTAT
>JAGPOW010003642.1:78703592-78721578 GCA_030014935.1 Caiman crocodilus
GGAAAAATTTAAAAACTGACATAATCCACCTTCTTTAAGTAAAAGAGTGTCTAATGCTAATCGGTTTTGCATAGTCATGCATGAGGTAGCTTGTAATTGATCCATTAAGGTAAAACTGTCAGCTGTGCTGTTGATGAAATGTTCGAGTTCATCTGCTAATTGAGCAATGGCTACTCGCACCTTTCCTATACTTAGTCCTCCCCACAAAAAGGTACCCTCAAAAATCCACTTTAGAGCTTTATTAGATTGTTCCTTTTGAGAAAGGGAACTCCAACGGGTACCTCGTCATGAATGATAACGCAGCATGGGGGAAGACGGGTGTGCCGTGTCGGCATACACTGGTGGACATAATACAACTATTGCTAGAAAACATTGATCTCCTGAAAGGGTAGCAGGAAGCATTGTATACAGACGTCCATCTGAACAGGTCCACAACAGTCCGATAGGCATTGGGGTGTTGATGGACATACATTCTTTTGGACCAGTCCACGTGTTGGGGTATAATTCACCAGGTACAGAGTTGGGGAAGGGTGCGGGTGCTGGGAGATTATGACACCGTTGACTAATTCGGGCTGCTTGCAAAATGGGGTAATAATATGAATACCAACTTCTGCGGTTTGAAACGTTTACCACTAAGGAAGCATCCCATGTTATGACTGGCTTAGGCATTGACAAAGGAGAAAGACTAAAAAGGTGGGGGACCAAACGAATCTTTGGCGTAGTTGGTCAGAACAGTGAAATTGGGATCAGGCGGAAGGGATAAGTACCAAGGTGGTGACCAACCTTGCTTTGGCTACCATTTAAGGGAGTTGTCGGGTCGTTGCCAACTCACTCCTTCACCTGGGATACCCCAGGGGACTTCTGAACCAATCAAGGGTTGAGTACTGTTTTTCTTTGTGTGTGAATTATAGGTGATTCGGAAGAAGTTTTGTTTGCCCATGGAGTCGAAGGACAGGTTAGCAGACCAAGTGTATGTGTGGTACATTAATCCTTTTGAACTTGGGAAGACTAGTTTGGCAGTTTTTTCAAACCCACTTCTTGCTTGAAACCAAGCTGTAACATTTAACGGGTATATAATGGGATCTAGCACCAGGTCAGTGACCAATAAAGGGAGTTTTAGACAAGCTGTCAGTCCCAACGTGTCACTGGAGCCCGTCATGTTGGCCCATATTGACAGGAGAGTTAGCACTGAGTTGGAAGAACTGGAGTTTGCGGAGTGCACTGAAGTGATGGCTGCACTTGACAGGAGAATCGCGGTGAGCATCATCATGATGTTCCAGAGCATGTGACGGTAGACGAAGATGTCTTCTGGACCGGACATCCACTGTTCTGTATTTGGTTCCTCGGAGATATCTGAAACAAAAGAAACTAGAAAACAAAGGAGGGGAGAGAGAGAAAACTAGGGAGAAGTTAGAGTCATAAGTTTTGACAACGGGAGAGCCAATTGTGGTGAATTATGAAGGATGCTTTGGAGTCGTCTGGCTCTTGAAGTGTAACTGAATACGTATTGGATAAGTTTCTGGTTGTATAACGGTGACACGCTTGACCTCGGGATGTGCAGTATGTGAGCTTGGGATGGTGACACAAACAGTCTCTCCCAGGGTGAATTTTGGCGTCCAGGGTTCAGGTTTTTGTGCTTCCGTGATGTACCAGAGAGTTTTGTCGGCGTTGAGGGCGATTAAAACTTCATGACTAAACTTTGTCCAGTTTTTGAAGCTTCCGCCGTTTCGCAGTCAGAGTTGTTCTTTGTAGAGTCCTATGTGTCTTTCGACCACACCGTTCGACTGGGGTTGATAGGGAAGATGAAGATGCCAAGTGACGTTATGAAGACAGGCAAATTTTTCAACAGCCTTAGAATTGAAGGGAGGTCCGTCATCAGATTGAATTTCGTGGGGTGGTTTCCAACTTGTGAAGACGGTTGTTAGGGCTGTAGTGACAGTAGTGACATTACTTTTCCGTAGGGGAATAACTTGCATTTGTCGTATACCTAGATCGACAATGACGAGACCTTTGTTTGGGGGTTTTGCTCCCGGTAACGGTCCTAGAAGGTCAACTTGCCAGGTTCTTCCTGGTACAAAATTTTGGGGTTGAAAGCTTCTGTTTGATGAGAGGTAGGGTGGAATTTTTCTTTAGCACAGGCTTGACAAGCTCGGGAAATTTGGTTCCAATCGACTCTACGTCCATATTGAGTCGGTTCTGCTAGTTGAGATTGCCACTTGGAGTATCCTTGTTTCGGGCCTGGATGTCCCCAGCGTTCATGTAGCCAGACCAGAGGAGGGTCGGCGGTTGGTTCTGGCACAGAAGCAATGCAGATATCAACATCTGTGCGAAGTGGATCCTCAAGTAATTTGTCTATGATTTCATGTACCGGGTCTGTGTCTGCTCTATGAGACTTAGTGTGTTTGATTAAGGGAAGTGTTGCGAACTGTGATATGAGATCCCAGACTTTCATCCATTGGTCGAGATTTTCTGTGGCTTGTGCTGTTCTGGTAACAATTTTGTAGATATATTGGGAATCAATGGGGATGACTGAAACTGGAAGTGTCTGGTCATGATACTGAAGACAGTGTTTTAGGACAGCTTTGAATCCTTTTAGTTTGAGCAGCTGTGCAGAGGTTGGACTTGGCATGTTGCGCATTTGGACATCTTTACATGGTTGACAGTAGTATCCATAGCTTCCATCGTTGCGGGTCGTGCTGTCGGACACCATCCAAGCCGGAGCAGTTGTACCGTAGAGTGTGGGCACTGGATTTGGCTGAGAAGGGGGTCCTGGATGCGTATCTTTAGTTTTCCAGCAGTTCCAGCAGTAATGGTGGTTTAAGACAAGTGTGTTCCAAGTAGATAGGTCTCCTTGGAATCTCGGGTCAGGTTTGGTTTCCTCAAGCAGAGGTAGTAACGTTGCAGCAGGTGCACACAAAGTCCCATGTCCTTGAGACAAGGCATCTGTGAGTTGGTAGGCTAACATAATTTTTCCAAACTCTCCATAGCAGTGTTGCATAGCTTGAAGAACTTTATGCAAGGTGAAGATAAGCTGATCTTGGCTGTTACGAGCAATAGCCCAGATGTGGGTATCAGTATATCCCACTGTGAGCGTTAACGGGTTCAAAAAGTCGATAGCTGCGAGAGGTGTGTATCTGAAGGCAAACAACAGGACACTTAAGTCTTTTTGATCCTTATGTGTCCACGGTGAATGTCGTCAGAGTTTATCACAGGCTTGGCGTTGGAGCCGGGCTAGAACAGGTAGGTGTCATTGTGTGATGTAATGTCGATACCAGTTGAGATGTCCTAGGAGTTGCTGAAGATCTGTTTTGTTAGTAGGGAGCGGTTTGGTAATGGGTTCGAGTTCAGGAGTTGTTTTTTGAGCGATCGTGGATCTGGTACTTCTGGTGAACTTGGTCCCAAAGAAGGAGATGTTCATAGATGGTTCGGTGTTTGACTTGTCGAGATTGACGGTCCATCCCTCTTTTTGCAGGTGTGTAACTAATTGCTCTGTGATCTCCTTTACCTTTTGGCAGTCACGTCCCATGATGGCGATATCGTCGACATAGCTCCAAATCTTGAGCTTGGATGGGGGTGGTAAAGGATTAGAAGCTCGAAAATTGGCAAGCATTATGTTCATAGTGCTGGTTGCTAGCACTGGAGCATTTCAATAACCTTGAGGGCAAACAGTCCACTTATACATAGTGCC
Organism: Caiman crocodilus; assembly: GCA_030014935.1. Lineage (NCBI taxonomy): Eukaryota > Metazoa > Chordata > Crocodylia > Alligatoridae > Caiman > Caiman crocodilus. The sequence continues at coordinate 78,707,281 of JAGPOW010003642.1, forward strand.
CTCTACACACATGTTTAAAATGCCGGAACCGTCTATAATAGGGATGGAATAGAACATGTCTTTAAGGTCTAAAGTGGTTCCGTGCCATTTGGTGTGTTGGAACTGAGCCATTTCGAGTAGGCACTGCAGTAGGGTGGAAGCACTTGGTTGAACTAGTGGCTGGCAACGCTTGTTGGCCTCTCGATAGTCAACCACAAGTCGGACTTCATTTGGTTTCCTGGGTTTAGCTATTCCACATCCTGGTGATAAATAAACACTGGCTATGATTGGTGTGATGCAGCCTTGTTGTTCGAGCTGGAGAAGGAGGTTTTCAAGTGGAGTTTGCAAATGGGGTTTGGTGGGAATTGGTTTATACCGCCAAGAAGCCGTATGGTTGAAGATCGGCTGGTGCAGTTCCATATCTGAAACAGCTATTGGAAGCGCTTCAAACAGGCCTGTTTTAGTTGCAGCGCTTTAAGGCCTGGGATGCCTAGGATGTTGATATTTCCTAGGACTGCCTCTAGGGGTCGTTCATGATCCCGAATGCGGAACTTTACCTTTACCGTGGTGGTGGTGGAATTGAGACCCTGGACTCGAACGGGTTTCTTTGTCTTTTTGTGAGGAATTGATGAGGTGATGACGTTGACTTGAGCTCCTGTATCTAGGAGAAAAGAAATCTCACGCCCGGTGGTTAGATTAGTGGGGTTTAGCATGTACAGGGTGGCATAGGGATGGGGGTCTGTGGGGTCAGATGGTTTCAGGCCACCGGCAATCCCGGCGGCCGCTACTCATTTTTTTGCTTGTTTTCGTATTGAAACTCCAACTTATCGGCCAGTGTTTTTTGTCCCTTATCTCCTAGTGCACGTAGCTGGTGTTTGGTGAGTCCTGACTGGGTAAGGAGGAACCTGAATCTGGCATGCTCTTCTAGTGTTCGTTGGGGAAATTCGCCTCTGCGAACAGGTATTTTTGGCCCCTCAGGAGAGGTGTGCTGTTGAACTGGAAGTGCACTGGCCTTGGTGTCATCACTTGTCGTAAGGTTTGTGACCTTGTGTAGTTTGCCTAGAATCGTGTTCATAGGCTCATTGATACAAGTTCCCAAAATAATTCTTAGATTGACATGACAATGTGGGAGTGCATACACTTCTATTGCTGATTCAAGTGTAGTTGGAGACAGTGGAATTATTCCTGGGTCTAATAAGAATCGTTGTGGCCAGCTTTGTTGCAGCTGTTGCTGGGTTAAGCCTAAGGGATGTCTTTGTGGACTCCAGAGGATGTACTGCATGCCACATATACCGTGTATTAGACCCATGAGGTCGTACTGGGTTTTTTGATTGTGCCAAATGTGGGCTCAGGATCCTAGACCTGTCGCTACTAAAGCAGGGAGGGGAATGTTCCATCGGGTGTTACGGAGGAGGATCTGATCTCTGTATCTCCAAATGCCCCTCCACTCCATCCAGCCTGATGGATAAAGTAAGATGCTTCTTCCTGATCGATTAGCTCAGATCCAAACTCAATAACTAGTCGACCTTGCTACTGTATGGGGGTCTCGTTAGGCTTCCGCTTTGAGGAATCGTACAGTTCTTTAAGTTTCCCTCGATTACGAGTGCGGTAGGTAAGAGTTTGAATTGTTTGTTGCCCCCCCCCCCGTCTGTGGTATACTTGGTACTTGCTATTGGATACGCCTCCACAGCAGGGGAGGGTTCAGACTGAGGCAAAGCTGGATATAGTGTTCCCATCTCCGTCTGGTACGGGGGGGGAGAGTGCGGGGGCTGCCCCTCCTCTTTTCCCTCTAGGTCCTTTGATCTCCTTATCTCTGTAGTGTGTTGCTCGGGAGGTGGGGCGGAGGGATAGGCTGGTGGTGTTATTTGACCCGTTCTTTGTTCCTCTCCCTGTTCTTCCCGCCCTGCACCATCCTTAAGCGCTGCTTTGTCTGTCTCTAATGTATTCTGAGCAATAGAGTGAAGTTGTGCCTCTAAATCTGCATTTTCTCTCAGAGAGCTCATAAAAGCCCAAAATAAAACATTTATCATCTTCCCTTTTTGCCATTTTAGTCCGTGCCACTTGGTGGCGGTGGCAGTGTGTCCCTCTGTTTCTAAGTCTTTACGAAGTTTACAGGCTAACTTATGTGCGTTAGAGCCAGATTTGATACTTGGACAACTAAATTGATCAGACGGCGTTGAAGCTCCGCCTTCTCATACATATTTTATACAGCATGCACATTCTTGAGCCGGGAATTTAATTTCCGTTGGTGTAGTTTTTATTTTACCTAAGACGACAGTTTCTACAGTCGACTGGGGTTTATATAACACTCTAGGACTGGTTAGCAAACATCCAAGTGCTGCTGGGGTTAACCCAGTTACCATCCACTCTTTGTGGGTTACTTCACTGGATTCTGATGGTCTAATGCAATTGAGAGAAAGAAAGCCTGACACCCCTGAACCTGCAGTGGTAGCTGTTTCTCCTGCCTGGTGAAATGCAATATGCGCCCATAGCTGGTCACTGGTAGAAACCGAGAGGAAACCCAACCTCCAAAGACAGTTCATAGTCAGTTCTGAGCACGAATTTTTTCCCGAGGATCCTGTTCGTGATGCCATGTCGCGATCTGACTGGCCGGCTATAGTCAGTATGGACAGGCGGGTTGTTTAAGGTTCAGAACTGACTAGGCAGAGACACGTGTGGTAAAAAAAAGTTTACTTACATCACCAGGTGGTGAGGCTGAAGGCTCTTAGTTACAGTTACAAGCAAAGGGAGGGGGAGTTTGCTGGAGCTGAGTGAAGGGAGGGGGAAGGTGACTGAAGCAGCTCGTAGCTGAGCGAAGGGAGAGGGAAGTCGCTGGGAAAAGCTTGTAGCACTAATACAATCAATCGGAGGCCTACTTAAGGAACGTCACCGTATCATCGATAGGAAGAAACAAGGCAGCTGGTCTGTCACCCCGAAGTCTCTCAAAATGGACTCTATGTTTGAATGTTTTATAGGGGTACTGACATCACTACTAATAACCAGTTGAGTGTGGGTATCATCTTACTTGGGCTGGCTAGTGGGTGGTATACCTTTTGTGACATAAGCATGATTTATTCAGGTGAGACAACCCCAACAGAGAGAGCTGGGAGGGCACTCAGGGAACAGGGGGCTCCCTTACCTAACCTCCCTTCCCCACAACGTAACTGTGCAGGATAGAGACAGAAGTTTTCTGTCTCCTCTCAGTGAGAGCCCCAGGGGCCAGACTGGGGCAGTGATTGTCTGCATGAGCACCAGCCCAGCCCTGCAAAGTCACATGGGATGTGGGTGGAATGGCTCAAAATTAATCCTTGAAGGGAACCTGTATATAGATTCCCTAAGTTGTTCTGCCCTAGAGCTACATCAGACTAGGACTTTTTTTTTTTTACATGATTGACAATTTTAAAAGCTCTCTGCTGCTATGAATGTTTGTTGTGTTACAACTACAGAAAATTTTTGAGGCCCTCATCACACAAAAAATATAACTGCTGCAGTCCTCCCATCCCCCATCTGGGAAGACACAATTTTGGGGTTCCCCTCCCCCCATGGGTAGGAGGTAGTCACTCATGGTGGGTGGGGCTGGACAGCCCGGCCCAGCAACTCAGGAGGGAAACTCCAGAAGTGTAGGGCTTTTCCCCTGATGAGTAAACCCCAACTTGGGGGGAAACTAATTCCTGGGTGGGGAGATATGTGCTTTCCAAAGTGCTCTCTAAAACACAAACATATATGATGCACTTTTCCCACACGAGAGATCAAATGCCCATTGTGTCACATTCCTTATACTCTAACCAAAGTTTATTAATCAACATTACATAAGGAGGAAATTCACTTAGGGAAAACACCCACAATTGCTACCTTCCTCCACTTCTACTCAGGGCAAATGAGGTTCACATCACCTGCTGCCCTGCAAAGGAAACGTTTGCCAGACTTGCATGTTAGGGTTCACCCCCCGGAGTTTATGCTGACATATAATCTCTATAGCTGACTTGACTTCCACTACTTTGTCTGTAGAAATTACTTTACTGCATACCTACCACTGTTCTGCTTGTGTTTCCTAGAACCTTCCAGCCCATTGTGGCCTTCTCTTCTATCTGTCTTGGTGCAACCTTTATTCCTAGGACAGATATGACCTCCTCCTTGGTACTCAGGAATCAATATATTTATGTAATCCTAAATCTGATGAGTTATTAATATTAAAACTGCTTAAAGTGTAATTTTTTAAAACCATTTTGTAAAAAAAATGATTACATCTTGACAACATGCATCAGTATTTTTCTACTTGTGAAATTATATTTTCCAGTTTCTCCTATTACTGGAAAATGCAGTAAGATCATTTCTGCAAGGTTACTTTGAAAAGAATTGATAATGAATGTGTCTAGTGATTCAGATTTAATAAAGGTCTTAGTCTAAATCTTCACATACTAGGAACAACAGTTGGAAATTAAATTACACAGAGGACAGACATGCAGTGATACTAAGGGTTGCTTATGTTTTATAGATCAAAATGCCTTGGACCTTTCCACAGAATTGCTCATTCAATTTTTGTGCATACCCAGAAGTCTCTTACTCAAGTTAATCAAGGCTTTAACTCAACCTAGCTGGTCTGGCAGGTTAACAGTAGGTTGAGCCTTGTGTGCCACCAAGGATATTAGCATGCAAGGAGGAATCTGCTGTCAGTGCACACACTGAGCTGCTTGAATTATTTCTCAGTGTGACCACTTTCACCTGAGTGAAGCTAATTCCAGAAGAGTTAACCTGAGGTGCGATAACTGGGTAACTCAAACTAAGAGAAAGCAAGCACAGAACTTGGTCAAATTGTTTAGGTAGCATGGTCCTAAGCTAATTTGAGGTCTGCAGTATAATTAAGACAGGTGTTGAGCCCTTCTCAGAATATCTAGTGTTTTGTGCTGCACACTCATTGCCAATCATTGACATGCTCCTGCCATCCATGCCCTAGGCCTTTATATTGAGACATGTGAAGGAGTCCTTGAGATGCACTTTTACAACACTGTTCTTCTCATTTTCCCATCTGAAGGAAAAAATTTTCAACAAGAACTACAATTGTTATTGTTAGAATGCTGTTGAGGGTTTTTAGTCACTCTAATTATGTAATGAAGTGATTCAAAGTTATTTCTGGCTGAAGTCAGGCAAAAGGCAGGGCAGGGTGGCATCTTAGTGACTAACTCATTCAGAGAGCATATACATGAGATGCTATGTTGCTTTAGTGATGCGCTACAGTAACGTAGCTCATCACTATAGTGATGATCACGTAGCATCACAGACACTAATTGTGACACCACAGCAGCAATGAAAATTACTTGTGTACCACCAGGACTGCTCAGTACTCAGTCAGGAACATGTGTAGATGCACCCATAGAGACATAAACTATTGTAGTCTGTCAGCAATGAAAGCTTATGCCTATCTGAACAAGTCTGCCCCTAAGATGCCATCCTCTCTTGTATTATTTAAGTGTGTGGACAAATAGACAACAGAAATTGTATTTAAATATTATCATATTATATGTCAATGGAAAAGTACAGTAAATGTAAATGAGCCAGAAAATTGTTTCAAAGTGGAGTGCATGCAAAAATGGCTATTGTTTCAATGGTAGCTAGCATTACCATATGTGGAACTGGCTTTTTAATTACTGCAAATGAATAAGTTTGATTAATATGAGAGTAAAAGCTTTATATTCTTTTGTAAAACTGATTGTCACACTCAGACTCAGGTCTATGTTAGCATTAGAGTCTCATCTTCCTATGGTTTCTCAATCCTAGGAAATAAAAGAAACTCTAATCTGACCCAAACCTTGCATTTCTAATTTCAGATCTGTAGCAAGTGAATACTTTGGTTGGGACTCCACAATGCTCTTGCCTTCTTGGGATGACATCCTTCTTCTTGTAAACTCTGTAGCTGTACTTCTTCTCTATTGAAATCCCTGGGGTACAGCTAAATTGTTGGCCATTCTGCTTAACTATGGATCCTAGATTATTTTGGTTTAAAACAATGCTAAAGTAAACTTGGAGTAGTCCAAAATTAGAAAAGAGATAACAGTAGCATCTGTTTCTTTGAGTGAAAGTTAAAAACTAGGGATACAAGAAGGGTAAGCATAGCCTTCATAGAGGAAGAAGTATAGCTGAGTTGCATATGATTATAAGCTCTAGCCAATGTGGTTACTGTCTACTGTCATCCATGGCTTCATTTCATTTTCTGCTCATATTATGCCCTACTTAGAGGCCTAAATCTGAAATTATTCTCATGAAAAGCTTTCATTTTTCTTAGTGAGAAATGACATTTCTATGTATCTTGCTGCTGAATATTAACAACAATTTCATGCCTAAATGTTTAACCCACGTTGTAACTGGCTTCTGGCTTCAGTGGGTCTTGAATATGATCCTTAAACAATAGAGACTGATCAGAAAGGAAAAGAGAAGAATTCAAGAGACACATTTTGGAAAGGCATGAGAAAGATTGTGCACTGTACTATAAAATATAAGGCGCAGTAGTAGATAATTTAAACATTTTCAACAATTATAATGGGTACTTAAATCTTTCAAGAAAATCATTCAAGTTAATTTGTTTTCTACCTAGTTATTCATATTCATGATTTAAGCACCATTTAGTAATCTTTCAGACCCTTTGTTTTTGAACAGTGAACCTGAAATAATTCCATATGGTTCATGAAACTCAGTATGGGCTTCGGGATATTATAACACAATTGAGTCAGGTACCTTTCCACATGGCATATACTTAATGAACAAATTGCACCTTTTTTGCTTAATTGGTGGAAAATTATTGTATAACTATTATTTTCCTTGCAAAATATGACATCTGTCACATAATAACCTAACATTTATGTTGTACTTCTGCATATTGTGAGTGTTCCCTCAGTCTACAGCAACCCCACATTTTGAATTGGAAGACAGCCCAACCATCAACAAAAGAAGGAGAAATATTTCAGGTCCAATATAATGACTTCTTTATTAATAATAATGGAAAATTCCCTTACAACACAAAAGCCAACTGGCTCTACTTTAACCATAATTATCTTGATTGTAAATTACAAAGAAGTAGTTTATTTGAATTTGGAAATGCTTAAGCTCATTTATTATTAATTAAATCAATCTCATTATAAATGATTGGAGCCATATGCATCATTTAAAAAACGGAAATTAGATTAGATGTAAATGCATCATCTGAGTCAGATTACAGACAGATGGCTGCAAGGTGATTTTCAATTTCTTTGTATTTTGTTGTAAAAAAAAACAGGGTATGTGATGATGACAATAATCTTTCAATACAACCATTTCCCAAAACCTCTGAGAGGATTGTATATTTATTCCATTGTAAATTAGTATACTATCTTCCAAATGTTACTAATAGCATTGTGCCTTTGATAGAGTCTCTTTCTCTAATACCTTTTAGGATCAAATATTTCTTGTTATTGATTTTTAAATGAAACACAGAATTTGAAATACATATATATCTATAACATATATCAAAATGTCTGTCACAAACAATAAGCAATAAAGAGGAAAGGTGAACAAACAAAAAGGTGTTGGTGAGGAAGGAGTGAAGAGGAAGGGATAGAAAATGAAAAGCATGCAAGGAGTAAGAATTTAGTTATCAAAATATTCTAAAATATTATAAAAAGTATCTCCAAATTTCTCAAACAAACTTCTCAAAGCAGTTATGCCTGCAAAACATAATTTAAGGATTAGCCAGTTATTTGCAAACAAATATTTAAAATAATTAAGTTAGTTATCAGTAAAAAAAGTATCAGTCTTATTACAAATGCAGGCCATGATCTTATATTGAACCTAGCTTCATCCGAACAAACCTCTGTCCAGATGTACTGTGGTCCAGACCTTCACAGAAGTTGACCTTCATAGAGCTATCTCAAGTACTGATGTGTCTCCCATTATTAGAGTGCCTCAGCATGTAGTTTCCTTACAACATTTCTGTGGTGTAGAGATGTACAATTTTTCCCATTTTACAGCAGAGAACTAGAGCAAAAGTGACAGCTGAGGTCATAGGTCACAAGAAATCTGAAGTATAGCAGGGAACCCTAATCGATCACCATTCCTTTCATGCAGCACTGGGGTCATAGGCAAAAAACCAAGATTCTGGATACTCCTACATGTAAAATTTGCCCATAAGAGTTTAAAGTTTGCTAGTGCAGACTCATACACTGCTACAGCCATTTGAGCATCTAAATAGCCTCACTTAAAATAAAGAAGGCACTCATCTGCTCAAGGTTGGGCATAAGCCTAAATACCTCAATGGACAGAGGGCTAAAACTTTCCACAATTTTTTTTTTAACTATAGGTGTAAAAAGCTTCTATAGACTATCAATGATCAAAGAAGGACCTAGAAAAGCCATCTTCATTACTGAAACCAATGCTTGCATTCCCTGAGCTTCTTTGAATATTAGACTTTACATTTGCCTTACAAGCTCCTTAATATCATGGCAGTGCACTTGATTTTCCATTAGTTAGAAATTTTATAACTGCTAATTCACTAATTTTAGTAGGTTACTATATGTTCCTGGGTCTGGGGTATGATATTAAACTTGACTGAAGGGCTTAGTGGCAACATGGTGGGGCTACTCATAGTGGGGTAGCTCCTATAAAATACCACAATGTTGCAACTTCCAGTGTAAGGCAAAGAGATGGCACCTCAAGACCCTAGCCCCCACTGCCTTGTAGGTACTTCTTGGTTGGAGAAAGTCTAAGGGACATAACCCTAACAGAAACATGCCTTTACGGAGGCATTAGGCAGTCAGCAGCAGAGGCTACAACCATTGAGATGCTGAATGTTTAAAGTCAGTCTGGCCTTTGGATTCTCTCTCAATGGTCTTGGTTGTGAGGAGAGGGTGGTAGGTCTTGGGCGGCCTCCACTCCCCCATTCACTTGCCTAGGGATACGCATCAAAGGTCTTGGTGACTAGACCTTTTCCACATACACCATAATCCAGAAAATCACTGTTTGCCTGCTACTATATATTCCTGCATTTTCCAGTCCAAGATATTGAATGATTTACTAAATAATAAGAAATGTCTTCACCTTCACTTAAAGTACATACCACATAATCTGTGTCTTAAACTCTGTACATATAACATATATCCTGTACTTGTTTTACACAAGAAACCTCTAGCGAGTGATGCCAGTCAATGTGACACGAGAATATCTTATGAAAGGTAAGAGAACTGCAGTTTCCATTGCTGAGAAATGTTCAGATTACTGCCTTTATATACATTTTATTTAATCCATGAATCCTAATTTTAGAGTGGCCACAGCTCAGCCTCCACAATTTTCCTTGCACTGTTCCATATAAAAGAATTGTACATGTGGAATTTAGATTTTCATGTACATACAGTGTACCAAGTTGCAACCATCTCCTCTGTGTGTACAAACAGAGACAAAAGCGCACACAGATTCCTTTTTCTAATGCAGTCAACATGTGGTAAAATTCTGGTTCCATATCATTGACTTTCAACCATATACTGCACTATTATAAATACTATTATACTGCACTTTAAAAAGTGTTTTTGAAACTTCTATAAAATTCCAACAATATACAAGACTGTTAAAGAGTAAGTGAAAATTAATTTAAATATTATTTGGATTTTTAAATTAATTCTACAACTCTGGGATTATTGCATATATTATTTATACATCAAAATGAATAAATACTGCTTATATACAAAGGCATATTCCAGTTATTCTATCAAATATCAGTCTAATAGCTTCAACTCTTTCTTAAAACATAGTCAACTTTGGGAGCTGCACTAAGAGATGGAGATGGTCTTCAGATGATTTTCATTTGCTACTGTCATTACAGCCAAAGGAATGATGTGTTGGCCCATGCAGAATTTTGATAGATAGATAGATAGATAGATAGATAGATAGATAGATAGATAGATAGATTCCATGCCATTTTCAGGTATTCATGAACATGGCTCCCATGCCTCACCAAAAACATCCGAGAATGTCTCCAAACAAAAAAGGAGGCATATACCCCTTGGAAGGGAGAGGCCATCACAAGAGAGGACTATACCTTGGTAGCTTGGGAATGTAGAGGGGCGGTCAGGAAGACCAAGATGGAAATGGAACTGGGACTAGCAACCCAGATCAAGGACAACAAGAAGTCCTTTTACAAAAACATAGCGGGGCAAAAGAAGGTACCAAGTAATGTGGAGCCTCTGCAGGACATGCTAGGGAATCTGGTCATCTCATCCGACAGTAAAGCTGATATAGTCAACAATTTCTTTGCCTCTGTATTTCTGAGGAGGGACTCAGATATCTCCCCCAATAGCCCCCCTGAGGGTCCTGTGGGTGGCACACCCAGGTCTAGGGTTAATAAGAACCTTGTCAGGGAAATACTGGAGGGACTAAATGTATTTAAATCCTCAGGTCCTGATGATCTCCACCCCAGAAGGCTGAAGGAACTAGTAGGGGTCATTGTGGGTCCTCTGACACAGCTCTAGGAGCACTCATGGCAATCAGACAATATGCTGGAGGACTAGAAAAGGGCCAATGTGGTCACTATCTTCAAAAAAGGGAGGAAGGAGGACCCAGGAAACTATAGGCCTGTGAGTCTTACCAGTACTGGGGAAACTTTTCAAAATAATTATTCTGGCACACGTCCAGGAAGGGCCAGCAAGGGAACTTATGCTCGGGGCAACCAGCATGGGTTCATTAGGGGCAGGTCTTGTCAAACCAACCTGGTGGCCTTCTATGATCAGGTCACCAAGTCCTTGGATGCAGGTGTTGCAAGTGGACATAGTCTTTCTGGACTTCAGGAAGGCCTTCAGCACAGTCTCTCACCCCATTCTCAGTAAGAAACTAGGAGACAGTGGTGTTGATGCCTACACGGTCAGATGGATCACTAACTGGTTGGAGGGCCACACCCAGAGGGTGGTGGTGGATGGGTCTTATTTGAACTGGAGGGATGTGGGCAGTGGGGTTCCTCAGGGCTCAGTCCTAGGGCCTGCACTATTCAACATCTTCATCAGTGACTTGGGCAAGGGGGTAGAAAACACTTTGTTCAAGTTCACAGATGACACTAAGATGTGTGGGGGAAGTAGTAGGAAGGAACAGGCTGCAAGCGGATCTAGACAGGTTACGGGATGGGCGAAGAGAACAGGATGAGGTTCAACACTGACAAGTGCAGAGTAATGCATCTGGGGAGGGAGAACCAGCAGCACACCTACAGGCTGGGGAACCCCCTTCTCATCAGTGTCGAGACAGAAAAGGATCTTTTCTGACACTGGTCAGGCTGCATCTGGAGTACTGTGTCCAGTTCTGGGTACTGAACTTCAGGAGGGATGTGGCCAATATGGAGAGGGTCCAAAGGAGGGCCACCTACATGATCAGGGGTCAGCAGGCCAGGCCCTACAAGGAGAGGCTGAGGGACCTGAACCTGTTCAGCCTTCAAAACAGAAGCCTGAGAGGGTAACTAGTGGCATTCTACAAACTAGTCAAGGGGAAGCAGCAGGCATTGGGAGAGTCCCTGTTCCCCTGAGCAATCCCAAGAGTTACAAGAAACAACTGACATAAGCTAGCGGAGAGTAGTTTCAGGCTAGACGTTAGGAAGTGCTATTTCACTGTCAGGGTGGCTAGGACCTGGAACCAGCTTCCAAGAGAAGTGGTGCTGGCTCCTACTCTGGGGGTCTTTAAAAGGAGATTGGATGAACATCTGTCTAGGATCGTTTGACCCCAGTACTCTTTCCTGCCATGGTCAGACTAGATGATCTCCTCAGTTCCATTCCAACCCTACCAACTATGAAATTATGAAACATCTGTGGTATGAAATGGACCAAAGAATTACACACTGACTCTAAAACCAAAGATCACCCAATGGTTTATGTTTGTTTGCACAAAGACAAGGGGTACTTTTGCAAAATACTTGGAGGATGTTGTCCATGTGTGTGCCTTGAATATGAACAAATATATATACAGTGTATGCATGCATATATATATGTGTGTGTGTGTGTGTGTGTGTGTGTAGTGTGTAAGTATACACACACCCATATATTCATGCATATTTATATATACACATACACTTGATAAACAGGATATGCAACTTACGTGTATTATCTATATTAATATCAATATCAATATTGATATAATATCCTTAAACCACACACACACATACATGCACACGCACACACACACACGTATACATTTTAAAGTCATTTAAAGGAAGATAGATGAACGATAGAAAATAATTATATGATTGTCTGATAACCTGCAATAAGAGACATATCAAATTCACTTTCATCAGGAATAAAAAAAATAAAGGTTAAAAAAAAACAAAAACAAAAGGGTAGGGAAAATTTGAAGTGTGGAAACAGGCCATGGTGCTATTCACATTACCTGGTAATTTCAGCCAAAGTAAAAAAGTTAATTATTGCAGTGTACTATTTCATTGCAGCCACAGTCTGAGCTAGATGGACCAGGTCCTTTATTATACAGCATGAAAGAAAACATTTGCTCAATTCTGGAAACTTCGGCAGTTACAACATAAGGTCTAATCAACATTTTCTAGGATACATTTCTAGTATCATAGAATGTTCTTAGAGTTATTATTAAGTCTGAATGCAGACTCAATCAGACAGCACTGTGGCTCTCCAAGCCCCTCTGAGCACATTCCAACCTCCACCTCATAGATTCATAGACGTTAGGGTTGGAAGGGACCTCAATAGATCATCGAGTCCAACCCCCTGCATAGGCAGGGAAGAGTGCTGGGTTTAGATGACCCCAGCTAGATGCTTATCTAACCTCCTCTTGAAGATCCTCAGGGTAGGGGAGAGCACCACCTCCCTTGGGAGCCCATTCCAGATCTTGGCTACTCTAACTGTGAAGTTCTTCCTAATGTCTAGTCTAAATCTAGGATCTGCTAGCTTGTGGCCCTTATTTCTTGTAACCCCTGGGGGCGCCTTGGTGAATAAAACCTCACCAATTCTTCTATACCCCTGTGATGAACTTTTAGGCAGCCACAAGGTTGCCTCTCAACCTTCTCTTGCAGAGGCTGAAGAGGTCCAAGTTCTCTAGTCTCTCTTCATAGGACTTGGTCTGCAAGCCCTTAACCATATAAGTGGCCCTTCTCTGGGTCCTTTCCAGATTACCCACATCTCTCTTGAAGTGTGGCACCCAGAATTGCACACAGTACTCCAAATGTGGTCTGACCAGTGCCTGATAGAGGGGAAGTATCACCTCCTTGGACCTATTCATCATGCATCCACTGATGCACGATGAAGTGCCATTAGCTTTTCTGATGGCTTTGTCACACTGTCACTCATGTTCATCTTAGAGTCCACTAGGTCTCCAAGATCCTTTTCTGCTTCCGTGCCACCAACCAAGTAATTTCCTAGGAAGTAGGCATGCTGGACATTTTTCCTCCCTAGGTGCAGCACTTTGCATTCCTTGTTGAATTGCATTCTGTTGTTTTCTGCCCATTTGTCCAACTGGTCCAGGTCTGCTTGTAGCTGTTCCCTCCAGCATCTCCACTTCTCCCCACAATTTTGTGTCATCCGCAAACTTGAACAGAGTACACTTAACTCCCTCGTCCAAGTCACTGATGAAGAAATTGAAGAGTATCAGTCCAAGGACCAAGCCCTGTGGGACCCCACTGCTCACACCCTTCCAGGTTGAAACTGACGCATCCACTACAACTCTCTGGGTGCGACCCTTTAGTCAATTCACTACCCACCAGACTGTGTAGTTGTCCAAGTCACAGACTTTTAACTTGTTCACCAGTATGGGGTGGGATACTGTATTGAAGGCCTTCCTGAAGTCTAAGTATACGACATCCACCCTTACTCCTGCATCCAGCTGTTTAGTAGCCTGGTCATAAAAAAGAGACTAGATTAGTTAGGCATGATCTGCCTGCTATGAACCCATGCTGGTTCGAACCTGTACCGGGTTCTTGCAAATGTGAGCCTTGATAGTTTTTTCAAAGACTTTGCCAAGGATGGAGGTGAGACTGACTGGCCTATAGTTGCCCAGGTCCTCCTTCCTCCCCTTCTTGAAAATGGGAACCACCCTTTTCAGTCCTTCAGGACTTGGCCCGTGCACCATGAGTGTTCGAATATTCCTGCCAGTGGCTGTGCAATGACATTGACCAGTGCGTTCAGTACCTGCAGATGGACCTCATCTGGGCTGACTTAAAGGCATCCAATTCCTCCAAGTGCCTCTGCAACATCTCAGGGTCTACGCATGGTAGTCTGGCACCTTGCTGCTGCCTCTCTACAATCCCAGTGAGAGACTTGTCTTGCCCCTCACTTAGGAACACTGAGGCAAAGAACTCATTGAGGA
>JAGPOW010003642.1:78727780-78754320 GCA_030014935.1 Caiman crocodilus
TGACCCCAGCACTTGTTTCCTGCCATTGGCAGGGGGTCAGACTAGATGGCCTGCTCTAGGCCCCTTCTGACCCTAGTTACTATGAAACTATGAAATAGGGGTAATACATTGTACGATAGTTTATTTCACTACACAATAGCTCCGTGCGTGGTTACATAGTAATTCTTTACTATGTAGTAGATTAATCTACTACACAGTAAAGTATCTCATGTAGACATGAGAGAGGGGAGAGGGGGGAGGTTCCACTGTTGTATATGAATCCACTTCTGTACTTGAATCCTCTTCCCATAATGAACTGAGAAAAGACATTGACATAAGGGACACCCAGGGGAGCACAAGTTACAGAAGGGTGTTCAAGGTTTATAGGCTTTAGAGGAAGGATCAAGTTAGGAAGAAGGGAGGAAGGGCAGCCCTCTACATGAAAGAGAAGTACCCCCCCCCGCAGGTCAGGTTTGATAGTGGGGAGAGGTCCCTTGAGACCCTCTGGGTCAAGATACAAGGTGGTTCAGAAGAGCAAGACCTGATGGTGGAAGTCTACTACAGGCCTCTCTTCCAAGAGGAAGATAACAATCAGGCATTCTCCAGGGAATTGACTGAAGAAGCCAGAACTAAAGACCTGATTATCGTGGGTGACTTCAACTACCCTGACATCTGTTGGGAGGACCATTTGGCTGGCTTCAGTGGATCAGCCAATTTCTTGGAAGCTATCAATGACCTGTTTCTGTCATAGGTTGTTGAAGGACCAACTAGGGGTAAAGCTACTCTGTACTTAGTGCTTACCAAAGGGGAGAACATGGTATGGGACCTGAGGATTGGAGGTTCTCTGGGTGAGAGTGATCATGATCTGATTAGGATCACCATCTACCAGAAAGCCAGGATCCCAATTAGTAGAACAGAAGTTTTAGATTTCAGACACGTGGACTTTGACGAAATCAGGAGCCTAGTTAGAAAGGCCCTCTGTGACCAGGAACTGGATGATTTGGGATTTCAGGAGCAATTCTCACTGCCTAAAAAGAGGCCATTCCTATGCAATCAAACAGTGGGAAAGGAGCCAAGAGACCCATTTGGCTCAACAGGGTCATTAGAGAACTTTAGAAGAAGAAAAAAGATTCATATAATCAATGGAAGAAGAGGTTCAGCAACTAAAGAAGAATTCACTTGTTTAACCAGGGTCTGTAGGTATGAGATATGGAAAGCTAAAGCAGGCATGGGATCAAACTGGCATCCAAAATACAGGACAACAGAAAGTCTTTCTTTAAGTAAATGGGGAGCAAGAAAAAAAATCGAGTTCTGTTGTGGGATCCCTATTGAATATGAAGGGGCAGCTCACAGTGGATCTCCATGAAAAGGCAAAACTCCTAAATGAATACTTCACATTGGTGTTTCAGAAGGCTAATAGGAGCTGTTCACACATCCAGAGGCCCAGAGAACACAGGAAAGCCTACAGAAAACATTAAATCAGTCTTGAATAGGTGAGGGTCCTCTTACAACAATTGGACATTATCAAATACTCTGAGCCAGATAACTTACATCCAAGATCCCTGAAAGAAATGGCTGAACTCATAGGAGGACCCTTGGTGAAGCTATTCAAACAGTTGTTGGACTTGAAAGTGGTCCCAGAGAACTGGAGGAGGGCCAAAGTGGTGTCCATCTTTAAGAAAGGGAGGAAGGATGACCCTGCAAACTGCAGACCGGTCAGTTTGACATGGTCCATGGAAAAACTTTTGAAAAAAAAAGGTTAAAGATGCTATCAAGCACAAGCTTGTAACTGACAGAGATTTAAGAAACAACCAGCATTGCTTTGTGGAGGGCAGATCGTGCTTGACAAATCTGGTGTCCTTTGCTCCATGGAAAATGAAGGCACACTAGGGGATAGGGTAAAGATCCAGGATGATCTTGACAGATTGGTTCTATGGGCTCAATAGAATCAGATGAGGTTCAACAGAGAAAAGTGCTGGTTCCTTCATTTGGGTAGGAAGAACCTTCACTACAACTATAGGATAGGTGGTTGCCCACACTGAGTGGCATAGCATCTAAACAGGACCTGAGGGTCCAGTCGACCAGAAGATGAATATGAGCCAACAGTGTAAGGAAGTCAGGGCAAACAGAACTCTTGCATGCATGAGCCAATTTGTTACCAGCATATCCAAGGAGGTGTTTCTCTCTCTCTACTCAGTATTGGTGAGGCTGTGATTGGAGTATTGTGCCCAGTTTTGTGAACCACACTTCAAGAAGGATGAGAATAAACTTGAGAAGGTGCAGAGAAGGGCCACCCACATGATTAGGAGCCTGAAGAATAGGTCCTATGAGGAGAGACTCCAGGATCTGGGCTTCTTCAGTCTGGGTAAGAGGAGGCTTGAGGTGACTTGATTGCTGCCTACAAATATGTCAGAGGGAAACACCAGAATCTGTGGGGAGTAACTCTTCAGGAAGGCATCCTTTGGGAGGATGAGAACCAATGGTCACAGACTAATAGAGGGAATATCTAGGCTGGATGTCAGGAAGAACTTCTCCATAAGGGTAACTAGAACCTGGAACACAGTCCTGGCAGAGGTGGTGCAGTCACCAAACTTGGAGGTGTTCAAGAGGGGGCTGAATAAGCACCTTGTTGAGCTAGTTTGAACTTTTTACCTCCTGCCTATGGCAGGGGACTGGACTTCATGATTTTACAAGTTCCTTCTGGTCCACTGACTCCATGACTCTATGCCTGTTACGTATAGTTTAGATCCATCTTTTAACTTAATGTGGTAAGTTTCCAAATAATGTTTCCACATTTATTTTTGGCCATTTTGTGTTCCTTGGCTTAATGTCATTTTATCAGCACCAGTTTTTACCTTTTGCTTTAAATCTGGGTGGTCTACAGATCTTTCAGTCATGCATTTACCCTATATTAAGTCCTGGAAGCTTTAGAAAACTTTTTTTCCATCCAGTTCTTTCAAATGAATATTTTCCTTTTTAGTATGAATGATGAATTTCTCTAGATACATGCTTCAGAACACCTTCTTGAATTTGATTTTAATTTGTAATTTACAAGTTTTCAGGGGGTTTTGGGGGGGCAAAGGAAAACCTGGGGAGTATTCCACAAGGAAATCTCACAAATAAAAAAGTGATGATGTGTATTTTGTGATTGTTAATGTCATGGTTGAGACATGAGACCTAAGAACACCTATTTGTCATAGTTCTGGTAAGATTGTCTCTTTTCCAGATTGCCTGATGGTTTAGTTGCTTATATGTATGCCAGTCTTTAACTACTTAGATTGAAACTTTATATAAAAGGCTTCCTTCTAAATATTTTCAGAAAATTTAAGTGATTCATTTTTGTGAGAATAAGACTATGGAATATATATTCTGTCATTTTAAATGTATGGTGAGATATTATTTAGGAAGCTCTGATACCACCCATATTTAAGAAAAAGGATTATCTATACATGTGCTCCCGAGGTGATGGTGGGGTATTTTAATTAGAGAAACTCCCAATCTTCTGTATTCAGTGTTTCATATTTCAAAATGGCAGCAGGGGTGCTTTAACTAAACTTGTTCAATGAGATTTCATTTTAACACCCCAAAACCATTTTAAAATCTGGAATACTGAATATACAATACAGTGCAGAATGCTGGAGTATGCTTATTAGAACATCACTGACCTACATCAACCTATATCACTGGCACAGAAGAGGTACACCCTGAGAAGGAGATGTAAAGTTCTGGTCATCAGGGTCATCCTGAGAGGAACTGATGGGCCAATCTGTCGCTCGGAGCCCTGGTCACAGCAGGTCTGCTGCATTCCCGGAGCTAGGATTTGCAACATCACAGAGACCATTCCTAAAATCATCAAGCCCTCTGACTACTACCCACTGGTTGTGGTCCATGTGGGTACAAATGATGCATCCAAGGGAAAGCTGGATAACATCATGGAGGACTACAGGGCCTTGGGACACCAACTGAAGAAGATGGGAGCCCAGTTGGTATTTTCCTCCATTCTCCTAGTAAATGGACAGGGTAGACATCATAAGGCCTGCATTGATGTGGTTAACTGGTGGCTCTGGAGCCATGAGGCAGGCTTCAGGTTTTTTGACAATGACTGTAAGGAGGGTATGCTGGGGTGAGATGGGCTTCACCTCTCCCCTAAAGGCAGATGTATCTTTTCCTCTAGGTTGGCTGATCTCATATGGCGGGCTTTAAACTAGCTTTGCCAGGGGGAGGGGCCGCTTTGAGCAGAGAAGATGCTTCACCAGCACACAGGATGACGAGAGGAAGGGAAGCCCAAATAAGCATCAACGTCATGGGAGTTGGGGGCCACAACTGTCCTGGGAGTGGGAGGAAGGAACGTGCACCCTCAGGAGGCCTCAAGTGCCTCAAGATTAATGCTCACAGTATGGGGAATAAGCAGGAGGAACTGTGCCTCCAGATTGCAAGTAAGAACCTAGGCTTAGTAGGGTTCACAGAAACCTGGTGAGACCCTGCTTACAACTGGGCAGCAGGCATTTGGGGATACATCCTATATAGAAGAGACAGGACAGGGAGGAAAGGTGGGGAGGTTGTGCTCTATGTCAAAGAGCACTTCACATCATCAAGGATTAGCTTCAGGGCAGAGGAGGGTTGGGCAGAGACACTTTGGGTCAATCTACAAAGGGGGCATGGTGAAAGGGACCTTACAGTGGGTGTCTACTACAGACCACCCAACCAGGGGGAAGAGCCAGATCAGGACTTCTCCAGTCAACTTATGTAAGTGGTTAGGTCAAGGGATGTTATTGTCATGGGTGACCTAAACTACCCAGGCGTTTGCTGGGAAAAGCAGACAGCCAGGTCTGACCACTCGCATAGGTTCCTGGCTGTATTACAGGGCCTTCACTTTATCCAGGAATTTCATAGCCCCACTAGGGGTAATGTCTTGCTGGACCTGGTCCTGGCCACGGGGAATGACTTGGTGAGGGGACTGCAGGTCCATGGCCACCTGGGCAATAGTGATCATCACCTGCTGGATTTCACTATCCAACGCAGAGTGTCAAGGGCTTACACCAAGGCTAATGCCCTTGACTTCAGCAGGTCCAACTTCAATGAGCTAAGGAGACTAGTGGGGGAGGAACTGAGGCCCCAGAAGGTAGAGAAGATGGGAGTCCATGAGGGATGGTCTTACCTTAAGGGGGCTATCCTCCAGGCCCAAAGGATAACCGTCTCTGAGTGAAGCAAGGGGGCAGGTAAGAGTTCTCAGAAACCCCCTTGGTTCAGCAAAGGCATTCAGCAATGCCTGAAGACTAAAACGGAGGCATACAACCAGTGGAAGGGAAGGGCTATCACCAAGGAGGAGTACTCCTCCTCAGCCCATGAGTGTAGGAGGGCTATTAGGAAGGCCAAGGCAGGTGATGGAACTCAGGCTAGCGTCCAGGATTAAGGACCACAAAAAGTTCTTTCTCAAGTACATTGGGAGCAAGAAGAGGGCACCAGGCAATGTAGGGCCCCTGCAAGATGCAAAGAGTAATTTTGTGGCTGCACCAGACAAGAAAGCTGATATTTTTAACAGTTTCTTTGCCTCTGTTTTCTTGAACAGAAACTGGGATATCCCACCTACCAGAGGTAGGGACAATCTTGGGGATAATTTGGTCAGGCCTTCGTCAGTGTAGATGTAGTTAGAGATCTTCTGGAAGGGCTAGACATTTTTAAATCTGCAGATCCAGATGCCCTCCACCCAAGGGTGTTGAGGTAGTTGGCAGGGGTCCTCACGGAGCCATTGGCCTGGCTGTATGAGCATTCATGGTCATCTGAACAGGTGCCGAGGGATTGGAAACTGGCTGATGTGGTCCCAGGATTCAAGAAAGGGAGGTAAAGCTGCAGTTGGACTACTGCATCCAGTACTGGGCCCCACACATTAAAAAGCATGTGGTCAGACTGGAAAGATTTCAAAGGAGGGCCACCCATTTGGTGAGAGGGCAGCAGGACAGGCCTTATGAGGAGAGACTGAGGGACCTGAACCTGTTCTTCCTCAGCAAGAGGAAACTGAGGAAGCACCTGGTGGGTGCCTACAAACTCATCAGGGGAGATCAACAGCAAATAGGTAGAGCCCAATCCCCCCCTGCACCACCTGGGATGACGAGGAACATGGTAATAAGCTGATGGAGAATAAGTTTAGGTTAGAGATCAGAAGGCAATATTTTACAGTTAGGGTAGCCAAAATCTGGAACCAATTTCCCAGGGAAGTGGTCCTCGCTCCTACCTGGGGTAAATTTAAGATAAGTTTAGATGATAACCTGTCTGGGGTCTTGTGAACCCAGCATTCATTCCTGCCTATGGCAGTGGGTCAGGCTAGATGATCTGTTCAGGTCCCTCCTGACCCTAGCTACTATGAAACACTTCAGCAGGCTTGATTAATTGAGTCTGCTTTGAGGCATTCTAATAATAACCTGTAGGAACACATACTATAGTGCCCAAAGACTAGAAATGTGACTGGGAGAGGCCTGTGCATAATATGCCTTTTTGCTGTTCTGTAAAAATGCCCAGTCTTTGAAAAAAACTCAGATCAAAGAGAAACAAATTCAGATTAACTGTAAAATATCAGAGGATGGTGTCCTCCTTAGAATGATCCAACCTGCCCTAGTCCTAATACTGACCAGAGTGCAAACGAGCCATTTTCAGAAAGCACCATAGCATGCTGCATCTCCTCCCGCCTACAATTGAAATATTAGAAGGGGATAATTATTTAATAGTAAATTTCATGAAAGTGCAGTCCGTAAATGGTTCTCGAATTCAG
Organism: Caiman crocodilus; assembly: GCA_030014935.1. Taxonomy (NCBI): domain Eukaryota; kingdom Metazoa; phylum Chordata; order Crocodylia; family Alligatoridae; genus Caiman; species Caiman crocodilus. Next base: position 78,734,526 of record JAGPOW010003642.1, read on the forward strand.
GATGAATTTGTCATGTAGTATGGCTAACAAAATGGAAAAATTGAAATATTGTGTGCCATATTTTCAAAATGAGAGATTGAAATTCCATTTAGAAATGTATGTAAAACTGTAAGCAAAAAGACAGCAGTGAAGGGCTAGGGGGAAGAATGTGTATAAGAATTTTTTTTTTTAGTTAACCTGAAATGAAGTTTATTTCTTGATAATTTTTTTTTGACCAGACAGCAAACTGAAAAATCTGAGTGGACTGAGCGTGTACCACCTCTGCAGAGACAATGAGCTTGGTGTTTTCCCAGGCTTCATACCCTGATTGCTTCAGGCCACAGTAGAGTGAGATACTATAATTGAACTGAGTTCCACAGACTCTTCTGAACTGCAAGTGACTTCACTGCCATTGCCCAGGCAGTCTCATAGCAAAAACCTACTGACTCAAATGCATAAGGACTGGTGGGGAAATAAAGGAAAATATGGAGTCAAAATGCAACTGGAATACAAGAAAAGACAGAAATTAGGAGTGTGCATTGGTGTGTATGTAGGGAGAGGAGACTAGAGCCAGGAAGTAGTAAGGATAATGGGGGTTAGATAGCACAGTGGATTTGAAGCCATTCAGTGGAAGGAGGGTCAACTGCAACTGGGTATATTGAAAAAAAATGAGGCTAGAGAAGAAGAATGGGTGTGGGAAGCCATTATGTGTTTGTGGGCCTGGGTGGGGAGGGGGCAAGGGAATATTTGCCAAGAGATTGGGGTAGGAATCCAGAGAGGGAGAGAAGCTGGGACAAGAAGCCAGTGGGAGGAAAAAAAAATATCAAAGGGTATAGAGGTGAATCAACAAAGGAAAGACGGGGCTGCTGAACTAACAGATTTAGGACAAGGAATTAGGATTGTGGAGTATGGGGTTTAATTGGTAATTTGTTTGTCTTTGCTTTGTATATTGGACCCTGGAGGAGCCAACTTTTTGTTCCTTGAAACCCTGAATAAAGTAGTTAAAAAGTCAAAGTCTTCCTTCCTTCCTCTTTGATTTTTTTTTTTTTAAACCAAGGTAGCTATATTAAGGAAAACAAAGCAAAACAAAATAAAACAAAATCCTCTGTTAAGATTGCAAGGTCAAAAATTATTATATTATTGTTAATTGCATAATACCATAAATTTCTTACTCTTAGAACTCCTGATTCATTGACTGCACAGGAGGAATTAAAATCACTCAGTGACCAGATATTTACAATTTTATTTGTTCCTCCTTGTTTAATATGTGTTCCTAGGTTTTGTATATTGAGAGTTTTTCAAATATTACTCAAGCTTCCAAACCTCCACAAACAGTTCAATATCTTCAGACAGAGATCAATCACACAGAATTACACTCTGAAAACTGTACATTTCCTAAAGTGAGGAACTACTGGAAAATGAGAATTTAAGTCAGGAGTACTTGGGTAGCACTTACTATAGTTGTTACATGCATTAGTTAATAATACAGGATGGAATCACTTTGTCATGTCTATACTGTTCAGTAGATAGTATGTTCTGTATTGTTTTGCAGAATTACTTTTTACTATGCATACAGTGCTATATCATTGTCCTAGTAGTCTATGCTATGTCTACTAAAAAGAATATTGTAACATGCTTTCATTATCAGATAATCTGAGTAAACACATTTGTAGACATATCTGATTCATTCAAGTCCCTGTAGAAAAAACCTGGATGACGGTAACATTTACCTTCTATTTTGTTATATTTGGGCATGAAAGCAGGTATCACGCACAATTCTTACTGTAAACTTACCTTTATGGGTCAATTGCTGGTTCATTTGAAAATTATGAACCTGTGAATTCTGTTATTTTTCATCTTTCAGTGTTATTTAGGAAAAACAAATACAATTTCTAAAATAGTGTCTGACTTCCTCACAGCTTTGTAAGAGTAGCAAGCCTCTGTTCATTTACATTATAATAATAGTAATAATAGTAATAACAACTGTATTGTTCATGTATGCACTTCAAACCAGATGCATATTAAAACATAGACTGGTTGCGAGCTGGTATATGTTGCTATGGGAATACTGTCAGATGTTCAAACTGCTGAAGTAAGACCGATTTACTTGAACAAAAATGGAAATCACTTCTGCCTTTCACTGGTCAATCAGAAATGTATTGAATGTGAAATACTGATCATCACTCACATGGTTTTATGATCAAGCAGATTTTATTCTGCTTTGTATCCTGAAAATTACCTTGCATTTGACTTCATCTGACATCTTGATAGTGCCATTGAGATAGAAGAGCACTTAGAAAGTCAAAACATTCCCATAATATTTGTCATCACTTTGAAGTTCAATCTATCCTGTATCAGATTTATATAATAAATTACAGCATTTTTTTCCCTTTTAAACTATGGGGGAAAATACTTTTTTTTCCCCAATAAACATCTGCCTATGCCTTAATATTATCTTTTTAATGAATATTTTAAACAGTGTTGCCATTTAAACATTTGGAGGTCATTAACAGCATTTCTTTCTGTTGTTCTTTATGTATAACCTTCCCATGGATTGCAAACAGCAGCTTCTGACATTATTTTCCAAAGTTTGCAAAATTATTAATGAAGAGATAATGACATGCATTGAAAGGGTGTTTCCAATTGTTGAGTATCATGTAATATAATTTAATTTTATCCCAAATACTAGTAGCTTTTCAATACTAGTACACTTAGGCAGATTCCCAAATGGTTTGATGATATGGGATGCATCTACACAAGACATTTACTGTGGAGTAGATTAATTAGCTCCACAGTAAAAGTCTCAGACTCTACATGGGCAGTGCTATTAGGCTGGAGTAAACTATTAACTCTGCAGCACCGGGTAATACTTCTAAATGCAAGTGCCATTCTGTTGTGGAGTTTTTTACTCTGTAGCAGCAGAAGAGTAGACACTGACACCACTGGTTGGGGTATAAGGGTGATTCAGTGTGCAAGTTGCCTGCCAGCTAGCCATGCACTGGAGCACTCTTGTGCCAGCAAGCCTTTCCACAGCACATTGAGGTAGGTTGGAACAGGCCCGGCCATGCAGGCTGACCCCTTAGGTGTAACAGAGTAAGACTCCAGGCCCGGTGCTTGTCCCAGCCCACCTCCTGTCTATGGGCATGCTGTCTGTCTAGATCATCTGCCATGCCTTGCTGGTAAATAATAAAGAAGGTACTTAGATGGGAGTCTGCCCATTTTGAACCCTTGATGTCTAGGGGTGATATTCGCAGCTCCAAACCTTCCCTATACTGTGGCCCATTCCTCGCAGATAGCATCCATAATTATAACTGCTCTGGCCAAATCTGGGCCCAATTCTCCCCCATGTTGGGCCTCTTCCACTCACTGAATCATACTGCCTCTCTCACCAGGACTCACTCACTCCACCCCCTTTCTTAGGGACTCTTTCATTCCTCTCCTCTTTTAGGCCTCTTCCACTCTGCCATGCTCCCCAAGAGTGGCCTTCAGGCCATCAGCCTTACTCACGTACACTCTGGGTGATCAATCTGGCAGCCCTCTGGATGTCTCTTGCAACCCAACTGAAGAGTGACAGCCCATGCCTAACCCTAGGCCAAATCTAGCCACCAGCCCATTCCATTCCTCCAAACCATTCCCTGTAGCTCCTGCTCTTACCTCCAAGGTGTTCCAGGAGCAGCCCACCCTGGCGCTGCCTCCTTGGCTGCTTAACCCCAGACTCCTGCCTTTCTAGACTTAGTTTGAAAAGGGCCACTGTAATCAGCCACCTGGCAGCTCCCTGATCCAGTCTTTAAAGTGGCAGGCACCAAAAGTGCTCTATCACACTAACCCCCTGCCAGCCACAGCTGCTTCAACCTGGCTCAACATGCTGTGGTCCCAGGCACATGTGTAAAGGTGGCACCTTGGAGCAATACATTCCAGCACAATAAACATGGAAGTTTATTGTTTCACATTACACCCATGGTAGCTCAAATCCTAAAATTGTCTTTCTTACCTAGTTCAGACTTCTGACTTCTACACTTAGGCAGATAGCACTCTTTGCAATACTTTAAAGAACACTGTGCTTAGAGACAGGCACATTTATCTCAATTATTAATTATGACTATTTTATTATAATGTAAAAATGCAAAACAAAACAGAACAAAAACAATTAGTAATAGGAGTTTAAATAGCAATGCCTTCCTTGTTTCTTTTTTCAAAGAGTTACTCCAGAAATAATGACTTCAAGAGTGCAGCTACCCTTGGCAGGGTTCAATGTTGCTTATCTTCTAAATTAGTAAAGCATTTGTTTGGTGTGTCATTCATTAAAGGACTGATTAATTATGCTGATGAAACATGGGTAACATAAACCATTTATAAATAGGAAAATGTTAATATTCTTAAATCAGATGAAACCCAAGGAATCATTTTAATCAATTAAGTTACTTAAAATAAGCCATTCAAAAGTTGTATTGAGATAGGAAAATGAATGCACATCAGGAGTGTTAAATCTGAAATTTAAAAGAAAATACACTTTTTTTCCTTACTCAGAAGTTGGAAGTCCTGGAGAAGTTTTGAATAGGAGATTGCTTCCCCTTGATGTTTTTCTGGGGGTTATTTTGTTTTATTTTTCTGTTCTTTATTTTCTTGTTTTTCTTTTCTTAGCTGTTGGGTTGCTGCTTGATTGCAGAAATACTCATTAATATTTGAAACACAATATTTCCTGTGTCTTGAAAATCATTCAGCTTAATACAAAATATATTAAGATATCCAGGTATGAGCCCTGTGTTTTTAGTAAACCCATGATGCATTTATCCCTTTTTTCCATTTACTACTGTGTCTTTAGTTATTCCTTTATATAAATTGTATTTTAAGAATTCTGTACTATTAAAGATCAAAATAATGTCTTTGTAGTTGCCTGGATTATTTTTCTCTGCCGCCTTAAATATATATATAGAGACAGACAGACAGACAGACAGAATATATATGTGAATTGTTATCTACTGCCTTCTTAAAAATATGTTTAAGATGACAGAAATATATATATATATTTATCTTTAATAGTACAGAATTCTTAAAACAAATTTTATACAAAGAAATAGCTTTATATTTAATATAAAGGAATACAAATATATATATGTATACATATATGTATGCAAATATATATGTGCATATATATAATATATGCACACATATATATGTGTGTGTATATTTATACACACATACATATGTATGTATGTAGGTGTATATATAATTTAAATTTGAAAAAAATTTCCCCTACCATTTAATGAAATAATGACCCATTTACTCATTCTCTCCTCCATCTAGTTATTGAAAGGGGAAAAAATCTATGCTGTACTATACCAATGCTATGTGGATACCTAAATGGACCTATTCTCTTTTCTATTGATGTGTATATCTAATGTTATTATTATTAAAAAGAATAATACATGCATTCTGTCAATGTGAGAAAAGGCATGACAACAGTTCTTTAAGCAGAAGTGCAGAAAAGACTGTTTCTATTTCTAACCACGTGATTTCTTGTTTTCCCTCATAAAACCCACCCCTAAACTAAAAAGCATTTTCCTCTGCTTTCTAAGGTATGGTATAACATAATCTAACATTAACTTAACACCTTGTTTCTATGATAAAGTGCAACAGTTAAAAATGCCATTTTTTTTTTCAGTTGACTCGGTGTTTATTTGTTAGCTACATATTTCCTGTGTTATTGTTTAATGCAAGTTAATTTTATTTCATTAGTCAAAATAGATTTTCCTTCCCACCTCCATTTTCCTTCTTCTTATCGCCACACCTTCTTGTATCTGAAAGAAGGATAATAAAGGATATATTTAAATATCTATGTCTACAATAAATATTCAAGAAAAAAAAGCAGTCTGTATATTTATTCAGCAAAGATAAATATATATTGACTAGGATGATACAGTTGGGGCTAATCCTGCTTTGAACAGGGGATTGAACTAGACAACCTCTTGAGTTCCCTTCCAACATTAATTAACTATAATTCCATGACTATGATTCACAGAAATAAATATATAATGTTTATTATTATATTTTTGTGCCCCAACAAATGATTTAACCCAGAATTTTTTGTACATAGAAAATCTATAAATGTATATGTTTGTTATAATTTTCCAGTTATAGAATCTAATTATCAGACAGTTGTCTGAAATTCACAGTCATCTTAGATTTGAGTAAATATGGTAGGGAAGGCAGTTGGCTGGGGGAATCAGGAGACCTCTTTCCTTGTGCTTCCCCATTTCTTCCCCCTGCAGGCTTCCTGTGCCCCTGCTACCTCCACCCCCCATTTCCAGCTCCCCACAATTTCTGCTCCTTCCCTCACCCTCCACATTTTCTACCCCCCTTCCCCCCATATTCCCCATAGTCTTTGCCTCTTCCCCCTGCCTACTGCCATATTCTGTTCAGGCTCTGTTTCCTTCTGGGTAACTGAGTGAAGCACCTGAACTTTTAATTATGTCTCTACCTACCCCCAAGGCACTGGCCTCATCTGTGAAGTTATCCTAAAACCAAAATTGTACATGACATATTTATAATTCTTCCAGACTCACAAAGACATTACAATTCACATTTATTTGGGGAGGAATTAAGCTGGGGGATAAGTACCCCAGCTTCCCACCAGGTCATTCACATGTTGTCCTCATTCAAGTACTGTGCAGCTCTTGAGACAAAGAGGATGTGCAAGATATAAAATCAGTGCAAATGTCAATACATAATTAAATAGGGAAAGAAATATTCAATCAGGTTATTTAGCCAAATTGATAATATAGAATTTCAATTGACATGAAACATTAAACCTGTATTAAAAATAAATCTTCTCTCAGGGTGTGGGCACACATGCATTTCAAAAACCATTTCAAAATAGGGAATTTGCAAAAAGGAGTTACTGATTTGAAGTGACTAGCAGCTGCTACATTCTAATATTAACATGTGAAAAAGCCAGAAATTATTCAAACACAGCCAAAATACTCCAGATTTAACCGTGGAGGAGGAAGTAAAGGTAGATAAGTAACTGGCTAAGGGGAGAAAATGGGTTGTGTTGAGATTGTACTGGACTAAAGTTATTGATACATTTTTTTAGAAACCAGTCCTATTCAATATTCTCAATGTAATCATGGCAAAAATGTAGGACTGTACTAAGGAACTGTGCTGATGACAGACATTTGAGAGATATTGTAACATAGGGTGCTTCTACACAAGATGTATTAATGTGCATTAACCTAATTTATAGATCAGAACAGACATTCATCTACACATGCACACCCTTACTGTGCAGTAAGAACGGCTAATCATGACTAAATTTGATACCTGCAAATGCACATGTGTAGATGTAATCCAGCATTAAATTTAGTGCCAGGTCTGCTCAGCCACTGGAAGCCTTGCTTAATCCTAGACCCAGGGCTCCTGACCAGGAGCTTTTCCTGCCCCAGGGATTGGCTGCTCTATGGCAGCCCCTAGCTGTAAGCTATTAAAAGCCAGCCACCATTTTGTACCCTGGGACACACACACCCTGAAGAAACCTTATACACTCCAGGGGAGCACTGCATGCCCTCTGTTTGCCACTCTCCCCCTGGATAGGACACAGGCTACCTCTGCCTGCTTTGGCTGGTAGCCAGAGCTACTTCCTGGCCACAGAGGTACCAAAGCACCTCCATCAGGCCAGCTGGATGCTGAAAAGATCTTCTGCCTGATACATCCTCTGGCCAGCCCTGGTAGCTCCTCAAGGCTGTTTGCTGGCTGACTTTAGAAGCAGAGCCAGCACCATATCCCTGCTGCTCACCCACTGGCAGCCAGCCCTGCACCTGCACATGCACATGCTGTGGGGCATAGCTACATGGTTCTCAGTCCCTTGCCATGCCCCTGAGCTGGGTGCTCCTGGTCATTGTCCAAGGTCAGCAACACAGGGAGAGCCACAGAGGGCCCCAGAGAGCCAGTGCAGGGCACCATGTTATCCTCATACTCCCCATTGAGGCCAATCCACACACATGTATGCACACCTGTGCCATCTATCCAGGGCTCCAATTGGTGCCAGTAGGAAGCTAGGACTTCATGGTACTCTTGGGCAGAGGTTCAGAGGCAGTTTGCATGGAGTGGGTCCTCAAACATCCACATTTATGAGGCCCTGTTGGAACATGCTAATGCTGGTGGCAATGTCTTCTTCAGTAGCTGGGGAAAGTGGTATGTAGAGATGCAATGGGTAGCCCTCCAGTCAGTGGCAGAGGTTACAGAGCAGCTAGGGCTTGCCTCCCTCACTGTTGTAGTGTAGCATCCCAAACCAGAAGAACAGGTGTTCCTAGGGCAACATGAGACTCAACAACAGCAAGTTGTAGTGGCTAAGGCACCCCTCAGCCTACACAAACAGCTCATCATGCACCACCTGGTACACATGCAGCAGGGGCACACTGGGGGCACAGGGGTGGTGCATGGGGAGAGCCAGCCCCAGGACACTTCCCCAGAGAGGGCCCTTGGAGGGAGGGCAGGGAAAGGGCTATTCTCTCACCCCAGTTGTCCAGGAGTCCCCACACCTTGAGCTTGGGTGCCAGGGCCTGGACAGCAGGCAGCAAACCAATCAGACTGCAGGGGGAGAGGGGTAAGTGGGGTCCAGAGACATAGCAGCAGATGTTGCTAGAAGCCTGTCATGTGATGCCCTGAGAAGGGGGCAGGGGAGGAAGGCTTCTTGCACCCAGCACCTAGTGGGCTACCAACCCCAGGGGAGTGGGCAGGATGGGGGTTCAGTCAGTGTCCACCTGGGCTTGCTCAGCCCAAGTTGGTCCCTGGGCACCTGTACATGACTGACTCATGATCTGAGGTCAGGCAGTGCACAGCCCCTGGTGCAGAGCATCTTATTTCTGAAAAGTTGCCTACTCTCGTAAAAGGCTTCTGTCTCTTGCCTCTGCAGAGCCAACATCTGGGTGCAGGGGAGAGACTGCAGGTCACAGAAGAGATGTTAGATTAGGACCAATGACCAATGACAACCAGACCCTGAACACCATCCTGGGCCTGGTGATCATGTTCATGTCCCCCACTGTTGGGCCCCTATCCCTGGCTCCACAGGGCTCCTGGAACCACCCTCTTTGCCTCACAACATCCCCCTGCCTGGGCCTGGGAGGAGGTCCTCTAATGCCTTCTGCCCACAGGAGCTCCTGGCCTACCCTGCCCCAGATCTGTCACCACCTGCCTTGGCCCAGCCGCACCACTCACGTTGGCCCTACACAGCTGAGGATCTAGAGGCACTAGGAGCAGCACCACAATGTGATTCTGGCCCTGGTGGTCCTGGACTTCTACAGTTGGAAGAGAGTCACCCATCGTGGAGGAGTACTGGCTGCATTCACTCCAGGATGAACCTGCCACCTGCTGTGGTTGCTGTGGCCCCCAGGCACACAGGGGAATGGCCTGAGGCCAGGGTGCTAGGCATCTGCCCCTCTGGCTTGACTTCCTAGACGCCTCCATCCCATGGTCCCAGACTCCAGGACACTAAAAGACTGAGACTGTTGTAAATAGTTTTCACATTGGGAAGAAGATTTTTTTTTATTGTTGGTGGGTGGGGAGGATCGTGGAGGGGTTCTGTTTGCCAGGAAGGGTGTTGGGAAGGATGTGATTGTGTGTTATGAGGAGGATAGATTTCTTGTTTCAACATGCATTAGAGTGGTTCTGGGGGTGGGGAGGGGATGTGTGGGTGACAGGGTAGGTAGTTGTTGGCAGGGAAGGCCACACGCATGCCAGTGTCCTGATGCAGCAGGTGGGGCCAGAGCTAGTGAAGCACCAGTTGCTGCCACCAGTGTTGGTTGGCATGGTGGGCCAGAGGCAGTGGGGCTGGAGGGCCAGGAGGGCAATGGTGGGTCCAGTGATGGCATCTTACAATCCCTTCTCAGTGTGTCTGGAAGCAGCAGCTGCACAGTAGCTGCACAGAAGCAGGGGCCCTGGTAGTTCATGCTGTGGGCAGGAAGGTGCTTGCAACATGTGGGGGAGCAAGGCAGAGCAAAATGGCCATGGGCCAGGTGATGGTGAATGTGGTAGCCCAGCAGGGCAACTGAAGTAGCCAGCAGGATTTGGCAACACTGTCCCTTGCTGCTAGGGGCTGGGCAGCCATAGCACAGGAATGCAGAAGTGGTATGAACAGAGCTTCCATGTGCTATCTCTGTGCATGCCACACTGCTCGTCTGAGCACTGGAACTGGCTGCCCAGACAGCACCAAGCAGGGCTGTATTTTAAAGATGGCTGCCAAGTGCTGGTAGGCAGGTTTTGGCTTCAGTCAAGGGCCTCAAATGCTGGCAGCTGGGGCCAGAGGCTGGATCACTTCCTCTCCACCTTTCCCCTCCTCCCCACAGGTGCCAGGTCTTTGCATGTGTAGATACCTGCCCAAAATCACTTACTGAGCATTAAGCTAATGTGCAGTAAATCGAGTCACAATTGATTGCACATGCAGATGCACCTACAGAGAAGAATAAGATTATAATTCAAGAAAAAATAGATGAATTACATTTCTATCATACCTGGCTTGTCCATGCATAAGTGTTAGAATGAAATAGTAGCTGCATGGTTCAAAGCATGTGTTTGAAGTGGCTCTAAATATATGTATGTCCACGTCCATGTCCATGGCTCTAAATATATGTATGTCCATGCCCTCAGTAAACCATATTCTGTTACATAACTCAGTTCCTATGATATCTAAGGTAAACAATTCTGTTGTTAATAGGAATACAAAATATATTTGGGTATCATAAAAAAGGTTCCCATTACCAATAGATTTGAGGACCATAAGTATATACAAATATCTATTTTTAATATTTAATAGTATGCTTTTTATATCTCTCCTAAGAGTATAACTCAATTAATTTAAATAAAATAAGAATGAAAAAAAAATCTTCCATTGCTGTTGTCTTTTTTGGGGAAAGGGGAAGTAAATATTTTACTCATTTGCTTTCTGTTTTGCTGAAGTATTTTGGTTGTCTTAAAGGTGTTTCTAGAAACAGAAGTGACTGAGAAATTCAAGGGAAAGATTCCTTTATAAGATTTATTGTCCATCTTTGAAAACGCATGTGTTCTGTAAAATTAAAATGAGATGACATTTAGCGTATACATTTTACTTATCAGGATTTTATTCTACTGAGCTAGACTTCAACAAAGTATGTATTGCAGCACTGACTTTTTATGCATGGAAAAGTTCAATTTGTTTATATACATGAAATATGTAATTAAAAGTATTTTACATATATTGAGGTATATTTACATTTTTCTCTACTTGGAAACAAAGAGGTAGTTTCCATCAGTATTTATCAGACAACAATAGAACTTCTTAATGAAGGGGAAGCAGTGCTCTTCAAACTGGTCACCCAAGATGGTGGCACGTCTTCCAGTTCTAGACACAATTGCTTCTACATACACGGTGAGATTCTTATCCCCATTCCAACTTACTGGGTGCATCTACATGACATGTTTACTGCATAGCTGCCTAATTAGCTCTGCAGTAAATGTCTTCACATCTATACATGCACCCCAATTAGGGCATATGAAACTAATAAACTCCAGAGCAGGGTAGTACTTGTGCTGACCCACTCCAGATTTTTTTGTGTGTTCAGCAGCCCACATGTAGATGCTGCATGGCTGCCTGAGGCACAAGGGTGTCTCAGTGCCTGCTTACAACCCCCCACCGAAGCATCCTTATGCTCCAACCAGTGGTTCCCCTCTCCCCCCACCCCACAATACATACACTCTGGTTGAAGCAGCCTGGGCTGTGGCCAGCCAGGGCTGCTCTGATTGGGCTGAATATACTGCACACAAATAAACTCCAGAGCAATATACTCTATAGCAATAAGTTCTGGAGTGTATTTGTCCACGCCCACTGATTCCAAATTAAAAATCAGAACAATATAACATGACTCTTAGTGTCATAGACACAGACTGTAAAATATTTTCCCAGGACAGGAAAGTTCTTCCAAAGTTCTGTTTGCAAGTCCTCGTATAAGGAAGATATGGGATCTACAGTCTGTACCATTTTCCAAATTCAAAGCAGGCAATGAATTATAGACAGCTCAAGACAAGCTACACTATATTAGAAAGTTCCCCACAATTGTTATAGTTTAATTGGTGACACCTACAGTCCCCAGAGCAGCCCAGAACTCCACAGATGCAAGTGTAATTTAAGTCAAGTTTGTTTCTATTTCCATTTTATGCTGTTGTACTTTTTAAAGTTATGATGCAAAATCTTACCTTCTTGCTTTGGCCAACACTTTTTCAGAAAAAAGACAGTGACATAGCCTAGATCTGTTGTTTAAATACATGAAAAATCTACTTTTAATGTGCTAGATGATACCACAAAATGGTGGGAAAATTCACAAATATTAGAGGTTCTGCTGAAATTTAATCTCACAGATTAGTCTTACACATGCAGTAAACATGCAGAACATGAGTATAATGATAATTTAACCAAGGCCAGATTGTGGTAATAAGACTTGTGGGAAGATGAAAATATTTCAAGAATCAGCTGAGCTGGCAATTTATCTTTCTATCATTAGTGCTATCCCTGCATTTGTCAATATGGCATAAAACCTCTGGCCATGTTTAAACTACATATTTACTGGGCATGTCACCCTACCAACTAGCTCATTGCTATGTTGACATAGGGTCAAAAAGACCCAGGTGCTGCTGGGACTGCACAGTCATTTAAAATAGCAAAAATAGTATCAACTGTGCAGTTGGGGGTACATGTAGACATGCCCATTGTGTCTAAAAGTAGCATCTTCAAATACACTATGCTCTTCTGCATACTCTACCCCTTTTAAGCAGAACCTTTACATGGGGCACATCTACATGGGTGGCTGACCATGCAGTACCCTACTAATACTGCATAGTAGAGTGTCACAGCACAGAAAGTGCTAATATGCTACTGTGCAGTAGTGTCACTTAAAAGACATTCACTGGTGCTACAACACAGTAAATACGGTTACTACACATTTATTTGGTACTTGCTTATACAAGTAGTACATAAATGTGCAGTAACCACTAAGCAGTAGTGTCTTATGTGGATGCACTCACTGGGCAAATCCATATGAGTGCACGCATGCCTCTTGCTCCGCCTCAAATCCCTTTGAGGTGAGGCAACAGGCCCATGCGGGAACAAAACTTGCAGCGTGGGAAGAAAACTAGACCCCTGGATACCCAGGGGTCTAAAAAAATCAATATTTAATACAGTGGGGCAATCTGAGGCTGGGGACTACATGGAGAAGTTCAGGCTACCAAAGCATCTCTGTGGTTGGCCCCTAACCCTGGTGCTGAAACATGCAGCTGGCCAGGCCACATGTTTCAGGACCAGGGCTCTGATGCCAGGGAGTAAGGGGTTGGGAGGGCTGGAGGAGAGGGGAGGGGACCATGGGGTGAACCCCTGATGGCCCTTCCCACTCCCCCAGCCCCCCAACCACCACCAGCCCCACCCCAAGGCACCTGACCACTGCCAGGGTTGGCCCCTCCCCCCACCAGTCCCCTACTGGGGCTGGCCCCTCCCTCACCAGCCCCCTTAGGCCCCTGATCCCTTTCCTGGCTGGGTCCATGCCCCAAGCCCCTCCATCCCTGCCCCCACCCAATAGTTTAAAAAAAACACAGAAGTCTGGCAGTATCTGGATGACTGGGATCCTGCCTGCACAATGTGGGGCAGGGTGACAGCCCCAGCCTGAGCCCCGCTGCCCCCCTGCTGCCCTGTGCTGCCCTGGAGGGCTCTGCCAGGAGGCTCTGGAGCCCCTGCCCCACCCCTGCTTCTGAGGTAAGCAAAGGCTTTTTTTTCTGGGGAGGGTAACTAATGGTGCCTGGGGTTGTGAGGATAGCCATGGGGGCTGGGGGTGCAAGTTGGGGGGTTGAGGCTAGGTGCGGCAGACATTGGGGGTCTGAGGGAGCGGGGGGGCTGGTTGGGCAAGACTTTGGGAGGGGAGGGCTGCAGCAGCTGATTGTGCATGGTGGCCAGATGGGGCAGCAAATGGGGGGCTGGGGTGGGGCATGTGGGCCTTATAAGGGTGGTGGTAGCCCCTGTGGGGGCCATTTGGCCCCCATTTGGGGGCATCCCCCTTGTGTGGGGGCTGAATCCTCTGTTTGGGGCCTGTAACCCTTGGTTGGGGGTTGAATTCCCTTTTGGGGGGCCAAACCCCATGTTGGGGGGTCATACCCCTTGTGTGGGGCTGAAACCCCTTTCATTTTTTTATGGTTTCATAATTTAATAGTAGCTAGGGACAGGAGAGACCTGAACAGATTATCTAGTCTGACCCCCTGCCACAAGTAGGAATGAATATTGAGTCTACAAGACCCCAGACAGACCAACCAATCATCCAACCTCTTCCTGAATTTGCCCAAGGTAGGAGCAAGGACCACCTCCCTGGGAAGTTGGTTTCAGATTTTGGCCACTATAACTGTAAGATATTGCCTTCTGATCTCTAACCTAAACTTATTCTTCATCAACTTATTACCATTGTTCCTCATCACCCCAGGTGGTGCTGGGGAGAAAAGGGTTTTACCTATTTGCTGTTGACCTCCCCTGATGATTTTCCAGGCAGCCACCAGGTCCCCCCTCAGCCTCCTGTTGCTGAAGCTGAACAGGCTCAGGTTCCTCAGTCTCTCCTCGCAGGGCCTGTCCAGCTGCCCTCTCACCAAGTGGGTGGCCTTCCTCTGAACCTTCTCCAGGTTGGCTTCATCCCTTTTGAAGTGTGGTGCCCAGTACTGAATTTAGTACTCCCACTGCGGCTTGACCAAAGTCACATAAAGGGTGTGTATCACCTCTCTGGACCAGCTTGTGATGCATCTTTGGATGCATGACAAGGTACGACTGGCCTTGCTGGTTGCGGTCTGGCGTTAGCAGCTCATGTTCATCTTGGAGTCAATAATGACTCCAAGATCCCGTTCCGTGTCTGTACTTTCAAGAAGGGAACTCCCCAGCCTGTATGTATGCTGTGGATTCCTTCTCCCAAGGTGCAGCACCCTGCATTTATCTATGCTGAGCTCCATCCTATTCTCATCTCCCCACTTTTGTAGTGTGTCTAAATCTATTTGCAACCTCTCTCTCCTTTCAAGTGTGCCCACCTCGCCCTACATCTTAGTGCAAATGTGGACAATGTGCTTTCAACCCTCTTGTCCAAGTGACTGATGAAGATGTTAAACATTGCTGGCCCAACAACCAAGCCATGGGGGACGTCACTGCTCACATCTCACCAGGCTGAGTACAACCCATCCACCACTACTCTCTGGGTGTGCCCCATCAGCCATTTTTTTTACCCATCCAATTGTGTAGGCATGAATGCCACAGTCGCTTAATTTATTAATGAGAATGGAGTGAGAGACAGTGTCAAAGGCCTCTTAAAGTCTAGAAAGACTACATCCATGGTGACATCATCTTCCAAGGCTTTATTTACTTGGTCATAAAAGACACTCAGGTTGGTCAGGCAGGACCTGCCTTTGATGAACTCGTGCTGATTGCCCCTGAGCATAATCTCCCCTTAGGCCCCCCACAGATGTGCTCCTTGATGATTCTCTCCAAGATCTTCCCGAGCACTCAGGTAAGGCTTTCAGGCCTATAGTTACTTGGGTCCTTCTTCCTCCCTTTCTTGAGTTGGGACCACATTAGCCAGTTTCTATTCCCCTGGCACCTGGCCAGATGACCACAAATGACCCTGTGGGAGTGCAGCAAAACATGTATTCATGAATTCATGAAACATGTATTTAGTGTTCACTTTATTATTACAATAAGAGACTTGCTTTAACACTGTAAGAGATAAAAAAAAATACCGTCCAATTGATCACTGTCTCTGTCTTGCTCTCTGTCTTTATAGTGGTCTTTTGTTTTACTTGTGGAGGAACATGGCTTTGTGGTATTTTATAAAGTGACTTTGGCAAGATCCTGTTCCACCTCTGTGCTTTCAAGAGGGGAACTCCCCAGCCTGTATTATGCTGTAGATTCCTTCTCCCAAGGTGCAGCACCCTGCATTTGTCTATGTTAAATCTCATCCTATTCTCATCTGTCCATTTTTGTAGTCTGTCTAAATCTATTTGCAGCCTCTCTCTTCTTTTGAGTGTGCCCACCTCGCCTCACATCTTAGTGTCATCAGCAAACTTGGACAGTGTGCTTTCCACACCCTCGTCCAAGTCACTGATGAAGATGTTAAATAGTGCAGACCCGTGGACACAGCCCTGGGGTATCTCACTGCTCACATCTTGCCAAGTTGAGTACAACCCATTCAGCACTAATCTCTGGGTGCACCCCATTAGCTAAATTTTACCCATCCAACTGTGTAGGCATCAATGCCACAGTCACTTAATTTCAGTTTTCCAATAGAGAACACCAGGCATTTGGACACCAGACCAAATAAGACCAGGAGGACATGCTTTGACTATTCAAAGCAGGCCACCACACCCAGAACATCTTCCAGGTCATAGCTGTCCAGATGGCCAGGAAGGTAGTAGTGCCTCACAAAGGCCAACCCTGCAACTGCAGTCCACTAGCAGCTGGCCCAGAAGGGCAGATGCCTCTACTGGCTTTGCAGTCTCCCTCTGAGTCTGGCAGGTACACAGCAGGTCACAGCCAGGCAGCAGCCCCCACTTCCAGACTGCTGCAGTAGGTAGAGGATGCAGGGAAGTCTCAGGGCTGCTTCAGCAGTCCAGCTTGCAAATGGGGTAGTGTCCCCAGGTACCAATTGGATTGGACCCAGAAGCTCCTGAGAGCTAGTAGCCCTGAGCTACTTGCCAGGGAGGCTTTTTATACTGCTTGGGACAGCACAGGTGCTGGCCCCAGGCTCTAGCTCCCCCTGCCTACGGATCTGGGAGGAGCTTGCCGGGGTTATTTTGCCTGAAGTGACATAATTTGCTCTACACCAAAGTTCATGTCCGAGCATGTGCACTGAAGCAAAAAGGTTATGCAATTTTGGCTCTTCCTCTGGAAAAGAATCTGACTACTGTGATGAATTTGTCTGTTAGTTCTAAAGTGGAATTTTTGTATATAAAATACAGTATTGAAGCACCATAGATGGTGGCTTCAACTTCTGGTGTTTAACACATTTTATTTCAATGATGATTCTAACCTTGATCCCAGCCTTCAAAGGCATCAAAAGATCAGCTTAATCATGGGATACAACATGCTAAAGCCAAGAGAAAATGTTTACCAATTCCTTTTTACATTCTTTCCCTTCTTAAGATCTATACTTAATACTCACCTACAGTTACCTAATGAGTTATTTTTTATGGCATGCAAATATTATAATGAAAATTATTCAAAAGTTATTTTATGAGTTAAGAGTTTACTGAAAGTGATGGATGAATGGAAAATAAATAGACACCCATCTCCATCAAAAACATATGATATCTGAGCAGAGAGGCTAATTGTTAGTGATGGTAAGGCAAGAAAGAACTAACACTATCTAGTATGGAGAAGATATGACTGGGATAGGGGGAGGCAGGAGGTTGGTAATCTTTTAATATGTGAAGGGCTATTTCATAGAGGGTGGAGTTGAGATTTTTCTCTGTGACTGTAGGGGACCGGAACTAGGAGTAATGGCCTCAAACTTCAGGAGGGAAGATTTAAGTTAGAAATTAGAAGGAACTTTCTGACTTCGAGGATGATTAAGCACTGAAACAACCTACCTAGAAAAATTGTGGAATTTCCCAACCTTGAAATTTTTCAAGAGTAGTTTAGACAGACACTTGGCCGGGTTCGTTTAGTGAAAGATGCTTCTGCCTTGAGCAGGAAACTGAATTAAATAACCTCATGAGGTCCCTATCATCCCTACCTTCCTATAATTCTAAACCCAAACTCAGAGTCCATCACCACAGGGGTGTAACTATTTACTTACATACAGAATTATAATGAAGCTAAATGCAAACAGAATCCATGGAGGTGGTGAGTTCATGAATTAAATGATGGGCCATGATCACAAGTTTTGATTTGAATCCAAATGACTTTGATTTCCAATCTATAAACAATAGCTATCTTGTAGCACCCTGAATACTTTTACTTTGTTGTCACGAATATGGAAAATGTTAATATTTTAATTCACAGTATTTTATATTTGTTAATCATAATGGCACTTAGTAGCCAAATAAAGAGCAGGAAGAATTTGATTAAGTAATTATATACTCATTCAATTCTATGTAATACAAGCAATTTTCAAAATTTATCAATAGATGGGCATGTGCTAATAGTTTAGTTTTTCTCAAAGTCCCATGGCCACAAGATCCTTTTCTTCTATTTGAAGTTTTTTATCAATCATTTATTATCAAATCATGTGTTTATTCTCAGGGACCTTTGAAATGTGTAGGTATCTCTACTTACATCTACTTGCAATAAAATACAGAATTACTTGACAAAATACTGGAGGTTACATAACCCAAAGCAATGGTCTCAAAGACTGCACTAAAAGCAGAGGTGAAAATGAGCTCAAGATGTAGAACATTTGTATGAATCTCATTTTGGGGAGAGAGGTCATCATCCATATCCCTGCACTCTATTCTCTGAATTCTTTCCATTCCTCAAACATGTAGAGGCAATTCCAGTCATAGGTGTCACCATAACAGCTATGGATAGGTGTAGGCACCTACTTCATTCAAAAAGCTCCACATACATGAGTATGTTCCAGTGGGCTGTAAAATGCATTCTGACCTACTTGCAGTATGCAGTTATTAGGATGAAATGGAAATCAAGCATCTGAAGAAGCACTCTTGCTCCCATTTTCAGGCCCATAACATCTCAGAATGGTAAACCAACAATTCCCATTCTTTTGGAAAGAGAAGTCAGAACACTTTGCATGATTCCCTTGACAGTAACCACTTTAGAAGTGTGTAACTGTTATTTTATATAACCACACAGTATGTCAACAATCATTAGATTTGCATTAACAGAATCATGATTAGTCTGTATGAAATGTAGGTTTACAAGAATTCACAAAGCTTAGTCTGGTCTATAAATTGTTCAGCAGGGAATTTAACCCTCACCTGATATTTAAGTCTAATCCAAAAAGGGTTAAATTGGTTTAGTGAATGCTTGTATGGTTCCCTTAGTTCCCCACTGACCTCTAGCATCCTTGTGTGCATCACTTCTGCTTCCTGCCACTCCCTTTCAGACAGAAACTCTGGCACTTGGGCTGTACTCTACTGCTGCAGGTGAGCATGAAAGAACCCCTGTCTCCTGCTATCTCAGGGCAAACAAAGCTTATCCCCTCTCTAGCCCCATCTTGTTTTCTGTACTTCAGGGAGGCCCAAGGCATATGTGTTCCTTGCTCACAGTCCAGACTACCAGATAACCAAAACCCTGAGCCCCGCACCCACAAGACTATGTCCTGAAGCATACCAAGCCCCACATGAAAACCTGAAGATACAGACAATCCACCTCCCCAGACCCAAAGATCCAGAACTCCAGGACTTGGACAAAGACCCCAAACCCCACAACCAAAGAAGCAGGCCTAAATACCCAGACCCTGGCATCTACCCATCCCTAGCATGAAGACACCAGTTCTGCTGCTTCAGGTATGGGGCAGGAGGTAGATGGATCGAAATGGGCCATCAAGGAGACAAATTCAGAGCTTAAGGAATTGTGACTAAACCAGCAACTGATAGAAGATACCTGAACTATGTTATCTTTCATAGATTCATAGATGTTAGGGTCGGAAGGGACCTCAATAGATCATCTAGTCCAACCCCCTGCATTGTCAGGAAAGAGTGCTGGGTTTATATGACCCCAGCTAGATGCCTATCTAACCTCCTCTTGAAGACCCCCAGGGTAGGGGAGAGCACCACCTCCTTTGGGAGCCCATTCCAGACTTTGGCCACTCTAACTGTGAAG
>JAGPOW010003642.1:78758474-78774306 GCA_030014935.1 Caiman crocodilus
CCCTGGCACTCGTTTCCTGCCATTGGTGGGGGGTCAGACTAGATGGCCTGCTCTAGGCCCCTTCTGACCCTAGGTACTATGATACTATGATACTATGAACTCAGGAGACCACCCATGAGCCTTCGCTTAGACCTAGCTTGCTAAACCTTACTCAAACTTTCCCTTTGCCAGCCCTCTCTTCAGTATGGTGTTGCATGAGTTACTTCAGGCCTTATGGGCCAATTGTGTGGCTCCAACAGCCCTTTTACTGTGCCCCAGTCCTCATGGGCATTGCATTGAAGTTATGCTGTGTTGGGGCCTAAGCTTACTCAAACTATGTCCCTCTGATATAGCTAGGTCTTCTGGCCTAGACCCAATGTGTTGGGCCTGGTTTTGAGGCACTAGCCCACAAACTCCACTTATTACTGGGCCCCTGGGCCCTGCAGCTCATGCTCCTCTGGCACTGGACTCTTTGTCCCCTTGTAGCTCACACCCCTCTAGTGCTGGGCTCTCCACAGCCCCTAAGACTGCACCCCTCTAGTGCTAGGGATCTACACAATTGTATGCCCCTGGTGAGACCTCCTGCTCCCCTATTAGCCTCTTTCTGGTTCACTGGTTCTAACAATAACACAAACCTAAGCCCCTGGGTTACAACATAACATTAACAATAAAGGCAGCAATCTACCCCTTTAAGAGGGAAAACTCCCATCTTTAAAACACCAGACCTGTTAGCTCTGGGCACCTTGTGAGCCCCTAGAATCAATTGTGTTTGGAGGTAGCAAAGCAGGCAGCCAGATGCACTGGGCCTCTCCCTTGTGCAGGAGCTTCTTCTCCTAGCAGTTGCCAAAGAGAAAGTGACCATGGTCAACCCCAGCCCTGAGCTTATATGTGCCCGTCAGCTGACCATCTTCAGATGTCAGCTAATTAACCTATTAGCCTGTTACTCAGGCCTGCAGCTGTGGAGCTCTGTATATCCTACCAGGCTCCTTTTCTAAGCTGTTCCTGCCCTTAAAGGATCAGGCACCCCTTGGTGCCCTGAAACACTGAGATTTTATCAAAGCCTCAAAACTAGGCATGAAATGTAATAATGCAAGGTATAAAGGCATTAATTTGAAGATTAATAAAACAAGTTATAGACTATGAAACCATCAAATTCCATTCCTTTAATCTAAAGCCCAAGGCATGAGATGATTCCAGCCCTGGCAATAGCCAGGAGCACAGTGTAGTAGCACAGGGCACACAATACAGCTCTAACTCTGACTGTATGTCCTGTGAGAAAGCCACAACTGTTATTGTCACCATGTGCCTCATGCCATTGGCACAGCTATAGTATTGGCCCTTATTTACCCGACTTCCACTGACTGCCATGCCCAATAGGGCTCCAAGGTCCTGGATTCTGTAGAAGGCCACTTACCTCCCTGCCATGCCACCAACTTCTAGTGGCCTAGAGCCTGGATAGGCTGGTTCCTTGAGCCAGATTCAGCCTGAAGACCACACTTCACACCCCTGGTACAAAACATGTGGGCCCTAGTGCTTCACAAACTAAATGTTACAATTGGTTTGCTGTTAACATGACCAAAACAATAAAATATTCCCACATTTGTCCTAAGTATTGAAGCAAACTCTTTGAACCTGAAATACATTTAATTAAAATTTGGCAAAGCCAAAAGTAACTTGAAGCAAAGTGGGAAAAGATTGGGTAATTTTGACTATGGGTGTTGCTACTTATGCCACTCACTTCTGCTCTACTTACATTTATAGGAAGTTTTACTATGGAACTAGTGAATACAAGAAATGTAGTAATCTCATGGCTGAATACAGAGAAACTTTTGGAAAACTCTAATGTTTAAGTATAAAATTCTCCCTGGATGCACCTATTTCTTTTGAGTGGCCTGAAATAAGAATTCAATCCACTTACCTTGTTTGTATCAAAGAAAAATTAAGTGACATTAGATAATGAATATTTTCTGCTTGCAGACCCAATGCTGAGACTCTTTTCTACCTAATCACACTAGTTGTTATAATTTGGGGGGGATTTAGTCCTTTAGCCCTTTTTATTTATCTAAATTCCCAGTGATTTCACTGAATTTATCAATCTTTTATTTTGCAACTATGGGCCTAATTGAGACTCATGAGGCCAAGACAGTCAGTTCTGGTGCCATAACTAAAAGGACTGCCTGAGCAGAATGCCAGGCAGCACCTATCCACAGGCACCCAGCTTGGGCAGTCTCAGGGGGACCACAACCATGGAGGGAAGCACTAGGCCCCCTGAGACTCAGGCAGGCAAGTAGGCTCCTGCGGGGTAGGGAGGAGGGGGACTGTCCCAGGGGAGTTAGGATTGCAGGAGGGCCCCAGGCCAAAGGAGAGCCCCACTTACCTCCCACACAGCCCAAAGAGCAAGAGGAGATGCACGCGGTGAAACTGTCATCATGGATGATTAGCCTTGCATATATTCAGCTGCAGCCAAGCAGCGTGAGTGGGAGACACCACCCAGCAGAGATAAAAAGCTGCCCTGAGGATGCGGCAGGGCAGCAGATAAACAGAGGTTTGAGGGGAGAGCCCTCACCTGGAGGGGCTCAGCTGCCACATCCGGCAATGTGGAGAGTCACGGGCGGAGTCTGGAGAGGCTCTGACAGTACAGCCAACAGAGTTGCCAACAATGCCGACAACAGAGCCGACAGGAAAGCTGGGAGTTACACCAGCGGAGGAGCCAGTGGAGATGTTGGCAGAAGGGGTCGAGACAAAGCTGAGAGGGAGGTCTGTGGCAACGCAGGTGGAGACCACAGAGACAGCACTAGTGGCAGCACCAACAGCAGCACTGGCGGAGAGGCCAGTAGCAGACATGGGGAGAGAGCAGAGTCAGGCACGCTGGCCCTGGGAGCAAAGACGGAACCACCATCAAAGCTTGGGAGAGGAGGTAACTGGGGGTGTGGCCAACGGGGGGCCAAAGACCCTTTGGAGGGTGGCCGAAGACCTAAGGAGGGACTGGACCAGTGACCTACGTGGTCCACTGCAGCCCTAGGAAAAGGCTGTGACTTTTCAATACCTGAGTAGGGTGAGCTACCAGGTCTGTGGAACCCAGGGCCCAGGAGAATCCATGAGGCCCGTAGACCAGAGGCACCCTTTGTGGTCTCCTGGCCCAGCAGCTTGGTGCATCAGTTGTCATGGTGGTGAGATTGACACTTCACGTCACAGGGTGATTGGTATAGGGTGGTAGGGAGTCGGATTGAAGGGACGAGGTCCAAGGACTTCGAGGACCATACACCAAGGCCCGAAGACTCAGGTACGTAACTGGGAAGCTGTGGGTAGCGATTGGGGAAAGCTGAGAATGCCTAAGGGGCCCGAAGATCGGCAACCCAATGTGGTGAGTGTCCGGGATGTAGGGGAGGCTGGAGCCCCGTGAGTGGCCTCCAGGAGGCACGATGACCCTGGACACTGCCCTGAAGGGGAACCCCTCCACTGAAGTAACATTCCAAGTCATGGCAGGTGAGTTAAGGGGATCCCCTGACATCAGCAGAGGTAGCCTGCGGGGTCCAACCGTGAGCCCAGGGCAGGTGTGCTCCATAGTCCAGGCTAAGGCTGCTCAGGAGTGCCTAATCAAACAGAGATGGGCACAGGGATGCAAGGAAAGATCAGGCTCACTGCTTTTGTTTTTTTTTTCCTTCTGTGGAGCCTGCCTTCCCAGGCTGTTTCTGGGCTGCCTGCATGAGCTGCCTGCAAAACCCCAGAACCACACAGAGCCTGGTGCTTCCCTCCATAGCTGTAGGGTAGGAAACTAATATTCCTCGGTGGTGTTTTAGTTTGCAGTGCCTCAAAGTCATTTAAGGCACATTACTCCACCAAGTGCCTAGAATTAATGTGCAATACACTGCCAAATGTACAACAGCAGTGCCATTAAAGCAATGCAAGATGCATTTAACCCACTTTAAACCCACTAAAAAGTATTGTCTGCAAATAACCTTAGGTCTCTAATGGCCCTGATAAAATGACATTAGTTTAACCTCTTAACACAGACAAAAAGTACAACTCGGGAATAGTTTGAGTCTTGTAAAAACATAGGAATAGATTTAGTATATGTAAGGTGCATAACTGGGACTTAAGCAGGTGTTGGTCACCGAAGTCTTGAGGAGCTATCCAAATTGTACAAGCAGAAGCACCCTAAAATGCAGTATAAATCTCCATTTGGGACTCCAGTGGTTAGTCAAATGCTCTTACTAGAAGTTAATTTTAATGCCATATTTGAAATAATTTTTTATAATTAAGTAATTTAAAATATTTATTCAAAATGGGAATTAGATTTCTATGCCTTTCTTCAAAATACTTTTTAAAGAAATATAATAAAGGGGGCTGTTCTGCTTATACACATCTGAATATTCTGGTTAAAATTTCTGAAAAATCTGGAAAACATCTAATATGAAATTGTCCATTGTGAATGAAGAGGGCTTTTTTTTTAAATAAAGGTCTAATAACAAAGATTATAAGGCAAGGAACATCTTCGTCATGAAAAAAAAAATGTTCTGTTTAATTTTATATGCCTATCTCCTGCGATTATGCCATTTTCCATCATGTTCAGAAACTGAAAGGATATGTTTGTTTTCCTTCATGATGGTCTGATTCCTTTTTCAGTTTATAGCTGTAGCCAGAATGCTGTTTCAGGAACAAAAGCACCTAATATTGTACTTGCTATAATTCTACTTCATGTAGGCCTGAATCATTTACGTTCTATTCTTATTAGAAGTTACTGTATATACATTAATTATCTATAGTCCTTGTTTCAGTTATATTTAGTCACCTACAAAATTCACAATTCCACAGATTTCATAGATTCCATGAAACCTGGGCAATGCCCACAGATTCTGTGCCATCCACAGGAAAAAAACCCCAAAACCTTAAAAAAAAAGTGCTGGCTTCTCAAAAGAAGCCATGCCCAGTGTGCTGTGGCAGCCTGGTGGGTTAAGGAAGTGGGAAAAGACAACTGCAGGCAAGATGGCTGCTGCTTCCACCCCTCACTGCTGATTGGCTGCAAAGGATACTCATCATGTGGCCCTGCCCCACTCCATCAATCAGTGGTGAGCAGTGGGGCTGCATGAAGGGACATCCTTTACAGCCAAATAGAGGCAAGGGATGGGATCACATGTCAGGTAGGCCCCACAACCATCAGAAAAAAGAGGTGGAGCTAGTGGGGACCCTCAGTCAATCAGAGGCATGGGAGGGGACCCACTACACTCTGCCCTGAAAATGGCTTCCTGGAGCCACGTTCTGCCCATGAAATTGGGGGGCAGCCCCCGCAAATTAGGTAAGTCCTCAGTTATACATGAGGTTTTCCTGTTCACAGATGTTTACTAAGTCAGTTTCTGTGCACTGCGAATCACTTTAGCATCATCATCAACAATGTAAAACCAAATATTCTTTCAGAATGTTTTGGAAAAAGCTATAAGAGCCCAAAAAACCCACAGATTCCCAATGCTGATGTATTATCTAATTGAATATCCTTAATTCTGAAATGTTAGGTTTCATGTTTCATGTCATGTTCAGCAGATACTCCAGGACTCAAACAAATCCATTTCTGGGTACAAACAGACATCACCAAATGAAGCAGATCAGCTGTTCTGGGGTGTGTTCCAGCGCAGCTGATCCACTTCATTGGGTGCAACAGATGCCATCCATTTCCTTTCAGGGTCAGTCTCCTGCCACTCCCAGGAGCAGATGCAGCCTGATCCTTCCAGACAATACACAGGCACCCCTCTGCGGGAAACCCACATTTGCCTGTTGGCAAAGAAGTACCAGGGCACTCCTCTTGCACCAGAGAACCCTAAAGTTTTTTTTCTGTTTGTAGAGCTGCTCCGCCATATTCTTGAACTCACTCTGCTGTGGTCCCAGGGCTGAGACTGCCAATTAGCTGATTGTTGCCCGCCCCCTGCACCTGTCTTGACCCAGCTCCAGTGTGGGATCAACAACTGAGATGAACGATCAGCTGACCCGTGGTCTCTGCCCTGGGACCAAGAATGGGACTGGTAGTGCTCTCCTGCCTTAAAGCAGACAGACATCAGCTGCAAAATAGCATCACACAGTCATACCATCTACGGTATGGCCACAAATATTGGTCATTTCTGGCATGACAAGGGGCATGGACATCTGTTTGTTTTGCCTTTGTGCCACCATAATAATTATCACGATGCCACAAAGGCAACATCTGTTTATACCCTTAGTGTGCTTCCAACTACTTTTCTGTCTTCTTGTAAACAACATTCTTCTACATGCTTTTCACAAAGTTTAGTGACTAGCTCTGCAGTCTCCTTGTGACCTTCTAAATAATCCTGAATTATTTTATTGCAAATTGGACCTGTACCATTAGGTAATTGCCATGTTAAAATCTGGGGAAGAAGTAGCTGTGCTCCTTGCAAACTACATGAAGCTTAGCAACTAAACTGGCCTCCTTTGTAATATTATACTGTCCAAACATAGGCTGTTTTATTTCCTATATACAAGCACGGATATTATTAACATAAGTCTCCTCAATTTTAACTTGCCTATTGTGTGCATTTGCTTTCTCTAAATATTTGTTTGCATTTTTTCAAGGTGAATCTCATTGATATTGTTATATTCAATAAGTTTTAACTATTGTTTCTACCTCCCTGTGAATCTAAAATGTGGGGCTTTAGAAATCTGGCCAAGTTGGAGATTGTCCAAAACACTTATTTTGGAAGATTCTTGATGCTTTCACAGTTCCTTATAGATGTGCCAAAATGAGATTGTTTATAATGAAAACCAAATAACTGTTTTTGATTGATTACACATGGGTTGAATATATTGTCTATCTAATCTTACTAAGATTGGCTCAGCTGAACCTATTTATCACAGGCTTCTTTTTATTTTTGCTTTTATTCAGCTTTTGTTAAATTTTTATGGCTTTTGTTTTCTGGCTTTGATTATCTTTGGCTCAAAAAGGTAATACTAGTTTATAAAGCACAGCATAAAGCTACATTTGGATATATGGGCTACTTGCAGGCAGATGTTAAAAAAACAAACAAACTGGTGCAATACTTTAAATTCAGCTTTTTCCCACGTGGAGCCCAGTGCATGCCCAGAAGAGGCACAGTGTTTGTTGGACTCACTTGCCCAATGTTTGTATAGATTGGGAACTTCAGTGGGGCTTTTTTGTCAACTTTATCTAATAGCTGGTTAATAAGATTTTGATAAAACCTCCAAAAAGCCCCACTGAAGCACCTGATCTTTACAGACACTACAGAGCCCGGTCAAAATAATGTGCTGCTTCTTCTGGTAGAATATTTTGTTGCTGTTGTTTTAATGTCTGCAAGCAGCCTTGGGTACTGCTTTAAAGATAAGGATGGGTTCATATAATCACACTCACAAAGAAGTGGGTTATACGTTATCCAGTTCTGGCTTATAGGTAAATGACTTGTACTTAAGGTTAAGTGCATTCTTCTTCTTAATTTACATTGGGTGCTTCTATATGACACTTTTACTATGGAGTAAACTAATTGGCTCCACAGTAAATGTCTCAGAATCTACACATACAGGGCTATTAGACTGGAGTAAACTAATAAACTCTACAGCAAGGTGGTACTTGTCCCCCTGGCTGGCTGGAACATGGAGGTGCTTCAGTGTGGGGGCTGCATGCTGGCTAGCCCCACACTGGTGCTTGCTCATACCCAGCCATCCCTTCTGCAACAAGTTCAACTGGGCTATAGAAACCCCAGGCTGACAGGCTGAACCCCAAAACCCCCTGCCAGCCAGAGATGCTCCAACCCAGCACAATGTGCTGTGGTCCTAGGTGCACATGTAAATGTGATGCCCAGGAGCAATAAACTCCAGCATGAAAAGCATTAATAAGCATGTGTAGATATTCCCACTGATATGAGTCTTAATTAAGAACATTAAAATTCTGTCCTGAACTTCTATGAACTGAGGTCTCTAAATGTGTTAGCTTTATTACAAAACATTTGTACTACAGCAGCACCCAAGGGCCCCAGTAAGGATTGAGACTTAGTATAGTATCATCTGTGCAGACTGATAATTTAATTCCTAGCTAAATTATAGATGGAAATTAGAATGGGCCAGATCCAAATAGACTTTCTAGGTGCCTTTGCTTAGTCACTGCAATTTTTAAGATTTGATCACACTGCCCCAGGTGGGTGATCTAAATGTCCTAGAGTGCTCAATCATTGCCCAATCCATCAGTAGGGAGGCACCTACAGCTAGCCAAATAGGTATGCTATGTGCCTAAAGTTTTCAGGTTTTAGGTTATATATTAGAGGCCAAGTCCTAAATGGCACATATGTAGTCAGATACCTGCAGTTTTTGTCACTTATGCATAGTTTGTGATACAGTTTGCCCAAGCAAGCCACAGGCTTACTAAGCATTCTTATAGAACTGCACTCTACCTGGAAAGCAAAAAATAGAATTGCCTAGATACATACATAAAGTTGAGTATGTCTCAAAGTTTAAGTTACAGAAAAAAATACAACTAGTAAGTGTCAGATCCCAAGGAGGGAGTGGTGGGGGAAAAGGCTACCCATTCAGGCCAAAAGCCTAGGGGTTTGGGAACTTGCCCAGGCAGTATAAGACCTAGGTTATAGCCCATCCCGTTCCCTTCCCCTGCTTTTTACCCTTTTTTCGGAGGGCCTAGAACTCAGGTTTCCTGTTCCTTGAGCAATCATTCTAATTACTAGACTATTGGACTGAAAGTTGGAGTGACTCTCCTTGTCCAGCAGGGCAATTCTATATCATCACAGGGGGAACTGAATTGCCAACTCTGCATAAATTCCAGAATCTGCAGTGACGTCTCTCTACACTTGCCATCTGCATGAAAAAAAAAAAAAAGAAAGAGGAGCATTTCATTCACTATAAAAACGTCATGCTCCCTTTTGCCCAATAGCCTAGAGGTTAGAGTATTCAGCCAAGGAATGAAAGACCTGCATTCTAGCTCTTCTAAAATCTACTTATCCCAGTGTGTGGGAGACAGCCATAGTCACCACTTTTCTAGAAGATTTTCTGTAGGGCCTTGTCCCTCTAATCTGTTGAAGTGAAACCGTTGGGTACCCAGGAGCAAGCAGCAGAAAGTATAGCCAGATGCTGTCAGCACTTCCTGGCAAGGAGGGTGGGGGAGGAGGGGGGAAACTTTTGTTATGTTCCTAGGACTGTTTTAATGTAAAGGAGTGGGGGGTGGGGGGGCATTACTAAAACACAAACAAATCTCGGGACATAATGAGTATCCATAATGTATATATAAAAAAGGGAACATTCCCCATTTATAAGAATATTTATTTCAGAAATTAAAAATGAAAAAGGTAGCTATTCACTTTAAATAGAGATTAATAAAACAAATCAAGTATAATAATATAAATGATATTTGCTTCCATCAAACAAGATAATACTTTTGTTCTTATATATGTCATGACACCATAGTTTAACAGTTTGGTATGTTTTATAGATTATATTTTAGTTAGATAACCTTCCTGTAACTTTGTAGATCTTTCCCTGGACTCAACTTCAATAGGTTGTACTTATGCATATCATTCCGTTAATGCTATCGTGTAATTCCAGGTTGCCCATCTATTACACATTTTTATTACTGTAGAATAAAGAATACAGATATCTTTTACTATCCTGTTTGGATCTGCAAGTCTTCACACTTGAAAGACTCACATGTATTTTATTTTTCATTCCCTCTTATAGACCCAAATTAAAACCTGCTTGGGATAATTTGTTTCTGCATAAAGATCAATTAATAGTTTTCCTTCACTCACATCTATGCCAGAGGTGACATTGTGTGTGTCATTTGCATATATGACAGAGAAAATACAAAACAAAGTGATTGAAAATAAATTAAATGAATTGTCCATTTTGGACTCTTGGGTAATTAGGAAACATTGTTTTTGATATTTATATACTATGCTTGCACATGTAATGAATTTCAATAGCAGTTCTATTCTGTTAACCATTTTAACTCTAAGTTATTTAAAGCTTGTTTATAAGGTATGCAGTGTATGGTACAATGCAATAAAGTGTATTGCACTGACATGAGCTACTCAATTACACTTAAGAAGGAAAAACAGATCCCTTGCCACATACGAATGTTAATGTTCCTGTCTAATCCTTTTTTCAAATGTAGCTCTTGTAGAATCTGACATAATTATAGTAAACTATTACAGAGCTGTATTCAGCATACTATATAGTGTTACTGATTTTTCATAGGATTTGCCAGCCTATTTCCCAAATAGAAAATCATTGTTGGAGGTCCTTTTTATGGTTACTTCACTTCTCTAAGCATCAGCTCATTGCTGAGACTAATGTTCTAATCATCCAATATCCCTCATGAAATAAAAACTCAGAACAAAACTATCAATCAGTTTGTTACCCTGAGAAAAAAATGTGTTATTATTCCTAAAGACGGTTGAAGAATTTACATAAAATGAAAAACGTATGGGGAGATGTGTCATGCAGATTGAAGAGGCAAATGGAGCTGTGTAATTTGTGGCTCAGAGCAGTAGATGAAACCTAGTGAAAACTTGGCATGAAGGTATTAATCACCCTATACAAATTTCTTCCCATAACAGGATTTGCTACTATATTTATTTACACTATTTATTTTTACAAACATGGCAGGAATCATTCATAACCAAATTACACTATAGCATTGTTTTTCATTGTGTCCCACTAGTTCAATACATGCAACTGACAACACATAAAATAAAGCAGGGAAATAATAATTTATAAATGTGGAAAGATACTCTCTGAAGATACTCTCTGAAGGGGATGATAGTAATTTGCAAAGGAACAAGATTTTAAATCAATATTAAAATAGTATAGGTTCCTGCATCATAAGATACAGAGTGGTCTAGTCAAAGGTTTGGTTTAATTAAGGTTGGCAAAATGATACGTTGTTCAGTAATATTGTTGTTCAGTGAGAAAACATATGCAGCGGAAGTGTGGAGAAGAAAAGTAGATGACATTTATAAAATCCCCATTTAAAACTAAATACATATTTGGCTTCAATTTGTTTTGTCAACAAATTAAAAAATGTTCAAGTAATTTCCCCATCCCCAAAAAATATATTTAAAGAGGTAGTTATTATCAATTTTACCATTTTTGAAAATGTGGGACAGTGAAAAGTATATGGCACTCAAGTGTACTGCATGAAATCCTTAAACCTGAAAAACTAATTTAAATTGTATACGAGCAGCTTCTTGCCATTTTTGACATTTCACCTGCAACACCTCACAAGTGTCAGGACCAAACTTGCCATTCATGTCTGATAGTAGTGTAAGAGTGATGCTCCAGAAATTATATGAGAAGCAAGGATTTTTGTATTAGAGTAATATCCTTTATTGGACCAACTATGTACTTGTGATATACTTAAGACACACAAGTTTTTGAATGTAAGACATTATAAGTTTGGGGCCTAAAGTCAGCAGTATAACAATATAAAAGTATATGCTTTTGAGTACTCAATGTATTTCATATGGGATGGAGTAGCATAACTGAATGGAGTGACAGTACAAGAGTGCAGGGTGCTGCCTTTGTTGTGGGGAAAGACGGGGCACAGAAATAACTGCTGCTGCCACTGGGACCAAGGCAGACCAAGACAGCCAGCACTGATTCATGTATTACAGTTTCCCTAGGCACAGACAGAGCTGCTCTGCTATACTTCTGGGATGATGCGTGCTCATTAGCAAAGGAAAAAACAACAAATATAATTAAATGACTCAAACAGAAATCTAGCTTTATTCCTTATGGCTAGGCTCATGGACACACATAAGGTATCAGAAATAATTAAAGGGGTTGTTTTTTTTTCCTCCAAGTAATTTAGTTTCTCTAGAAATGATACTTAAAGCCAATCATATATAATCTCAAAAAGCAGAAGCTTTAAAATTCTTCATCCTTCTGAAATTTCCTAAACTAATTTAAATTCTGTTTAGTATCACTCAAGATTACCTTTTTTTCCTAAGTATTTAGAAAAAGGAATAGCCACCATTGATAAAAAATAAAAAAGCACAATTCAGATGTTTAATACTTGGGACTGAATAGAAGTGATCAAAATAGGTATTAGTTTTCACAAATTGAACATTTTACCTATTCCTGATCTTTGCATAGATATTTGGGCTGTGCAAAACTTCGATCCCTGATTCAATTTAGTGGAGGTCCAGCATGATTCAGTGACTGAATCTCCAAATTCGAATCTAATCAGAGGACCCTTGAATCTCTCTGAATTGAATCAGAACCCTCTGAATCAATTCGGAAAGATTTGGCAATTCAGACATAGACACAACTTTAACTGTTTTTTCTTCATACCTTTAGGTAGCAGTTGGTAGTTGGTGAACGGAGCAATCCTGGGGCACATGGAGCATCCCACAGAGGGCATGGGGGTGGGGACTCTCTGCATGCTCCTGGGTGCACCCAGAAGTGGACCGGAAGTACTTCAGTCCACTTCTGGGCTTGCCACTGAGCATGTGGAGGGCCCCCCTGAACTCCTGTATGATGCTTCATCCAGCCCAGCATCACAGTGTTCACAAAATGCACTTGGTTCCTTGAGGTATGTAGAAAAAACTTAAAGCTGTGTCTATGTCCAAATCGGAGATTCTCCAAATCAGAATCAAATCTTCAGATTCAGCCAAATTAAATCAGGGACAGTGATCCAAAGCAATGAGTCAAATCACTGTGCCTGATTTGGGCTGAATCTGAATCCAAAATGAATAGGGCTTGCTCTGCATACCCATAATACACATTCTAAAAAAAACCAGAAAAGCAGAAAGAAAAATACAGATTTTTCTCTGTGAAGAAAGCCTCAGAATTATCTGCTCATCTTTACATTTCTACCTGAAAGTCATTTCTTTACACAAAACCCTTAGGAAACAATCTCTGAAGCACAGAATCACAGACAATGGGGTCTGGAAGGGACCTTAGGAAGTAATCTAGTCCAAAATAGGACCTCTGAAAACAAGTCCATCCCCAACTAGATCATCCCAGTCAAGACTTTGTCTAGCCTGGTCTTTAAAACTTTCAAGGATGGAAATCCCACCACCTCTCTGGGTAACCTGTTCCAGTGTTTTACTACCCTCCTAATGAGAAAGTTCTTCTTAATATCTAACGTAAACTTAACTTCCTGCAACTTAAAACCGTTGTTCCTTGTTCTGTCACTTGTCAGTGCTGAGAACAGTCTAGATCCCTCCTCTCTGTAACCCTCCTTCATGAAGTTGAAGGCTGTAATTAAATACCCCCTCAATCTTCTCTTCTCCAGACTAAATAAGACTCATTTTAATTCCTAGACAAATTATAAATGGAAAATAGAATGGGCCAGATCCCAATAAACTTTCTAGGTGCCTCTGCTTAGTCATTGCAATGTTTAACTTTCCTCATAAATCATGCCCCCCACCCCCTAACCATATTTGTTGCCCTCCACTAGATTCTGTCCAATTTGGCCACATCCTATCTATAGTGAGGAGACCAAAAATGAACACAGTACTTCAGATGTAGCCTCACTAGTGCTGAATATAGGGGAAGAATCACTTCCCTCAATCTGCTAGCAAAGCTCCCACTAATACATCCAAGTATACTGCTAGCCTTCTTTGCAACAAGATCACACTGTTGGCTTATATTCAGCTTATTATATCCACTGTAGCCAGCAAGTTCTTTTCTGCAGACCTGCTGCTTAGCCAATTGGTTCCCAGCTTGCACCAAGACTTGATATTGTTCCATTTTAAGTGCAGAACTTTGCACTTCTCATTGTTGAACCTCATGAGATGTGTTTTGGTACAATTCTCCAATATATCTAGGTCTCCTGAATCCTAGCCCTACCCTCCAGTGTATCTATTCCCCCCAGTTTGGGGTCATCTGCAAATTTACTAAGGATGCCCCCTATTCCATATTCCAGGTTGTTGATGAAGACATTAAACAAAACTAGCCCCAGAACTGATGCCTGCCAACTAGGCATCAAACCATAGATTACTACCATTTAAGGCCAACAAACCAGCCAGTTATCTATTCACCTCACAGTCCATTATTCCAACCTGAACTTCCTTAGGTTGTTTGCAAAAACATTGTGGGATACAGTATCCAAAGCCTTGCTAAATTCAAGGTATATCACTTTTTCTATTAGTGGGTTTTTTATGGGGTTTTATTATTATTATTATTCCATTCATAGGCAAAACAGATTACTGCAGGCAAGACATCATTAATAGATTCTCCTTTTACATGTACACACAGCTAACAGCTTAGCTAGTTTCTTCTACCTGCCCAGTACCAACTGCATTGATAATTATTGCTTTCTCTCCCTACCCCACATCTGCCTTGAGGTTTTCCACAGTATGGTCTCCAATAGCAACAAATAGCCAGCTGAGAGAACCAGTGCAGCGCACACACACAGCAACAGTGAAGGGGGACTTAGCAAGCTGTGGCTGGACTGATGAGCTTTGCTGTAGATGTCAGTTACAATTCTGGGGATGGAGAGACAGAAGAGAAGTAAACCTTGGGAAGGGAACTATGATAATCATTTGGAAGGTAGGCAGGCAGGCAAGAAGGGACAGAGTTAATAGAGAACCAGATAACTTCCAGGAAAAAAAATGGAGAAACAGAACCATGGGTGGATTGAGGATTATGAAAGGGGGATGCAGCTGATGTGGTGCAACATGCAACATACTTTTTTTGAGGTAAAATGAAACTAGAAGTTTTACTAACATTCTAGGGGCCTAGGGATATATTATAGGCCTGTGTGAATAGGCAAATAGGGAAGCATTTGATTCAGATTCAGAAGATTCAAAGGACAGTGAATCAATTTGCTGATTCAAATCACTGTCCCCATTCAGTTTGATGCTGGTTCAGAGATTCAGACTGGCTATGAAGAGGGAGTAACAGCTGGGAGGCTGAAGATTCTTCTGTGGCTCCTCTGGTGGTGCCTGCCTCTCCCCAGGCAGTGGGAGCTGCGGGAGAAGCCCCCATGGTTGCCCTGCTTGGCTGCATCATCCACACAGGCCCAGCCTGCTGGCACTTAAAATTTAAAAAAAAGTCCCGCATTCACCAGCTGCAGCAGCATGGATCAGGGCCTCTGAGGGATTGTGGCAGAGCCCCCTGTGAGTCCTCAGAAGCCCTTATTACCACTGCCAGAGCTGGTGGCTTTTTTTTTTTTTAAGTTCCAGGATGTTGGGGTCAGGTAGGAGGGCCATCAGGGGATAAGGGGGAGGTGATCAGAGAGTGGGAGCTGTGTGGGGGTCTCTGCTATGAGGTCCCAGAGCCCCGATACAGCCAGTGAGTGTAGGGCTTTTGTTTGTTTTTTTTTTAAATGTACCAGGAGTTTGGGGCCAGCCCAGAAAGCCACGGGGGCTTCTTTTGCAGCTCCTCTGGATGTGCCTACCTCTGCCCTGGTGGAGGGAAGCTACAGGAGAAGCCCCCATGGCTGCCCTGCCTGGCCCAGCAGGGACTCTGTTCTGCTGCCGCTTGCCAACCAGATTGGAGGAGGGGGGCAGGGCAGGCACTGTTGCCGTTTGCCAGCTGGTATGATTAAGTGCAGGATGTGGGTGTGGTAGTGCTGAGAGTGGGGGCTATACCCTGCTGCCCCTTGCCCCCTTCTGCCTGGAACAAGCTGTGCCCACATCCCACCCCACTCCCCCACCCTGGGTAGGCAAGCGGCAGCAGGTCTGAGCCCCTTTTGCCAGCGCTTTCATGCCTGCATCCTGCACCCCCCTCCTCCCTGAGCTGGGTAGCTTGTCCCAGCCACAGACAATATCGCTAGCTAACTCCACGACAATCTTTCTGGTCCACCTCTGACGTACCCAACTCACTTCCCAGCTGGAAGATGCTGTGGTATCTGCCGGTTTTGTGTATTGAAGAAACTCCG
>JAGPOW010003642.1:78785581-78810297 GCA_030014935.1 Caiman crocodilus
TGGCAAACAGCTGCTGGCAAAGATCCTGTGTTTCGACATCTAACGATCGCAAACCGTGGACCGCAAGACGGAGAGCTCCGCTCGGTCCAGCAAGGGGGGACTTTTTATAATTGCTGAGTCGCTTTTAGCCTATGAAATTCTTTGTTTTTATGCTATTCCTTATATGGCATGAAGCTGGCTTCAGGCATTACTACACGGGGTTTGATTTCACTACGCGGGTTTGGCTTCTTAGATGGTGTCATGAGTCACCGCCTACAATGCAATCTGCACAGTGTTGGCCAGAGGAGATGACCTGGTGGGGGACCTGCAGATTCAAGGCAACTTAGGGAACATCAATCACCAAATAATCAAATTCACTATCCAGAGAAGGGTGGGCACTATACTTAGCAGGACACAGGCACTAAACTTTAAAAAGACTTACTTTAATAGGCTCAGGGGAATGGTTACCAGGGTACTAGGAAGCAAGAGCCTAGATGCTTTGGGGGTCTAGGGGGGGTGGTCATTCCTCAAGGATACCATTCTGGTTCAGGGATCATACTCAGAGGGTGGTGGTGGATGAGTCAGTGTCAACCTGGAAAGTTGCAGTGGAGTCCCTCGGGACTCAGTTCTGGGCCCAGTGCTGTTCAACATCTTCATTAGTGAGCTGGATAAGGGGGTGGGAAGTATCCTGTCCAAATTCATGGATGACACAAAAATATGGGATGAAGCTAACACCCTAGAGAGGAAGAACCAGATCCAGGCTGCCCTCAACAGGTTGGGGAAGTGGGCAGAGAGCAACAGGATTCAATTCAATAAGGACAAGTGCAAGGTGCTGCATATAGGAAGAAAAAAAACTGCCATTATACCTATAGGCTGGTTGCAACCTTCTCAGCACCAATGAAGCAGAAAGAGACCTTGGACTTACTGTTGACTCCAGGATGAACATAAGTCATCAATATAATGAAGTTGTCAGCAGAGCCAATCACACTTTGTCATGCATCCATAGGTGCTTCAGAAACAAGTCCAGGGAGGTGATTCTCCCTCTCTATGTGGTACTGGTCAGGTTGAAGCTGGAGTACAGTGTCCAGTTCTAGATGCCACATTTCAAGCAGGATGCTGACAAGCTGGAGAGGGTCCAAAGAAGAGCCACTGATCTGTTTGGAGGCCTGCAGAGAAGGCTCTATGAGGAAAGGCTAAGGGACCTTAACCTCTTCAGCCTCTCCATGAGAAGTCTAAGAGGAGACCTTGTGGTGGCATAAAAATTCATAAGGGGAGGGCAATATGAAATAGGTGATGATCTGTTCACTAGGGCACCCCATGGAATAACAAGGAACAATGTCCATAAGCTACTGGAAAGTAGGTTTGGATTGGACACTATAAAAATGTTCTTCATGGTCAGGGTTGCAAGAATCTGGAATGGGCTTCCAAGGGAGGTAGTGCCACCTCCTTGGGGGTCTTCAAGAGGAGACTGTGCAGGCACCTGGCTGGGATCACATGATCCCAAGTTTGGTGACCCTTTTCCTGCCTGCCGGGGTGGGGGGTCAGAGTAGAAGGCCCAGTGAGGTCTCTTCTGAGCCTGGGATCTATGAATCTATGAATCTAAGTAAGATTTTTTTTCTCCCAGTTCTATGCAGATTATAAAACATAAGTATAACCTTTTTAGCAATAATCATGTCATTTTTTTAATCCGTATAAAGTATGAATGACTGAAACTGAGCTAAAAATAGGAAAGTTTGACTAAGAATCCTTTTTGATTACCAAGAAAAAGTATGTGTTCACATATTCAGAAGAGCTAGGAGATAAAACAACAAACAGTCTCAGTTATCAGTTCATTCTGGTTTTGGTCTCTCCTGCCCTAAGTGATTGTGATCTGAAATCACTGTGCTTTTTATGACAAAGTGAAAAGTTATAGAAGATCTCTTTCTTTTCTGGCCACTGGAAAACCCATGACAAATGCCTCACACTAACAGATATGTCCTTGCAGCTGGAACCAAGCTGTAGAATATGATACAACTTGATTTTTAAAAGAATCTTCTCTGGGGAAAAGCTCAGGTTAGCTGTTGTTTTATGATATATTCTGACATAAGATTGAGCCAGTGATACAGTGTCCTAGCATCATAAGTTTCTGATGTATTGATTTTTCCCCCTAAAATAAAAGTGAGACTAAAACAATAACAGCTGGCTTTCTAACTGTGAATAGATATGGTATTCTTCACACAAGTCTAAAGAAAGATTAAAACCAGAAGTATAAACTGCTACCATTCAGCACTTTCATCTTAACTCATAAGCCCATACTGATCCAAGTACAGACATACTTACTATTTGAATTGTGGTCATTTTAGGGGGTGGTGGGAGGGCATGCAAGCTAGTTTGGGACTGCTAGGTCGCAGGTAAGATAATAGGGCAGTCACTTAAAAGCCAGTAAATAAATTCAAATCCTTTCTCTGAATTAGGCAAAAATCAGATTTGAATTTATATTGCCTATCTTGCAGAAGAGTGTTTTGACTACCAGGCTAATAGGTATTCTGGAGTGGATTGCCCCCACTCTCTTATTTACAATACTCTATTTTATACAAAACACTAAGGCCAGGTATAGACATTACACTTTTGCTGGTATAAGTGATTGGAAGCTGGTCTCTACCCATAACAACAACAGAAGTTTGGCAGATATAGACTGCTTTAATTTGGTAATGGTAAAATCCAGTCTAAGATTTGTCACCTTCTTCCATGCCCCTTCCCACCCCTCCCAGGATGAACTTGTGTTCTGCTCACTGCCAATTTAAACTATGCTGCCTACAGAAAACTGAATAACTTAGATTGATTCTACCTTGGTCTTTGTGAATATTTGTACCTAGCCTGTCATCAAGACAGTAGCAAAAATAACCCTCTAGCCTAATGGTTTGGGTAGACAGCTATGTTACAGACTCTCAACCAATGAATATTTAATGACTTTAAACAAAGTGAATCAAGGTAAACAAAAGTATCTGGGAGTATCTTGACCAACCTGTTTTGAGACATGTAGGTTCAAAACCCTTCAGTCAGAAAAAGGACTAGAATGTAGATTTACTCTGATGAATATTCTAACAACTGAGACAGTGTATGAAAAACTATTGTTTTTTATCAGGATTTCAGTATCCTTCTTCAGCAGTTTTGAGAACTAGCATGTCATTTATTTTGTTTCATGTAAAATGAAAGAAGGGTCTAAGGTTTACATTCCGGAGTGAATTAAGTTGTGAAATTTGCTGCATGTAAGACAGACTCAGTCAAGGTTAAGTTCTAAAGTTGAACTCCTGGCTCCATTAAACCCCACAGCAAAATTACAATTAATTCCAGTTTGATCAAGATTTTAACTTCTATTGTTAAATCTTCTGTTTGGCCAAGTTACCAAATTAAGATTTGGTCATTTGAGAGTTCATGAAGTCTACTTTACACGTGTAGTGAAAATACTTTTGTGCCTTGATTCAAAAAAGGAGTTAAGTATATGCCTAATTTTAAGAACGAAATACTCCTATTATTTAAAATAAAGAATTGTTTTCCTCATGAAGAATTATTATATTATAGAACAATATAAAAAATTTATAAAAAACAATATTATAGTTCTGAAAATGTCCTTCTACTGATCCATTATGCACTGTGCAGAAAGTTTGCTTCATTTAAATAAAATTATTAAAACTTTTCAAATTCCAAACTGTTCTATTGTTAGTTGTAAAAGCATATACAGTTTAAGGTATATACAGTGGAGTCACATCTTATGTGGGGGTTAGGTTCTGAAGTCAGCACGTAAGGCAAAAATCGCGTAAGGCAAAAATTGGTGACTATACGCAGGGTGGGGGGGAGTGGGGCTTGAGTCTGCATGTGGCTCTGTACTTAGAGCTGTGTGGCCAGCAGTAGTGGCACAGTGTGGGGTGGTGGTGGGGATAACTGCATGCCACCCGGCCACTATCATGCTGCTGCTGCCACCCAGCAGCCAGCCGCATGGCTCCATGGCGACAGTGAGACATTTTGGAGGCAGTAGCCATCACCACCATAATGGGCCTCCAGGTAAGTGGCAGCACTGCGTGTAAACTCAAGCCCCACCTCCCCTCCCACCCAGCATATAGCTGAGTTCATGTAAAATAAATGTGTGTATGATGCAACTGACCTGTAATTTCATGTGGGTTCTTATGTCTAAAAAACATAAACTTAGCATTTCAGTTCTCCGTAACCATATTTTCTATATCATGTGATGGAAATTTTCATTCTTTTACTCTTAGAACCTATGCCACATAATGAGAAGTAAAACTGAGTGGCAAATAAATCACTAGCACTCCCTAAATACCCTATTTACCCAAATCCAAGATTACTCTGAATTTAGACACTCCCTTTCCCCAATAACTGGATTCTATACAGGTAAAATGTATATATTTGTTATAATTTTACACACATAGAATCTAATAATTGGAGGGTTAAATTTGCCCCCTGCACCTCGGCAAGCAGTGGCAGGGGGAGGAAGGTAATATCGGAGTTAAGTAACCTGAGATTTATCTCTTGCTCCACTGCATCT
This sequence comes from Caiman crocodilus, assembly GCA_030014935.1. Classification (NCBI taxonomy): domain Eukaryota; kingdom Metazoa; phylum Chordata; order Crocodylia; family Alligatoridae; genus Caiman; species Caiman crocodilus. The sequence goes on from JAGPOW010003642.1 coordinate 78,790,104, forward strand.
TGCCCCCAACCCCTGTCTCCCTATCAGCCTCCATGGTGCCTGTACCTCCTAGAGCCTGTCCTGTTACTAATTGCATTTCTCCTGCCTCCCCCTGCCATCTCCTTCCCACTGCCTTTGCCCCCTCCTCTTCCTGTCCACCACAGCCTCTGCCCCACCAATGCTGGTTATCCTTGAGTTTTGGCTTGAGCCTATCTCCAGCTGGGTGCATGGAGAACATGGTTGCTTTGACCCTTTCTGTGTGGTTAGGGTCTCAGGTGCTGCCGCTGCAACAGGTACTCTGTGGCTGGACTGGAATCAGAGTGATCACGTGCTCCATACTCCAGAGCTGGACCCAGAATGTAAGTGGGTGGGGGGAGCAGGAAGGAAAGGTGAAGGGAATTATACTGCTGCTGTGGGCAGACAGCAGTTTCAGATCTGACTCTGCCCCAGTCCCAAACAGGGGTCAGGCCAGATTAGCAGCCTTAGTAGCTGCTGGCCCCTTTCCTTGTTTTTGAATCCAAGATGAACAACCTTTTTTGCTTATTTTAACTAGTAAATACAGTAGAAGGTTGGGGGGGTTGTTTGGTTGGTTGGTTTTTGTTTGTTTTTGTTTTTGAGGTATGCAGTCATTCAAACTGGTACATGAAGAAAATGGCCCTCAGCATACAGAGTGGGACTTCTATTGACAGAAATTCCATCATGCAGTTTAGCAAAACGGTAACAGTCACCAGAATGATAACAAAAGTATGAGTTCAGCAAGTTGGGAAAGAATACTGACTTTATTTCCCTCCTACTACTGTAGATATGAACTAATAGCTTTCCCTTCTTCATGGGTATAAAGAAAAAGCACAGCATTCCCTTGAAGAATACTGAGGTGGGGACACTTTCCATCTGGCAAACACCACACCCCATTGGGGATATCTATACACAAGATACAACTACTTACCTAGTCAACATAGTAACTTTGTTATAATATTTGTCTTTTCAAAGCAACTAAGTGTCAAACAGAACACAGACAATAGAGTTCATCATTACCTATTTGCTCATTGTGACAGGGGTCCTTCCCTGGGCCATGTCTCCAAGTCAGTCCACCCACCTGTTTAGAGCACTTTGCCTTGCCTCACCTGCCACAAATTGAAAGTTAATGTAATTTCTTAAGTGGGAGGCTGCCCTTACACTACCCCAATTCTAGGTGGTGCTATCCACAACTCTGACCTCCCCTGCTCCATGGCCTATGCCTCACAGATGTATCTCCAGCTGGTTGGCACTGGGACCCAAGCTCTGGTATCTCACGTATGACTCCCACTCCCCACCACAGCTTGTTGTCCCAGCACCCTCATGATGGATTTTTTCACTGAGTAATTCTGCCCTCTCACCAGGGCCACTGCTTTCACAACCCCTTCACTGGGACCACTCTTCTTAGTCAACCTCCTCACTGGGATCATTCCTCTTACTGGAGCCATACTCAGCTCTGTACCTCTAGCTCGGGTCTCTTTATGAGCCTAAGCATTGCTCCAGGTCCTTCCCCTAACCTGGGCCCTGCCTCAGGACTCCCATGAGTCTGGGCTCCCCCTGCATGATCTCAAACCCACCAGAAATGTGGGGCTGGGGTTAGGAGGAACCCCATACTCAGCTTTTACTAGGGAAGGTACCTGGCCTGGCATTTCTGGGGATCTACCCCACCACAGGTAGCCCCACCAGGCATTCTTCCCCAGCAGGGTGAAGTTTTCTGTCACGCCCAGGACATGGGGCCTCCTTCTTCCCCAGAGCCCCAGGCCTTACCTCCAATATACTCCAGGAGCTGCTCAGCTGCATGTTGCCTCCTTGGCTGCCAGCTACAGATTGTTGGCCCAGCCTGTGAATCTGTGCCTGAAATGGCCACCCTAATCAGGCACCTGGTAGCTGCCTGCTTCCAACCCTTAAAGTGGCAGGCACTCAAATGTGCCCTGCCACACTCACATTAAAAAAGTAAGAAGTGTTGAAACAGAAAAGAAAGAGCACTAAGCAGATAAATTGGTTAAATCCCATCCAGTTATATTTCTGTCATCTTTACTTTCAATATGTGTTCCCCTCTGACATAGAATATAAACATATATATACAGCAGCATTTAGAACTGATATGATGAACTCATTGTATATGATAGTAAATATTTCCATTGTCACTAAGACAAACTTAAGGTAGAATCAACAGGAATTGATATTGCACCAACAAATATAAAGTCCAAGAAACGAACAGCCTGTCTTCTATATCACTATTGTATAAAGGAGATGAAATAATGAAATTGTTTGAATGATACATTTTCATTCATGTCCATGCTAAATATCAACTTAAACACTAGTTTAGTTAGACACAGAAATTCTGATATGTATTTATTAGACAGCAGCATACATTCTTCATGATTTTAGCAAAGGTAAGTGTCACTGCAAGAACACAAGCCCAGAAAAAAAAATTTCATATGCATTTTAAATAAATTTTCTGATATCAAAAGATTGACCGAGAAACATGTAGATACTTTCACTACTCAGCAAAACCAAAAGCTAATTAAAATGATCAGTTAGAGTTTAAAATGTTGGGGGGTTTTAATTAGAAATTGACTCCAACATTTTTTCAAATTCTTGTTTTTGGCAACACGCAACATTTTTAAGAGGAAGGGGAGGAAGCTAAGTCAAAATGGATTTTCTAATTTAGCTCTGGATTCCACCCCTCCTACACTGAGTTGCTTCTTATCTTAGAAGTAATGCTATTGGCTACAACCCAGAAACAGGGGCATGAAGTTTTCACAGTGGAAAAAGCAGAAGCACAAATATGTGCAGCCACTTTTAGCTTCCATGTACGCCTCTACACATGGTTTTAGTGCAGGAAAAAATGCTCTGGGTAGGATATGGGAGGCTGGGTCCCCTACCTGGGCTGGTCCCATCAGACTTACGTAGGGTTTTGGAGGCATCATGAGGCTCCAGCAATGGTGAACTGGGCATGTGGAGCCTGGCTGGCAGCTGGAGCATGGCTCTGACCCAATACTCTACTGTTAAGTGCAACACTCCTCATTTTTCTGGCATGGGTTTCTTGACACTGGGTTTCTTGTTGTCAAAAAACTCCATCATGCCACAAATCAGTGCTAAGAATGTCTGGACATACCCATTTATTTCAATGACTGTTAAATACTTTATTAGAGTAAGGGTGGCAGGACCTTTAATTTATAAAGCCAAGAAAATAAGTGAAATGTTTACATTTTAGGTATCTTTCTTACAGTTTTAAAGACACATCATGGGAACCATCAGCTTTCTCAGAATTCACTGCAGTGTTATGTTAATTCAATGGAATAAATCAGAGCCAAAGGTGTTCACATGTTACTTTTCAATATTAATCAGTTAAGTAAGATTCAGGGTTAAGAGACCTCAGTAAACTTATACCATGGCAAACAATCCCATTAAAAGAATGTTAACCTTGTACTGAAGAAAAGCAAAACAATTGAATTATTTGAAGAATTAAGTCTGTCATTTTAGATAAGAGAGTTTTATTTATAAAGGAAACCCCTCAGCTTTTGTCTTTTAAAAGATACTGAAGGTGGAAATACTTGCCCTTTTAAAAGTAAAAAGGGCTGGGAAGGGGAAGAAAAGTGGTTATTTGAAATGGGCTAAAGATGCTGTTGCTGACATTGTTAAAATTGGACCCTACTTCCCATGAAGACAACAGCTTCATATGCACACATATATAAAAGAGAAATAACAGAACACCAGAGATAGATAATGAACCCTCTCTTTATTGTATTTTTTTGAGAGACAAAAAGAGGGAGAGAAGGTATACTATGGGAAAGACAGGGAAGCCAGAATAGAGATGGTGAAAGCAGAAACAAAATTTCACGTTCCAAGTAGTTTTGGGACTTAGATAAAGTTAGTGAAAGTGGTAATGTGAGGCCAGAAATTGGGTCTGAGCCCATGGTTTCACCAAGTAGTCTTGTGGTATGTTGGTGTTGTCTCGGCCAGGCAGAGCTGACTGAGGGAAACGCTGGTTAATTAAGCAGACGTCAGGCAGGCTGGTGGATGGAGAGGCAGGATGCAGTGTATTGGTTGCAAAAAATAACTTTTACTTTTGTCTGGTATGTGGCAGCTGCCGGTGGCAGCGTTCCGGGCCACTGCTCGGGCTTTTATCTTAACAGATGGGTGATTTGTAGATGGAGTAGAAAGTAATTAGGCGTGAATGCGTGATGGTTGCAGGAAGCTTTATTACTTACGTCGACAGGGTAGTGATGTGTGACGCAGGCAGAAGCTTTGTTTTGGTTACAGTTGCTCCAATTACAGCTAGGCGTCCGTGCTCAGGTTACAATCGAATGAGCCAAGATGGATGAGACACTGTGAGTGAATTACGTGCCTGCACGGCTTTACTACATCAGGATAACGTGACGGGGAGTAGTTGGTGGGTGATCAGTCCTCCAAGTTACTCTGTGGTATGTTCTCAGAGTTCTCCGACTTGGGCAGAAGTAGCACAAACTTTTATTAAGGAATAAGTCAATGACAAGTTGCCAGCTGCATCGGCTTGTGTTCCTTGGCCAATTAGTGTGTGAAAGAGGAGGGAGGACTTAAGTTTCATTTCTGGTTAGTGACATAAGGAGGGGGATTTCTTTAATTTTTGTTTCTTGTTAGTGACATGGGAACATTTTATTATTTATTTTTTTTGGTTGCAACAGGTGTGTTGGTGATTGTCATGTGGTGTTGGATATTAGGCCACGCTGTGACCCTGGAGGTTCAGCAGGCAGAGCATACCCTCAACAGTGAGGTCACTGTAGAAATTGGCCCTCATCCCCAGAAGCCGGTGACTCCTGGGGCTCCATTACTTCCCACGATTGTTGGTCTCCTGTGAGAGTGGCCACGGATGGCTCCCTGGATTCACTCCCCAGGTGTGTATTGCACTTAAGCAGCAGCCCTCTGCTATCTAAGTTTATCCTCATCTTTCAATCTCTCCTTCCTCCCTTTTCTGAAAGCAGAAGGTAAGCCACCAATATGTAGTTCTGGACATGATTCATGCATGTTGTGATCTGAGGTGGCAGAGATCCTGTGTTTAATAAAGTTTTACTCTTAGTGTAATAAAGCGTATTAAGTTTCCAGTAAAGATTAATACTTGCTGAAGTTATTATCTGCATTTCTTGTGCTTAATTGTTACTTACTTAATTGTTACTTACAGGTACCAGTCCACGGTAAGTATAAGATGCAAGTAGAGATTGGGATACCAGGGAACACGACATTTGGTGACCAACAAGACACATAAGTAAGACAAGGTGCGGCTGTGATCAAACGAGTCAAATAACATCTTGATTTTACCACAGGAAATCTAAAGGTCTACGACACCAGGGAGTGTATCATAATCCTGGTGGCCCAAGCAATAACATCTTTGCTTGGCATTAAGTGGGGTGTAGGGAAGGCAGACCCCCAAGCAGAAAGGACAAATGGAGTGACTGAAAGAAGGTACCAGGAGGAATGGGATAAACCATCTCTTGCCCCATCAAAAATAATTTTCCAGTAAAGATACGGCAGGAAAGACACCCCATCCCGGGACACCAACTGAGGTTCAGTCCATTAACAAGCTTGTTCTTCCCTTAAAGCAACAGTGAAGCCAGAAAAATCCACATGGACTTAACACACACATGAAAGACATGGAAACAGTTACACTAGTGTTGACTTTATAAAAGCTTTATATAATAGGCTGAGTTAAACTTGTATTAGCCTCAAAAACATAGTGTCTAGATCTCTTAATGGAAAAATATAGCTCAAAGAAGCATAAACCTCTTCTGAACCCTCATTTATTTTTTTTAGAACCATGTATAGAAAGATATATTTTGCAATAGCATGGAAACTCTGATTTAAAGGCTACTTTTGATCAAGATGGGGAGAATATATCAATAATAAGGGGGGGTTGAATATGACAGCAATCTTTTCTTTCATAGCAAGGTACTTCCGATACTTCTTCTATGATGTTCATAGCAGTGGCAGAATGGCATATGAAAGGATCAATTGATTAAATAGGCAGGTCTCAGGCCATTATGGAGAAGTTTATAATGTTAAGTAGACCATTGTGCTTCTTTATCAATCTTGTACTAACATTAACAGGCAATTCAGCAATAAAGCGGATTGCACTTTGACTGCTTTAAGCAGGTATGTGGGTTATGTGAACACAATTACCATAAAACAGAGGACAGTTCACTCAGAAACTAGTTAAAAGTAAGTGGGGCCTATGGTAGGGTTAATAAAAGGCAGAAGTAGCATAAAGTCTGCTGTCATACAGAATGTATTCACCTCTTTCATCTTGTTTTTTAAGAATGAATGAAACAGTAGTTCTTTAAGTACAAAAGTGTTTAGGAAGGTTATGCCCTGACATCACAGCAGCAAAAGGGGAAGCAGTGGAAAGGAAAAGATTAAATAGAAAAATAAACAGAGCCTTCTCTTTTGACTTCTACATCATATAACTCTCAAATCTCATAAATGTTTATCCAGGCCACTGTAACTTTAAATAAAATGTACAGGAAAGAATAGGGGTGAGGGAGGGAGATAGGGAAAGAGAGATAATTCAACACAAAAATGAATGGATACAAAATGTCAGGCCAAAATATGCTAGAATTAAAAAAAATAATAATAATTGAACTAGAAAATCTCAGTTGAAAACTGGAAATATTAAGATATTTTAATCAAATTAGATGCATACTAGGGGTGTGCAAACTTTGGTCACTGATTCAACTTGGAGAAGATTTGGCCCAATTTGGAGGCCAAATCACTGAATCCAAATTGAATTGGGAGGCTAAAAAAAACCCAAACCCCTATGCATTGATTTGGAGCCTCCAAATTTATTCAGGAAAGATTTGGAAAAAGATTCAGAGATTTAGAGGTTCAGAAGGCAGTCTTTCAGGGGGACAGAAACTGAAAAGAGGGAGGGGGAGCACGTGGGGAAAGACTGACATCTATAGCTGGCAGGTGACTGTGATCTTTCACTGAGTCCCCTTCCAATCACAGTGCTCTGGGGAAAGGACATAGAAACAGTATATAACTGTCTGCAGCCTTTCTGTCCCTTTTGTGAAATGTTTCTGCCTAAGCACTGGGAAGGTCCCCTGTTACAGACTACCATCCTTGTTGCTTTCATCCCACTGTGCCTTAACACACACACGAAGTCACACATGTCATAAGTTTTGCTTATCAGAACCTTGAGGTGCAGTTTCCCAGAAATCCTTGCACCTATCTCCTTGAAACCTGGCAGGCTTCATGGCCTCAGCAGCAGATACAACCCCTGCTGTTTTCACCCCCTCCACATTAACACACACACAAAGTCACACATGTCACAAGTTTTTCTTGTCAGCAATTTGAGGTGCAATTTTGCATATCCCTCCCCACCTCCATCTGCTTGAACCATGGCAGGCCTCGTGCCCTCAGAAGGGGCTACCATCCCTGGTATTTTCATCAAAATTTGCCTTAACACACATGACATGAGTTTTGCTTTCAGCAGTTTGAGGTACAGTTTCCCAGAAACCTCTGTACCTACATCCTTGAAATGTGGCAGGCTTAATTCCCTCAGAAGGTGCCACCATTCCTGTCATTGTCATCTAAATATGCCAAAAAATGACACAGTTATAGGTATTTCAGTGATTCCCCATTCCAGTCTTGGCCAAATCTTTGAATCTCTCTGAATCAGTGCTGAATCTTTGACAGCCAATTTGGGCAAATCGATTTGGGACAGTGATCCAAATCTCCAAATCGAATCACTGTCCTCCAGATCCACTGAATCTGAATCCAAATCAAATACTTTCCTATTCACACTGGGCATATCACATGATCTGATCAAGTTGTCGCATGACCAGGTAGAACTTGATAAAAGGAATACCTGTCTACATTTACACAAATCACAAATAAGTATAGTTCAGACTGATATTTCTCATATTTTATAAGAGGGAGCCAAGGACAGAACACAAGGCTGGGAAAGGGGACATCTGAGATTTTGCCTGACTTGCTGCTGATCTGCTGTGAGACATGGAACAAGTTACTTTCCTTTTTGTGTCTGCATTCCTTTCTTAAAAATGTGTCTTGGTTAGCTAGACTGTAGTTCATTAGGTTCTGGATTGTCCTGTTCTGTGTGTGTCTGTGGAATGCATAGAAATAAATGAGAGCCGGGTAACTCTAATCAGTGCTGTAAGAGAAAGATAATTATATTAGTTTAAAAAAAATATAAATAGCAATAAAACAAAAAGAATAAAATATTATTTAAAGAAGACAGTGTAGAAATAGAATGGGATGTATGCAAGAGTAAACCAGTAGGAGGCTTTATAAAGATAGAGCTAATTGACCTAATTTTAGCAACTATTCTAAGCATCATTTAACTCTGATAAAGCCAGTGATAAAGTCAGTGTAACTGTTCTTACTGCAGTAGTAAATGCATTTCACCTTGATTCTTGACTTTATTTATGTATTTATAGTTGTATTCATTTTGGTTCTTTTTAGGAATAATAAAAAAAAAAACTTTGAGAAAAAAATAGTCATAAGCTGCATATGCTCACTTACTCCATCAATTCCTTTAGGCTGTCCTGTTCCTAGGAGCTTCTGTCATGATAGTGGTCTATTTACTTTTAATTCTCATTATTTTAGTTTCAGATAGAGAGCTTTGTGGAAAACATTAGATGCAAATGAACCTCCTCACTCCATTTGAAAGACACAGTAAAAAAGATTAAAGTAGGGTTTAAAAGTGGTCTTTTGCTTCACAAAAGAGCTATAAACTTTAAAGATCATTTTGGTACCTTTTATATTAAATCTGCTTTAATTAGAGCAACTCTCAAAGAATAAACCATAAATATGTCACACTTTGTAAATCAAAAGTTAAGAGTACTACTAGCTAAAGGTCTCTTTGGAATTTCAGAAATCTAAAATACATTTTGTAGTCTTATGGAAGATATAATAAAACACTTTTAACATTTTCCCCCCCTCCATTATTTATGTTTCCTACCCTAGAAAACACTTCCCTTCATCTTTAACTGTTGAATTTTAAACAGGGATCTTGTCACAATCCAGCTAAGGAAAAACACTTGTCAGTTGGAACTCTAACACAGACCATCCTTCTGTATCTTATTATTGATTTCCATGAGCTTTTCCTGCCTATTAGGCCTGTGTGAAGTGGCTGGTATTCACTTTAGATTTGGATTTGGCTGATTTTGGGGACAGAGATTCGATTCAGTGATTCAAATCATTGTCCTGAATTCATCTGGCCAAATTTGATTCAGAGATTTGGCCACTACCAAATCAGCTGAATCTCCAGATCAGACTGGCCCCATCCCATGCCCTCTCTCCCAGTCCAATCAATGGCTACCCCGCTCACCTCAGCCCCCTTTATTTTATTTTTTTTTTATAGTCCTGCTCACTGACTTCTGCCAGGCAATGGGATGATACTTGCTGCCCCCTGCTGCTCCACAATGCATAGAGGGCTCTGTCATGAGCTCTCTGACCCCTGCCCATGCTCCCATCCCTCCCCCATGGTTGGCCTGCCTAGCCCCAGCTTCTGATTTCTTAAAAAAGAAAGAAAAAAAGCCCCACACTCACCGGTTCCTACTAGGTGGGGGGTGATCTTTCCTGCCTTCCACTACCCTGCATTGCATGGAGGGCTCTGCCACAAGCCTCCAAATGCCCCAATGGCTGCTCCAGCAGCTGGTGAATGGATTTTGGTGGGGGGGGCGTTAATAACTGGGAGCTGGGGCAGATAGGACAACCAGGGGGAGGCGTGGGATTCATGGCAGAGCCCCCCCATGTAGTGCGGGGTAGTGGGGGGAAGTGGGGATTGACCCCCTGCCTGGCAGCAGCTGATGAGTGGTGGCTTTTTTTTTTTCTTTTTAAAGAGCCGAGAGCTGGGGCCTGGCAGGGCAGTCATGGGGAGGGCTGGGAGAGCAGGAAGGAGTCGGGGGGGCTCAAGGGGGCTAGAGTAGCAGGCAGGGTATGAGACCTGGTGGGAATCCCCCCACGATCCCCTCTCCCTTCTTCCAGCTCCCCCCTTCCTCACCCCCTATGTACTAGCATGGAGTCCAAGTCCAGCTCCCTGCTGCAGTGAGTGGGGTCTGCTCAAATCTACAAAGCTCTCCAAATCTTTTCTGAATTCAGAGAGCTTCAAATCAATTTGAACATATTTATTGGGTTCCTGATTCGATTCAGATTCAAAGATTTGGCTGCTGAATTGGGCCATATCTCCTCCGAATTAAATCATCACCTGATGCTTCTCACAGTCCTACTGTCTATATCTCAGATGCAAGTTCCTGTAACTTGCATTTATCTCTCACCCCAAAGTTCTATTAACTTATCTCATCTTTAAGAATGACTGCTTACCACTACTTTTTGCTCAGTCTAATTTAAAATGAACTGAAAAAGTGTCACATTACTTGCAGAACCTCATTATTTATGCTGAAGGCATGACAGTTGCTCTCTAAAAGAAGTATTAATAGATTTTTATTCTTCATATTTTCAGATCTGCTGACAGTGTTTACAGATTATTCTTCTGTGTTAGTTAGATTCAAAATTTAATTAATCCTAGCAAACACTAAAGGAATGCAGTAAACTTTTACTAAGTTTTATCAGAGGGTTACAAATTATGACCTTATAAAAAGAATGAGCTTGCAGGGTCTGTCTTCAAGGAATACCTGATAAAGAGCTTTGGTCCTACAGTAGTCTTCTTGCATTGATACTGGTATTCACAAAATCTAATAGAGTTCACTTCAGGATTGGGGCCGTATATCCTATACCAAAGTCATAGAATCTGGGCTTCTGTATCTCTCTGATAGAACCAGTAAATATTTGGGTACCTGAGACTGTTAAATTTTCTCAAACACTGGGGATTCCAGATTAGAAGAACAAATATATTTCAGGGCACAGGCTTGTTTTGAAAAGGATGTTACATCATGTTCTTCACCCTCTCACCTGTTACTGAGGATTTTAAGACTGAAGCACTCTCTACAAAATCAGATCAAGTTCAAGAGATGCTTTTCCCAATAGAAAACAAGAAAGAAATTTCCTTCAAAATGAAATAAACTGGAATATAAATGAGGTGGGTAAATAAGCCTAAAAATCAGGCAGATGGAAAAAATAACAGCAAGAAAGGATCTGATTTGAAGCTATGAAGTTATACAACATAGTGTCTTTATTAGACAATCTTCTGCTAGGGTGTTACTGATCTCTTTTCAGAGAATGCAAAGATGATTGACTCCATCTTGTTAATAAAAATAAGCTATAATAGAGGGATTTGTCTTTTGTGTCAACAGAAGCATAAAAAGTAGGGATGGAAGGTATCCCCAGTAGTTTGTTATTTTTTTTTGTTTGTTTTTCCCAGGAGGAATATGAGCCACTGCTAGGCCCTAAATGTCTTGGGAAAGATGACAACAGTATTATTTTAGGAAAACCTGGATTATGGAAGCCTATATTTTATGGGGTACTGATACTGCACATTCATTTTTAGACAGAAATAAAGATCTTATTTGAGACACGTGACTTGAATGAGAAAAGTTGTTTAGCAGTAGGACATTTTGGAAAGAATCTTCACTACAGTTGTTAGGACATTACAACAAATGTTTTTGGGTGGGAGGAGAGTTGGTAAGAAAATTCTGATTTGTAGGAACTAAAGCTTTAGATAGGAGAGACTTTTTAGATCCAGGACTAATTGGTTGGTAGAAGGAGGCAAAGGAAAAGACACGGGGGAGAGAGAGAGAAAGACGAACAGGAATCTGAACCTGGGTATCCCCAGTTCAATGCAACTATTCTGCTGACTAGGCCATTAGTTATCATAGGGCCTCTCCCTTTTTCCCTCTCTCTCTCTCTCATTTATGATAAAAACTGTCAAGATCTTGGAGTTGTGATAAATAAAAGGTGATTGAATGCCAGTATGATAGGTGGGGAGTGACCAAACACCAGCAAGCTGTGCTCGCAGCGTGGGGGAACAGCAGGTGCAGCCTAATAGCCGCGCAAAGAATGCATGCAGCAAAATCCCTAGCTCATGCAGCTCATTAAGCATGAAAAAAAAGATTGGCTATTAGGGCAGTATAAAAGCAAAGCCCGCAGAAAAAGAAAGCGGGACCCACACAACATCGGCGAGGCTTGATCACCTTCACCGGAGGTCCTGCGTTCACAGCTCCCTTCCCCCCCCAGACGCCCCTATCTCAGATAATTGCATCAGTTAGATGCCTGAAGAGCTCTTGTGTTCCCTATGGTTTTTAGTTTTGGAATTATTGTAAGGGGAACTGCCGGTGCAGACGTGCAAATGAAGCATTTATGTGCTTCATGGCGTAACTTTACAGAGTGTGCCTACACTGTATGCATAGACGCAAGTCTCTGTACTGCAGTTTGCAAGTAAAGCATTTATTTGTTATATTGCCCTCGGACTCTTCTTGAACAGGAAAACTAGAGAAAAGGGAAACGAGGCTCCACGGCCCTTTTGTCCCCAGCCTGTTCATATCTGAGGGTTAATCACCCCCCTCCAGTTTCTTACCACATGGCATCATGAACAGGATCCTCGGGGCAAAGGGAAGATGAGAAGCAAATTGACCAACTGGTCAAATATTTCCCATGAGGGAACCATCACCGGCCTCCGACCACGGACTCCAATGATTTAGGGGCCCACATAGCATACCATCAGGGCCAGCAAGATGGGAAGATCAGGGGCCATGTCTCCATTTGCCCGACTGAGGGTAGCAAGGAGCCACGTAAGGAATGGGTCGTGTCTGGTCTCACCCCTGCAGCTCTAGGATAGCTCCTCGCTAGCCCCACAGTCCTATACTGACTACCTGATACGGCTGCAGAGGTCCATGTGGTAGCGGGTCTGCTAAAGGAGAATGCAAGTTCAGAAATGCAATTATGGGAGGTTAGTGTGGAGTCACTGGAGCAGGTGGAGGGCTCCGAGCCACTGCTAGAAAATGGCGCCGGCCACGTGGAGCCACTGCCAGAGAATAACACAGGAAAACACGAGGAGGGCCCCAGGATTCCCCTAGGAGGTGGGCCCATGGTGTCATCGCCCTTGGCCCCACCCCTCCAAGTGATGCTAAAAGAAAACCCACTTCCTTATGAGAGAGAGAAGTTGTATCTAGTGCTTCCAGCTGAGGGAGGGGAATTGTGCCTAGAACTTCTGCCCAACACAGTTAACCCTCTTCTAGCCACAATCCACCCAATGGTGCCTGTCGAGTAGGTCACTGATGTACAAAGGCAACCTGCATCACCACCCCACACGCACCCGGCGCAGAGAGGAGGCAGGAGGGGTGGTGGATGCCCACTGGACTGAGGGTCACTTTGCTGCTGCTACTCTTCCATTTCTGCTGCAGTACCTTAACTTGACCGATTGTTGATCCACACATAACAGCAGTCTGGGGGGAAAATGTCATGTTAAAATGTATAATTGATATGAATGAAGCAATAATATTAATCTCATGGGAGAAGATACATGGTAAAAGTGCACAAACTGTTGTTGTACATCATAATGAATATGGGTTTTCTATTCAACAAGAATACCATGGAAGAGTGTTATTTAAAAACTTTTCATTTATTGATCCAACAATCAACTTAAACAATGTGAGCTTCTCTGATGTAGGAGAGTATGTATGCAAAGTAGTTACATTCCCACTAGGAAATGCACAGTCGTCAACATCTGTAACTGTATTTGTTGAACCTACTGTGAGCCTTACAAAGGGACCAAACTCTTTAATAGATGGTGGAAATCAGACAGTAGCAGCCATTTGTACAGCAGCCACTGGGAAACCTGTTGCAGATGTTGATTGGGAAGGAGGCCTTGGTGAAATGGAATTTAGTTCAACTTCCTTTTCAAATGAAACAGTGACAGTTGTAAGTCAATATAAAATCATTTCTACCAGATTTGCAAGAGGAAGACACATAATGTGTGTTGTAAAGCACTCAGCTTTGGAAAAATAAATGAGATATTCTTACGTGCTAGACATCCAATATGCTCATGAAGTTTCAGTGACAGGCTATGACAGAAATTGGTTCAATGGAAGAGAGAATGTTCAGCTCAAGTGCAATGCTCATTCTAATCCATAACCTATAGAATTTACCTGGACCAGACAGGATGGGCAACGGCCTGAAGGCTTACCATCTGTAAACAATACGCTGCATTTCAACAACCCACTAAACTTACCATCATGCTGGAACTTATATCTGTAGGGTAACAAATTCCCTTGGTCAAAAAAGCGATCAAAAGACTATCCACATATTAGATTTTCCTACTACTACCACACGACCATCCACCGTTCTGTGGCATCCCTCAATTGATGGCATCACAGGTTTAGCAACAGAACCTAAACCAATATATTTTCCAACATTAACCTTGCCAGCAATGCAGGAAGACAATGGGGGTAGTGCATCATCGGTAGTGCAGTGAGTGGAGTTCTCTTCTTAGTACTTGTAAGCATTTTAGTTGGAGTTGTCTGCTATAAGAGAAGATGGATGTTCCATGGTGACTACTTTGTTAAGAACGACATTCCGCCAACTGATATGCAAAGAGAGTCTCAACAGATGCTCTCCAGTCCCCTGGAAGACAAAGGTCAATAATATCTCATAAATGAACTGGGCTCAGAGTACAACAATTGAAGAAGCAGATAGCCCTGTTTTTTTTCCATTTTTTGTGGCGAGTTCAATCATTGCCACTTTTCCTGTTTATTTGTGTTTGTTTGTTTGTTTGTTCATTCTTTTACAGGCTCGATGGTGATGAAGTGATGATCCGTGACTGCCTGATCGTGACGACCCCTAGTACCAGACCATGACGTATTTGAGTCTGCTATCAACGGATTCCTCGGCGAACAGAACTGACTTCAAGACCTTTGGCTTGGATCTAGACTTCCTGTCATTCGCAGCCAGAGCCATAACTGGTGGCTCATCAACAGATAGCCTTGCCGCGTGCTTACAATTTTATTTTTCTGTTAACTGTATTGTATTAGTCATAGCAATCATTGTTATATATATATAGATTGTTGTATTTTATGGTTTGTAAAAAGAAAAGGACCTACTGTAAGTGAAAAAGAGACAGAGCTCGAGAGCATCTAATCTGGCATTTGGTCACGGGGACATGTGATAAATAAAAGGTGACCAAATGCCAGTATGATAGATGGGGAGTGATCAAACACCAGCAAGCTGTGCTTGCAGCGTGGGGGAACAGCAGGTGCAGCCTAATAGCTGTGCGAAGAATGCATGCAGCAAAATCCCTAGCTCATGCAGCTCGTTAAGCATGTGAAAAAAGATCCAATCCCACTGGATATTAGGGCAGTATAAAAGCAAAGCCCACAGAAAAAGAAAGCAGGACCCACACAACATCGGCGAGGCTTGATCACCCTCACCGGAGGTCCTGCGTCCATGGCTCCTTTTCCCCTTGGACATCTGCATCTTGGATAATTGCATCAGTTGGATGCCTGAAGAGCTCTCACTTTCCCTACGGTTTTTAGTTTTGGAATTATTGTAAGGGTAACTGCCAGCGTGGACATGCAAACGAAGCATTTATGTACTTCACGGCGTAACTTTACGGAGCGTGGCTACACTGTATGCATTGACACGAGTCTCTGTACTGCAGTTTGTAAGTAAAGCATTTATTTGTTATATTGTCCTCGGACTCTTCTTGAACGGGAAAACTAGAGAAAAGGGAAACAAGGCTCCACGGCCCTTTTGTCCCCGGCCTGTTCGTATCTGAGGGTTAATCACCCCCCTCCAGTGTCTTACCACAGGAGTAGAATGGGAATAGTTCTGAAATCTCAAATGGATTTCATGGAAAAAAGAAAACCATTCCCTATCCTGCTTCCCTTAAATCTGAGTAATGAGGATTTCCATTTCCTTATATAAAGACTGGTAACATGTCACTGTCTTTTTTCACAATTTGATAGAAAAGCACATGATCTAAATGTATTTTTTTCAAGCCTAACCTCATTGGGTAAAGTGAATATTTGGACTACCCAAAAGCATTAAGACTGTGTTATTTTACAGACTGAAAATATTACTGTACCATCAAGGGCCTGGGATATTCATCTCCTCTCTTAGTAACTAGAGATATCATTATGTTAGTTATTGCTCTGAAGTCTTGAACAGAATTTAAGGAAAAGGCTATGCTTTCCTATTAACAATATATAAAGGACTTTGGTTTATTTAAATCTTTGAGCTCAGCATGGGGAACTTCTTTGTCCTTGTTGTTTCAGGAGGCCTTGCCTACAGTTTAAAAAAGAAGCCTAGTGCTAAAAAGTACTTTAGCTAATGCAACTTTAAATTATGGTTTTGCCCACAAGGATGATTTTGTTTAAAAGTGTTACTGCGACGCTCCCTGAGCAAGTTAAATCAACCTTGCCTGAATGTAAACTAGTAAGTGGATGGTGGTAAAACATCCATTTCTGAAATATCTTTCAAGAACACCACGTTTAACAAACAGTACATAAAAGCATTACTTTTAGATTGACCTAACCAAGGTTAGGCCAATCTAAATGTTCAGACATGCACATGTTAACAGGACTTACATTATTTTAAATATGACATGCCTGATCTAAAGTTAGTTCACCTTAGATCAACTTGGGTTAACCCATCCAAAAATGAGGTAATCCAATCTAGTGAATGCCTGTTTGCATTAACAAAGCAGCGCCAGGACTTAGAAAACACAACCACTTGGCCTGACCCTGACTGGGCTAGTTCCTCTCCCCATGGAACCACCAACCTCTGTGCCCAGAATTACTTGCCTGAGGCTTCCCATGCTCCTTCTGATTTAAGTTTAGGTGGCTTAAAGTAAGCTTCCTAAACCTAAACCAGGTCCCAAAACTCTTTGTTTGTCTCCAAAGGGCAGGTCCCCATGTGCAGGGGTATGTGCTGGTAGAGGCACAAACAGCAGTACCATAAATTTGTGCTGCTGTTTTGTGCCTCCTTGCAATCCCCTGCATATGCACTTCAGCATGCAGCAAATTGTTCCAGGTAGAAGTAGGGATATTCTACCCCTACCTACATGAGGGATCAGATGAAGACCTTTCAAAACAGCATCTTCTATAACTCCTGTCTGCCTGCCTGCCAGCCTATCACTATTTTCAGAATGGGAGGAGGGAAAGGAAGTAGAGGGAGTTTGGTCTGGGGGGTTTTCAGCCCCCACTGGAGGGTGGGACAGGTGTATTTGAGCCTCCCCAAGGTAGGGAAGGTGCTCTAATTTGACCATCCCACCGTCCAGCAGAGGCTGGGAAACCCTTAAAGTTAGCTTCCTCTGCTCCCTTTCCCCCCTCCCATTGCCTCCTGAACACACTTCTTGTTGGTCTAATAAAAGATATCATCTCTACTATGAGTCCTGATTACTTTTTCC
The DNA here is from genome assembly GCA_030014935.1 of Caiman crocodilus. Taxonomy (NCBI): domain Eukaryota; kingdom Metazoa; phylum Chordata; order Crocodylia; family Alligatoridae; genus Caiman; species Caiman crocodilus. Next base: position 78,807,397 of record JAGPOW010003642.1, read on the forward strand.
TTTAGACCAATACAGCTACAACCTGGTACCTGACACATGTAAGATACAGAATTGTAGCCAATTTTTAAAAACGAAATCTTCATATTTTCCCAAGCAACTGTGATCGTCTGAAACCTGATATCCTGTTCCTGCCTTTGTTTCAAGGTAATCTGCATCATCACAGACCCTCACAGGAGGTGATAGGCTCCATACCAGCTATGAACTGACTGCCCAGAGGAGTTTACCAGCTATTGACTCCTCTGTGAGATCTATGAAATATGAAACTTCCATTTGAAATACGAACTTCTATTTCTACTCAGAACTTTTACAATCTTTTCTCCAATGCCTGATGAAGGCTGTTTGTGACTGAAAGCCTGCAAATATAGAAATTACTTTGCAAAAATCTTGTTGTTCTAATAAAAGATATCTCTACTACATGTCCTGATCACCTTTTCCTTAAGACCAGTGTGGCTACAACCTGGATACCTGAAATATGATTAGATATTTCAGTATCAAGATCTTTAGAAGGCTATACAGTCTTAAGTTTTGAGAAAGAGTCAGCCTCCAGCAAATGGGGGAAGCTTTTTTTTGTACAATTTGAAGGGTTTCTTTGAAAGAAAGCTGGTAGCACTCACTATCATGAACAGAATAGTGGTATAAATGGACCACATCTGTGGTTTTATAGGAGCTCTCTCACCATTGTTCAATGCCACTAAAATGCAGAAGTTGAGCTGTTGTATTATACAGAATAATTTATGATATCTAACTTACATGGAAAAGAAATATTATACATAATACTGATTAGGCAAACAGCATACTCAAGGGCCATATTTCTCTATTTTTCTATTAAGTTTTCACATTTTCATTTATGTTGCACTTTTGTAAGCCATTTATCACTGTGGTACTGGAACAAAGTGGCAATGTAATAGATGTGATACTGATTATTAAATCAGATTATCAAGAGATAGTATATTTATTTATAAGGGCCTCTTAACCTGAGTTGATTAAACTGTAACCTTGACTTAGAGAGTCAATGCTTACGTGTTGACAATTTATATACTTGAATTCATTTTCTAAAACATATATGTGAGGATACAAAAATGTCTTCTACAACTGTAAAAACCCTGAAGCAACACCATGCAACACTGTGACTAAATAGGATGTTTAAGGGAATATATGAGTAGGGCTACACAAGATATGCCCTACTCCAGTCTGAAAACTTTAACTTACAGTCCTTAAGAAAAGTCCTTGACATTGAAGTGACATATCTTAGAATATCATGCCTTACCATCTTATGCATTAAAGCTGGCAGGATCAAGCCTTAGATCTGAAAAGAACAAAGAAGTGAAAATTGGAATCTGGCATTACTACAAGACCAGACTTAGGGTTGAATCGGTCTTTCAAAAAAAAAGTTTAAAGTTTACAGGTGCTGCTTAAGAACTATATAACTAACCATAGATGGTAATTTCCATAATTTTTAGTACTTATTTTGTTTTCAAGTACCTTGTGTAATGGCACTTCTTTAAATTGCACTTTACAATATTAATGCAAACTACTACTCGTCTTGAAACATTAACTACATCTGAGAATCACTAAAATTGCCATCACTGTCATCATTTTTTGAAAAAAAAGACTATTTAAAAATATTTCTGGAAAGCTCACAGTAAAACTGTCAGAGAATCCAGAGCTGGGGCAAAGCAAGGCAGAGAGGAGAAGAGAAGAAAAACATATTTCCAGAAGGTGCAGATGATCTAATGTAATGTACAACTCCTAAACTACATTTATCTATACAGTAAACAAATTATAGACAAAACTCCACCACATGAGAAATTTAAATTGTGTATTGGTACCTGAACACAGCATACAAATCTGTCTGATTTTCCCATTGATTTTTAAGCATAGTGGATGTCTGCTTAATTGTCCCAGTTCATGGAAATGATCGATTCCATTGGGACCAAAAGATTTTCCTTTCCTCCCTCTTAAATTAAAATAATATTTAAAAGTATGAATGCCTTTTATTTTAGAAATAAGTAATGAGACCCTCCAGAATATTTGGTTTTTTAGAATGAAAATAAACCTTGTAGGTGTTACCTTAAAAAAGCTGACCAATACTCAATTCATATAATTTAGAAGTTCTTAAAAATGACGTCTACTGAAAGCTTACAGTGACTTGCAGAAACAGTTAATATGTAGGTGTTCGCCATTCCTTTGTGTAAGTTACTCTTTGATGTGCAGATAAGCAACTCTCATGGACCCAGAGGAACATACATCCAACTCTAGCTTCCTTTGTGCAGAATGAAGTGCATTTTCTACCTGATAGGACTTTTATTACTTTAATTTTACCTCAGTTTGAAGAAGGGGATGTGTGCCCCAAAGCTTGCACTGACAAATTTTTTTTGTGTGTGTGATTTTGTAGTTGGTCTACTAAATGGTATCATCTCTTAAGCATGAGTTCTAGGGTTTTACATTGCTAGGCAAGTGCATTCAAGGATGCATTTGGTAAAGTGGGAATTCAGTGAGGTATGCTGAAGAATATGTGTAATTATTATTTTTTTTAAATACAAGGTTTGTGTTCATGTTATATGGAATACTGGGCAAAACTTCTATTAGGTCATTTGGATTGATTCAGAAATTTGTAAAAACAAAAATAAGTGCAAGATTGTCTGGCTTGATACTATACTATTTTTATGATTTAAAAAGTTGAAGAAAATTGAGCAGGGTAAAGCTTGTAATTTAAAAAATCTATTGCAAAATGCTTCCTTGAAATTATCTTGGACTTGAACATCTGAGAGGCCTGATCCTTTCTTCCACAGACCTTTCAAAGGTCACAAGTTACTGGAGAGCAGGTTTAGGTTGGACATTAGGAGACACTACTTCACAGTTAGGGTGGCTAGGATGTGGAACCGGCTTCCTAGGGAAGTT
>JAGPOW010003642.1:78810397-78836756 GCA_030014935.1 Caiman crocodilus
TTGGACATTAGGAGACACTACTTCACAGTTAGGGTGGCTAGGATGTGGAACCGGCTTCCTAGGGAAGTTGTTCTTGCTCCTACCTTGGGCATCTTTAAGGGTAGATTGGATAGGTACTTGGCTGAAGTCCTGTGACCCCAGCACTCGTTCCTGCCATTGGCGGGGGGTCAGACTAGATGGCCTGCTCTAGGCCCCTTCTGACCCTAGATACTGTGATACCTTGCTTGATCACGTCACCCCTGCCTAGGGACATTGTACAGATACACAAATACTGAGCTACAGACGCTCCCTTCCCCCAACTCCTACTTGCCTGTGGCTGACAGGTGGCTATAGGCAGGAGGCAGGGCTAGATAGAAGGGATGTGATCTGAGAGAGCCAGTGCCAGGTCCAGAAGCCTCCATTTTGCCCCCCGTACTGCCTTCCCCCTCCCCAGCTACCTGGCTAGGTGTACCTGGCCATTCAAGAAGTTTTGCCCAACTACCTCATCTGCCTTGTCAACCCACAGAAAGTAGTTACCACCTTCCACCATGTAGGCTTCCCCAAATGTGTGTGGGCTGTGGAGAACACCCACATCCCCACCCTCTGCTTGCCCCAAGGTATCCAGTAGTTCATCAAGTGCAAGAACTTGTTTTCCATCATCCTTCAAGATGTTGTCGACCATGGAGGATGCTTCACCCACATCTTCTCTGGCTGGGTGAACAACATCCATAACATAAGGATCTTCCACAACTCCACTTTCCCCAAGATGATGAAGAACAGACACTATACCACTAGGGTTCCCAAAACTGGTGTTAGTGTAATCCTTGTTCTATCTTTCTTCATCATGGACCTACTCTAGTTCCTTGGCTCATGAATCCCTACAAGGAGCAGTTGGACTGCTGGAAAGGGCACTTCAAATGTGCTGCATGACTGGAATGCATTTTCAGCCACCTCAAGGCATGTTGGTGAGCTTTAAGCATGCACCTTGAGGTGGATAAGGAGTAACTTACCACCGTTGCCTGCATCCTCCACAACATCTGTGATCGCAAAGGGCAGGTCTTTCAGGATAGACTCAGAAGAGACTCCACCAGGCCTAGGATCAGGGAGGACCAAGTTAGGAAACTTCTGGATGGGCTGTACATGTTCAAATCAGCAGGTCCAGATGCTCTCTGGCACAAGGTTCTGAGGGAATTGGCAGGGGTTATCGAGGGGCTTTATGAGCACTCGTGGTGCTTTGGCTAGGTGTCAGATGACTGGAAGAAGGCCAATGTGGTTCTCATTTTCAAAAAAGGGAGGAGGGAGGACCCAGACAACTATAGGCCCATTAGTCTTACTTTGATCCTGCAGAAGCTTTTTGATAAGATCATCCAGGAGCACATCTGTGAAGGACCAGCAGGTAGGATGATGCTTAGGGGCAACCAGCATGGGTTCATTAGGGGCAGGTCCTGTCAGACCAACCTGATTGCCTTCTACAATCAGGGCATAAAATCATTGGATGCAGGTGTCGCGGTGGATGTAGTCTTTCTGGATTTCAGGAAGGCCTTTGACACTGTCTCCTACCCTATTCTTACTAAAATGCTAGGCAACTGTGGCACTGATGCCTACACAGTCAGACGGGTCACAAATTGGCTAATGGGCCTCATACAGAGAGTGGTGGTTGATGAGTCATATTCAACCTGGAGGGATGTGGACAGTAGAGTCCCCCAGGTCTTGGTCCTCAGGCTTGCACTGTTCAATTTCTTTATTAGCGACTTGGACGAGGGAGTGAAAAGCACCCTTCTCAAATTCACTGACAACACCAAGATTTGGGGTGGAGTGGGCTCGCTAAAAGGGAGAGATAAGATACAGATGGACCTGGACAGGTTATAGGGGTGGGCAAATGAGAATAGGATGGGATTCAATACTGACAAGTACAAAGTGCTGCACTTGGGCACTAAGAACCAGCAGCATACCTATAGGCTGGGGAGCTCCTTTCTTGAAAGCACAATGCAGAAAGAGTCTTGGAATCATTATTGATTCCAAAATGCACATGGGTCACCAATGTAGGGATGTGGTCAGTAAGGTTAACCACACCTTGTCATGCATCCACAGATGAATCACAACCAGGGATAAGGAGGTGATCCTCCCCCTCTATGCAACATTGGTCAGACCCCAGTTGGAATACTGTGTTTAGTTCTGGGTGCTGCACTTTAGGAGGGATGTGGCCAGCATTGGGAGGGTCCAGAGGAGGGCCACTCACATGATCCAGAGACAGCAGGGCAGACTCTATGAGGAGAGGCTACGGGACCTGAACCTGTTTAGCCTTCACAAGAGAAGGCTGAGGGGGGACCTGGTGGCCATCTATAAACTTACCGGGGGGACCAGCAGGGAATGGGAGAGACCCTGTTCCCCCAAGCATCTCCCAGAGTAACAAGGAATAATGACCATACGTTGTTTGAGAGTAGATTCAGGCTGGAAAGTAGAAGGCACTACTTCACTGTCAGGGCAGCTAGGATCTAGATCCAACTTCCAAGGGAAGTGGTACTGGCTCCTACCTTGAGGATCTTTAAGAGGAGGCTTCATGATTACCTAGCTGGGGTCATATGAGCCTAGTATTCTCTCCTGCCAAGGGCAGGGGGTAGGACTTGAAGCTCTACTTAGGTCCCTTCTGACCCTACATCTATGAAACTATGAATCTGTGAGATTCTGACTAGATGGGGAAGCATGGCAAACCGAGCATGTGTGGTGGCTGGCTAGAACACTCTCCTACTGGAAATTATTCACATTAGTCTGGTAAACTGGCAGGGAGTACCAGTTCAGGAAGCCCTGACCAATTACCTCCTTGCCTTTTGAAGTTAGGGGTATTCCCTAGATGAGTAAAGCCAGAGGTCTTTACAGGGGAGGAATCCCCAAGTTCCCACAGTCCAGCACCACTCTAGGGAATTCTATCATGGGTTTCTTTGATTCTGTGAGGCAGTCATGGGTTTCCACAAGCCTCACTGGCTAGACACCCTCCTCCTAAGGGTCACATACAAGGAATGATGTGGGGGAATGCAACTCAACAAGTGGGTGATCCCTGATCCACTGTCTTCCTGAGAGGTGCGGGGAGTGGGGAGACTGGCTGCAGGGCAGGAGAAATTGCTATAGCAGGGGCCATAAAACCATGCCCCCTGCTTCTCCATGGGATCATGCCACCTTCACTTATGGTCCTGGGTTCTCTGCAAGGACTCCAACCGCATGATCTTTGACCAGGACCAGCCGGTGCCTATCCCCACTATGGCTGGACTAATTCCTACTGTTTGTGGAGACCCTTGTGCCTCTCACTCCAGGAAAGACTCCCCAGAGCAAGGCACAGAATGCTGACAGGGGCAGGGCAGCAGATTTTCCTATAACACCTGGTTTGGGAGCCCAGAGGTTCTCACTGTGAGGAAACTACAGTGTTGCAAGTTTGGTATTATAGGTGGTCATAAAGTGGTCCAGGGCTCTGTCCATAAACTCCCTCACCTGGTGCTGGGATTCTAGCAGTTCTGCTGAGGCCTGGGTAGCTTCAGAAGAACTGTGGATGGCCATTTTAAGCCTCCATTCCTGGATCTTACCAGCCTAGATTTAGGCATCTCCCAGCCTCAGGATGATTCCCATCCATATCTACAGTCCAGCTTCATGCTGGTGCCTCAGATCATGGCACCAAGAGTGAACTGCATGCCCAATGCTCAGAGGCAGCTTCTAAGACCTGCATCATCTTCTCCTTTTTCCCTTGATGCCTCCTTCAGACCTCTCCCATGCACTCTGCAGCTATGCAATAGCCTGGCCTTTTGTCACCTTCACATCTTCCATGTGCTTCCCCTTCACATATGGGTGTTTTCTCTGTAATTCTCCTTTGTGCTTTTGTGTCAACTAACAAACTTTGCTAATACAATGGGGTATAAGGGCAAAAGTTTCAAACCATGCTGGGATTTGGCTGGGAAGACACGCAGACATGTCAAGTTATCAGTGGTAAATTCCCTAGGTCTGGGAGCACACCACAGGTCTTCACCCAACACAATTGAAACCAGGTTCCTGATTGTTCTGTGGATGTACATCAGGCCCTACAGTGGTTCTGGGATGGGTTGCCATGGAAGGAAGATGTGGATCTTTCCCCAGGAACTGCAGTGGGCACTTGCACTAGTCCCTCAGAGAATCCAAGGATCAGATCCATAGAGGGGGGAGGACAGACTGCTCAAATGCCACCTGTAGGCCTCTCCAAATGTGTACGCTGGGAGTCACCCTGTCAGCTGGACCAGATTGGTTGCATTTACAGTTATTTCATGGGACTCCTGCTATCTCATCAATGACTTTCTTGGAAATGGAGAGAGGGTAGGTGGTATGGATGGATGGAAGGATTTGGGCAGAGGGGATTTTTTTTTCCTGGTTCCTTATATGATTCAACTTTGAGAGTTCTAAGAAGTGCCTGTATTCACATTTCCCTGAACATATTGTCCTATCTGTTACCCAACCCCATGGCTCTGATGAGTGGGGCAAATTTAGTGTGCCAAACCCTCATATGTGTAACTGTTTCTTACACTTGACCCACAGGGTTAAAAAAATGCTTTTGGTGCATTTCCCTGAGTCAAAAGGTGTTTGTTGTGGTATGAAGGGGACAGGTTTATGTTCCCAGGTGCTTGCAGATGGGCTGCAAAATCTCCAAGGCCAGGAGCTCAGCAGTTCAGGGCTGCACTCAAAGAAGGTGGGGGAAGAAGGGGAGAGTGCTGAGTGCCTGGTCCTGGGCACTCAGTTCTCCCTTCTCCTAGGGGTTCTCCTCCCCCACCTCCTGCTGGGAGGGCTCTACTATCAGCTGCTACTGCCCCTCCCTATTGGTTCCACAATTGTGCAAAGTGGAGATGGTCTATTGGTGGTGACAAAGTGGGGCAGCTCCTCATAAAAGGACACAGTGTGCCTCCTGCTACCAAACATTTTGCTGGTGTTATGCATGCATTTGTACTGCACTTTCATCCATTTGGTCTTCACCTGGAACTGAACCTAGGACCTGTTACAGTCCTTCACTTGCATCTGTTTGGCAATCCATTCAAACAAATCTCTGTTTCGGTGCTTAGTGTGAAGCTGCTTCTAGGTCTTTTGCTCAACCCAGATGAAGATGAAGTTCCTCAACTCCGTGAGCACCCAGTATGCCTAGGTGGTGTATCAAAGGGGGAGAGGATGGGGTCTGTATTAGTGAGACAGTGTTTGTGGGATTTCACTGCACATGGGTGTGGGTCTGCCTGCAAAGAGGTGGATGGGTGCATATGGCTTTTCCTTTCACTCCAACTGAGTGAAGCTATTGACCCAGAGCAACTAGGGATCCAGTGCTCAGACCACCCCATGACTTCAAAATTTCCAGGGGCTTCCAGTTGAGTGTTTTGATGGTGAAGCCAAGTGCAGGCTGAGAGCCAGCACACCTCCTTACAAGGTAGGAAGGCAACAAAGTATAGTGGGATGCTGAAAAACAGAGATGTAACTTAAGTAGATAGGGTAACAGCGCAGGCATTTGATATATCATTCTACTCTGAATCAAATTTGATTTGTACTTTGGAAACCATTTATGTCTAGGCCATTTACACTGTTTTAAACCCAACCTATGAACTGTGAATGTCTGAACCTATAGGCTCTAAACCTATGGGTTTAAAAGGATCTATATTCACTTGGACCAATTTAAGTACAATGTCTGCATGTACCCTTAGTGTTTTTACACAATGAACTAATGTTTCCCCCATGGCTTCTTATTCAGGAGAATGTCTTCTAAAAGAATCAGAAGTTGCATTCAATTTCTTAAACTATCTAGGACCTTTCCTGGACCCTGTTCTTTTTACCTACTTATTTTTTGTGTATATAGCTGTCAGCTACTTTTAGCTTCATTTTTCCCCTAAGCATGAAGGATTAAGACTTCCTATTAAGTTCAGTACTGGGCCAGGTTATATTTTCTATTCTTCTCGTCTTTTGTGTTATGCTGGAGGGCACTTCAGGCAGACTGCAGCTAACAGCATGGTTTTATGATGGGAATGTTTGATGGTACAAAGTACAAACTGTTCCTGTACATCTTTTATTATTTCCTTATTGCAACACAGTTGAGTTTAGATTAGGTGTTCCTTTTATATTAGAAGTTATCTAAGTTTAGTTCAAATTTACTGAATTTTTGTTCTAGATTTTCTTTGTTTTGGGTTTTTAATTTAATTTATGGTATTTGAAACTATTTCTTTTTTCTTTTGCCTGAGACATGAATGATGGGTAGAACTTTAAAAGACATATTTCTATATGATAAAGGCAGGCACAACCTACATACTAGCACATTGTGTGCCACAATGTAATTGAGCAAAAAAAAAAAAAAGCTTTGCCTGGTAAATAAATACATTTAAGCTGCTATTTGAAAGCCATTCAAAAACTTGCCTAAGTGTGTGCCTTTTATTATTACTACAAACTTTATAAAAATACTTATCACTGCTGTGTCAAATTTTACACAACTAGATTATGAGTAAAGAATGTTGCTGAAAGACCATGAGAGTTTCAAAGCTAACTAGCAGGTTTTCATAGATTCATAGGTTCACAGATTGTAGACTTGGAAGGGACCACAAAGGATCATCATGTCCAACTCCCTGGCCCTGGCAGGAAAGAAGACCGTGGTCAGAAGGCCCCAGTCAGGTGTCTATCAAGCCTCCTCTTGAAGAACTCCAAGTTAGATGATAGTACCGCCTCTCTTGGAAGCCCATTCCAGATTCTGGCCACCCTTAGTGTGAAAAAAAACCCCATAATGTCTAACGTAAATCTACTCTCCACTAGTTTGCACACATTATTCCTATTTACTCCTGGGAGTGCTCCGGTAAATAGTGTATCTCTAATTCCCTGTTATCCCCCCTTGATAATCTTGGCCTTGTTGATGGCTTCATTACACTGTTGGCTCATGTTCATTTTGGAGTCAACTATGACTCCAAGATCCTTCTCAGCCACTGAACTGCTGAGGAGGTCATCTCCCTACCTTATGCAGGAAACCTAATAGGTGTGTTGGGGATTCCTCCTCCCTAGGTGGAGTACTTTTCATTTATCTTTGTTGAATTACATTCTATTTTGCTCTGCCCATTGGTTAACCCATCCAGGTCAGCATTTATGGGCTCCCTGTCCTCTGGTGTGTTAACTTTGCCCCATAACTTGGTATCATAGTTTCATAGAAGCTAGGGTCAGGAGGGACCTGAACAGATCATCTAGCCTGACTCCCTGCCACAGGCAGGAATGAATGCTAGGTTCACAAAACCCCAGACAGGTGATCGTCCAACCTCCTCCTGAATATGCCCAAGGTAGGGGCGAGTACCACTTCCCTGGGAAGTTGGTTCCAGATTTTGGCCACACTAACTGTAAAATATTGCCTTTAGATCTCTAACCTAAACCTATTCTCCACCAGCTTATGATCATTGTTCCTCGTCACCCCAGGTGGTGCTGGGGAGAAAAGAGCTCTGTTTATTTGCTGTTGATCCCCCTGGATGAGCTTGTAGGCAGCCACCAGGTTCCCCCTCAGCCTCCTCTTGCTGAGGCTTAACAGGTTCAGGTCCTTCATTCTCTCCTAATAGGCCTGTCCTGCTGCCCTCTCATCAAGCAGGTAGCCCTCCTCTGAACCCTCTCCAGGCTGGCCACATCCCTTTTGAAGTGCAGTACCCAGTACTGGATGCAGTACTCCAACTGCGGCCTGACCAAAGTCACATATCGGGGGAGTATCACCTCTATGGACCGGCTTGAGATGCACCTTTGGATGCATGACAAGGTATGGCTGGCCTTGCTGGCTGCGGTTTGGCATTGGCGGCTCATGTTCACCTTGGAGTCAATAATGACTCTGAGATCCCTTTCCACCTCTGTGCTTTCAAGAAGGGAACAAGCCAGCCTGTGTATATGCTGTGGATTCCTTCTCCCAAGGTGCAGTACCCCACATTTGTCTATATTGAACCTCATCCTATTCTTGTCTGCCCACTTTTATAGTCTGTCTAAATCTAGTTGCAACCTCTTTCTCCCTTCAGGTTTGTCCACCTCGCCCAACATTCTAATGTCATCAGCAAACTTAGACAGTGCACTTTCCACCCCCTCGTCCAAGTTGCTGATGAAAATGTTAAACAGTGCAGGCTTGAGGACCAAGCCCAGGGGACCCCACTTCTCACATCTCGCCAGGTTGAGTACAACCCATCCACAACTACTCTCTGGGTGCGCCCTATCAGCAAATTGTTTACCCATCCAACTGTAAAACAGTTGCATCAATGCTGTTTGATTGCAGGCATCAATGCTACCGTCACTTAATTTATTGATGAGGATGGGGTGAGAGACAGTGTCTGACCTCACTAACTTGAATTCTGCCATGTCACTAACTAGACTTCTAAGTTTACTAGAGTTGATACTAAAATATCATCTGCAAACTTGGAGAGGGTGCTCTTCACACCCTCATCCAAATTACTGATGAAGATATTAAATAACACCAATATAAGGACTAAACCCTGTAGGACTCCACTGCCCTCCTCCTTCCAGGCTAAGAATGACCTGTCCGCCACCACTCTCTGTGTGCAGTTCCTAAGCCAGTTGGCCACCCACCTGACTGTGTAAGCATTCACTCCACAGCCTGCTAGCTTCCCTATGAGAACAGGGTGCGAAACTATGTTGAAGGCCTTCTTAAAGTCCGGACAAATTACATCAGCTGCAGCTCCTGTGTCAAGGCAGTGTATGACCGGGTCAAAAAAGGCTATAAGTTTTGTCAGACAGGATCTACATGTGATAAATCCATGCTGGTTTCCTTTCAGCATCATTTCCCTTGCTGGGTCTTCACAAATGTGCTCTTTGATGATTTTTTTCCAATATTTTCCCAAGGATAGAGGTAAGACTAACTGGCCTAAAGTTATCCGGCTCAACCCTTCTCCCCTTCTTAAAAGTAGGCACAATGCTGGCCCTTTTCCAATCCTCAGAAACCTGGCTGGAGCTCCATGACTGCTCAAACAGATGTACCAGCAGCTCAGCTATGACACTGGCCAATTCCTTGAGCACCCGTGGATGGAGGTCATCCTGGCCAGTTGACTTGTACTCATTTAGCTTCTCCAAGTGCTCCTTAACTAAGTCAGCACTAATGTTTGGTGGTCCAGTGCCTTTTGGACATCCGTCTATGCTCAAGATGGGGGAATTGTCTTGGTCAGTACTTAGTAATACTGAAGCAAAGAACTCATTGAAGAGCTCTGCCTTTTTCCTTGTGTCAGCTGCCAAATATTCCAATTTGTCCTGCAGAGGCCCTATGTTACTCTGCATCTTCATTTTGCTCTCTATGTATCTGTAGAAGGACTTTTTATTGTCCTTAATTGTTGTATCCAGCCTAAGCTCCAGTCCTGCCTTGGCCTGCCTGATTCCCTGTGATAGCATGCTAGGGAGGTGTATTCCTCCTTGGTGACTGTCCCTTGCTTCCACTGCCTATAAATCTCTTTCTTTGCCCCCCAGTCTTTCCTGGAGTTCCCTGTTCAGTCAAGGGGGATTTTTCATTCCCTTACTCCTTTTCCTGCATAAGAGGATAGACTCCTTTTGTGCCCTAAGGATCACTCACAAGTTACTGTGTATGCACAGGTTCCCACAAGATCATCCCCTGTTGCTAAGACCAGGTGTTACTGCTGGTGGGATTGGACAATATCTGGGTTAGGTGGAGGTCCTGTAAGCAGTATAAGAATCTATGCGAGTGGTTTGTTTTGGCTATCTGCCCCTCCAAGTAGATGTCTGGGTAATTTAGGTCCCCCATGATCACTGCCTTTCTTGCCTGACTGGCATCTGAGAGATGCCTGGAGAATATCTCATCTAGCTCTTCATCCTGATGAGGTCTATAGTAGATCCCCCACTACCAGCTCCTTTTCCCCTGCCCCTGCACCCGGATCCTGACCCACAATGCCTCAGTATTCCCCTTCCCTATTCCCACCTTGATGATGGAAGATATGTAATTTTTCCCTAACATAGAGAGCTACAACCCCCACCTTTTTGCCCAACTCTGAATTGCCTATACAACCTGTACCCCTCAATACCCACTGGCCAGTGATGCACAGAATCACACCATGTTTCAATTAAGCTGACTAGGTCATACTTCATGCTAGCAAGTTAGAGTGTGAGCTCTTCCTGCTTATTACCCATAATCCTGGCATTTATGTAGAGACATTTTAGCCCTCCAGTGGATGCTTTTTGTGCCCCCTTGAATTGATGGTTAGTGTGCCCCTTAGTGCTTACCTGGTTTGGTCCAGTGTCTTGATTGTGGCTCACCAACCCTGGGTTCTCATCAACCACCAGTTTCCCATCCCCCATCAAACCTAGGTTAAAGTTCTTTGGAGGAGATCAGCCAACCTCTGGGAGAACAGATGCTTAACTCTAGGAGACAGATGAAGATTTCCCCGCCCCCCAGGAAGCCTCCTCCCTGGAAGTGCTGATCATGGCTGTAGAATCTGAAGCCCTTCTGAAAACACCATTTCTCAAGCCACTGGTTGACTACCCTGATGCAAACATCCTGGTGCCTCCTGGATGCCTCCTGGTGCCTCCTGCCAACTGGAAGAATGGAGGAGAATACTACCTGAATGGGATCCTGAATGGCAAAAGCCACCTTATGGCCTTTCAGGAATTTAATTATGTGCTCAATTAAGTGGATCCATGGTCTTTGTAATAGGAGCCTGCCTCTAAAGGAGGCTATGGTGCCCTCTGGAAATCACAGTAGGCCCACTTCTCACTCATTCAGAGAAGGGTTTTGCCCTTCTGTATTCCCACCTGCCATGTCTTGTTGAAAAATGTATATTCCTTTGAGATGCTGCCCTCAGAAACCAGTGAGACTTCAGATGTCTCTCACTGCCTTGCTCATCATTGGTCTGGCCTGATCTTTCATCTCTGTTCCATGAGTAGAATTGTCTCCCTATAGTTGACATCAGTGCCTGTGCACTCTCACTCTATAGTCAGGCTCTGTTGATAGCTTCTCTTTTAATGGTCTTTCACCTGGGCTCTGGCTCTAGCCTCCCTTGTTAACCATCCTAAGTCACCTCCCTTTCATTGAGGCTTGCTCTCTCATAGGCCACAATCAGTCTCTGGACCCACAAAGTCAGCCTCAGTCACACACCTTCATAAATGGATACCAAACAAACAAACTTTATAATGCTACTTGGTGGTGCATAAACTACAGACCAGCTTCACTGTTGGTGAGAACCCCTAATATGCTGAGATTATAAAAGATAAGCAGAAAAAATAAAACAAACAAATAAAAAAACAGTTGCACCTGGACATCTCAGGTGTATCCAGATGAATGTGCATGTGCAGTTTGTGGCACTTCAAACCTGTTTGAGGTACTGTAAACTGCACACAGCACCAAAATTTCACAGTGGGAAATATCAATTATAATATAATAAGAGGCTTAGTCTGTCTGTTGGTAATATTTTTGATTAAGTGCACATGCGCCACTAAGCCAGGGTTAGCATACATCTGTGTCCTTTTTTTAAATCTCTCTGCTTTCTGTTTGGGCAGGTTTTTTCAAATCTGCCCAAATGCCCAGGACTTTCCTTTGCTCCACTGGTGGGAGCAGGGGGAGGGTGAATGGAGACAGCAGGGAGCATACACATACCTTCCTGCAGCTGCAGAGGCACACAGACCCATGCAGTGCTCCCTGATGCCACTCCTGGAGCAAAGGAGAAATGCAGACATTTGGTCAGGGCAGGAGGAGTAGGGGTTCCAGCTGCAACAGGGTGGCGGGGGAGGGTTGTCTGTTCTCCAGCAGGGGAAGGGGGGGGGGCTTGAAGGGCAGTGGGGAACTCCGTGACTGGGTGGCAGCACAGGGGCTGGTTGGTGCCTGTGCTCCAGGTGCTAAGCAACCATGAGACACTGGGGGAGACAAGGGGGTGGGAAGAAAGGGGGTGAGGGGGCATTGCCAGGCTGCCAGCTGCAGTGCAGCAGCCTCATTCCAAGGCAGGACAGGAACACCTGGGGCCCCTTCAGCAGGGCTGGTGGGGGCAGGGGACTACAGGTCTGAAGTAAGGGGCACTGAGGTATGGGACTATAGGTTGGGAGTGCAGGGGGCACTGGCAGTGCCAGCGGACTGTGGGTCAGGAGTAAGGGGTACCAGAAGAGCAGGGGATAGAGGGCTGTGGGTCGGGAGTGAAGAGCATCATCGGGGCCCAGGGAGGCAGGGTACTGCAGTTTGGTGATTAAGGGGCACTGGCAGGGCTGGGGTCAGTGGGGAGTAAGGGCCAGCAACAGGGCTGGGTGGGCTGTTCCTTGGCAGTGTGGAGTACTGGGATGGTGGCAGGGGACTGTGGGTTGGGAGTGTGGGGGATACTGGCATCTTAGGTGTGAGGGGCACCAGCAGGGCTGGGGTGAGGGTCCTGTGGTTTGGTTGGTGGTGAGGGGCAACAGAATGGGCAGGGACAGAGCCACCTTTTGGGGTTGGCCATGTAAACTCTTCTTTGAAATCAGTCATTCATGACAGGCAATTGTCTAGTGTAAAATAAAAAGCACCACTAAACAAAGTGGTGTGGTGTATGCAGGAGCATCATGCACTGCCAGAAACAGACTGACCAGCAGGAGCCACACTCTGTTTTCTGCTAGATCAGTAATGCTAGACTGGTACTAAATCAGTAGTAGCTAGATCAGAACTGCTGATACCCTGGGAGTTCCCAGGAACACAAATAAGGCTGCTGGGGCCAGAACAGATGCTCACCCTGACCATCTTTACCCCAACTGAATACATTTTCTGTGTGTTGGACCACTTGTGTAGAGGAATGACACCTCAATGTACACGCTCATGTGGCTGCATGACTCCACTCATTGAAAGTGTTAATGGTCTGTCCTTGACATTTGCATCTGCAACTCCAGCTTATAATGGATTCACTGACCTCTCACTGGATCTGTTCAAACCTTTGAGCTGGTCTCAGTGTAGATTTAGCCCTCATCTGGAGCCAACACACGTTATATTTCTTTTTCCCAGCAGGCATTCAGAGAAGGATGCATGCTTCTCTGGTTGACAGAAAAGCTTTTAAAATACCCCTCAACCTCTTTCAGTTCCTGGAACCCTGGGCATTTTTACAGGAGCCAGAGTTAACCCAGCACTGATCAATTAGTGGTTTTAAGAGAACAGTCCATTTCAGGCTACCAGATCTCAACACTTTTCAGAAGACTCCACTAGGGCCCAACTGCCAGACACAAACCTGCTTTCTATGATAGAGTTTACTCTCCTCAACCTCACTGGTATACATAACATGGCCACCAGCCATCACCATATACTCACTAAGAATCCCCAGGAGGAGTGCACTGACCTTCTCCTTTGAATTCAGTCTTACAGTTCAAGGGGGTTGCATAAACTCAGAACCTTTTTCCAGGCACCCTTTAGTGGTTTTGCAAGGCTATTACCCTCTGCAAACCAAACAACAGTGCCCTCCAGAGAGTACCCCAACAGTCTCCACACTCCCCTTCTAGCCACCTCATGCCTTACAGCTGTATACAAATGAACAAAGATCCTTTTTACACTTTTCACTGTGAGCCTCACAAATGTTGATCAGTGTTAGTGCTAGCTGCAATTTGGTGCAGTCACACCTTTAGTCTAGAAACCTTCTCTGACTGTCCCCAGCCTGCACAGCTGTGACTTGCCACTAGAGGGCTGGCCAACAAGGCTGGACAAGTAGCAACAGCTCTGAGTTCCTGCTGGAAGACTGCTGAGCCAGGACAGGCTTCTATCCTTGCTCTATGGACAAGAGGTTTGACAGATCCTGGGATACTGGGGGATTTCAACTTAGGCAGCACATCTGTGGAGAATGGCAACATCTTAATAGAACAGGATCTGGGTAGTGCAGGTGAGAGAAAATCCTGCCCTGGAGGGCTGTAACTTTGGGCTGCATAACAAGTGTGTAAAACTACTTTAAAGTGTTAATGTTCACATAATCCAGAGGTTAAGAGCTCCAGGAGCTGCCCAAAATTATTGTGTAACAAGGCCCATACACTACCACAACAGAATGCCTAATTCATTTAGCTCTGTTAGGGGCTCACTAGTCCTACAGATCTCTTTCCCCTTCATGATCTAGGCCAGAATGGTGCTCTAGCCTATAAACCAGGCTTACCTAGCCCTCTGTCTGCCTTCATCCATTTACCTGTCTTTCTAATCTGACCAAGCACAGGGGTTATGCTTTAAGCAATCGGCAAGCTTACTGTACAGCAGCCTGACTCTTTGTAGTCTGCCCTCTGAACTTTACTGCATCAATTTGGCTCTTCTGCTTCTGTCCATGCCAAATAATACAGGTTTTTATTCCCTTGTTAGCAGCCTGCAGATTTGCAGTTTACACATTACTTTCTCTCTCTGTTCTTTAACTCTGCTACCTCTCTGCCAAATAACAGAGGTTAGGGGTCTCTGTTACAACCTTCAGTATAAGGTTGATGTTAACTTTCAAGGCATTCTCCTTTTGTTTACGGGACTCTGTATCACTGGAGGATAATGTTTAAATGCTCTCAGTTTCCCTGGAATTAATAGGTACTTGAGCAAAAGACAGGTTTCAAAGTAATGAGTACAACCTGTATAATCACAATGGTATGAAGAGGGAAGAAACAGGAATATACCATTCAGTGACTAATATTCCAAGTATACTTGGAGTTACCGTAATTTAATACACCATTTTTTAAATGAAATGATGAGTAGAAACTATTTGCATATGGTCTGGGGTCTTAAAATACATCCAGTCAGTGTCCGTAGAATTTAGCCTAAAAACATTTTAGTTCAATGTCTGATACATTATATTAACCAAGTCAGTATCAAAAAGATACATCAGATGCACCGAACAGGTAAATGGACAAAATAAACAAAGTGAATAATATTATTACAGATGTCTAAGTGTACATGCCTACTCAGCCAAATATTGCCAAGATCAGAAAGCAACCCTATTCCAGTGAGGGTAGTGCCTAGCTCTTCTCTTACCTCAGTGGGCAACTTGATCACAGAAGCTCTGATCACAGGGCTTGATCACAGAAACACTGAGCAGGGATTTGCCTACAGGCAGCTAGTAGCAAATGGGTTGTCTCTCTGTTACTCATAGATATCTGACTCAGGATAGCATAATTGCACACCTCCACCTTCCTTGGAATCATACTTTCCCTGGGGGAGGAGAAGGACCTACCTACTTTCAGTGGTCTATAGGTTCAGTGGTCTATAGGTTCAGTGGTCTATAGGTTAGGGAATTTGTGCTATTAAATACACCTTTAAATTATGGCATCTTAAAGCTATTTTCCATGTCTTATTCTCATAGGAAAGTCTCAGGCTGCAGAAATGCTCAGCCACCTACACAGGAATGATGTTTGGTGTGGTTTGAAGCAGTGGGTTAAGTATTAGATGTCAACAGAATGCCTCGCTAGCAATGATATGAAGGACTTGGGATTGGCAACTGTGCTATTTTAAAATCTACAAATTCAGGGACAGAGAAAAACAAGTAAACAATGTTTACCTCTTTTAAATTTCTCATTGAAATACAACTAAGTGACTGAAAGTCAACTGACTGAGGAATGTCCCAAACCAATGTAAAATGAACTAGTAGGTTTAACATTCACATTTCCAGATCTGCTTATCATTGATGATGCCCTTGCCTACAATTTTAGGCACTGTCAATATTCTACAGATTCAGGGCCCAGTGAAAATTAACTCAATAAGGGGGTCTTTCTGAAGACATTTGAAATACACTGCGCTGCTCCAGTGGTGGCACCCAAGTGCTAAATTCACTTTGAAAACATAGTTTAAAATTTAAAATAAAAAATAAAGACTGATAGGTAGGCCTATCCATAGGTAAGAATGGATTATTGGTTTAAACTATGATGATTGGTTCAAACTAAAAATTACTGGATAAATTCAATTTAAAGTACAACAATCCAGGTCATGTGCAACATCTTGTTCCTACATATGTCTGCTAGGCTCGTTATTGGTTTAACGGAGAACTGAAGCAGAGATAAATTTTGTAAGGGAAAAATTATAGAAGTAAAGAAGAGATTGTGTGAGGAATAAGTGTGTAAGAAATATGCTGAATCATGAAAGATGCACACATACAGACAGAAATGGCTGGTATGGGCGGATAAGTACAGAAGAACAGAAACTGAACACTATGGATATGAACTGAGGACAACAGGCCAAGGGGAAAACAACGAAGATGGGAACATTATTAAGGATATTATTAAGATAAATTTCCTAGGAGAAAATTATAAAAGGTGAGAATATAAGAAGAGAAAGATAGTGTATTGCCATACTAAGTAGCTATTCATAAAAATAGTGCACAGAATCAAACCTTTATTCATACTATAATATACCACTTTAGAAGAACACACTTTAGTTTTAATTCACTGGGACTTTCAAGAGTTATACTTTTCAAGACATAAAAGCAAAAATTCAACTCCAGAACTTGGTGGCTAAATGCTGCATAGCTCAGTTTTGGTTATGAATTTTGTATTAAAGAATCATTGGATAAAGACAGTAGACATCAGTAAGGGAAGAGTCAGGGGTAAGAACCCAAAATATCCACTTTTACAGAAGGGTGCCCAGGTCACAGACTCACATCCTGAAAGCTCCTTTCTCCTTGCGTGCCTTACCCTTCCCTCTTTGCTGCTGAGGAGGCCAGCTTCAATAGGAGGAATGGAGAATACCATTGGCCCCACCCAGATAATGGATTAATGCTTAGGAAATGGAAAAAGTGCGTTCAAATCCCCATTGGCTGATTGGAGCCTGGAAATTTGGTTTCCCACTGCAAGTCCCCTAGCTATTAAGTTAAAAGGTGAGCTTATGGACTACATATTTGCCCAGGAAAAATGGAATCAGAGTGAAAACAGAACTCTTCAGAGCATGCTCAGAAGGACACATCTAGTTGCATAGGTATGAGTAGGATCCAAAACTGGTGAAAATGGCAGATATCACTTAATTTTGTGGCTAAGTGGCATTTGCCCACCAAAGGGTAGACTTGGCAATAGCCTAATGCAGCTATTCACCATCGTTTCTGCATTTCCTTTACCATTAAGAAAATACTGGATTCTTAGAGACTCAGAATTTTTTTAAATTGCAAGAAGGATGATGGTACAATGAAAAGAAACTAGCTAGACCCCCAGGGACACATCATCAGCTGGTACAAAAGGTCATAACCCCATTGAGTAAAATGGAGCTGTGACTATTCAAACTAACAAATGGTCTGCTCTTAAATTTGCAGTTGCCAGATGAAATTCTTTGATGCCTCTTTCCCTTCTTCCAATATATTATAGGCTGGATTATAACTTTCAGGTACAGGCTTGTAGAGTTTTCATCTAGAATTCCTTGCTGCACGGATAGCTTGATCAGTGCAGCTGTGACAAATAGTCATGGAGAGAAATTGTGACAGCCCCTGGTCGCCACTTTAATCCTGCCCCACTCAAGCTCCCCAGTGTGCCCTTGCAATGCCTTGAGGTTAATATTCTGTAACCCTTCCCCTTCTCAGCCAGGCTCTTGCCTGCAGCCTACAATTGTTCACCTTTGGCCCAGGTAGCATACTGAGTCTCAGGCCTCATCCCCTCTTTTACCTTTTGCCTGTTCAGTCCCTGGCTTTAATCCACTCTAGCTCCTCACCCCTGCCAGAGCTCTAAAACCTAGAGTGTCCTCAGGCAACCCCTGTGGCCTGTACAGCATCCCAGCAGCCAAAACCCAACCCAAAGCCTCGAGTCTCAAGCCAAGCCTAGGTAAGGCTTTTCCTTTCCTAGGATTTTCTCAGTGTTAGCTCAGGGTTCCCAGCTTCCTTCCCTACTTCTGTGAAAAAAAAGCATCTCTAACCTGGGATTTGCCTCTGGATGAGGCTTCTCCTCACCTCTACCTACTCCCGCCTTGTTTTGTTGCCTGATGCATCAGTTCATCTCTGTGCTACCCATAAATGCCACCAGCACCAATTTCTGGCAGCTCCTCTCTCAACAAGGTCAGGGCCAGAATAACTCCTTTACCCTTCAGGCAGGCTTATATATCTCCTGACTCCTCCATCTGGTCACCTGACATCTGCTTTCCTTGCTACAGGGTTTCATATTTGGAAGCATTGTATTTGTTCCTCTGCAGTTCTTCCCCTTAACACTAAACTCAGGGGTTTCCTATCATGCCCTTCACAGGCTTGATCAAGCAGCCTGCCAGCCTTCCCTGCAAACTGTGTTTTTCCCTTTCTTCCATCCATACTCAATCCACTGCCTGTCCCACTCTCTGTAACAGAGTCTAGCCCTCTGTTTACAGCAATAAACTTTCCTGTATCATCTTGTTTCTTGTAGATGCTAGCAAGAAATGATACTTGCGTGTTGGATCTCAAGGAACAAAAAGATGCCTTTATATTCTATACCTCATGTGAGAAGTAAGCAATATATGGATTTATACCAGGGCAGGCAAAATCCAACCTGTGGTCTGGATCCATCTGGCAGCAGACTCTATTTCCCAGATGCCCCTGCCCACATGGCTGGAGCTGGTCTCCATGGAGATTCCAGGTATAACTGTGTTGTGATAGCACAAGGGTGGGGTTGCTATGGAGACTGGCTCAGCCAGGCTGGCAGGGCAGGGAACTGCTTCAGAACTGCTTGGATCTTGCGGGAGGGCGGCCTGGTCTGGGCCCAGGGCAGAGCCACAATCTGCAGCCTGCACATTCCAGGCATGGGTATGCAGGGCATCACGGCTGTGCCCCAGCTCAGGATGATGCTGTCACCACTTCAAGAAGTCAGAGCAGAGCTGCGATCTGCAGCCTGCGCGCTCTGGGCAGGGGTGCACAGGTAGCAGATTGCGGCTCTGCCCTGCCTCCAGGCCAAGCTGCCTTCACTGCAATATCTCAGTGCTCTGGACCAACCCCCTGCCCTGCCAGTGCAGCTGGGTCCAGTCTCCATGGCAACCCCAGCCTTGCTATCACAGTGCAGGGGCTGCTGAGAAATGGAGTCCGGCTAATGGCCAGATCCACCATTTTGCCCACCCCGATCTAGGCTTAAAGTTTACTGTAGATACAATAGTGATGAATGTGCAGCAACCCCTCCCCTTTTCCTTAGTTTTTTAAATTTTAAAATATATTCCCTCTCCTTCCCCAACCATTTCTGACTTTCCTATCCCTCTCTATTCCGTATAGATAAGTATAAGTGAGCTCAAACTTAGGATAAGCTTTAAGCATTTTTATTTTGCTAGAAAGGTTTTGGTTTTGGATATCTGTTGTTTTATATTGTATAATTATTAGGTTTGTATTAATATTTACTGTTGTATATTGTATTGTTATCATTTTCATATTGATTTTTATTGTTTCATATGGATATTGTATGGTTTAGGCCTGTGTTTTTAAGTGAACCAAAGTTTCCATTTTATATGTCAAGCCTCAATCTTGTGTCCTGTGCCTAGGCATCCCATGTTGCAACAATATGGTTCATTATACCCCTTGCATGTAAATTTGTTCCCCGATGAGTGAGAATGATTGAGAATGAATGAAATACAATGGTAGCAGGCCTCTACTAAATGGTCTGTAATGACTGGGCCATCACCTCACATTGATTCACCCAGGAACCATGGACCTTACTCAGGAACAGATACAAGACCAGTATTTGAAAGACAAAAGACCCTGCAGAACCAGCAACTCTATCATTGTACCCCACCATTACAGACATCCGAAATTGCACATCTCTGCATGGAACACACATGGTCAGTACACCAGGGGCTGACCCTTCCCTGGGCATGCTTCCTGTCACTAGGGTCACAGATGGTCTACCCCTATAAAAAGGGACAGTGAAGACAGACCCAGTGGGAACGCCATTTCCATCCAGACCAGACCAGCTTCATGTCACCTATCCACCCCAGAGGTCCTGCCAGCAACCCCCTCTGGACAACACTGAGCTGAAGGAGACCCTGACTGGCCATCAATGATCAACTTCCAGCCTGCGATAGGTAGATATTACCTGCACACCTCCTCCTACAATTTGGACTCTCTCTCTTTCTCTTTCCTCCTGGACTTCAGTGGACTTCAGCCTCTGCACCAAGCCTCTCTAACCCCTGCTGCCATTGTGTGTGTGTGTGCATGCGCACATGAGTGCATATAAAGGAAACAATTTGGCATTGTGTCACCATCTCCCCTGTTCAATAAAACCACTGTCATTTGCAACCCCAAGTTGGGTCATTTTTTACTGAATCCCAGCCCCATTCCTATATTAAATTCCAGTGCCATTCTCACTCTCTTTCTCTCAGCTCCAGTTCCTACCCTCTCTGCTAGTTTCCTGATCTCTCAATTCCATCTCCCCTTTTCTGCCACCTCTCAGCCTCTCCTTGCTTTCCTGCTGTCCCTGCTGCCTGCTACTTTTCCTGTGATTTTCTGCTGCCTGTCTTTCAGTTTTCAGGCTTCCTCTGCACCTTCTGTATCCTCCCCACTCTACTGCAGCTTCCCAGCTCCACTTAGCTGTTTTGCAGTTCACTCCAGCAGCTGGATCCTTCTCCAGTTTCTAGTACCTACTACTTTTCTAGTTGCCCTGGAGCCATCCTCTGGCTCTCTACACCCAGAGTCCCTCTTTAACACCTACACTTCCCCTTAGTCCCATTTTTCCCTTTCCCAATCTACCTTTTCAGTTTCCCCATAACTCTGGCTCCAGTCCCAGCCTCTGTGCTGGCATACTTCCCTGTTCTGCAGGCTTTGGGTTTGTCTTTTAATCAGTTAAGATCAATTAACCTAAAGTTACCCATGAGCCTCAGATCTTCAGTCCAGGCCCCTCTAGCCTACCAGTTCTAATCCCGGTCTCAGTGACTTTCATTCCAGTAATTTTCACTCACTACACTTCTACTTTCTTACCATAACCTTTCCTCAGGTATCGAAGTATACCAAACACATGCATGCATACACATCACACCACCCACCTTAGTAACTCACTTCTGTGTATGTGTAGGTAGGTGGTATGTGCGTGAATTTGTGAATACACATATATATACATATTTAGATATCATTGTGTGTGGTATATAAATTAGTAATCCATGTATGTGTATTGGATGTGCGGGTGTTGGTAACCGGTAACCAATTCTGTCTAAATTTGGTGTGTGTAGCGTTTATGGGCTTAAACTGGTGATAGGTGTGCATGAACCTAGACTAATTATTTTGAATGTGTGTGTATCTGAGCTGCTAGTGTGAGTGTGTATGCCTATTAGGGGTGTATGCACCTAGTGAGTGTATGTGTGCTTAATTGATTTTTATGTGTGCATGTGCAATTGTACACCAGACCTTCCTATCTAACAGTGCAATATTGACATCCTGAGTATTAGCATGACACCTCAGGGCAACAAATGTGCTATGACAAACTTTGGTACAGGGCAACCTCAGTAGATGTTATTTAAAATGAGTCTTGACGCTCCAAACTTCTGTTGAAGATAAAAGTCGATTTTTTTTTTAATGAAAGACCTATTTAAACATTTAATTTCCTTCATAATGAGTGGTTATTGGAGTCTAATACCATAGCAGGTCTAGTGGAAGACTAGGGTAAAAGGGTCATTGAATTTTTGCCATATACTTCCTCATCCAAAATCTTATAGGCACAATTTCTTGACTCTACACATAGGTTTCATGTTGTTAGACATTAAAAGTGCAACAATGAAGTATTAAGCTTCCTTTCATCAGTACCAAAAAAAAAAGATGAATACATATTACATTACACTAGCTAAATGCCTATCAAGACTGACAGTGGGGAGCAGGTGTCGGGGGGCAGGTGCAGGTGCGGGGCAGAGACCTACGTCTGGCTCCCCTTCCTCCTTTCCTCCCCTCTGCGGTAGGACTGGGCTCACCCCTCCACTCTCTCCTCTGCCATTTTGAGACTGCCCGCTTCCTGACATTTGCCCAGCCCACATCTGCCTGATTTTGTTTCTATGAATGACAAGGGAGGAGGAGCACCACCACCGAGGACCCTGTGCTGCCACTGCATCCAGAAAGCAGGGTGTTGGGCGTGGGGCCGAGGCCCCATCCCCCACTCTGTCCACTCCATCACTGCTACCTCCCAGCGGTAGGGTGGGGCAAGGGCAAGGCCAGCGCAGCCCCCTGCTCCTTCCCCTCTGTCCCAGGTGTCATGGCGGCATCTGGACCTGCTCTTCCCCCATGCCGTGGCAGGCCCAGGCCCATTTCCTCCCTCCCTCGTGCAACCACCACAGGTCCAACACTGTTCCCCACTAACCTCACGCCACCACCTCTGGCTCTTCCATGGAGCCAGGGAAAGAGGGAAGGCCAATGCAGATACTCTTGGCCACCCCATACCTTCTGTCCCTGCTGTCCCTGCTGTCATGGCAGTGGTCCGCCATGGTGCTGCCACCACCTGTAATCTGAACACTCTTGAAGTGCTCTGATTCGTGGACAAGACAACCAGTCAGAATGTAAATAAAGTGTTATGGACAGATAGACAGACTAAGGCTTTTATAATATTAGAATATTTTCCCTGCAAGAACAATGGGTAATAATTTTACATTTCAATTCTGAAAAGTCATCAATAATTTTCCTTAAGAAGATGCTACCTGCTAAGTCTTTTGGATACTATATCTTCTTTTTATATACTCTGAGATCAGGTATTAAGTAACGTTACTGTCCAACAGGGCAAGCTCATTTTCAGAGACAACTGACCATTTATAATAAAACTAAAAAAGATCTCACATTAAGATTCTCAGTAGATTCCTTCATCACCCTTTTTGAACCATGTCTTTCACTGGATACTTGAAACACACAATAGAATGAATTAAAAATAAAAAGCCTTCTATTTTCAACATTACTGAGGTCTTGTCTATCTATGTCTCTTTATTTTAATGGTCTCCTGGGAAAGTCAAGTTTTTAAACCATATTCCTATAATTAGTTAGTGCATCTTGACTGACAAATGAGTACAAGTATTCAGGAACCAACCTGAAGTAACAAGCGTAAGAGAGGACACTTATGAAAGCTAAAAAACTCATAAAAGGGCATCTATTTTCTAGTGAGGTAGCTTTTCGGTATATATTGAAGAGGTTTAATTTACTAAGAGGCTAAGCACTATATTCAGACTTGGTATGAATTGTGTTATCACTTATACATAGATATGGTTTGTAAATTATAAGCTCAGGGACAGCTCTGGATTCACATATCCACATTGAGAAGTGTCTTATTCCACAAGATATTCTTCAGATTTCATCGTGACCACTTGTGGAATACGGTAGTATGCAACCTGATTAAGGTTATCAGGATTTTGCTTTGGGTTGGCTACAAGGACAGCAAAAAAAGTAAGGACTGTGGCAGAAAAGTCACTCAAAGGAGGGTGTTAAAGACACATAAGGGAATGCATAGGTAGCAAAAAATTATGCCTTCTGGTTAGTTGCTACTATACTCCTATTGAATTGTTAGTATATACATAGATTCATAGATTATAAGGCTGGAAGGGACCTCAGAACATCATCAGGTCCAGCCCCCTGTACCAAGCAGGAAAGACAACTGAGGTCAGACTACCCCAGCAAGGTGCCCATCCAGTCTCCTCTTGAAGATTTACAGGGTAGGAGATTACACCACCTCTGGAGGGAGCTTTTTACTCAGTCTGGATACTCTAGTTGTGAAGTAGGTTTTTCCAAATGTGGAGCTTGAAATGGTCTTCCAGGTGTTTGTGGCCATTACTCCTAATTTTTCCCAAGGGTGCCTTGATGAACAGTTGTTTACTGAGCCCTTGGTGTACGCCTCTGATGTAGCAGCAAACTGCTACCAAATCTCCTCTTAGCCTTCTCTTTTTTTTGAGGCTGAATAGTCTCAGATCCCACAGCCTTTCCTCGTATGGCTTGCCGCAGAAGTCTATGGTCATATGATCATATAGGTGGCCCTTCTCTGGACTCTCTCAAACTTTAGCACATCCTTGTTAAAGCATAATGTCCAGAACTGGATGTAGTACTCCAGATGCAGTCTCACCAATGCTGAGTAGAGTGGGATAATCATGTCTTTGGTTTTGCTGCATTGATTGATGCATGTCAGGGTATTGTTGGCCCTGCTGGCTACAGTGCTGCACTGCCAGCTTACGTTCATATTGTGATCAATTATTATGCCCAGGTTACTTTCATTCATAGTGCTGGCCAGGTTGGTATTGCCACACCTGTAGGTGTGCGGGGGATTGTTCATCCCAAGGTGGAGCATTTTACATTTCTCAATGTTGAACTTCATCTGGTTCCCATCCATCCAACTTGCAAGCCTATCTAGGTCTGCCTGTATCTGCAGCCTATCTTTAAGCATAACCATGCTTTCCCATAACTTGGTGTCATCCAGGAAATTGACCAGGGAGGTCTTCACCCCCACATCCAAATCATTGATGAAGATCTTGAATAGCATTGAACCAAGCACTGACCCTTATGGGACACCACTGGCCACTTTCTGCCAAGATGACACAGATCCATTCATTACAACTCTCTGAGTTCTGCCCTGCAGCCAGTTTCCTAGCCACCTAACTGTCTTGTAGCTAAGTCTTTCAATTTTCTCATGAGAATATTGTGGAATACCAGATTAAAAGCTTTATGGAAGTTGAGGTATATTTTGTCAACTTCTCTCTTATCCAGGTGGTGAGTCATCTGATCGTAAAACAAGATGAGGTTGGTAAGACAAGATCTGCCTGTGATGAAGCCATGCTGGCTGTCATTCAGAATCCTACCTTCTGAAAGCCCATCACACATGGATTCCTAATGATTTTTTTCCAGGATTTTCCCTGGGTTATACATTAGGCTAATTGACCTATAGTTACCTGGGTACTCCCTCCTCCCCTTCTTGAAGATGGGCACAACATCAACCCACTTCCAGTCCTTGGGGACCTCCCCAAAGCACCATGAGTTTTGGAAGAGCTTCACCAGGGGTTCTGCTGTGACTTCAGCCAGATCTTTTGAGACTCTCTGATTATGGTCATCTGGATCTGCTGACTTATATAAGTCCAATTTCTTTAATTGATCATACACCAGTTCTACAGCAATAGTAGGAAGGGGGTCATTTGAACCCTGCTCATTCTGTACCTTAGCTGTCATGATTTTCCCCTTAGCCCAGTGGAATACCAAAGCAAAGTAGTCACTGAGAAATTCAGTTTTCTCCTGAGTGCTGGTGACTAGCTGTCTTGAATTGTTAATCTATGGGCCCACACTCTCATTCATTTTCCTCCTGTTCCTTACATACCTAAAGAAGGACTTCTTATTGTCCTTGATTTCCATTGCTAATTTTAGTTCAGTTGCTGCTTTAGCTTTTCTAATTTGATGCCTACAAGTGTGGGCCATAGTTATATAGTCCTCTTTGGGGGCTGCCCCTAGCTTCCATTGACTGTACATCTCTTCCTTCTTTCTTAAGTGGACCATGATTTCCCTGTTTACCCAAGAGGGCTTCCCAGCCCTTTTGCTACATTTTCTCTGCATGGGAATAGAGTTCCCTTGTGCTTCAAGGATCATGTCCTTTAGAAACAACCATCCTTCATGCATTCCTTTCGCCTTCAGTTCCTGGCCCCTTAGCACTTTTCCTATTAGTGACCTGAGCTCAACATGTATTTTACTGTTTTACACCACCTTCATAAATGGCCTTGATGTTTAATTTTCTGCAATTTTGTCTTCACTAACCATTTTTTTAAAATAAATGTTACATTTATGTTTGTTACATTATATATTTAAATGCATTTAGTAAAAGGATATATTAGTAAAAGCATTTAAGAAAGAACATCTTGAGGAAGAATGTTATGTGCAGTCATACATAGTATCTCTTTCTTCTCAGAACATAGGCATCAATGGATATGCTCTTTTCAGGAAGGACAGAGTAGGGAAAAGAGGCGGACGGGTTGCACTCTATGTCAAAGAGCGTTTCTCTGCATCGAGTGTCAATTTGGGGGTGACTGAGGACCAGGCGGAATCAATTCGGGTCAGGCTGCAAGGAGGACGAGGGGAAAGGGACTTAATGGTGGGTGTCTGCTACAGACCACCCAACCAGAGGGAAGAGCTGCACCTCCAAATTGCTGGCCAGCTCAAGGAGGCAGCTAGGACGAGGGATGTCATTGTCATGAGTGATTTCAATTACACAGACATCTGCAGGGAGGAGCAGTCGGCCAAGTCCGAGAGGTCCCACAAGTTCCTGGCAGAGCTGCAGGACCTCCACTTGGTCCAGGAGGTGCATGACCCCACCAGGGGGATACGCTGCTGGATCTGGTCCTGGCCTCAGGGGACGATCTGATTGGAGGTCTCCAGGTACATGACTCCTTGGGAGATAGTGATCATCATCTGATAGAATTTGCTGTCCGGCTCAGTGTAGATAGGGCCCACAGTATAACTAGGGTCCCAGATTTCAAAAGGGTCAATTTCAGGAAGCTCAGGAGGCTGGTTGAGAAGACACTGCAGGACTGTAGGGTTGAGGACATGGGCGTCCACGAAGGGTGGATGTTCCTTAAGGAGAC
>JAGPOW010003642.1:78841111-78906561 GCA_030014935.1 Caiman crocodilus
CCTAGGGAAGTTGTTCTTGCTCCTACCTTGGGCATCTTCAACAGTAGATTAGATAGGTACTTGGCTGGGGTCCTGTGACCCTGGCACTCGTTCCTGCCACTGGTGAAGGGTCAGACTAGACAGCCTGCTTTAGGCCCCTTCTGACCCTAGATACTATGATACTATGATAACTGGATGGTAGTAGCATGGGCAGATGGCAACATTGGTACAGCCAAAAGCTCTTTGCTGCACTTAAAAAATTATTTTTATCTAAATTTCAAATAGTTTTTAAACATTATATCATGTTGTTTATATCATGTTGTTTACCTTTAAAAAGCTAGCATTCACGACTCAGGCATGTAGATGGACATTTCTATACAATGATTTAAATAGTGATGATCTTGCCTTAAACAGGATTTGGATTCCTGACACCCCTTCCAGACCTATTTTTCTATCATTCTGATTCCATGCATTATACTTGCATTTTTTTATCACCAGATGGCAGTGGTGTTGACTTTGGCCCAGTAAAATTGTATTTGGTCTAACGGTTAGGATTCCTGGTTTTTCACCCAAGTGGCCTGGGTTTGACTCCTGGTGGGAGAATAGCTGGCCTTTGGGGACTGGACCTGATGATCTCATGAGATCCCTTCCAGCCCTAAACTTCTGTGAATTTGAATACATTCAGTTTTGACTGTAATAATTCTATCCATTTATATAGTTTGGTAATGCTGCAAAAGGAAAAAAAAATGCATTTACAGCTATTCAGAACACAAAAGGTCAATGTTGTATAGAATAGTGTTAGAGTTGTTTGATTGTAATCTTCCTCTGTTCCTCATGAGATGTGGCAAGAGAAATAGGATTATATCGTGGAGCTATAATTAACCTTTATTTGGCCTACGTATTCTATTTTGTTAGTGTATTTTTGATTGTCATATTAACTGATGTGGAAACATCTCAAAGTGATTACATTATTATACTGTCATGGTGCGGGTATGCATGTATTTGTGTGGAATCAGATACAAACAATGACTACATTAAAAGAAAGTTAATAAGAGTGCAAAAATAAAAAAAATAAAAAGTTATACCTGGAAGCTTAATTTAGCTCCCACATATCTCTGCTTTGTGATGAAGGCTTTATTATGTGATCAAATGCTATTTTTTTTCTATTGGACTCCACAAATCCAGGGTATAGAATGTATTTTAGAATGAGAAGCTACTCCATATTTTGTTTTATCCTAATTATTCAATGTGTGGCTATAGGCCTTATTTACTGAACAATATTCAAACCCTTCTCTAAAGATGTTCATTAATTTCCGTATTCATTTTTATGGTACTCATCAGTATAGTAACTGTGTGCTTCCCAGACATGAATATATTTTTATAATATGTCTGTGAAATGAGGTGCGGGGGCAGTTTTGCTATTATCCCTATTTTTAGTAGAGAACTGAGTCACAGAGATAAAGGTATAAAATGTTTTATGCCAGATATCAAATGTAAGATCCCTAGAATCTGATTTTTAATTTTTAATTACTTAGCATTAGGGTTAGTTTTTTTTAGAAGTTGAAACAACCCAGCTGATGCCTAAGGATGACCATTATGTAGAAACTATATGTTCCTCTACTTAGTTTATAGGTTTGAGCCTCTCAAAAGATTTTTATTTTGAAATATAACTACTACATACAAAGAGTCTTACCCCCACCTGCTTCCCTTTATGCCTTTATGCCAAGTCTCTTTGTCAAGCCAGGATCTAAATGTTTTTGCTTCAAGGTCAAAGCCTTTAGGCAAAAATCAACACATTCATAAAGATAAATATTTCAAGGAAATTATGCCTCTGGTCACTTTCTATTCATATACTGTCCAGGCCTATCAACATATTTTAATACATGAAGAGATAGCCATTGAACAACATCTTTTGCCATATAGTATAATTTTACCTCTACATAGAGATCAATAGGAATGCTCTTTACATGACTTTTCCTGTAGTGGTTCCAGGCAAATTATGTATACCAAAGAACTCAAATTGCTATCTTGCTCACCAAAACAGTATCTCGATTTTGGCTTAAGAGTTACATGAAATTGTCTATTGGGGGAAAACAAACAAAAAAACAAAGCTATGTAACTAGCCATTAGGCTGAAAGCTATTTCTAAGAGGACAGTTTGATCGTGTATTTTAAAGTGCATATACATATATTATGCATCTATATTCTACATAGATTTAGAACATACCATCTTCAATCCCTTTACTAATATTTATGAAGATACCAGCTTTAGGTATCCTATTGTCTCAAAGGCAATGAGATAAAGACATAGAATATATATTGGGGAAATTATATATATATATTGGGGAATATATATATGTATATTCTATGTCTTTATCTCATTGCCTTTGAGTTAATCGGATACCTAAAGCTGGTATCTTCATAAATATTAGTAAAGGGATTGAATATATATATGCATATACTGCACTGGAATACTGTATCTGAAATATGCACTGAAGATAAACTTTCTGCAGAAATACAGAGGAATGTGAAAATGCCTGGGCAGTATACCATGTAGACTCAAATTGAATGGTTATAGTTTCACACATTTCCAATAACATGTTTGTACGGTTGAATAGTTTTTGCATCTTTTTTCTATGCAAGTTATTCATTTATTTCCAATCACGGGGCTAGCACACAAATGTGCAAGAAACTGAATTCCTCCATTTGTTGCTAATGTCCTACTTGAATGTCATATAAAAAAGGCACATCATTAAAGAATCCTAGCAAAAAGAACCTTTTAACAAGAATGAGATAAGTAGAGCTAGAGTTACAGCAAATTATTCACTACCTTCTTCACTCCCTTTAACTGCTAATATTCATGAAGATACCAACTTTAGATAGCCTATTATCTCAAAGACAATGAGATAAATTTTATTCTCTGGTATTCCACTGAAACTTGGAGTTGTGCTGGTAGATTGAGAGAACTATTTTTTTCAGTCAAGTTGTAGGAGGAATTGTAAAGGAAAAATTGGGTATTTGAAATATCTGTATGAGCTTATGTAATTTATCCAATGGCATATACAGGAATAGCAGCCTGCCTGATATAAAATTACACTTTGTAAACATAACTCACTTTATGGATAATAGCATAAATAACCTGGAGTGACAAAAGTGAACAAAATAATAATGAGAAAAAAAACGAGTCAATTATTTCTATTAATATTTAAGAAGGTATAAATGATGTTATAAATATTTTTATTGTATTCCTCTTCCCCAACCATTCTCTCTCTTCATAAATTGTAATCAGTTTAGAACAGGAAACATGAATGTTAAGATCACCTGTTTAACTTCTGGCATCAGTATATTACTACTACTCTCTTTTTTATATATTATATGCTTACATAAATTTATTTATATTTTAGAATCATAGAAAATTAGGATTAGAAGGGACCTCAGGAGGTCATCTAGTCCAACCTCAGCTCAAAGCAGGACCATTCTCGATGATCTCATTCTAGCCAAGGCTGCACCTTAAAAACCTCCAACCTCCACAGTCTCTCCGGGTAACCTGTTCCAGTGCTTTACTATCCTCCTGGTGAGAAAGTTCTTCCTGATATCTAACTAAACTTCCCTCCATCTTCGTGTCATTCACCACTGTAGTTTTAAAATGCTGCATGCAATGACCTTAGGTTTAACTCAATCATAGGTAAACATTGATTAATTAAATAATGCTGAATTCTGTTGCTGTGTGAATGCGTTTGTGCACTTGCATACCTGTGCACACATTTTTAGAGGCAGTTGTGTATACATGAAATTTAAGAATAGATTTTTCTCTACATTGCATATATTACTTTTTTTGTTCAATAGCCAACTCATCTTCATTTTCTGCTTCCTCACTTGATTGCACATTTTTAACTGGTGCAACAGTCAGATGTCCCACTGAGCTCTGAGCAACTGGTGTTAATAAACATATTGATTTCCTGTTGCACTGGGGGGGGGCACTGTTAGATTTCTCTATAAAACTTAGATGAAAAGTAACCTTACACAGCATGCACCTCTTCTTGGATTGGGTTTTTAAAAGTGCAAGTACCCATATTTTTAGTGGTGTTAATGTAGTTTCTGAATTCAACTTTATTCCCACACATATATCCTGTAGTTAAGATAAATAAACCAGGCTCTTATCACACAGACATTCTACCTTAGGGTTAACTGTAAGTATTAAGTTACATTTAGTATTAAGAGTATAAGCCTGCCATATGTTGATAGGTATCCCAGGAAAACAAATCTCAAATGGAATAAGTCAATGAAAATAAGCTATATATACTCACAAGGGATATATATATAATGAGCTCAACCACTAAATTAAACAAAGAAACAAAATTTAATGTGTAGATGTGATATTCCAAAGCTAGTGTGACTCCATTAGTGAGCCTATAATAATAATTCCCAAGAATCCAGGGTGTGAGAAGTTTCACAGAGCAGCATGGAAGGAAGTGTAAATGTCTTGTTTCTCCAAACAACTTTCTATGTAACCCTTTTTCCCTTTTTAGTAGCCAAAGAGTATGGACAAAGAAATATGTGGAGCCATTTCAAAATGGGAAGGTTTCGAAAGGGAAGCAGCTGTTACATTTTAACTGTTACTGCACCTACATGCAGAGCTGACCCTAGGAGGATGCAGGGCCCAGGGCAAATCAGCCACTGCAGGATCCCCCTTAACACTGCATGGGGCTGTGATACTCCCGCAAAGGGGGATGGGGGGGGAGGGTATCCATGCTTCTTCTGTGGCAGGGGGCTGAGCCGCCAGCTTCAGACGGGCTCTGCAGGAGGGGTTCTCTGCCTGGCTCTCCAGGTCCCCTGCAAAGCGTGGGGCCTGGTGTAGTTGCCCCAGTTCACCAAACGTTAGGAATGGCTCTGCCTACAAGTTCATTAACGTACCATAGTTGCATCACATTACATTTAATACTTGTAATGACAGGTACTAACTTAATGTGCTGTAATTGGCACTACTGCACCTTAGTGCAGATGAATGATTTTTTAGTAATATTAATGTGAATTAGACTAAATATACCCTGCATTAGTGCCTTAGCATGGGTTTTGTCTGCTGAGCTAATACGCAGTAGAATTAGTCTTCTGCACATTAAGCATCTCATGTGGATGTGCCCCCAGGTAGACAAGATGGAATTGATACAAATGTAGCAAAACTGCTCTAATTTTACCACTGCTTCACCATTGTTAAAGTTGGAGTACCTTTGCTGCGTTTTCATTGTTCTCTACCTGTCCAAATGTATCAATTAGAACATAATTGCTGCTGCCCTTTTGAAATATTTCTCTTTTAAAGTGACTCCAGAAGAACCATGTCCATGCCTGTGGTAACACACATAACTTGAAACTTAATTTCATTCTCAAATCTTGTCTCCATTATGTTTGAACAATTACAAATTTCAGTGGTTAATCAGAAACAATATCACTGAAAAAGCACATATTGATATTAACCCATATTTACAATTCTTCTAGAGAGATAGAATTTCCCTGGGCATAAATCTAGGATATTTTTTTTCCAGAGTATCTTTAATATTAACTTAGAATTTTTCCTCTTCAAAACAGGAAGGATTATTGAATTAGGATTACAAATGAATAATTAATTTTCACATAATTACATAAGATGTCATGTCCAGAGGTAGATAATGTTGGTCAAATTAAAATAAATATTACAAGCTTTTTTTAATGTAAAGAGAATTAAATTGATCAACTTTATATTTTTTTTCCTTTAAAAAGTTAAAAACTCTGACTGTAACAATTTATATTATAGTAAGAATACTGTTTTTTTTCTTGCTTACTTTTTTGCATCTAGATTCTCAGATGGTATAATTTATAAAATTCATTGTACTTTAGTTTAACTACCCTGATTAATTCCAATTCAGAATGTAGGTCATCGGTCATAGTTGAAGAAGTTACTCAGAAGAATCGATGACAAAAAATTATTTGTCAGGCAAATGGATAATCTTTAAAAAAATTATCACAGTCAAAAGTAATGTACAGCTTTTGTAAAGGATTACACGGTAGCGGTTTATTAAGATAATGCTTTTGTCACATGAATTGGCATTTAAAGTTGATATTGAAAAAATGATTCTCAAAGGAGTGATTGGTTTCATGGTTTTCCCTGAACATAAATGTTCATATTGATATTAAGTAGAACTATTAAATACTGTAAGACAAACAATACGGAAAATAAATTACTCTGCCCATTCTGTATAAACAGAACATTGGACAATTCTTGATAAGTACTTTCCAAGGGAATATGTTTTAGTTATACAGCAATCTAGAAAAAAATAAGAAATTACTGTAGTAAGAGAATGTTATATATGAAAATCTTATGCATGAAAATATTGTGAGAAGTGCTAACATAAGTCAGTTTCAGAATGTACACAATCAGGCACCAGTCTAGATACTTCTTCCTGCCTACATGTTTTCTGAAGAGTTTCTGTTGTTTCCCCCAGAATATTCTACTGTTCTCAATAGCATCTCAAAGGACTTTTTGGCCCAATATCAGGTTTTACTTCAACCATATCCTTCTGGATTCATTGGTACTCTAAATGGTGTGTCAAGGTGTTTCCCTTGTCTATATCTTATTCACTCTTAGTTTTCTGATCTTGTTTTAACCTTTTCTTTCCCCTACTATTTTTAGGTGATTACTTCAGAATCTTTTTAACTATCTTATAATCCATTGTTTGAGATATTTCTACTTCTGCTTCTACTTCTCTCCCTCTAAAACCCTTCTTTAGCTGAACTGTTGCATACCTAATTACAGTGACATTTACCCAAATTTTTCAAACTTCTCTTAGATCTCTTCCTCTCTATTTAATGTCACGGTACGGTCTATCTCTCTCACCTCTTTTTTGGATGCCCTTCCATGACTGAATGTTTAATATGATCCGGACTAACTTTCATCCTTAAAATTTCTACACTACATACGACAAAATCAGTATCTTCCCAGCCAGTCCTGTTGCCTCTTCAAGAGCATACGCTTGGATCCCACCAACACAAATATGTTTTTATAGGGAAAAATGGTTTGATAAATATTGCCCATTTATCTACCCTCCCTCTCCCTCCTGCACCAAAAGAGTGTGACTACATGTCTACACTGTCTCCACACTAGAGCACTGTTGTGCCACTCTTGGCTTCTCTTTCTTAGGTGGGCTTTTTGACGAGCTGAGAATCACTCTGAAATGGTTAAATAATTCTACTTCTGGGAGTTGATATGTGCTGAGCAGGAGTAGGAGGGTGGCATAGACTTGATTCATAACAGGATTTCCAGGTAAAACACACAGGTATTCACTAAGAAACTTTACAGACCAGTCTAACCTAAATCTAACTTAATTCAGTATACCTTGCACCAGGTCCATCTTAGACCACTTTTATCATTTTTTAGACTTGTGTACTGTGCCAGACGTATGTATGGTTATGGGTTTAGGTGATTTACATTCACTTAAACTGGCCTAAGTGTAATGTCTGTATGTTGCCTAAGACTCTTTGGGGCTGAGACCTTAGCTTGTTTCCATACAGCACTAATTCCATATGGAACTTCTAGGAAACCAATACAAAACAAAGAATAATTTGATTAAGGATGATCTGGCAAATACAATTTCTTTTAAATATTCTGTTAGTGTATATTTTAGCTATGTTTATGGTCATATTCCTAATGAATGTATATAGCAAGATTTTTGCACAGAAAAACAGAGCATCTCTCCTTTTCTTTTATAACGAAACTTACAACTTTCTTTTGTATTTAACAATTTAATCAACTCCTACCTCTTGACACTAATGGACCTGAACAGAGCTATCCTTCCTCTGAGGGAAGGGATGGTTGGTTAGTTTTGTTTTCAAATTAACCTGTTGCTCAAATTGCAAGAAAAGCAAACAAAAACATAGGATCAAAGCCAAATATAAAAAAAAGGTATTCTTACTAAATGCTTCTACTTTTAGATACATTTTAAGCAGGATTTTCATGCTTACCAATATAGTTAAAAATCTTAATAAAAACCTCATATTGGTGGACATGGTCCATCTCTTGCCAAAATGTCACACATCTCAGTTGGAACAGGTCTGATTGCATTTCATGCAATCTTATGAGTATTCATCTAGATCTGATACAGTTATTCACTTAATGCAAATTACTCAAATAACTAATTATAACATCAAGGAGAGGAGTTTGCTACTGTTGTAGCAAGAGTGGAATTAATGTTCCTGTCCAGGTCCATGCAAATATGGATGTTTGGTTCCCTGGGGGACAATTAGCAGCGGCACACATGTCCTAAGGGAATGCTTGTGCCACATTTCTTCTGGCACACAGAAAGTTACCCTGGGTGGGGTATAGAAGGCTGAGGATAGCATTGGGCTGGCCCCAGAAGCCTTACCTAGGGTCCTGAGGGCCTCTTGGGACTGCAGCAGCAGTGATCCTGCTGCTTGGGGCCTGGTTGGAAGCCTGAGTATAGATCCTGGTAGCCAGGCTCTAGTTTTGAGTGACATGCACTGATCTCCTCTTTTTCTGCAGTTTGTTTTTTTTTTTTTTTTTGATCCCTGGATATTCAGGGATCATCTGCCTCCCTCCTCCCGTGCTATGCTGCTCCCTTACAGCTTGGAGAATAACTGAATTTGCTCCATGTGGTGCTGCACATGTGTCTGTGGCACCACATACTGCACAGTTATGCTCATCTGGATGCGACTCCTTAGTCCAAGATTTGAAACTATTAGCAGCTATGATAAGACACATAAATGTGTTCCTAACTGTGATTTTTTAAAACCCACTGTTGGATCCATCATACTAATGATTAGGGGATATCTAAAAAAAAGTCATTAGCAATAAGAAATATTATTTAAATGCCAGGAATTATTGTGACAATGGTATCCAATCATGTGCAGACAAATGAATAAATACTAGGACCCCGTAAACAAAATAAGATGAATGATAAATGGGAATAAAAATTTATCATAGAGATAATTGGAAACATACAAAGGTGCTCAAGAATACTGATTACAAAAATATACAATTTTTTACAAGAAGTTTTCATTCTTTGACTGGCACTATGTAGTAGTCTTGCCAAACATGTTTTTCATAGAAAATTTTTTGCACTTATTATATAAAAAGAAGCTAACGTTTTCATTGGGGTTTTATAGTGCAAAATGTTTCACACATGCAGGTAATTTTTGTATTTTGCCAAGGTGTTCCTTACTCCCAGGAAATTCAAAAGAATCCAATTCAGAAGTCATCTCCTTCCCATATATTCTCAATTTGCTCATGTTATCTAAAGCAAAAAATTGAATGGAATTATCTTTCTGTCAGGGGGCGCATTTACATGAGATGCTCTATCACCACAGTGATGAGCTACGATGATGTAACTCATTGCTATGATGATATAGTGTTGGAGGATATAAACCATGACGCTGATGCTATGTCACCATAGTGATGAGATACATCATTGTAGCTTGTCACTTTGTCATTACTATGACATAGCATCTAAAAATAACTGTGCACTGCTAGAACTATGCAGTACCAGTGGATACCGAGCAGTCATTTAGCACTTGCTACACATTACGCAGCCAGGGGGCACATGTAGAAATGCCCAGTATCTCTTAACAACAATTTGTTTCCTTCAATATATTGGAATTATTAGCACCAAATCTTTATAATGTCATTCATTCAGGTAGTATGGAGTGTGTATCATTTACCACATGCTGTGAACAAATATAGAAAGCTATCATGAAAATATGCTAGATTTTATCATTACTTAATTTTTTTATAAAAAAAAAAAAAACGCTTATGTAGGATCTTTTGCATCTTGCTAAATTTGGTAGTGACATATTAATATTTCCAACAAGTTATAATTTAAGAGCTCTCAGTTTCTTAATTGCTGAAATACCTATATCACATCTAGCTTAAACAACCTCTGTTCTGGTAGCAGTTGACACTAAAATTTCCATCAAGACAGACTTTTTCCCAGTATGCTTTTCAAAACTGGAGAAACTATTTTTTGTTTGATATTTTTCATATACAATCTAATATAGTCATCAGAACCTAAGGTTCTTATTTTGATAAGTTTGAGCTGTAAGTCTCATATATGTAATAATATTTCCTTTGATCCTTCTTTTCTTCTTTGTTGACATTTTTCTTTGTTCTTTAGCTGCAGAAGGCTCATTCACCTTTATTTTCATTTAAGCCCTGCCAATGCCTTCATCTGTATCTTTGTTGTCATAGTTCTGATGTATGTTTTCTGCCTTTTTTTTTAACCTTTTTATCAGGCCATCTGATTCTGTTTAGCTTTTAATCTTTTAAATTCTCTCTATTGCTAGGATGTCTTTTAATCTTCCTTTAGCAATGCTGCTTGTTATGGCTCTTGATCTTTCAGGAAAGAGTGACAACACTGACTGAAACTGTTGATTCTCAGTCCAAATTTAAACAAAAAAACACAGTGATTTTTTACCGTTAAGAAATTTAAAGGTATATGCACACTTTCATAATACCTGATCTATCATCACACATCTTGCTTTAGCCATTTGATAATAGGTCAGGTCCCCCTTGTATGCACGTTTGCCAGCATCAGAAGCCATGTGAGACTCCAATTTAAATAACTTAGATGGGGATAAGAGCTGGTCAGGACTGGGGGGAGGAGCGGGGGGGGCTGGTACACTTGGGGTGGTGCTGGTGGTTCAGGGGCTGGGGGAGTTGGTGGTTCCAGAGGTGGGAATACTGGGGGCTAAAAATATCCCGATCAGTGTGTGTATGCGTGTGGGGGGGGGGAAGGGGGTGGTTAGGAAGAGCATAGCTCCAGGCTGAGACAAGCAGCTGGGCTTTCCAAGCCCTGCATCTGTGCTCCAAACACATACAGACGTTTTTTAGATCGGGTTAAACCCATTTCCAATCTAACTTAAATCACTTCCTCAAATTAGCCCTTAGATCATCCTAACCCTAGTTAGGTCTATCTAAGTGTACTGTCTGCATGTACCCTGAGATATGTAAACTGAACTTAAACCATGGAAAACAGGGACAGTCTCTATTTCAGTACCTGGAGATGTAAGGGTAAAATGGAAGTCAGGAGCTTGCTAGATTTGGTGATGGGAACCTATCCATTGCTATCTATTAGATTACAGTTTGCCCTTTTTTCTGTCTGCAAATCAATCATGATTTTATGCATGTGCTTGTTATTCATAAATTACTTGTCAAACAAAGTTTGTGAAGAACCAATTTACCTGAGAGCTTTATGAATTATTTTTACTGAATGCTTTTTAGAGTATTGTGAACTCAGTGTTAAAACTATGAGACTGTTTATAAGTAGTAAGATAGATTTTCTATACTCTGACTGGTTAAAACTGGGACAGGGGGCTGGACTTGATGATCTTCAAGGTCCCTTCTAGTGCTAATTTCTATGAAATCTATGAAAAGTAGCATTTATATGTTGGGGGTCACTCCCAAATAAATTCATGGGGGAACTAAATTCTGTAGAATATTTTTGGGTAGGTATGAGACATTTGTAAAAGATCAGCTGTAATTTTAAGGACACTGAAATGTTATACAACCCAAGGATGTTCATGGACCCAGATTTTTTTGAAAGAATAGATTCCTTCCTGTTGTTGAAAGATAGAAAGTTATAAACCAAATTTATTGCCTCCTAACTGTCTATTTTGCTTTCCCTGATTCTGTGTATGAATGTAGAATAGTTGGTTAGTGCTTTTACCATAACTGGTCATATGCATGCTAATGTTGATAATTAATCTTAAATCCATGTATTTGCATAAATTCATAGTGGGGGGAGGGAGAAACCTCCTCAAACATTCATGTGAAGCTATATAACTTTACATTCACAAAAAAGTGAAACAATTAGGTAAAAAAATGGCTTATGTTCAAATCAATTACCATGACTACCTCTTAGTCCTTGAAAAAAATGTTGCATATGAAAGAAATGAAAGACTGGCAGAGAAATGCAAGTTTCTGAGTAGGTTTCACTGTGGTGAGATAATAGTCTAGCCACTAAGAGATTCTGGGTTCATCTACACAAGATGTTTACTGCACAGTAGCATAGTTTCCTGTGCAGTAAGTGTACAAATCAACAAGTGCACACGCTTACTGTGCAGTAAGCCTCATGATTCATGAGTACTTACTGTGCAGTAACACACATATAGATGCCAAAACAAGATCAAATTTGCTCCTGGTCAGCCCCTTCACTAAGGGAGCAGCCTGTACTCAGATCCAGGGCTTTGGGGCTGGAAGCCTCTCCTGCCCCAGCTCCTAGTCTTGCACTGCTGCCAGGCATCCTCTGCCCAGATCTCATGAAAGTGCTCTCCCTGGGGCTCATATATGTTATACAACACCACGTTATGAAACAGGCTATTATGATGACCTGGAGGATCTTGTCCTTAGGAAACTCAAGGAGGGTGGTGAGGGTGCACCAGCATTCCCTGAGGCAAAGGAAGGTGCATTCCACTAGGGCATAAGTCCAGCCCAGGCACCTGATGAAGTAGGTATGGTGGGGGTCCAGCTGGCCAGTGTAGGGCTGCATGAGCCAAAGCAGGAGCAGGTAGGTAGGGGCCCAAATGATGAGGGGTGGGACCACCATGGCACCCAGCTGAAGGCCCAGTGCCCCCAACGCAAAGTGCCTGCTTTGTACTAGGGCTAGCAGGGTGGAATTAAAGAAGATGTTGTTGTCATGGGTACTGTCCACCCAGCCAGGGCTCATGTTGGTGAAGGTGCCACAGTGGTACATGATGGCCTGGAGCAGAATGGAGTGAAAGCCCCTTCAGCTGTAGTAGAGGTGGTTGCTGTAAAGTGGGCAGGTGACAGGGATGAGGTCCCCAATGCAGTGGAGGAATCCCAGGGCATAGAACCCTGCCACCACCTGGCTACTTCAGGCTGGCTAGAGTAGCCATCTTCAGCAGGGGAATGGAAAACAAGATGTCTGTGGGCCAGGGTGGCCATATGGTGGTGCCCTGACACTCGAGATGTGGATGAAGATACTCCAAGAGGTTCAGGAAGGTGGCTCAGGTTATGCAGAATGCTTCCAGGCACTGCTCATCCAGGTGTGCTGGATGATGTGTAACCACCAGTACTAGCTGGCCTAGTGTGCCCAGAGGTGGCAATGCTGGAGGCCCAGGAGGGTGAAGATGGCATTCTGGATCATATCACTGGCATTCCTGCTGGGGTCATGTCATCAGGATGGGGTCCAGGCAGAAGCTGCATAGAGGTGGTAGCCCTGGGATGGCACAGTAGGGCTAGGCAGGTGGTTGCTGAGCATGGGGGAGGCAGGATCATGGAATAGGTTACTCACAAGTAAACTGGTCCCACATTAAATGCATGTGTAGATATGGCCACTGTTTTACTTTTATGAAACTATATCTATTATTATCTAATATTTTTTCAATATTAAAATTACTAATGTAATTCTTGAGTTTTGAGGGTGAAGCGTGAGAATTGTGTAAGTTTTGCATGTATACACACAAATTCCATAAGAGTTTTAGCTCCAAATATTTTTTTTACCCTGAAGCAGCTCACCAAGGAATTTCCCCCAGTTCTATTCAAGTACAGTGCATAGAATTATGGGACAATTTATGACAGCACCATTTTTATTAAGTCTTTTGTGAATACTGATACTGGCATTTAACATCCCTTTTGCTTTCCGTTAGTTGTCTCTTTCAGAAAGAGACATTCACAAGCTACCCCAAAGGCAACTACTTGCAAAGTATTTCAGTTGTGATCGATCCCTTGCAAAGGCAGGCAAGCTTCATTTGATCTTTTTATAGTTTGCAATAGACTTTACAGATGTGGTTTGAACTCTGTACTGTAGAAAGACACCATTAACCAGGCAAACTTAGTATAAAGAGACTTTTAAACTGCCTCTGATAGGGTCTACTACACCTGTTTTGTAAACTCAGATGTTTTTTCCAATGTTGTTGATCTTGATTCTTTTAATTTTAGACCAGGTTTTCAAATGTAGAGGAAAGGAGAAGAAGAAAGGGAAAGGGTAACATGCTTTTAGGAACCTAAATAAACAGTGCAATTTTAATCTTTAAAAAAATCATGGAATAGTTTGCATTTAAGTCAGGCAGCTCCCATGAATTATGAGACAATGTTGGAAATAATGAAGTGTTGGTTTGTTCTTTTTTTAAATGGAGCTATTTTTGTATACACTGTCTATAGAGCATTTTCCTTTCCTACTTGAAAGACGCACATAACCCTTTCCAGGTTATTTAACATTAGCACCTTACCATTTTCTGTCTTGGCCAAGATTCCAAGACAACCTGTTCTTGCTCCAAACAGCAGCAACGTCCTTCCTAGTGAAGCACAAATGATCCAAGATTTCTGCTTTCAATACCCACCAAATCCAGATAATTTCATAGTAAAAACATGTCATGCTAGTTTGCAGCTGTCAGTTATGGCAGTCTTGATGCTCCCTATATCCTGTGGCCAGGTGCTTTAAGGTAACTTACCATACAGCCCTCCCTACCTATCATTTCTCTATAAGTAACAAATGGTTAATTCTTGCCTTGAACTAGCTTCCATTATCTATTTAAGGGTTCAGACACTCCCATGCTTGGAAATTGTACCCTATAAACATCTACAAAGTCACCTGTCCTCTTTCTAGCTCTTAATTAAAACTTTTAGGGTTTTAAACTATGATTCTGACATCAGCTGGGCCACTCCTGCATTCAGATGACTATGCATAAACATCATGGGTGCAGAGAAGTGCCATTTTTTGCCTGATCTGGCTGTAGAAAACAGCTTATAGCCATTACCAAACACAAATGCATAGCTGCAAACCAGTCAAAAAAGGGCCGATTGAGTGAAAATCTGAACCCTGATGAAGAAATTTCAAAGCATAGCACCTTCTCTAACTTGTGTGCACTGCCTCCCAGCCAGTTGCTGTTCTCAGAATGGGAGGGGGCAAAGGGAGCTAAAGGGGATCAGTCTGGGGTTTTTTCAGCCTTGCTGAAGGGTGGGGTGAGTATATTGGAGCCCCTTACCAAGGTGGGGAACCCCTAGAATGAGCTGCCTCTGTTCCCTTTACCCCTCACATTCTGAAAACAGCACAGGAGAAGAAGAAATAGGGGCAGTTTCTAGTAGAAACCAGCTACAGGATGGCAGCCAACAGCTAGATTCCCCTCCCCCTGGAACCAACAGTGAACGTCTGTTTGGTCTGGGGTATCTTTGTCACTCAGAATGCTTCCTGAAAAGCTTTAGTTTAAGTGCTCCTGCTGCCACTTTTAGGTGTGGGGACGCTGATACACCAGGCACAGGAGACTGCTAGAGTGCAGCAATTCCCATGCTCCAACAAACTTGATTAATTGAGTCTGCTCCGAAGCACTGGAATTCATCAGAGCACACTCAATGCCAGTACAGAGGCTACCTATGGGTATTACTGTAACAGTGGCTGCAGCTGCTGGTACAGCTTCTGTTGTGGCTAGGAGTAGCTGCAGCTGCTACTTCTGTTCTTCCAGGTACATTAGTTTATATTCAGGTTGTGGCAACTCTTCATATTTTCCAACAGATTTAAGCCAGTGGGCAGTCTAAAGAAAAAAAAAACCTAATACAACACCCAAGTCTCCTTCAGGCCCTTTTCTCAGGCCACCATGCATAAATTCAAAAGCCAAAATGCAATGTACCACAAAAGAAAAGGAAAGG
This sequence comes from Caiman crocodilus, assembly GCA_030014935.1. Taxonomy (NCBI): domain Eukaryota; kingdom Metazoa; phylum Chordata; order Crocodylia; family Alligatoridae; genus Caiman; species Caiman crocodilus. The sequence goes on from JAGPOW010003642.1 coordinate 78,856,736, forward strand.
GGCAGGAAAAGAAGCTACAGGATAATGTTAATGTGAGATTAAAGGCTACATTTATTTCTTTTTCATGCTGGTATAATTATTTCTCTAAATACCCCTTCCTTTTATGCTACCATGAAAATAGTTAAAACCCTATCCTCAAACTTTCTTCACCAGACTCTTTTCTTGTTATGAGAGGGTAGCTATCAGCAGGTACAAAAGTTCAAAGAAAGAGTGTGAAAACTCAAACACTTCCAACTTAAAAAATAAGATCCTAATACTAGAATCATGCTGAGAAGCTTTTATTAGTTCTGATTAAATCAAACTTTTCACAGTTATATAATGATCTTCTCCCATTCCTGGGAATTCCCTCCCTTGCTCTTAGTTCTTTTTTCACAGGGACTCTGAACCAAACCATTTTCCTTTAATTGCTATTTCACTGTACACCTAAGGATAGCACTGCAGGAAAATAGTTGGTAGAGGGTGGAGTATTGACTTGCAGTTTTAGTGAAGGTGATGGCATGACTGATTAAAGCATTACTGATTGTGACATGCTGACAGACGGACAAAGAAACTGGCATAAAAATGAAGTCCTCGTCTACCTCATTGTATTCCAAAGGCTGCCTTATCCTGGGAGTTAGGAGGTCTGCACTTATTTTTCTTTTATAAACTTTGGGGAAATTAAATTCTCTTTGAAAGCTTTGAAAAGTTTGATTCACAAGCAGGCTCCAGACCAAAGCAAATTTGAAATATTAACTATTAAGGACCAAATTCTATTTTTCTTTCTGATTCCAGTAATACTACAGGCTTCAAAAGTATTTCTCACTTGACTCCATACTGCTTGCTTTAAGATGTATGGCATGCACTCAGTTAAAGGAAGCCTTATGTCCTTTAGCAAATAAAAATGTGGCAGTTTTACATGAATATCTTGCTCATTAATATGGATTATAACTTGGTTATTTATATTTGAGATGCACCATGTATTCTATGGTTGCAGATACCACAGGCAAAGTAGGAACAGAAAGGTGGAAGGGGCTCTCTTAGTTAAACTTAAGTTCCCAGGTGTTGTAGGAACCATGATTTGTAATCCCTTTCATACACCTTACCAAACTAAACCTTAAAAATAGATGAAGGTTTTGCCCCCACTACTCTGATCTAAAGGCTGTTTCATAACCTCAGTGCTCAACTAATTAGTCTCCTAATTTCCATCTTAATTTTTTTCATATACATTTTATACCTAATTGTTCTTGTGCCACCATTTCCCATTAGTCTAAATATCACGTTTTCATCTTTGATGTTTGCTCCAGCATGTGTATATATAGAAAACAATTATATCCTCTTTCAGCTTTCATTTTTCTACTAAATAAGTCAAGAAGCTAGATTTGTTTTGTTTGACCAGTTGTATAATTGGAATAGATGTTAGGGAAGCTTTCAGACACAGGATCTCTTCCCAGGCCTCCAATAGCTTACAATCCAGTTTTAGACAAAGGGTGTGGGTCAAAAAGAAGAACAAGAATTAAATGTCATAAATGATCGCTACCATGCAAGAAATGGTCTTTGTAGCTGTGATTCCTCACATTTGAATGATCCACATGGAGCAAGGCAATGTAAGGTCCAAAGGTGGGAAACTGTCAGGAAAGTGTTCCAAATAGACCTCAAGTGAAGGAAACAGGACAGCAACATAAATTACATATAAAAAGGATAGTTTCCTAAGGAAATGTCTGCTGCTTTTTGGAGAAAAAAAAAGTCTCTGCTCCTTGATGGATTATTCCAAATATATGTACTTTTTCTTGTCTTAGTTTACATTATTATATTAATTTATTATATTATTTTTGAATAGTGGCTCCTGTTATTCATGAGAATTATTGAATTGGGTTGTGCTTCATAAGAATTACAACTAAAACATTATCCAGGTATTTAGGCTCAAAGTTTCATTTAATTTTAAAGTATGTCTTCTGTGATTAAGATATGGTATGTGCAGACATTGAGAAAACATGGAGAAGAACCAACCTAAGTTACATAGTTTACATTGAGCAATCTATGTTTAGGTTGGGAGTGAAAAGTAAATGTTTACCCTTGGTTTAAGAAGAGCACAGGCAGCTCTCAAAGAGGCCCACAGATGGGGGATGCTTGTACATGCACCCCAGTGTGCCCTATGGGCTTCCTGGGCTATCAGAAGACACTAAGCACAGCCAAGCTATGCCACCCTTGATTGGCTGCTCAACATGGAGAACCATGCCCCCTAGTGCCACGCTTGCCCCCAGCTCCCACTGAGACACTTTCAGAGGAGACCCAGAGTGCCAGTTTCCTCACCTACCCACACTCTAACAGGGTGCACCACCTTGTACAGCTAAGCCTGCAGACCCCAGAGCTGCAGCATATCCTGCTTATCCTCATGCACAACTCTCAGCAGAGGCTATTGGGCATCATACGTACCAGTCTGGAAATGGCCAGCAGACAGTCATGGTGGCTTCATGCCCATAAGCCAATACCTTCACGTCCGTAAGCCAGCAGCCAGGCATCCAATAGAAAGCCACTTACCTCATTCTATGGCCACTGAGCATCCTGAACTGGGCTGACTTCTGAATTACTGAAGAGGAGGAGCGCATCCATGATGCTGTGGAACTACCTCCATATCATTGTATGGTGATTCTGTGCCTATGCCAAAATCATCAGCTAGTGGAAGTGGATCATGCTGGGTCCTTGAAATGATGACGTGTGGTTCCAGAATTTCTGCATCTGCTGGGACATCTTCATGGACTTCATTGCCCAACTGCCTCCCCACATCAAGCGCATGAGATAACCCCTCTTTCTGGAGAAGCTGGTAGCCATCACCATATGGAAGCTGGCCCCTGCCACCCAGCCTCCACGTGTCCAATGCATGGTACTCCTGTTCTTCAAAGAGAGGGGATTGGACCCAATAGGCACCTTCTGGAGACAGTTTTAACCAGAGGCTTGTGGTTGTTGAGGCATCATTGTCCCACAAGCTTCATCTTCCACTGGCCATGGGTGAGGCCCATCTGCAGCCATTGCTCCTTTCCATTTTTTAAGACAATTACATTTTCCCTGTTGCCTGGATCTCTTTCACAGCTGAATGATGTGAGGTAGAAATGTACATATCTGGGCAGAGGGATCTGGTCACTCAGTGCCAGAAACATTGCTGGAATTGGAAGGAGGGGTGGACTCAGGTGCTGTACTGCCCATAGCACTGGAACCAGGGGGATTGGTGGGCATCTGTGTGGGTGTCACCAAGGAGACATTGAGGACCAGGAGTGGAATACCCATGGTACTGATGCAGGAAATGGTGTCTCTGAACCCATGTGTTTTCCCACAGCTAGCAGTTTTAAGAACTGGGAGGAGGGGAAAGGTGATACTCATGCCCAAGGCACCTGCAAGGTGGATGGCACAGTGTTGAGGTCCAGATCCTTGGTCTCCATGAATGCGCTGTTGAAGCTGTCCCCCAGGTCCTCTATGGTGGGATCCTTGTTCCAGCCACACCTCTGGTGCTGGTTCCTCTGATGTACCAGGGACCAGCACCAGTGAGCCAAGGTCCTCAGGGACTAACAGTAGCACATCTTTTGCCCTGGGTCCCTGGAGACATGATTCGGAGTATCCAGTCCTCCCATCTTCTCCATATCCTCCTGCACAACCTCCTGTGGGGTGGGGGGGAGCACAAACTACTGCTTCTCCCCCTCCCTATTAGTGTCATAGGTTTCTGGGGTAGAGCTAGCTGTATTAATGGTGAGGAAGCAGCACAACTTCTAGTAGAAAGGCATGGTGTCCTTGCCACTGAACATCTTGTTGGTATTATGTATGTATATTCATTGCACCTTCATCAACTTGGTCTTTGCCAGTAGTGCACCCAGTCCCTGTTGTGGCCTAACACTAACATCCGGGCAGCAATCTGTTTAAATACCTCCCTGTTGCAATTCCCAATGAATTGCTGTTCTTAGGTCATGTGCTCACCTCAGATGGAGATGAAATTCCTAATCTCTGTGAGGGCCTAGTTTTGTACCCAGGTGGCTGGCCATGTTCCACCTGCTACCAAAGATTTCAAAGATATCCACCTATCTGCTCTGGCTTGTTTATGGCTCCCCACAAGGCATGAAAGTACTCCAGGAACATGTAGAAGACATCCAGCCAATAAACCCTGATAGCACCCATTGGCTTTACCCGAGCTACAGAAATGACAGTCACCTATGTGCCAGCTGAGTTCCAAAGTTGTTCCCTCTCCCCCACCTCACCAAAGGAGGACTTTCCACACTGGCCCCTGCTTGGAGTGGGTGGGGTGGTATAAGTGTGGTCTGGGTCACGCAGTGCCTGGATCTGGTCTCTGAAATGTGTGGTCTGTGGGGCTGTTCCTGAGTCTGTGCATGTGAGGTATTCAGTTTGGTGTAACTGCTTGATGTGGGACTGAACCCAAGTTTGGGGGAATAAAGTTTTCAACTTTGTGTTTTAATGCCATGGTCCAGGGCTGTGGGGCTATGCTGAAATTTTGGGGGTCTCCTTGCCTCAGTATTTGAGTTTGTAGGTTCTAGGGTGATTTGTGATGGGGCCTTGGGTATGGGAGGACAAAGTCTGGGAACTGTGGTGCCCAGGTTATGTACAGGGGACACAGACACCTTACTTATCCACCTACCTGTCTATAGCCTGAAGCTGGAGGCAGGGTCTCAGGAGTGGAGCTGGGCTCTGAGACAGCCCAGGGGAGGGGTTTGCTGAGCTCTTGGCTGGAGCAGCCAGTGCACATTGGGTGTCAGTGTACTTTCTGATAAGAGGGTTAGAGAGGGTCAAAGTATGCTGGGACAATTTAACTTTAATCAATAAGGGAACAGTGCAGATATTTGATAGATCAACCTACCCTGAACTGATCTCAGATATGATTTAGGTTTAGATTGCTTGACCCACTTTAGCCCATTTTTAAGTGTGCATGTGCATTGCCTTTCTATACCTGCAGGTTTAGATGGATCTACATTCACTTAGACTGACCAAAGTCTAACATCTGTACATACTAATAGTATTTAACTGACTAATCCTAATGTTAGTGAGTCCTTCATAAAGATCTGAGTTATCCAATAAAGCAGTTTACTGAGACTGGAAAATTGTTTTAGACAAACAGGAAGATGGAAGAAAAGATTCAAAGAGATCTTAGGCTTGCATCACAGAACACGTGACAGACACAAGGCCAAATACTATTTTAAAAATGGGACTCAAAATGGAGGCTAGAGTGAAGTTGTATAGAACCTACACAAAAGTTAATAAATACGGGCTGGGGCTTAGTATATATTGAGACTAGGAGAAATGACCATGATAATGTAATTTGATTTTTAAGACAGACAGTCCAGGAACATTTGGATAGAGGTAGCCAATGGGACTATTGTGAGAGAAGAGGAACATAGCCAAAGTGATTATTTTTAAAAACATAATAATTATTAAATTAGTGGATTCAATTAAGAGCAGTGGTGCTAGCATAAGGAATGCCAGAGAAGTTGATGTTGAACACAGAAGTAAAGATAGAAAATAAATTATATGAATAGATGTATTGATAAGGTATGTTTGGAATTTTTTGAAAAACTTTTTTTTTTGCCCTGTTTTCTCTTCCTTCTCTACCCACCCCCCATACCCACCCCCATACTCCTCCCCCCCCGCAGTTGTTTACTTATCAACGCTGAAATTGGTAATCAAATAAAAGACAATTTGATTAACTTTGCTCGGCTTACATCCCTTTCCATCATTAGCAAATTAACATCTCATGACTCACCCCCAATCCCCAAACCCAGGAGAAAGCAACAACTTTCACTCCATCCCTTTGTCCTTTGTCCCTTCGTCTTTACTAGGGCTCTTCTCTGTCTTTTGCTTCTCCATCTCATCTGTATCTTGATCCACATAGTATTTCAATTTATAAACTGCCATTTTCATTGGCTTAGCATGGTGCCTCCGCCTCCCATCCCCCATCCACCTTATCTCTGATTGGCCAAGGAGCCTAGGCAGTCTTGCCACTCCCTGCAGATTGCCACAGGGCCTGAAACCATGGCTTAATTACCCTGATTAACACGTCAATCTCTGTGTTGATAAGCATCAATTAACGGCTTCCTTGGGCTTATTCAGAGTAATTAAGCCATGGTTTCAGGCCATCCCCAAGTGGTAGGCTCCAGGCTTTTGGCTGGCTCACTGCAAAAAAAATACTGACAAGCAGAGAAGCCCTCAACATGGGGTAAAGGTAGAGGGGAGAGAGTGGGGAGTAGGGGAGGGGGAAGAGGGTGGAGGAGCTGAGAGGGCAAGGAGGAGGGAAGGTGGGGTGGGGTGCTTGCCATGATGGTGCATACTCCTCTCATGTATAAATGATGATCAGCAAGAGTACCATTTTCATTGCAGCTACTTTACTCTTTAAAGTTAGTACTCTATCACTCCATCTTCCTAATATCTACATTATTCTTACTGTCAGGTAGAAGTGTGTGATATGCTCATGACACAGAAATCAGACACAGTCCTAAAAACAGCTTGAGAAGGGTTGCTAACTAACAGACAGCTTGAGCTTGCATAACTCACAGCTTAAAGCAAAGCTCAGTGCACTAACGAACTCATGACCACAAAAATAAGAAAGCAGGCCGCAGCTCACAGATTAGAGAGAGAGGGTCGCAGTGCTTAAGCAACTCAGGAAGAAGCCGACCGCGTGTGTCCTCTTGTCCCAGACAAGGAATACCGCAGAGCTGAGCAAGGGGAATTTTCAGCACAATGTAATTGAACAGAAATGTCCAGTGCTTGGCTAATAACCATAGGCTAGGAGCTTGTTGCTGGGTAAACTCAATATGCACCGCCATAGGCTAAAATTTGCCGCAGTATGACATAGCGCGCTTACACAAATCCAAGTATATGTAACCCACCGCAGAACAGGAAGGCAGAGAGACCCTCCGAGTGACAATCTAGTCACTTCCTCATCTCATAAAAAGGCCTTTATGTGTTTGAGGTAGCTTGCCGTAACGTGGCTTCTGTAACTCCGTGTTCCTGTAGCCGTTCATCATAACCTGAATTCGTGGTTCCTCATAATAAAACTTCATCCTGCTAAAATCAACTGCAGAGTAAGTACCTTTCTTCGCAACAGATACACGTGGTTAACCCAGCCAGCTTGTCCCGTCTTGCACTCAGTAACAGGAAAATGCAACGCTTACTTCTAACTGTCTAACATCTCCCACACCTTTGTTCTTTTCTCTTCATCATCCAATGGGATTCCCAAGATACCATTACCAACTGGTAGATACCCTCTACAACCTGCAGTTGGAACACCTGTAAATTCTCCCCATTCCCCACAAACATCAATATACTTTTCATCTTATTTATTTTTGCCCTTGACATTTCACTGTAGTCCTCAGTATGCTTCAATATGCTAATGACTGATACATTGTCCTAGCCATTATGTTCACATCATCCATATATAATGTACATTTGCTTTCTCCTCTTCCTGTTATATTCAAATTGATTATCAGCTTTTTATCATGAATTCTCTGCACCAATGATTCAATAACACACATAAAAAGATAGGGGGACAATGAGCATTCCTGTCTTATTCCCTCTGGTATGTGGAATGCTTTCCTCAAGTAACCATTCACTAGTAATTGATAAGCAAGGACGTTTTTGTGAGAGTGTTGGAGACAATAGTGCAAATGTTAAACAGGCCAACTAGGGGCTATGTTTTCTTGGTCTGCTGCTCACAAACAGGGAAGAATTGGTGGGGAATGTAGAAGTGGATGGCAAACATGGCAGCAGTGATCATGAGATGACTGCATTAATGATCCTGAAGAAAGAAAGGAAGAATAGCAGCAGAGTAAGGATGCTGCAGACTTTGACACACTCAGAGAACTTGCTCAGAGCAGGATCCCATTGGAGACCAGTCTGAGGGGACAGGAGTCTAGGAAAGCTGGTTGTATTTTAAAGAAACTTTACTAAAGGTGCAGGAATGAAACATCCTGATGTGCAAGGAAACTATAAGTATTGTAGAAGACCACTTGGCCACTCTTTATTGAGCTAAAACACAAAGGAATCTAAGATTTTTGCTTGGGCATGCAAGGATGAAATCAGGAAGACCAGAGCTCAGTTGATTTAGCAGGGAACTCTTTAGTGACCTTAAACACAAAGAGGAAGTTTACAAGAAATAGAAACTTGGACAAACAACTAGGGAGGAGTTTAAGAGTATTGCTCAGGCCTGATGGGATGACATCAGGAAGACCAAAGTGCAAATACAGCCAGCAAGAAGTTGAAGTTGCAGCTAACAAGAACATGAAGAGTAACAAGAAGGGTTTCTATAAGTATGTCAGCAACAAGAGAAAAATCAGGGAAAGTGTGGGTCCCTTACTAAAGGCAACCTAGTGAAAGATGATGCAGAAAAGGCTGAAGTACTCAGTGCCTTTTTCATCTCAGTCTTCATGAGGTTTAATAAAATCAAGTGCAAAATCCTGCACTTAGGATGGACTAATCCCATGCACCACTCAGTCACCCAGGCTGGAGACTGAGTGGCTAAGCAGCAGCTGTGCAGAAAAGGACCTGGGGGGTCACAGTGGACAATATGCTGAATATGAACCAAGAAGGCTAGCAGAGTACTGGGATGCATTACTAAGAGTGTTTCCAGCAGACTGAGGAAAGGGTTACTAACCTCTGTTCAGGACTGGGAAGGCCATATCTGGAGTTCTGTGTCCAGTTTTGGACCCCTCGCTACATAAAGGGTGTAGACAAATTGTAGAAGGCACCAGAGGGCAGCAGAGGGCAACAAAAATGGTTATGGGTCTGGGGCACATGACTTATGAGGAAAGACTGATGCTAGTAAACCCCTGGAACAGCTCACCTAGATAGGTTGTGGAATCTCCATTCCTGGAGGTTTTTAAGAATTGGGTAGACATAGCTTTGGCTGGGATGATCTAGTTGGGGATGATCCTGCTTTAAGCAGGGTGTTTGACTAGATCAGTGGTTCTCAGTCCCTGCACCTTATGTCTCACCAACCCTATTTTGTCAAAAAACCCTGGTTCCACCATGAAAAAAACAAAACCCCACTTTTTTCCAGAAGTGTATTTTTTATGTTTAGATAGTTTCATAGATGTTAGGGTTGGAAGGGACCTTTTACATCATCGAGTCTGACCTCCTTGCCTTGGGCAGGGATGAGCGCTGGGATCAGATGACCCCAGCCAGGTGTCTGTCAAATCTTTTAAATACCTCCAAGGAAGGGGACAGCATCACCTCCCTTGGAAGCATATTCCATATTTGGCAACCCTCACTGTACAGAATTTTTTCCTGATGTCCTGTCTAAATTTGCTCCTTTCTAGCTTGTGGCCATTATTTCGAGTTACCCTGACAGGCACCCTGGTAAACACTGTAAGCATTTTCTTGCTGGCCTCCCGATGAGTTTGTAGACAGCCATAAGATGACCTCTCAGCCTTCTCTTCTGGAGGCTGAAGAGGTTTAGGTCTCCCATTTGGACCACATAGGGTTTTTTTTCTGTAGACCTTTAACCTGATGAGTGGCCCCCCTCTGAACCCTTTCCAAGCCATCCAAATTCCTCCTGAAGTGTGTTACACAAAACTGGATCCAGTACTCCAGCTGCGACCTGACCAATGCTGCATCGAGGGGAAGTATCACCTCCCTAGACCTGTTTGTGATGCACTTACTTATGCAAGAAAGGGTGTGGTTAGCTTTACTTATTACCTCACACTGATAACTCATTTTTATTTTGGAGTTGACTACAACTCAGAGATCCCTTTCTGCCATTGTGCTATGTAGAATGGTACCTCCCAGGCTATAGGAGTGTTGATGATTCTTCCTCCCCAGGTGCAACACATGACACTGTGAAACTGCATTTTATTCTTTTCGGCCCATTTTTCTAGCCTGTCCAAATCAGCCTGGATTTGCTCTCTGCCTTCTAGATTTCATAGATTTCATAAATATTAGGGATGGAAGGGATCATCAAGTACCCCAGCAAGATAAGCATTCAAACATTTCTTGAATAAGTCCAGAGTAGGTGCCTTCACCACCTCTGTAGGGAGTCTATTCCAGGTCTTGGGGGCTCAGACAGTAAAGATTTTTTTTTCTTATGTCCAGTCTAAAATGGTCTTGTAGGAGTTTATGACCATTGGTCCTTGTTTTTCCTTGGGGCACTCTGGTGAACAGATGTTCTCCCAGATCCTGACGAACACCCCTTGTGTAGTTTATGTACTTCCCCCCATAGTTTGGTGTCATCAGAAAACTTGGAAAGGGTGCATTCTACTCCCTCATACAAGTCACTAATGGAGATATTGAATAGTACCGGTCCCAGGAAAGAGTCTTGGGGGACTTCGCTGCCCACATTTCTCCAGGTAGAAACTGAATCGTCCACCACCACTCTCTGGGTGCATCGCTTAAGCCAATTTTCTAACCACTGGACTGTGAAATAATTGACATTGCAAGTGTTTAGTTTATTTATAAGAATTGGGTGTAACACTCTATCAAAGGCCTTTTTTACAGTCTAAGTAAATAACATCTACCTCTCTTCCTTCATCCAAGCATTTTGTGACCCAGTCATAAAATGAAACCAGGTTAGTCAAGCAGGATCTGCCTGCTATAAACCCAGGCTGATTGTCCCTTACCATTATTTTACCCACTGGTCCCCCACAAATGTGGTGCTTAAACATTTTCTTGAAGGTGTTGCCAAGCATAGAGGTGAGACTAACCAGTCTACAGTTACCCAGTTCCTCCTTCCTCCCCTTGAAAATAGGGACCACATTGGCCCTTTTTCAATCCTCCGGGACCTGTCCTGAGCACCACGAGTACTCAAACAGTTGTGCCAGTCGCTCCGCTATGACTTCAGCTAATTTCCTAAGTACCCTAAATAGATTCAACCACTCCAAGTGCCCTTTTATTAGGTCAGCATAAACAGTTGATGAGTTGGTATTTATACTGGGCTTACCTAAAGTCTCAATGAGATGCGTATTCGTATTTCTGTCCAGGAACATGGATGCAAAGAAATCATTTATTAGCTCCTCTTTCACCATCTTATCTGTTACCAGTTGCCCTAGTTTATCCTGAAATGGCCCTAAGTTACCCTGCACCTTCTTTTTCCTTCCTATGTATTTAAAGTATGACTGTTTGTTATCCTTAACTTTTGCTGCCAGCCTAAGCTCCATTTCTGCTTTGGCTCTCCTCACCTTTTCCCTTCAAGCTCGAGCCAAGAAGAGATACTCCCCCTTAGTGACAGCCCCCTGTTTGACAGCCTGTAGGCCTCTTTTTTCCCCTCCAGGCTCTCCTGGATTTCTCTGCTCAACCAAGTGGGGTTCTTTGGTTTTTTGCTCCCTTTTATGTGTACTGGGATGGTCCTTTTCTGCTCCAAATCTGTGAGATGACCTCTCTAATGCAATTGTTGTGGTGCTGTCTGTGACCACTGACTGGTAGGATGGATAAGAAGACCACCATCTAACCTCTACATCTAAGCCTACCTCCCAGCACCATTTAGACACTCATGAACCTGACTGGACTACTCCAAGCTGCATCATTCATTCCCACATGGTTGAGAACCATGGGATAGTAGTCAGAGGGGCTAATCAGGTCTGGAATCCTCATTGTGATGTCTCAAATCCAGGCTCTGGGCAGGCAGCATACCTCCCGTACCATGGGATCTGGGCGGCAGAAGGCTCCCTCCGTTCCTCTCAGGAGGGAGTCACCCACCATGATGACCCAATGTCTTCTCCTCTGGCTTCATGGTTCTCTCATAGCTTGCTTGGTGGTGATGGTGGGAGTGGTCTACACTGCTGAGCTCTGTGCCAGGGATGCCATGGCCTCATATTTGTTCTCTAGTTGCACAGAGGGGGTCACCCTGACCTTGTGTTGTCTAGCCCTTGAGGTGACTGTCTGCCATCTGGCTGCCTTGACTCCCTCCTGTGACTCCTTCCCTCCAGGTGTGTGAATCTGCAGAAAATGGAAATATCCATCCATCTCCTCCTCAATCACCCTGATACCCCACAGCCTACTCACCTCTGCCTGGAGTTCCCTCACCTGCCCCTCCAGGGCCTGAATCTGGGCACATGTGGGACAGGTGAGGGGAGTTCTGGCACTCCTGATACCCCCGGGGCCCTTGAGAGGCCACCAGGCAACCCCTCCAGGCAGGAGCCCCAGATACCATTGAACCACCCAATGGCTTTGTCTGGGTGGAGGCCTCAGTGGAGCCCTGGGTTGGAGGGATTCCCTAGTAAGCAGCAGCCACTTCCCAGGGGTCAGCGCCCCTTCAGATGACCCTCTTCCCTTAGTTGCCCCCCCTCTCCTCTAACCCACTCCTGTGCAAACTCCATTGCACTCTTGAAGAGTGTGACTGTTTGCCCAACTTGTTTGCCCAGCTTGAGAGCATGGCTCCTGCCTAGTGCATCTAAATAGGGATGGGAGGGGAGGAAAACTCCTTCCTAATTCCCTACAGCTGGCCCAGCTCAGCTCTCCCTTCCCCCTCCCTGACCAGCTTACCTTATTGCTGCTGCTAGTTCCTCACTGCTCCACTTGCTGAGGTCAGGGGACCCGAGGAAACATGTGCAGTGGTGCATATATATGCACCACATATATGCTCACTTTGGCATCCAGGTCCTGATGTGCATGCATTTTCGCACTATATTAATCATTAATGGAAATTTTCAAATGCATTGAAGTCCCACCTACACAAACTTTGTGTCCTACCAGTAGGGAGAGTTCCACTGATTGAGAAACACTAGATAACCTCCTGAGGTTCCTTCAAACACTAATTTTCTATGGTTCTAGAAAATTATGTCCCTCTTTGCTATATAACATTTTAATCCATGCAATCACCTTCACAAGAAACAACATCCTCCACAATACTTCAAACACAAAACCATATTCAACCTTGTCATACCCTTTTTTCCAGGTCTAAATTAATTATTATCATGTGTATTTTCCTATCTTGAACATCTGATAAGACATCTATCATAGATTTAACAGATTTCATAGACACCAGGGCTGGGACCTCACAAGATCTTTGGGTCTACCACCGTGCCCAAGGGGCTGGAATTCAGCTGGGGTCAGATAACCCAGCAGGATAAGCATCCAGGCATTTCTTAAAGGTATCCAGAGTAGGTGCTTGCACCACTTCTGGCAGAAGTCTATTCCACACTTTGGATACTCAGACAGTGAAGAAGTTTTTCCTTATGCCCAATCTAAAATGGTCTTCCAGGAGTTTGTGACCATTATATCTTGTCTTCCCTTGGGTGAATAGGTGTCCTCCCAGTTCCTGATGCACACCCCTTATATATTTATAGGCTGCCAACAGGTCACCCCTCAGCCTTCGCGTCTGCAGACTGAAGAGTCCCATGCCTCTCAGCCTTTCCTCATAAGGCTTGCTCTCTTGATCTCTGATCATGTGCATGGCTCTCTTCTGGACTCTGTTAAGCTTTTCCACATCCTTTCTGAAGTGTGGAGCCAAAAATTGGATGCAGTACTCCAGTTGCAGTATCACCAAGGCTGAGGAAAACAGGGGGATGATTTCTTGGGTCTTGCTTGATATGTATCGGTAGATGCAAGCCAGAGTTTTATTTGCTCATGTCCATCTTGTGGTCAATCATGACCCCCAAGTCTATTTTGGTCATGGTGCTAGTGAGTGTAGCACTGCCAAGACTATAAGTATGATATAGGGTTTTGTTTTGTTTTTTTCTCTTGAAGTGGAGCATCTTGCATTTCTCTGTGTTGATTGTCATCAGGTTTTCATCTGTGAACCTTGCGAGCCTGTCCAGATTGGCCTGAATTGCCAGCCTATCCTCTAGCGTGCCCACATTTTCCCATAATTGGTATCATCTGCAAACTTAGTCAGTCTGCTTCTGAAACCTGAATCCAGATAATTTATGAATATATTAAAGAGTACTAGTCTAAATAATGAGCCCCGACACCACTGGTCACTAGTTGGTTGACTCGGTTCCATCATCTATTCCTCTCTGGGTCTGACCATGTAGCCACTTCCCCAGCCATTGGACCATAAGGTTGTCGAGGCCTCAGTTCCCCAATTTTACCATAAGCAATTCATGGGAGACCAAGTCAAAGGTTTTTTTGAAGTCTAAATATATGACATTAATGTCTTCTCTTCTCCAGGTGATATATCACCTGGTCATAGAAGGCAATGAAGTTAGTCAGGCAAGACCTACTCACAACAAAGTCATGTTGGCTATCTCTTAGAATGTTGTCTTCCATTAGACTGTCGTTGCTTGTTTCTTTGATGATTTTTTTGAAGATCTTTCCAAGGATTGAGGTAAAACTGTTTGGTCTGTAGTTCTCTGGATCCTTCTTCCTTCCTTTTTTGCAGATAGGCACCATATTGTCCCTCTTACAATCTTCAGGAAACTTTCCTGAGCACCTTTAGTTTTCAAATATCCTTGTCATTGTTCTTGCTATGAAGTTAGAGACCTCTTTTAGCACTCTTGGGTGCATTCCATCTGGGCCAGCTGACTTGTGGATGTCCAGCATCTCAAGCTGTTCCCTCACAAGATCTTTGCCAGTTATAGGTATATGATCACCCTTACCCTGGTAGTCCTATGTCCTGTCAGGTAGGATGATTCCCTTGGGCTGATGGAAACTGACACAAAGGAATCGTTGAGGAAATTAACTTTTTCCTAGGTGTTGGTTGTCAGCTGCTTCATTTGGTTCAGGAAGGGTCTGAGGTTGCCCTTGTTTTGTTTTGGGGGATTTGGGGTTTTTTTTCTGACTTCTCATGTAATTAGAGAAGGGATTTTTATTGTCCTTGATTCCCATAGCCAGGTTGAGTTTGGTTTAAGCCTTGGCTTTTCTGTTCTGCTACAGGTTTAGGCCAGTGCTGTATAATCCTCCTTAGTGATAGTTCCCAATTTCTTTTAAGCTTCTTTTTTCAGATGCAAGAGGTCCATGCGTTCCCTATTGAGTCAATGAGATCTCCCATCTTTTTTGTTACCTTTCCAATGGGCTGGAATGGACTTCCCTTGTGCGTTTAGGATCATGTCCTTAAGGAGCAACCACTCATAATGCAATCCACTCCCTGTCAGAGGGAGTGGAGTCCATGACCATCATGGTCTCTCAGGGCCTCAAAGCCCAACCTTCTGAACTTGTGAAAGTCAGCTTTCCTAAAGTTGGGGATTTCTTCATTGCTGACTGATTTACCAGCTTTGCAATGGATAGAGAAAGTGATCAACTCATGATCACTGTTACTGAGCTTTCCTTCAATTCTCAGGTCACCTTCGGCCAGTACCAGATCCAGCAGTGCCTTACCTCTTGTTGGTCTGCAGAGTTTTTGAGACATTTTATAAATTTGGTATAATTTTCCATTTATATAATCTATTTTTTTAAGGACTGTCTTAAATTCATCCCCCCCCAATACCTTTGTAGAAGATGACAGAGATGACAGGGCTGCGGGGTGGAGGGGGGAGAATGGGGATCCTGGATCAGGGGGGAAGTAGTGTGGGGCACGGAGTGGGTGCAGGAATTGGGAGAGAATTAAGAATTAAATGGAAAAGCAGTGACAGTCAGATGGTAGGAGGGAGGAGGTGAGGAGGCAGTAGGGGACAGACAGTTTGTGCCCTGTCTCCTTTTTCCCCTCAGTTACACCTCCTTGTTTCATAGTTTCATTTTTCGTAGGGTCAGAAGGGACCTGAGGAGATCATGTAGTCTAACCCCCTGCCATGGCAGGAAAGAGTACTGGGGTCAAATGACCCCGGGCAGATGTTCGTCCAGCTTCCTTTTAAAGAACCCCCAGGGTAGAAGCCAGCACCACTTCTTTTGGAAGTTGCTTCCAGGTCCTAGCAACTCTAACAGTGAAATAGCACTTCCTAATGTCTAGCCTGAAGCTACCCTCTGCTAGCTTGTGTCCATTGTTTCTTGTAACTCCCGGGGTTGCTCAGGGGAACGGGGACTCTCCCAATGCCTGCTGGTCCCCCTTGACTAGTTTGTAGAATGCCACTAGATCCCCTCTCAGCCTTCTCTTTTGAAGGCTGAACAGATTCAGGTCCCTCAGCCTCTCCCCGTAGGGCCTGCCCTGCTGACCTCAAATCATGCAGGTGGCTCTCCTTTGGAACCTCTCCATATTGGCCACATCTCTCCTAAAGTGCGGTGCCCAAAACTGGATGCAGTACTCTGGCTGCGGCCTGACCAGTGTTGCATAGAGGGAGAGGATCACCTCCTTGGACCTGCATGAGATGCATCTGTGGGTACAAGACAAGGTATGGTTGGACTTCCTGACTGCATTCCCACACTGTCGGCCCATGTTCATTGTGCCATCAATGATGACTCCAAGATCCTTTTCTGTCTCAACACAGGTGAGAAGGGAGTTGCCCAGCCTGTAGGTGTGCCGCTGGTTCTTCCTACCCCATGTGCATTACCCTGCACTTGTCGGTGTTGAACTCCATTTTGTTCTCTTCACCCCACCCCTGTAACCTGTCTAGATCTGCTTCCAGCCTGTTCCTTCTTACTAGTATAACTACTTCCCCCCATATCTTAGTGTCATCTGTGAACTTGAACAGGGTGCTTTCTACCCCCTCTCCCAAGTCACTGATGAAAATGAATAGTGCAGTTTCCGAGGACCAAGCTTTGGGGAACCCCACATCCCTCCAGGATGAATAAGACCCGTCCACCACCACCCTCTGGGTGTGGCCTTCCAGCCAGTCAGTGACCCATCTGACCATGTAGACATCAACACCACTTTCTCTTAGCTGCTTACTGAGAATGGGGTGAGAGACCATGTCAAAGGCCTTCCTGATGTCCAGAAAGGCTATATCCACTGTGACACCTGCATCCAAAGACTTTGTGACCTGGTCATAGAAGGCCACTAGGTTGGTTGGACAAGACATGTCCCTAATGAACCCATGTTGGTTGCCCCTAAGCATAAGTTCCCTTACTGGCCCTTCCTGGACATGTGCCAGGATAATTCTTTTGAAAAGCTTCCTCAGGACTGTGGTAAGACTCATGGGCCTATAGTTTCCTAAGTCCTTCTTCCTCCCTTTTTTGAAGATGGTGACCACATTGGCCCTTTTCCAGTCCTCTGGCACATTGCCTGAGTGCCATGAGTGTTCGAACAGCTGCGCCAGTGGTCCTGCAATGACCCCTGCTAGTTCCTTCAGCACTCTGGGATGGAGATCATCAGGACCTGTGGATTTAAATACATCTAGTCCCTCCAGAAGTTCTCTGACAAGGACCTCATTAACCCTAGGCCTGGTTGTGCCACCCACAGGGCCTTCAGGGGGGCTATTGGGGGAGATATCTGGGTCCCTTCTCAGAAACATGGAGGCAAAGAAATTATTGAATATGTCATCTTTACCATCAGGTGAGATGACCAATTTTCCTAGTGTGTCCTGCAGAGGCCCCACGTTAATGGCACTTTCTTTTGCCCCCCTGTGTATTTGAAAAAAGAATTCTTGTTGTCCTTGATCTGGATTGTTTGTCTCAGTTCCATTTCTGCCTTGGCCTTCCTGACCGCCCCCCTACCTTCCTGAGCTACTGAAGTATAGCCGTCTCTTGTGATGGCCCTTCCCTTCCAATGGTGTACGCTTCCTTTTCTGTTTGGAAAACTTCTCTCCTCCCAGTCAAATATCAATGTCAAAACTTCTCTCCTCCCAGATGCTTTTGGTGAGCCATGGGGGCCTTTGTGCTCTCTTGCCCTCTTTGATTCATGTAAGGATTACTTCCTTTTGAGCTTGGAGAATTGTCTCCTTAAGGAGCGACCACTCCTCCTGGACACTCAACTCCCTCCAGCTCTGGGGCCTCAATGCTTCCCCCACTAGTCTTCTTACTTCATTAAAGTCCGTATCTGCTCCCTGCTCCCTTGTATCTTCCCCCTGCAGTCTCAGTCAGACCATTGCCCCTCTTCCTCCCATTACTCCCCCTCACTTCTATCTCCCTTCTACACTGCTTCTACTTCCCTACAATCTCAGGATCCCAGTCCCCTCCCCCACAACCTGAAACCTCTGTTCCCTGCCATGTTCTCCCCACAGCTTACTCTTTCATTATGCTAGTTGGCTTTGTCCAAACTGCAGCATGGAGCATGACCCCAGTCTGGCCCCATAGCCGAGGTACAAAGCTGGAACAATTGCTGTGTGTCCAGGCTGGGGCTGTGCTCCATGGTAAATGTTGCAGCATAGACAGAACCTGCCTTCACTGGAGCAAATGTAAGAAGGGGTGGGTTGCAGAGGGACAGAAGCAGCATGGAGCCAGATAGGAGGGCCCAAAGATTTAGTGGGGTGGAAGGGTATGGGGTTCAGAAGTGGCAGGGGAGCAGACAGCAGCCCAGAATAGTTGCCTGACCCTCTCCCCTCCACCTACTTGTACTCAATGCCAAGATGAGGGGCTTTTTCCTGCATGTTAAGTGTGAGGATGGGGAAAACTTAATCTTGGAACTGAATAAATATGGCATTTGAATTACAATGTCATTACCTATTCTAAAGATTTTGGAATCAAAAAATATACAGAAAGGTAAAAGAAACAGTGAAAGCACCCTTCAGGAATTCAGTAGCAGAATACACATGAGCTTTTTATCCATTCATAGCTAGCTACAATCATAACTGAAAAGATAAGCAACTTTTTTTCAGAAAGTTTTTCTTGCTGTAGGTGTAGTAATTTCATATACTAAACATTCTACCTGAATTCACAACGTATCCTTCACAAAATGATTATTGTTGATTGTTTCATGATGATAATTATTATGTTTGCAAAGAAAAATATGCCTTTTTTTCTATCCTTCCTTGGAAAGCAATAATTTGTATAGTTTTGAAATACCAAACAATTTTTAAAAACTGGTGGGGGGGGTGAGGGTGGAGAAAATAAAAATGTAATGTTTTGCATTTGGGTTACCTCAAATGACAAAGTAGTCAATCATAATGATTTAGCTCTGTTCAAAACAAAAACAAAAAAAGAGAGGTTTTTGTTTCATTTTTTTTTAAATACACACAACATACCCAATAAACAAGAGCTGAATCTCTCATTAGTGACAGCTGGAAAGAAACAATTTACTACTTGATGGAATTTCCCTGAGGGAATTCTTCCATGAAACAAACCTATTTAATTGAAGATGCCAGAATCAATATAAGGGGAAACAACAATTGTGATCTTACACTTGAAATAATACTGGAGAATGGTGCTAAAGAAGATGCTTAAATAACACAAATAAACTATTAACAACAAAATGACAAAAGCAGAAAAGAGAAGAACCGTAGATGATGAAAAGGAAGTTAGAATATTTTGCTTGGTTTCAAAAGGCTTAATTCAGCATAAAATTTGTCTCTTGATATAGGTAACCATGTAAAAAATCTATCAGTGGCTCCCTAGTACTGTTCAAAGGGAGGCAGGAATTCCCTAACTCTATTCCTACATATACACTCTTGCCTGGTCCAACATTATGCTGATCAGCAGATTGGGCAGGCAGCAGAGGGGCTGAGGGAGGAGAGAGTTAGAGTAATGGAGTTCTCACTGTTGTTTGAGCAGTATCAGAGAATCCCAAAGCTGATAAATGGGCTGGAAGCTGTGCTAGCATGGTAGTGCTCAAGTAGTGGCAAAAATCAGCACTACTACTTGAACAGTACTGGCATTATTGAATTGTACCAGCAGCCAGGTCCAAGCAGAACTCCCTGAGAGCTTGATGATGGGCAGACCATTGATAGCTAGTGCTCTCTCTTCCTCCTACCCCTTTGAAAAAGGAGAGGGAAAGTTGTGGACTGGAATATTGGGGATCCTAGGAACCCAGAAATTACCATATATGTGGCACTAAAAAACTTCTCTCCTCCAAGAATTTACTGGTTAAAAGATGCAACATTTTTGGCAGAACAGATAGTTTTATCCCACAAAAAGTCTCAAATATCTGTTATGCTAGTTTTTCTGTGCTGACAAAAGGGCATATTTCTCATCACAAATATAATGCCTGTCCATGGCCTGTAAATTACTAACTTATAGCTAGGGATTTGTTCAATTTGTAAATTCACAGATTTCATAAAAACTGTAAAATCTGGGATTATCCACTAACTCAATTTAGAAAAAATAAAATTCTTGCTCCCATGTGGGAGCAAGTAATTCTCACTGTCATGGCCTGCCCTCACAGCCTGCCTGGGTGGTGGAAGGTGCTAGCTGGTGGGACAGCACAAAGAGCAGCAGACAAGGTAGTGGCTGTCCCCTCTTCACTCCTCCCCATGCTGAGTCTTTCCACCAGTCAATACCAAGGGGCAGGGCCTTATGAAGAGTAGCCATCAGACAAGAAGCATAGGCACAAGAGGCATGGGACTCTTCAGCCTGGAAAAGTGAAGGATCAGGGAGGACTTGGTGGCAGCCTATTTTAGGAGTGTGCACCAGGAACTGGGAGAACGTCTATTCCCCAGGGCACCCCAAGGGAAGACAAGGTCTAATGGTTATAAACTCTGGGAAGACTGTATTAGTCTGGACATAGAAAAAAATGTCTTTATTGTCCAAGTCCCCAAAGTCTGGAATAAACTTATCACAGAAGTGCTGCAAGCACCTGTTCTGGACACCTTTAAAACACACTTGAATGTTTATTTTGCTGGGATCATTTGACCCCAGCAGACTTCCTGCCCATTGGTTAGAGGACTGGGCCCAATGATCTTGCAAGGTTCCTTCCAGCCCTAATGTCTATGAAATCTATGAAAACTGGATCATTCCACTGGTACTTTTATTACTCTCAATGTTCAAACAGGAAGGGAAAAACCCTTGAGAAGCCTAACCAAATTAAATAAAGTAAGCTATACATTATACAAATTTCACCACTGAATTTCAGTTCTCATTCTGTGATTTATCTACATTATTAGAAGAGTTATCCAAACCCCTTTCATTTGTACTATCAACATCTACAGAGCAGGTTACTCAAGTTGGCACTGCTTTAAGGTGTCTGAAAAACAAACAACCATGGTACTCTGGGCAGCAATATGGATGCTCTCTGTATGGAACAATAAGTAATATCTCCAAAATATGAGTCAGGCATAATTTTTTTTTTCCTTCAGCATCAGAAATCCTTATAATTTAATTCTAGATAGAATATTTTTTGAAAACGTTGTAAGAAAATCAAGCTCTACAAATATTCCTAGATGAAAAAAACTATGGTAAATGTTCCTTAAAAATATATCAGTAATTTATGGCTAAAATATTATTGGTATATTACAATTACTCCAAATAACAAACAAAACAAACCCAGAAAATTCGGAGTTCAAGTAAAACTTACAACAAATTATATATATGAAAGGTGAATAAATGTATAATTTAAAGATGTAAAAACACCTTAATTCTGTCCTAGAGCATATGAGTCTATAATAATGATACATTTATCATTAATTTATAATAAGGCTGATAGTTCAAATTAAATTAAAATAATCTGTAAAGACACATTCATGGGGGTTTTTTTTTATTATTATCCCTTTACCATGCCTTTAATGGAGTTACTTACCCATGCATATAAATAACGCCTTAGCAAATGCATTTTTATATCAGTAAGTGACACATATTTAAGGTTTTGAATGCACGATATACAGGTGCTGTTCCAGACCAAATGCTGTCATATGTTGTTCAATCATACCAGGCACCCCAGTAACAGTGCAGCAGCCACTGTGCTAGAAAATTAGGTTTGGAAGGGACCTCAGTCCAATCCCTTTCTTAGTCTAACATGTAGTCCAACCCCCTGCTCACTCAAGGTAAGACTATCCTCTATTAGATCATCCCAACCAAAGCTTTGTCTAGCCAAGTCTTCAAAACCTCCAAGGATGGGTATTCTACCACTTGTTTTGGTAACCTGTTCTAGTGTTCTACTACACTCCTAGTAAGAAAATTCTTCCTAATATCTAACCTAAATTTCCCTTGCTGCAATTTAAGACCATTGCTCCTTGATCTCTCATTTGCCATTGCTGAGAACAATCTAGCTTCATCCCCTTGTGAACCTGCCCCCTGGTTCTGATAGTTGAAGGATGCTATTAAATCCCCTCCCAGTCTCCTATTTTCTAGACTAAATAAACCCAGTTCCCTCAGTCTTGCCTCATAAGTCATGTCTCCTAGCCCCCTTACCATTTTTGTTGTCCTCTGATAGACTCTATCCAATTTGTCCACATCCTTTATGTAGTGGGGGCTCAAAATGGACACAGTACTGAAGATGTGGCCTCACCAGTGCTGAAATAATCATTTCCCTTGATATGCTAGCAACACTCCTACCAATGCATCCCAGTATGTCATTAGTCTTCTTTTCAACAAGGGAATACTGCTGGTTTATATTCATCTTATTGGCCACTGTAATTCCTAGGTCCTTTTCTGCAGAGCTGCTGCCTAGCCAGTTAGCCCTTAGCCTGTACTGGGGCATGGGATTGTTCCATCCTAAATAAAGAACTTTGTATGTGCCCTTGTTGAACTACACAGGATTTATTTTGGCCCAATCCTCCAATTTATCTAGATCACTCTGAATCCAACCCTACCCTCCAGTGTATTTACTACACCCTCCCAGTTTGTTGTTATCTGAAAACTTGATGACTTCTCCTGACAAGTTATGCTCTGCATGAGGACTCCATGCAAACTGTGATGGTAAAATTTGCCCAAGCTCCGTGCCAGTAGTGTGGGAACCCAGGCCCTGAGGGAAATGCAGACCCCTTGGATGGGGAAATAATGGGTACCGGAGGATCCACAACCACCACAGGTTATGCCCTGTAGTCATAGCCCTCTCTCAGGCCATTATGGCCAAGAGGCCCACAAAGGGGCTGGAGGGGTGGGGGGGGTGGAATACTGGGGCATAGGAAAAGAGTGAATTACCCACTTTCCCCCTACCCCTGCCCTTCTCTGCTGAAGCCTGACAAAGTGCTCAGGTTGCACCCCCCACACTCTTCAGTACTTAAGAAAGTATGCTCCATTCAATGAAATCATAAATCTGTGTAATTGATATATCCATGGGATATTGGAGTCTAAGCACATATCCTGAGTGCTTGTATGTAAACAGCTCTCCCTCCCCACAAAGCACTCATAGAAAGGCACCAATATTGCTTATTGAACTCAGCAGGTAAACAGCAGTTTTGGCAGACTGCACTCCCAAGTCAGGGGCAGGATTTACCACACAGCTATGTCTGACAACTGCTGCAGTCACAGTGCAGCAGGAACAAGAAAAAGCACTTTAACAAAACCGCCCAGATCTCCCTCCCACCGTCCCTTCCAGGCCAGGAAAGGGACACATGTGATTGAAGGACTCCCACATGGGAACTATTATCTCATCTACTTAGGTTTCACTGCCAGGGTGATTCCTGGGTTCTGCACCTGAACAGGCTAACAAATGTCCCAACAGCATTTTTCTCTCCTCACCTGTGATCCAATCCATGGGTGAAATCCAATGGGTGTTGGCTGATTCCAGTTCTCACATCACAGGCACTCACTGTACTGAGCCCCCAGAGTAATCCCAGCCTTTCTCCTGAAATTATGCTGCCATCCCAACCACATACCTTCCCCCAAACCCAGCTCCTGAAAGCTGAGCAACCCCTCTACCTTGTCTACAGTCTCCAAATCTGTATATGGAAAGCTAGCTTGTGGCTGTTGTATGGTGGGTCCAGGATGGATGCTTAAACACCTGCAGATCAAATGAAAGATGTGCATATGAGGCACCAGAGAAATAAAGAAGCGATGTTATAAGCTCTAGTCCCAGCCTCTGAGGTCAGACTGAGCACCATGGACCTCTGGCATCAGGGGCTGTGAGACCAGCGTAAGGAATGAATCCAGATGACCACCTGCTGTTTAGTGGTGAAAATGTGTATTGCAGCAGAGCTGAGAGAGTTGCAGCACCAGAATAGGAAGTGAATGTGCACAGTTCTAGACCACTGGCAGTCATCCCATATGCACAAGCCCCTCAAGCAGTTTTAGGGCAATCCCAGAGAGGTGCAGGAATGCTCAAAAGGGAGGGGGG
Organism: Caiman crocodilus; assembly: GCA_030014935.1. Taxonomy (NCBI): domain Eukaryota; kingdom Metazoa; phylum Chordata; order Crocodylia; family Alligatoridae; genus Caiman; species Caiman crocodilus. Next base: position 78,880,587 of record JAGPOW010003642.1, read on the forward strand.
CAGTGCAGATTACAAGCCTACTGAGTCAGGTGGTCACTGGGGCAGCTTCTGGCAGCACAGCCTGGTGACCCCAGGTCACCCATCCACCAGCCAGGAGGCCCAAGGGAGCTCTTCACTCCCTGTGGCCCCACTCCTCTCCCAGGTTCTGCTATGGGGAAGTGGTGCAGTTTTGGTGAGGATAGATATTCCCCCAGCTCAGCCTGACTGCCTGACATGAGCCCTAAGTGTTGGCAAGGGCCATAGCTATGAAGGGAGAGACATAACCCCAAGGCCTGAGGGGCCAGGAGTCCCATGTGGGACAGCCACAAGTCCTTGGTACCTGCCTGTGGCCTCCTAACTGCCCTCCCCTCTGCGTCAGCCCAGAAGCCACTTCCTGGTCCACAGATGTCTCTCAAACAGAAATTAGGTCTGGGATCACATAGCTCTCAAGCTCCTACATGAAGAAATCCCTGGACTTGACTCTGGATCCCTAAAAGTAGGTTGCCAGGTCAAAATCCCCTACCTCATGCCTTCCCCCCAAGATTTTATGTTTGTTGAGCTGAGTCTCTGTGGCATTTCCCATGGCCCTGCACTCCCTGTAAGGTTCTGGAACCTCGATAGCCAACCCCTTATCCCATCCAAAGGTTTGTTGTTTTGTGTTATTTGAAAGGAGGGACCAAGCAGAGAAATGGGCAATGTTCAAGGGTTTTATTATTATTATTATTATTATTAAACACAGGAAAAGTTTGGCAACTGCAATATTTTAAATTAAGGCATGTCTTTTTCTCATGCTACATTCTCCTGCACTTCATTGTGTCCCCCTGGCGGTGGGTTTGGGAGAGAGAGGGGAAGGGGAATGATCCCTGAGCAACCTGAGTTGTGGGCAGCTCTGGATGGGACACAGTGCCAGTGCACAGGCACACAAAGCCCTCTAGCCCTACTAATGTGGGGAGGGCTTCTAGTCCCTGCAGTTGAGGTAGTCATCCAGGACTTTATGGATTGGGACAGCTTGCCACTGCATGGGGCTGGGGCCACCAAAATCAGCGGTGGGGCTTGCCTTCTCCCCCAATCCCTGTGGTACATGTGCTCATAGTGTTAGGTTCAGTCCATAGTTGAAGTGCTCCTTTGGGTGGTCCAGCTGCCCTTCATAGAGCTTTATGAGCCAGGGAAGGAGGGGGTTAGCCAGCCTCTGATGAGGACTGGGGCGGTGATAACATTAATAATAACAAAATCAGAGACTCCAGGAGCATAATGCTCACTGTCCATCAACTAGGAGAACAGGGAGTTACACAAGACATAAACATCATCCTCATCGGTTGTGTGAAAGCTGGTGGCCCTGGATGCCTGGGTTGTGTGTGTGTATGTGTGTGTGTACATGTACACTGGATGCCTGGATTGTATGTGCATCCCAGATGCCTGGGTTATCTGTGAATGTGTGTGTTTGTTCTGGACCTAACCTTAGGCACTTAGAGTAAAGCTCAAAATTTAGAACGCTTCTGCCTCAGGCTTGTTGATTCTTAACCAAAGCTGTTAGACATGACATTTTTTAAATGAACATGAATTTATGTTCTAATTAGTTGTAGTACTTAAAACTTTGCTGTTTTTATTTCTTTTTTTTTTCTTTACTTTTGTTAGGTTGTTAATTTTAGTGGCCTAACTCAATTCCATTTTGATTGAGTATATTTTTTTTTTTAAGTTTCATTTGGATAGTGCTAATTTTCATATTTGCTCCTACTTCATTATAAATTAGTCTCATTTTCTAAATAGAATTAATACATTCCTAGATTTTTGTTAATAAATTATTTCAGATTGTATATCTATATGTAGTGTATGCATGCATATGAGTGTGTGAGAGCATGAGTGTACATGTGAATGTACGTGCATGCATGAATGTGTGTATAAAACAAAACGTTAAGGGGAAACATGATGCTACATTACTTACACTAGGACTAAATCAAGCACAGTTTGTTAATATTTAGTTAATATTTTGATAGCAAGCTCCTAAGTAAGATGTTGGTAAATGGGTGCTATCTTTTTCAAGACAAAAACTGGATACACTGTTTCCTTTTTCAATATATATTTACCAGAATGGCAAGAAAAAAGCAGATGTGCATTTAAGCTTGCTTTCAAAACAATAATTCAAGTCACTTCAGAATTAACTTTGACCGTCTGATCTGAAAAAGGAGCATAAAAAGGTGTGTTACATTCTGTCACCTCCTAATGTGACATGGCATGTCAAATTAAAAATAAAATAAAATCAAAGAATTTGAACTTGCTAACAGCCTCTTTGTTAATCTGCATTCAAATTATTTTTGAGTAATTCGGTCCATCTCTAATTATCTCCATGCTTGAATAAGAATAATGGCAGAGACCACAGAGATTCAGTGTGAGAATAAATTATAGATGGATTATTTCTTTGGAGTTAAAACATTAGTCTTTCCCTAGCTGTAACAGAAGAGAGAAGCATGGCTGTATCATGATGAACAATTTCATCTGAGTGATTATATTTTCATAAATCTCATATAATAGGTTATTACGTCTCAGGGAAAAAATAAAGGGGATTTCTGCTTTACACCACATCCAAGTATTATATGGCTATTTTTTTTTTTAACAAGAAACATTTTTTACCATAGGTATCACATGAGTAATAATATCCTAAATTTATATAGATCGGTTCATTTTTCAAAGGAAGCATGGAGGTTTATCTCTCTCTTTTCTTTTCTTTTTTTTTGGAACAAACTGAGAATGGATGGGGTACATATTAATCTAGGCAAAGGAGTCCTCTTAAAACTGTAGCTTGGCGGTAAGTCTATCCCTGCAGCAATTTGATTTCTTCACAAAATTATTCATTAAGGACTGTCATCGCTTTGCACTGAAGTCTTAATGAGCATACATGAGAGATATGGAGTAAGGTTGTCCACAAGTGCTTGTAAGATATTTAGTATCCTCCCAATTCTGGGTTATTTAGGGATAGGAAAGGGACCAGAAAAATGACAATTGTGAATCCTAAGTTAATCAGCCTCTCTAGTCTGCCTATGGGCAACTGCCTAGAATCACTACCAATTCTGCATCCCTTTCTACATTCCTCCCCCTTGGCAAACCAACTCTTGTAGCCTATTTTCAGGACCTTTGAGGGGCAGCATTCTGGCCATTTTCTCTTGTTCCTGAATGAAATTCCTCCCCGATTCCTTTTAGGACCCTATTCTGACCCTTCTACATGTTGTAAATAAAATAGTCCAGAGAGAGGGTGAGAGTATCACTTAATGACATTCCAGAAAAGAATCTATTAAGAAAAATGAAGTTTTGATAGTTGTAATTCTGCTTGTAGTCAGAGCATTCACCTAGGGCATGGAGAACCCAGGATTTAGTCCCTTCTTTGACAAATTCAAGCTGCTATCTTCTCCATTACAGGTGATTAGGAACACAAGGTTATTAGCTGTTCTGGGGTTTCTCTTTTTTGAAACTAACACATTTTGGGGGAGAGGCAAAAGGTTCTGGTTTTAACAAATCAAGTTTTTGGTTAAAAAAAGAAAAAAGAAAAAAAAAGAAAGATTTTGTCATCAACATGCCAAACAACTTTGTTTTCCTAACTTAGCTTGTTTTGTCCTTTTTTATTATTATTAAAGAGCTCGCTTTTAGAATCTCAGTGCAAATCAGTGATTCTTCTACCATATATTACATGTTTCATGTAGTGCCAAAAACCTAGTAACATCTTCTTTTCTATTTATCTCATGGAGACACAGAGGCACAGTGTCATACACAAATGTCATACCCAAAGTCAGTATAGACTGTAAATATCTTGACACCTAGTCCCATAGTAGATTTCTTAAATTAGACTCACTAACCCATAATTCCAGCACTTTAAGTAGCACAGCAAGCATAGGTGACATTACATAACAATAATGGATTCATCACAGACCATTAGGGCTACTGGTGCATGCAGAGCTGCAAAGTTTTACTTTCACACCATTGGACATCCTTTCTCTTGATTCTGAACAATCGCTTCAGACTAGACGGAGGGGGAGAAAGGTGGAAACCAGTCATCATCATCTCCATAGTTGCCTCTCTAGCACCTCCTGAGATGTGAATTTAAGGTTTTTGCTAATCTCTTCCTGTTGTGACAATTTCCATCATGATTTTATTCTCCGTGCCTGCATTCTATCTTTTTCTCTTCACTTGATATCCAATGAGAACCTGTCTTGGCCAGACTGGATAAATCTGATATTGCAGTGCTGCTGTGGCCAGTTTGGCAAGCTGTATTCTATGGGTCTGATTTTTTTCACCAACTAAACTACAAGCTTCAGACAGGGAGGCTTCATTTTCTTCTTTTTTGTCCATCTATTCAATCCAGTGTCCCATGCTTTTATGGCTGCTTTTTTTTTTTCCAACAGGTACAGTCAATCTTTCTAGAACCTGTGAACAACTGACTATAGCTAACCCCAGATGCTTTTGCAACAAAGAGAAAGATATCTGGCATCACCTCATGGAATTTCAAGCAAAAAGTTTTCTCTTTCATAAATACTCTCTACAATTAATGAAAGCATAAGAGAATATGTTAAAACTTATGATTTATTTATGCCTTTACTTTCTCAGTAATCATTTCTTTCTGCCTCATCCTTGTTCTTTATTATGTGCATGTGCTTGTTCTTAATGAATGTTAAACATTATTTCTAGTTCAATTATGTACAGCAAATGAAACCATGACCCTGGCAACAGAAACTAGAGCCCAAGTTACATTTGATGCTGTAGCAAATGAAGAACAGTAGAAAGTAAAATACCTTGGAAGTATGATACATTAATCCTTCTATTTTATCTCTGTAACACTTTTTTCTCTTCCTCACTTCTGTACCCACGAATTCTGGTGAGTCCCAGCAGAAACCAAAGACATTACACTCTGTTAATGTGGCTTTACAAATAATTGTGGGACTGGGGCGGGGGCGGGAGTTGTACTATGAAAAGAGCAAGAAAACCTCGTGCCCATATAGGAAAAGTTTGAAAATAGCTGTATTGCTGACCTCTATTCTTTTCATCAGCTGGTGGTTCATTACTCAAATTGATTGAGTAAATAAACTCCAGAACTGATCCAACTAATATTATCTTAAAATTTAGTTTGAAGTATTTTTAACCAGATGCTGAAATAGTCAAATATTTTATAATTATATTGAATAACACCGAAACCTTTTTATTTGTGTTTCATTATAAACTTTCAATATTCAGGAAAATTCAGAAGTAGACTATCAGGGAAAGTTACTCTGTTTTCATGTGATTAAAATAAGCATCAATGGGAATGTCTACATGAGCTGTTTACTGCACAGTGGACCAATGAGCTTCATTGTAAATGTCTCAGCATCTACGTGTGCACCCCTATTAGGCTGGAGTAAACTGATTTACTCTGCAGCAACACATGTGTGGACACTGCTCTGGCTGGCAGGGGCACAAGGGTGCTTCAGTGTGAGGGCTAGCCAGCAGCTAGTCCTCACACTGAAGCACCATTATGCCCCAGCCAGCTCTTCCCCAGCATGCTGAGCTAAAGGAGCAGCCCTGGACTGGCAGGCTAACCCTGGAGGGCCCCTGCCAACTGGGGCTGCTCTGACCCAGCTTAACATGCTATACTTCCGGGCACACGTTCAAATGGCAATAAATTCTGGCAGGCAAGGTTCTTTGAGTAGATATGATATCTTTTATTAGAGCAGCTAAGTAGTTGGTCCAATAAAAGTAGTCTAATAAAAGATATCACATCTACTCAAAGAACCTTACCTGCTTACGTCCTTAGACCAACATAGCTACAACCAAAAACCCAGCAATAAATTCTGACCCAGAGTTTATTGCTTCACATTAATTGTATGTGTTTACACACCCAGTACAATGTTAACCAGTGACTACATCATTTACATGCCTTTTTTTTTTTTCAAACATGAAGGTGTCAAGGCTTAAACTGAAAACATAATGTGTGTGTATGCAGGCCATCAAATAAAAACGAGACAACTAATCAAATAAGAACTATAGATTGAAAAGCAATTAGAAGTGACATTTTGACTAGAAAGCTTGGCTTTTGGCTATGGAAAAAACAGTGGTTGCTGGAGTGAGAAAGTGAACAGCCAAACTGCAGAAAGCGAGATAAAAGAAGAAGAATAAAAACTCAAGATATAATACACGAATAAAAATATAGAGAATTAGTAGATGAAATGGTCAGGTTACATGCAAAAAAGGGGGGAAATTAAGTAATCAGAGGGCAAAAGAATTGCTTAGATGATCAAAAGATATATTTTAAAAAATAGGGTGTGATTAGGAAGCCTGAGAGATTTAGAATAGAGAGGTGATAATTAGAATGGGCTGTTCATTTTTTCTGTTAATTCACATACCAATGCTCATTTGCAAGTTTATGAATTTTTAGACTTTTAACCCAGATTCTACAGAGCCAATTTGCTCACATTGCATCTAGAAGCCATTAGCAGACTCCTCAGGTAGAAGTACTGTACTCTGCTGTATGATCTTACTTTTACATTTTTGAAGGGTTTCCTGCTTTTTATCAGTTTAGGTTCATGACATCATTGAGTTAGACATACAACAGAAAAGTGCATTTATCTAAATAATGAAAAACTGAATTCCTGCTGACAATAAAATTAGTATCCGCTTGCTGTAGCTGGGGAAGCTATGATAAATTTCCCTTGTAGAAACAAATGCAGACTACTTACAAGAGATTGTTTTCACCGTGAAGATCCATCTAATTAATTTGTCCTACAAATGAAGTGGGTGGGGGAAGAAGCAAGGAAGCAGTATTACTAGAGAACAGGGCAAAAGTTTTTTTGACAAAAAAATATTTTCTAAAGATGTAGTTTCAGGTTCACTGAAACTCTGAAAATTGAATTAAATTTAATGTACACTTTCAGACAAAAATAAATGTAAAAAACATTGAAAAGTCAAAATGGATCATTTTAGCATTTCTGAAATAAACTGAAATAACAGTTTTCATTTTTAATTTTGAAATTATATTTTCATTACAGAATTTTGCTTTTTTTCCTTTTTTTCAAGATAATTAAAAATCCCAAAATGAAGCATAGTGTTTAATTTGAGGTTCAGCAAAATGTATATGTAAATTCCAAATAATGTGGTCATCTTTTTTTAAAATCTAAAACAGAAAAAAACCCTGGACATTGTTTCCATTAGGATGGATTCAAAACAGTTATTTTTGTTGTGTTATTATCATTATTTATTTTGGTTCAGTTGATGAACTAAATAGAAAAAATAATTATTTGTGTCTACTTCTAGACCAAAGTGTGCCTCTAAGATCCATGCAAAGTAAGAACTGACTGTAGCAGGATATGTGAGTATATGGGTCTGAGTTTTCAATAGCTTCTACAATTAGGAGCTTCACTGACCATCTGGCTGAGTTGTTTCATAGGTTAGGTATCACTCATGGTACCATCATTTAGGAATACAGGATAAAATCATACCTGAATTTGACCAGGAATTGACATAAATGCTTAAATGTGGTTCTGTGTCAGGATGATGTAGAGTACCACCAGGTATGGGTATTGCCGAATAACATTCCTCATCCCCACAAACTATGAGGAAATTTCTCATGTTCTAAAAGTCATAATCTAAGCACAGGCCACTCAGAAAGCATGGAAGGAAATGAAAAAGCAAAATTCTGAAAAGGGCCACTGACTCTTTAAAAAGAATTTATACGGTGTTGGCAACAAGCCAGTGAAGAGCTGAAAATGGAAAAGACTTCTGATGGTGGGATACACATTCTATCTGCACCTTTGTGCCAGATGTAGACGCCGTGCTACACTCTGTAGATCTCGAGGCAGGTGGCAAGGCCTACCTGGGTAACGGCAGGTCGCGATCACAAGGTAAGTGTAGACTCAGTTTGAAATTTAAAGTAAACGGAAAACTTTACTCACAACAGAGAAAATGATGTTGAACACAGGTAATGGTCCGGAATACAACGAGTTGTCAACGATGGATGTCAATTACAGTAGTTACAAATGATGTTATGAACACAGGTAATGCTATGAGAATTCTCTTTTAGGTTTAAACCAGATGCGTGTATAAGCACCCAGTAACAGTTGACTGTTAGTAGGGTACGGTACAGTACAAGTTACAAGTCACGAGGTACAGTGCGAGTTCAGATTACAGGTTACGGCCTGGGGTTACCTTGGTGTGAGGAGGGTGATCAGTCCACCTCATGAACGGAAAGAGTCCAAGGAACCTCGTGCTGAGGCATGCTCGTTCTTTTATAACCTCCTTGACCAATCACAGAGCTTTCCAGCTAGAAGACAAGGCTGCTGGCCAGGCAGTCATGCCCCTTAGGTAGCCGCTGCTTGGTCAGGCCTAACCGATCACATGCTGTTCACTCATATATTGCATGATAACATGTACATAAAGTTCAACCTCTGCTACTGGTCAACTCGATGAACCTTAGTTGTGTTACTTAATATGACACTGCTACATGTACAATGACCCTTGGTTATGTCAATTAATACAGTACTAATGATCTAGCAGGTGGTCATGTCTTCTAACCTGACACTTAGAAATCAGAGAGCTCCCTGAACTCAATAAAAGAGAACCAAAAGATCATTTGAAAATTCTTCCTGACACAGATACTCGACTCTATCAGCAATCAGATAAACAAAGCCATTTGTGAGCTAGAACTGTTCCAGGAAGAACAGAAAAATCATATGGAAGCAAGTGCATGACTTTTCTGCAAAAACAGTAATTTTCATCTTTAAAGTTTATAACATAATATTTTACCATTAAGTGAATAAAATCTAGCTGGAAGAACAGTTTCAAACGTTTTGAATTGTCCTTGCTTGTCTTCATTCTATTTTTTCTGTTCTTTTCTTCCATCTCTTTTTAACTAGATTTAATAATTTTTCCTTCTTGTTTCCTTATTATTCTTTCTCCTTACTTTTCCTGTATTATATCCTCTCCTTAATTTCTTATGTTCTCTATCAATCTGTATATACTGTTTTGTTTTGCTTTCTTTTGTTTTGTTCTTTACTGAAGTGTTATGAATTAATCATTCTAGAACTGTTTTGATAGGAGAAAAAATAGGCATGTTAATACAAGAATAATACTAATAAAATCTAAGCTCAATCATTCTCCAATACAGGCAGGCAGGCACATTATCCACTAAGCTATCAATAACATTTATGAGAATATAGAGGTACAATGCTGGCTATGGAAGGAAGACTTGACTATTGCTCCGTAAATGGAATATAAACATATTGAGAGTATACAAATAGTGAGCCAATGAAAACTGAATATAATGAATACAAAGACAAATAAAGTGTGGCTGTACATTCCCACCAAGATCTACATAAAAAGTATCATGCTAACTAAATTTAAATGACTGTGAATTCTGTTTTTCAGGAAAAGAGTTGTGTAAATATCAGCAGCCTTTTTTACACTTTAACAGTACATTTTCATAAATAGAACACTTCTAAAAATTATTCTGTTTCAAAATCAGAGGAATGTAGAAGAAACAAAGATGCAGTGCTAGACAAGGCAAGTACTTCAGATTTTCCACCAAGGACTTGAAAATGATGAACCCCAAAGATGCCCCCCCCGTCCAAGGACCTTCTACTGAAATCAATATATTATTACTTATTCAAATATTTAGGGTCTGGGTCCCAAGTCTGGTTGAGTTCATTGAAACAAAAGATTTTCTAATTTGGTTCTGATCCTTTCATTGCTTTAATTATTTAGATAGACTTCATTTTTATATATGTGAAGGTTTATACCTAATAATGTGTATTAGCAATAGGTAACTAATGGTTGTCCCAATGATGATACAGTTTGCTTATCATGGTAAAAAGACATACAGCTGGATTGAGAGATGTTTATAATCCATGAACACACAAATACACAAACGTTCTGATCTCTTAACTAGAAAATCTTCTTTAATGTGTGGTAGACTTTTCAGTGTGAGACCACATCTGCCATGTCGCACTTCTATGGGTATTATATGGATTTTATTTTTCAATCTTCTGCAAACAGGCCCAGCACAAGGCCCTTATTTCCTTCTAGAGTCCCACTGAAACCTGTGATGAAAGTACCAAAATCAAACAATTAAAATCTAGGCTAGCTCCAATGCACAGCAAATGAGAAAGGAAGTTAGTAAAAATATTAAATGGCAATGTTACACAAAGTTTGAACTGCTTCTATGAAAATCTTTTCAAGCTGCTTAGCCTTAGAAAACTGCATTTCTCCCACTGAGAAAAAAAAGAAGAGAATACATTTTAATGATATTGGAAACCCTTTGATTTTTCAAGATTCATGTGAAATCCACATTTAAGAAACCATTCACTACACATTAGAGAGGAAAAGATTGCATTCTCAGGCTTACAGTTCCAGTACTGAACATTTTCACTTAACATGAAAATCCTGCAGCTGTTCAAATGTATTTTCCTTCACCTTCAATGTGTATATGATCTTTCAATTTACATAAAATAAAGGATTCACCAAATGAAACTGCAACTCCCCCCCAGTTAAAATTGTTTATCATCTCCACTCCTCTCCTTTCACCAATAATATTCAAAATAAGATATTTTAATGATAAAAAACTGTCGAAAGTACATTAAAATATTATGAACGACAAGAAAATAAGTGTGTGTATGTTGTGAATAATAGAAAACTTTGTACTGGCTTGAATTCTGCAAACTGACTGACTGTGAATAAACTGAGAAGTGTATTGAGGCCTATTACTACCTACTAGGCTTACCAAGATTTTACTGTTTTCATATTGTCCTCCCTGATCTGACACTATCTATTATCCCTTGTCTTGCTTTTGGAAGAACAAAATTATGTTTTTTTTGTCCCAAGCAGTCATGTCAGTATGGTACATAGCAAAATGGGTTCTGGTGCATGATAGGGGCTCCCAAGGACCATGTTAATACAAATAATCAAAGCACTCATGTGGTTGCTGAATTTCCAATTTCAGATGAATGGCACTAGTATTCATGTTTTCTTTTACTATTTTGAATGTAGGGTCCATAACCATGGAAACATAAATAGTCCTAGCTAGGGAACACCACTACAAACAGATATAAAAGCATCCCTCAGCTTGGGCCAGCGAGCTTTGGACCCCAGTCTTAGATAAAGACTTCTTTTGAAGCTAATCTCATAATGGCAGGTTTGTGAGGTGGGGAAAGAGAACTATGATAAAACTTCCAATCTCATTTTTATTTTGACATCAGGTAAACATTGGAATCAGGTTTTATAATGCAAAATCCAAGAATACAATTACAAGGATCAAACTTAGTCCCTGTTTATATATGAGTTTATTCCCATTTATAATAATTCCCAATGATGCAGTAACTGAGGATGGCAGTAAAAAAGTCCACTGCAAGTCAAATATAACCCAGATCAATCCACCAGTTAAGCCTCAAAGCCTTTAATCCATATTCTCCCTTACATGACCAGGAGTGGGGAAAGTAAGGGGTGGGGGAGGGAAGGGGGGGGCTTTATAACACATATGCAAACTTAACAAATCTACATATGCACTTTACTGTGGAGCTGACTAATTAGCTCCAAAAGAAAGCATCACCATCTGCACATGCATCTGTATTAATTAACTCAGCTGTAGGATTATATTGTCTGGGACAAGGGAAGTGCAGAGCAGCATGTGAGGAGTAGTAGTAGTACTATGTACAGAGTAGTTACAGGTGGCAAAATGCATGTGGAGACAGTGACTGGGCTGGCTGGGGCATGAAGTTGCAGGGCCTGGGTCACTGTGGGTGCTGCCTGCTAGCTAGCCCTGCACTATAACACTCTTGTGTCCCAGACAGCCCCTCTGGGTGAAGAAGCCCTAAGCTGGCAGGCTGACTCCTTGGGGTCCATGCCATGCCAGGGCTGCTCCTCCCCAGCTCTACATGTAAACACTGTGCCTGGGAGAAATAAATTCCATCTCGAACTGTGCTGAAATTTATTGCTACGTGCTAATTGGATGAGTAGATGCACCTCCTGTGCATGAATGCTAAAACATTTTCTATTTTGACCTCAATGCCCATAACAACTGTGTTGAAAGTAGAGCTATTAGATGTTAGGTGTCTCGGCCAGCTGACCAGTCAAGGCCGACTGAGGGCAGGGAATGGTGTTAAGATGTCAGGCGGGCTAGCAATGGAGAGGCAGGACAGCGTACTGGTTTCAAAATAGATTTTACTTACGCTGCTGGTGACCGCAACGCAGGTTGTAGGCTCACTTGCTTGATTACAATCCGGGTTACCGCAATGCGTTCGTACACAAAACAAGCACTCAGGGAAAGGGTACGTCGGGAGGTCACTGACGGGGAGCCATTGGTGGGTGATCAGTCCGCCAAAGTCACTCTGCCATATGCTCAGAGCTCCTTTCAGAGTGCTTAGAGCTCTGAGAGATCTTTCTCACAACGTGGTCAGAATGCTCTCCACTCCAATTTGGGCAGAAACTGAACAGACTTTTGTACTTTTAAAGTAGCCAATTACAAACTGCCAAGTAGGAATACTTAATTAGGCAGAACATGCCAAATTTGAGATGATGCTAATCATTTGGAGGGGCGGTCTTAATGCCAGTCATACAGAGGGGTGGTTTCAATGCCAATCATACGGAGGGGTGGTCTATTGTGTCAAGGACACTCACTTGATTTGGGTTGTGACATTAGGGACCAGGACAAGGGCAGTTAGGAAGGGTCCCTTGGTAATCAGGAGAAGTCTAGGCACTGAGTTCATGAGAAACTATGAGTTAAGGCTTGGGTCACAGCAAGCCCGGAGACAAGATCACAGTCCTAGGTAAAATGTGCCTAAGCCGGGGTGGGCAATTATTTTGGGTGAAGGGCCACTTACCAGTTTTGGCAGGCTGTCAAGAGTCACATGGGTAGCCCCGCCCTGTGACAGGTGCCCCACCCCTTGACAGGTGTCCCTCCCCTGCTCACCATCTTGGGACCAATGTCCCAATGTCTTGGGACCAATGTCCTAGGGCCAGCATTGGTGGGGTCCAGAGCAAGGCATAGGCTAGCAAGTGTCTGTGGAGCTGGGCTAGGCTGCACCAGCAGGGAGGGGGGATCTGGCCTGGCTCCATAGAGCTCCTGACAGCTGGGACCCCCTGCTCCTGCCACCCTGCGCTGGGCCCCACCGGCACTGGTCCCGGGATATGGGAGTGGGTCTCATGCTCCCGCTAGCTCCCCACCCACTTACACCCAGTTCCTCTCAGCCCTGGAGTGGGCACAGGCAGCCCCACATGGGCTGCAAGCAGCTTCAGTGCAGGGCACTGGGCACTGGGCATGGGGAGGGGAGTGGCTGCTTCCCCCCCACTTTGCTCCTTCCTTGCCCAGGTTTCTCCCCCCACACTTACCTGAGCTTCCCAAGTTGGGGCAGCAACATGCTCCCAGCCCAGAAATCCCAGCTGTGGGGTGGGGCCAGGTGGGCCCTTGAAGCCCACTGGGTTCCCCTGGGACCTACTGCCCTTGGTTCCTGTCATTTTTGACAGGAACCAAAGGCAGATAAATATTAATTTTATACATTTTTTAGGGTCCCCACAGGCCAGATAGAATGGCTTTGTGGACCAGGTCTGGCCTGCGGGCCATATTTTGCCCATCCTGGCCTAAGCTTGAGCCAGGGTACACTAAGGAGTTAATATCTAAGTCATAGTGTGTCAAAAACCAGGGTTTCACATGAGCAAGTCAAGGAATTGGAAAGGAAACAGACACAAGTATTAGCATCTTTGCCCAGACAGCATACTGCTGTTTGGGACTCACTTTAAAGGCTGGTGAGGGTGGACTCTATTTCACCCGCTGCTGGGGGATAGGTTGCTGTGATTGATTAATTAAAACTAGCTATGATCAGGACACTGATTCAATAGTGTTTCAGGTGGGGCTTGTTTCCCTACAGCCTCACGGGATGGATGGTCCTAGTCATTTTATTTGGACTGGCTGTGCCCTGATCTGAGCCCATTACACCTGGAAAAACTGACTGTTTGCTTTCTGTTGAGAAGATCTGTAAAAAAAAAAATGAAATTATTTAGGAAAGGGTGGTTTTCCTTAAATTGTCTATTAAAACTATAAATAATGTCAAAATTTTCACAAGGTGATAATTTTCTGAAAGGAAAAAAATCTTCCTTTTTTGTTCTGGAACCACTTTTTCATTTTGAAATTTAGGTTTACCTATACATATGGTAAGACATTAAAAGAGACAAACTAAATTGAAGCAAACTGAAATACATAGATTTATTCAATATGAAATTTTGTTTCCCATTTCCGATTTTCAATCCATAAAACATATATTTCATATTTCAAATTGTCTACTTGATTTGTAATATGCTTTGTCTAGTTTTATTGTTCTATGTCTCTAGACTTACATATATTTGGATATACTAGGGACCAGGACAAGGGCTCTTAGGAAAGGTCCCCAGGTAATCAGGTGAGGTCTAGGAACTGAGTTCATGAAACCATGAGTCAAGGCTTGGATCACAGAACACAGAAATAAATTAGCTTTGGGGTGTTTACAATAAAGTTCAAGTTCCTCCACAAGGTCTTAGGACAGCAAAAAAATCCCTCTATGCCACATTTTGGTTCATAGAATAAGTGTAACTGCTTGTCCTATCTACTTATAAAGCATAACTGGAAAGGTTAAGTGGACCTGGCCTCTGTAAACACTGTGTACCTGCAGGGTTAGACAGGTGCTCCATGGTGTTTCTGTAGCACTCTTTTGGGATTACTCATTTTTGACAACCTTACAACACTCTGTAAGTAACACTTGACATTTTCCCTTTTGTCTTTTAAGTACAAAAAGCTCTAACTCACTCCTGCTGGGAAAAAATATAATTAGCTTTAATATTCATTTCAAGAAAAAAAAGGCACAGGTACTTTGAATCCTGATTTTTAATATTAGGTACAGAATAGTGAGTGTTGTTTTGAGAAGAAGCAGATGTTGCTGACAAGACTTTTTTAAAAACTTTTTGACTGTCTGATGGAAAGTGCAGGAAAAGTTTCGACAGTAAGGAGCAGAACCCAGGACTCCTCCCATCCAAGAGTAAGCCAGCCTCACTGAGATATAGTTAGGTTTCTACTTACCTGGTCTTCTTCTGGCCTCATGAGTACACACTCATAGAGACTTAGAAAAATAGTCCCAAAAGGGACCTCCAGGAGTTCCCTAGTTCATACCCATGCTCAAGGCAGAATCATTTTCATTCAAACCATTTCATACAAGTCTTTGTTCTTGTCCAACCTATTTGTAAACCTATACATTCAACCCTGCTGCACAAGTACAAGGCATGTTGCCTAAATAAAACAGAAACACCCTAAACTGCCACAGGTAGAATAGGGTGATAGAACTGTTTGTGTCCTGCCATTGCGAAGATTGTTAAAATACACTCAAGAGATGCCTCTCAGGATGAGGTGGGCCTACAACCCACAGCTCTCCCTGGTTAAGGGAGACCTGGAACTACTAGTGTATTAGGTAAAAGTTGACCACCTTAAGTAAAAGGCGACCATGAGTGTTTTATGCCAAAATCAATGATGGTGTCAGTCCAGATAAAGATCCTAGTTCAGACAGGAACCTCTACTCTGTACACTCTGGATCCCAAGTAACAGTGGCACTTAATTTTCAGCCCTGAGCCTAGCGGTCCAAAGAACTTCTTTGTTCCACATTCATTTCTGTGTTCAGCACCCAGGCACTCTGGGACCAGACTTGAGAGGTGCCTAAATCCCTGTGATTTCTATATAAGGATCATAGACAATCAGTCCTGTCAATTTGGGTCACTCTTAAAAGGCAAAGTGACCAGCAAGATGCATTATGTGGAAGTGCCTACTAAGTCCATTTGGGCCTGGCCCCTATAAATGTTAGGTGCCTCCAGAGTTAGGCAGCTGCTCCATGGTGTTTTTAGAGCATTGTTTTGGACTTAGATACTTTAGATCCACCCGAATAATTTTGTCTTGGACACTGTACAAGGGTTGCTTAACCTGCTGGTTTGTGCAGGAATGTTTAATCTCTGAGGAACTCTGCAGGCAATCCTCCCAAATAAAACATAGCCTTTTACACAAAACAAGAAAAAAATCCTGCAGTCCTGTCCCAGACACCATGAATCTCTTTTGCTCTGGCCCCAGCACAGCAACTTGTCCTGCCTAAGCAGAAAGCAGTTCACATCCTGCTTTCTTCCTCTTTGCAAACTGTTTTTTCACTGTTTCTGTGCCTTTTTGCACTTCTCTCTGGAGTTTTATACTCCCTGTAAGATATTCCCTCAGTATTCAAATGGCCCACATCTGGCCTTCCAATCTGCTCCCTTTTAAAAGGACAGATTGCCCTGAGACAGGCACTTAATACCCTCTTTTGATTTGCTTCTTCCTTCATGGAATTTTTCTGATGACATTAAAGAATGCTGGACGTGGATGTTTAAAGAAACAGTACTGAAATGTGTCAAAGTATTTTTTTCCCCAGATTTCATTTATTATTTAGATTACTCTGCTGTCCTAAATTACTTCATATACTTTCTCCCAAGACAGAATACCAAGCATATGGTTCATCATTTTTCTGATTTTTTTTTTCTTCCATATCCTTTCTGAGTACTCAGTTTTCTCAAGGGACATTTCTTCCTTAGCTCTTTCCACATCCATGTTTTCTCACTCAAATTGAATAGTAATGCTTTATTTTTTAAAAAACAAGATAAAATCCATTATGGAACTGCAAAAAATATACCAAGTTTCACTGCTAAGTTTTCTGTGTTTTGCTTTCCTTGCTCAGATTTGGATTTGTTTTGAGCATGCCTCACATTATATTATTGTATGTGTTTACACATGTGCTTACACACAGTGGTTCCCTAGCACTAGCTCCTGCTATGCTAGTTATAGCAACACAATCAGCTGCTGCTGTGGTAAAGGTTGCTTTTGCATGAACCCCCCATAAAGGCGATGCTTGGGGCTGCTTCCTTGGTTGCTCCATCTCAGTTATGCTACCAACTACATGTAACAAAATATTATTTTTTTCCCTTAATGCATTAATTCCCAGGCATTCACATACCACAGTGATAGATATGATATAATAACTTGAACAGAACAGAATAGCTGTCTGGATTAACAATTCAGGTCAAGCACCTTATCTTCTGTGCCTAGTAGCACAATGTTTGTGCTATGCAAATAAAAGTCCTCTCAGACTTCCTATTTTATTATATTCACAACTGAATCAGCACAGCTGTCCAATTACAGCTTTAAACTATCCTTACATGGGATCACATCCACACAAGTATGTATGAGTAGCTGTAGCAGCTTTGGAAAGCACAGAAATCGTGAGAAAGAAGAGTGGTAAGCAATAGGCCAGAGAGTACACTGAGAACAGAGAGGTCACAGAATAAAATTTCAAGGTCATACATTATATTATTATAATTCACACATGCACACACACACACACGCACATGCACACTGTTACAGTATTCCCCCGGTGACACCAAGCTGGAAGAAAATCATTCATGGGATCAGTCTAGTCATGCTGGGAAAAGGTTACAAGGTAGAGACTAGGATCTAATAACCAAGAAGAGCACCTGATTAACTGTGAAAGAATGAAAGTCCACTTCCTGGCTTCTGAAGTCAATTGGATTTTTCCGATTGACTTTGTACCAGGTACCCATGTATGCATTACTGTAAGTACTACAAAGATTTTTATAAAGGTTTTATTTATTTAAAGGCACTTTACATCCAATCATATTAAATATGCTACATTTGCAACTTATATCACCAGCATTTTTATTTCTCTTAAAATATAATGAGATGTATTCCCCACATTTTTTACTTGCTTAGTTTCTTCATAAAAACAGCTTTCTTTATACCAGGTTCTCACAGTTTTTGGTTTTATACCTGAAACTGTTTTTCTTTAGATTGATGGATTTTAAGTACCTCAATCAGCATTAGTTCTTCTTTCTTTCATGTTGTTCTCATCTCAGCTTAACTTTCAGCTAACCTTTTAACTAACAAGTTAAAAGAACAATTACTGCGATAACTGTATCAAGCAAGGAAAGGTTACATACCCCATAGGAAAATATTTTTATATTTACATTGTATTGTATTGAAATGAAGATTTTTTTTTATGTTTCTGTTCTTCATACTCGGAGGCCTGCCCCTTCTGCCCAGGGGCACCGGACAAAGACGTTTTCCACGTGTTCCTCGACTGCCCCCGGCTGCAGCCGCTCTTTGCCACCCTGGGCGCGCTGCTTCGGGCGCTGGGCCGGGACTTCTCTGAGGACATCTATATCCACTCCTTCCCCTACCGGGCATCGGAGCGGGCCATGGTCGGCCTGGCCAACTTCCTGCTGGGCCAGGCCAAGATGGCCACCCTGAAGAGCTGGCAAAACCGGCTCGCTGGGACCAGAGTGGTCAAAGCCCTGCAGCTCTTCCACCTGCTGGTGCGGGCCTGCCTCTTGCTCAAGTTTGAGCACACGGTCCTGCGGCGGATGGTGCCCGCCTTCAAGGAATGCTGGGCCCTCGAGGGGGTGCTCTGCCAAGTTGAGGTGGGGCGCCCACTTCTCGCCCCGTAACATCCCCCGGCTGCTCCAGCTGCAGCGATGCGTCCAGCGGGCCAAGGCCTTGGACTTTGTTTCACGCAGGTCAACCCCTGAGGCCCCCATGGGTGTACCCGCTGGCAGAACTGTAAATATGTAAATAGCCCGTTGGCTCGCTAGGACGGTGGACAGGCCTTGCAGGTCGTGAGCCCAGGACCATGTCTGTGAGGCCCAAGTGTTCAGGCCAACCTGTACACACACTCTACTGGCCCCGATGGGTCACCCTCCCTGGAATAAACGCCTCTTAAAAGTCAAAAGTCTGTTATTCGTATTCCAGCAGAGATAGTTTAAAAAATAAATCGCTATGAGTCTTTGAACAAGTTTGTCTATAAAATGCCACCTTGCCTAACCTCTGCCTGTTATTTAAAGCCAAGCAAATCAAAGCAGTTTGTTATTCATATAGATTATTAAACAGTTGATTATTTTTTTCTCAGAGGCACTTTAATTAAAGAGATCCTGCCCCCCACTCTAATTAAAGTGACCCTGCCTCCCCCTCTCCTACCCCAAGCATGTGTAAAGATGCCCTGGGAGAACAAGGTTTAGGTTTTCTTCACCCTCAAGGAATTTGAATTCTCTCTCATTTCCTGGAAGAACAGTGAGTCCCATGTTAGTCCGAGTCAAGGCATCTTCCACCCCTGACTGTTGATGTTAAGCCATTGTGCAGATAACAATGCAAGAGTCACAGGGCCAATAGAAGAGCAAGCAGGAGGGATCCTGACGTATGTGGGGAGGGGAGTTTCAAGGTCTATTCCCCGTTCTCTTCATTATTTCTATTTTGTTATCAACTTAGTCTCCAATACAAACAAAAAAAAAACACATTAACATTTCAGCGTATGAATATGTCTATGCTTTGAAATGTTAATGTTTTTTATATATGTTTACTAAACTGACTAGTCCTACTGAGACCAAGTTTTAGCTTCTAAATCAGTGGTTCTCAACCTTTCTGGATTCAGGGCACTCCTTGTTAGACCCAAAAAACCCTTTGTTAGACTCAAAGTGGCCCTCAGAAAATGCCTGTTCTTAGTCTGTATTTGGTTTTTTTTACTACAAAAAGTAATAGAACAATTCGTCTGTTGCAAAGAACTCAGAAAGACCAGAAGTCAGAGTGTTTTTAACACTATTTATCCCTATTTGAAATCTTTGGATTTATCCTGAGAATCATGTTTACACACTTAAAATGCATCATCCTTGAAAAGATCTTAACTAAGGCATCCTAGTGGAGAACTACTGTTTTATATTCATTATTGCACTTTGGAAAAATTCTGAGCATAATTTCTGATAATTCATTGAAAACATCACCTTATACATTGGCAGTCAACCCCCTCCCCCCAACCCCACATCAAAAAAAACCCAACCCTAATACATTTTGGGTGGATATGATCAGATAGAATATAATACTAAATGTTTTAAATTGGCAACATGCAAGTGTTATGGATTGTCAATATAATACTGTAAAAAATAAAAAAAAATAAGCTACAGCTTGATTGTAACTGTAAGAATTTAATTTAAATTTTAATTGTTTAAGTGCCTCACAGCAAGACAAAGAAAAAAAAAGACAGTGAATGAAGTAAAATCAGTAGCAGTCAACTGTATCCTATAAGGAAATCATTTAAATGATCATTTTTTGGAGTGGCAGAAAGGTTAGTTTAATGCTCTTTTTTCTTTTTTCTTTTTTTTTTTACAACTAATAGTGCCAGAAGTGATAGTTTTGATAAGAAAATCAACCAATCCTGATGTTGTGGGTGTGTATAAAGACCAAACATGCATGCCAATTTATTTCAAAAGTTATACTGAAAGCATCATTAATGTATTATAAACAATCCTAATACAAATTAATTTTATCTTATATATTAATTTTAATTTTAATGCTCAAATAGCATTTTTCAGCTAATATTAATACTAAATATATAACAATATAAGATAAGATGACTTTAGATCAAGCAACTTATTCACTAAGATTTGGATTTTGTTGCCCTTACTGAGGTTCAGGAACTGAAAGAAAATTCATTTTTCTCTCAACTAAAGTTTGTGATTGTAACTTATGTGATTATTTCTTTATTTTTTTCCTCTTAGTTGTCATTGTTTCTAAAGTTTTTATTGGCTCTTCATCTTAATAAAATATGTTGTAGCATCCACAGAAATAGAAACAAATACTGTTATTATAAACTGGAGATTAAATAGTGGGCCCCTTAATGCTCAACATAAATAAAGTATCAAACTGTAGAAATGCCCACATTGTATAAATATAGTTGAACTTAAACAGCCACCTGAAAGTTTTTTTTCTAATATTAGGTATTTCAAGCTAATGGAAACAATTTGTCTTCTCTCCACTTCAGAAATAGATATTTGAAAATAAGATTAAAAAATGTAATTGGATTTTCCTCTTTGGAACATTTTTGGAATCTTCCTTGATATTGCACTTTCAGTTACTTAAAAAAGAATTAAGGTTTCCTTCTTCACCTTTCCAACTCAGTTTCCCCATATCTTAGATTTAAGTTAGACATATGTGAGGAACACGATCAAAAGAAACAATTAAACTCCTGCAGAATCTAAACCAACTTCACACTTCAGGATTAATGTAGGAAAATATCGATACACACAGGGTTGAAACCAGCCAGCAAAAAATGGCAGTATCATTGCAAAGGAGAAACATAGGAGTGGATCCAGGGCAGGTACACTGGTACACTTGAACCTCCACTTTGATTCCTGATCCACCCAAAATTTAACACCACCTGCCTAGTAATGGCAAGCAGCATGTCCAGTGAGGGAGTGCTGAGGGAATACGTTGACTTCATGGCTCATTGTAATCTACCTGATCCCTTCTAAACTCTTCATTCCAGAGGTGTTAATGACACACTCTTCTTTTTAATGTTCTTGATGTTCCACCAATCAACCTATCCTTTGTCTGTTAGCTGCTCCTGATAATGAAGCTCCTATTTTACAGCCTTGAAGATGGCTTTTAATTCATTTATATTAAGTTATATTTGTTTTTGCTCATTATACTAAATAATACAGCTCTGGGCCCCTAGGATATTTGTAAAGCGTATAAGGTATTTTTAACTGGAGAAAAATATGTCTTATTTTATATGTGATGATGCATCTCATCATCTGCAACCCCGCCCCCCTTCAAATTTCTGCCCATGAAGACAGGAGCCTTTCATTCAATTTATAGTTCTGTGGACTCTGAGTTCCCAGGACATTTTATAATTTATTGTTTCATTGTATATCTTTGAAAAATATTGGACAGGTTGCTGTGGAATAGAAAAAAAAATGATTACCACATCCTTGCTAATCTATCTGGTGTTATTTTGCAATTTTTAAATTTACTTTGGGAACCAGGTCTTCAGTTGGTATAGTTGATATAGTTTCATAGTTATGCAGATGCATATATGCTGATGGTCATGCCCATAATTGTGAGTATTCTAGTATGTTCAAGTCATTTTTACTCTCAGATGCTGTACAGTTTACTCTGTGATGGTTGGGGCATTGTTAATTTCTTGTACCTCACCTTCCATGGATACAAAACCCATACTGAACATATTTATGTATCCTAGTCTACATCCTATGTAGTTTACATCCTACATAAAGGCTTAATTTTAGATTACTTAAAAATAAGATGGAAATGAAAACAATATTTGCTACATGGAAAAAAGAAAAGGAAGGAAGCCAGGCATTTATATTTATAGTTTTTATTTAAATTATAGAAGAGTTTAACAACAAAAGAGGGTAGATGACAAACACCAGAGAGTAAACTAAATAATCCTTTGTTGTCAAGCAGTGATTTAAAGTACTATATAGTGCTTTACCATCTTTTTCAAATAGTGACTAAACAAACTGACTCAAAACTGAACATGGACACTATGCTTGAACTTTTATTGTGATATGGTTTTAAAATCCTCTGGGTCTCTAGTCAACAGTGAATGGCTTTTGACCAAAATGTAAAGAACATGATGGTACTTGACTGATTTTATTATGTAATGATACTCAAGAGTCCATACTCTCAGAAGGACGGTACATTAGAAGAGAGCTCATTAAAATTGAGGACCTATTCTGTAGAAAAATCTGACTCAACTTATCTGACATCTGCACATGAGGGGGTTATTCCAACAGAGCAGATGGAGGGAAATTGCTATGCCCTCTTGAACTTTTAATGTCAGATAACTTTTACTTGATGAAACTTGATAATTATAGAGAAGAGCATTAGGGGGTCATAAGTTAGAAGCCTTCTAAAACTTACAGTTCAAAAAAAGAAAATCAATTGAAAGCACATCATGTGGTCAGTTCTACTGTTGTTATCTATTGGTTCCCACCATGTTCACTAGATCAGAGGAATGAATCAGGCACCCAACCACCTAAAGATTATTCCTTGTTGTTAAACAGGAGCAAAAAAAATCACTCTTATGTGTTTCCTAACACCACATGATGAAAACGGAGGCTGACTAGAAGGTTGTTAGAAAAGCAAATTGCACCAGACCGATTTTAAAATGCTTAAGTGTTAATTAAACATTAGTTAAAATTCACATTGTAGGGACTTTAAGTGGATATCGTTCAAAATAAACCAGAATTTTAGTTTTGGAAAGTTTCAAGATCTAAAGAACTCCTGTTCTTTAATGGGAAATAGTGTGTTACTACTTACCTTCTTCATCTTGAAAAATATGCTGCCAGGCATAGACCCCAAGTATACAGTTCTATAGATGTTTGCTAGTTATTATTGTTACTATAGACTATACAAATGAGCACGCACCAAAATATCCATTTTAATACTTAAATGCAAATTTGTATTCATATTTATATTATTTGTGGTCTAATACAATGAACACATTATGGATTAGCTCTTGATCCTAAGAAAGCTATGTTAAAAATTCCCAAGTACAAAGATGTTTCTGCCATTGATAAATAGAATAGGATAATAAAAAAATAGAATAGGAGGTGCATCTAGCAAGGGATATGAGGGGTGAATGAAAAGGAGGATCTTTACAAGTATGTCAGCAACAAGAGGAAGATCAGGGAAAATGTGAGCCACTCACTGAATTGAGGAGGCAACTTAGCGACATATGATGCAGAAAAAAACTGAAATATTCAAAGTATTTTTATGTCAGTCTTCACAGCTAAGAGAAGACTACTGACTCTGACAGCATTGGCAAGCTGTCAGGATGGCATGGGAGAGAATGTGCCCTCTCAGATTTCCACACTGGTGGTAGGATGCAGGCATCAAGCTGAAACCTGGCTGGAGTCGGAACATAGCAGCAGTGGCAGTGATGGTGGTGGCAGGGGAGGTGGCAGTGAAGAGGTGGAGTTTTGCCCCCATTCTCAACACTTTTGTGCCATTTATGCATGGCAGCCCAGTTTGGGGAGGAGGTGAGTAGCTGACAATGGAAGAAAAAAAGGTAGGGACTCTTTAGAAAAGCAGGATGTGTATAAATCTAAGGAGTCAGATTTAATGCACCCAAAGGTATTGAGGTTGTTGGTCAATGTGACTGCAGAGCTGATGGCCATTATCTTTGAAAACTCATTGTAATTAGGAAGGTCCTGGACAACTGAAAAAGGGAAAATATAGTGCCCATCTTTAAGAAAGGAAAAAAAGGAGGATCCAGGGAACTACAGATCAGTCAGCCTCACCTAGTCCGCAGAAAAATAATGTAGCATGTCCTCAAGGAATCCATTTCAAAGCACTTGGAGGAAAAGGTGATTAGAAACAGTCAGCATGGATTCACCAAGGGCAACTCATGCCTGACCAACTTGATTGCTTTCTATGATGAGATGACTGGCTCTGTGGGAAGAGCAGTGGACAAGATATACCTTGACTTTAGCAAGGCTTTTGATACAGTGTCCCACAATATTCTCACAAGCAAGCTAAGGAAGTATGGATTGGATGAACAGATTGTAAGGTAGATAGAAAACTAGCTGTATTGTCAGGGTCTAAGGATACTATTCAATGGCTTAATGTCTAGTTGGCAACCAGTATCAAATTAAGTGCCCCACAGGTTGGTTCTAGGGCTGGTTTTCTTCAATATCTTCATCAACGATCTGGAAGATTGAATGGAGTGCAACATCAGCAAGTTTGCAAATGACATTAAGCTGGGGAAAGGAATAGATGCACTGGAGAGTAGGACTAGGATTCAGAGCAACCTAGACAAATCGGAGGATTGGATTAAGAGACCTATCATATGAATCAAAAAGGACAAATGAAAAGTCCTGTACTTAGGATGGAACATTCCCACTGGTGAAGATGAAGATTGACTGTCTAGACAATATCTCTGAAAGAAAGGACTTGTGGATTACAGTAGACAGTAAGTGGAATATGAGCCAAAAGTGTGCCCTTGCTGTGAAGAAGGCTAACAGCATACTGGGCTGCATTAGTGTTGCCAGCAGACTGAAGAAAGTTATTATTCCCCTCTACTTGGCAGTGGTGAAGCCACATCCAAAGTACTGAGTCCAGCCCCCCCCGGCCCTACCCCACTACAGAAAGGATGTGGACAAGCTTAAAAGGGTCCAGTGTAGGGCAGCAGAACTGCTTAGGAGGTTGGGGAACATGACTTTTGAAGAGATAAGGAAGCTGAGTTTGTTTAGTCAGGAAAAGAGAAGACTGAGGAGTGATTTAGTAGCATCCTTCAGCTACCTGGTTACAGAGAGGATAAAGCTAAACTGTTCTCAGTGGTGGTAGATGATAAAACAAGTAGCCAATGGTCTCATGTTACAGTAAGGGAAGCTTAGGTTAGAAATTAAGAAAAAAACTTTTTCACTGGGAGGGTAGTAGAGCACTGAAACAATGACCCAGAGAGGTGGTGGAATCTCCATCTTTAGAGGTTTATAAGGCCAGGCTAGATAAACCCCTAGCTGGAATGATACAGTTGGGGATAGTGCCGCTTTTAGCAGGGGGTTGGACTAGATAACCTCCTGAGGTCCCATCTAACCTTAATTTTCTATGATTCTAGATGAAAAAAGTTTTGACTGATTTCTCAGTTTCCTTACTTTTGGGTAGGGAAGGAAATCAAAGGAGAACAGAGTTAAATTGAAGATCTAGCCCAATACAAATTGTGCTTCTCTTGCATCATGTTCTCTAAAGCTTTCTTTAGAGTTTTCTCTAGAGTTTTAGGGTCTTCAGTGACAATTCAAGAGAAACTTAGATCTCTTGTGTCAGTCACAAGATCTACCTGGGAGCATACCTTGAGCTACAGCTAGAAACAGATGATTCCACAGCTCTGAGTGCTTCATTCTTCTGGACTATTCCATGCTAGTTGAGACTAAAAGAAATTAAGATATGCAAATGTCAATGTAGAACAAACTACATTGCCTGCTCAGATGTCTGCTCGGTGTCATCATATGGTGGGTGGGGGTCTGCCTTCATTTATAGTATCATAGTATCATAGTACCCAGGGTCAGAAGGGGCCTAGAGCAGGCCATCTAGTCTGACCCCCAGCCAATTGGCAGGAAACGAGTGCCAGGGTCACAGGACCCCAGCCAAGTACCTATC